>CM043883.1:1974920-2661291 GCA_024034495.1 Camelina laxa
TTGGCCTCCGAATTTGGCCTCCAAAGCGTCTCTATTTTTGGCCTCCAACATTTTTGGCCTCCGAATTTGGCCTCCAAATTTGGCCTCCGAATTTGGCCTCCAAAGCGTCTCCATTTTTGGCCTCCAACATTTTTGGCCTCCGAATTTGGCCCCCGAAACTGGCCTCCGAATTTGGCCTCCGAATTTCCGCCTCCAAAGCGTCTTCATTTTTGGCCTCCAACATTTTTGGCCTCCGAATTTGGCCTCCAACATTTTTGGCCTCCGAATTTGGCTTCCGAATTTGGCCTCCATATTTGGCCCCCGAATTTGGCTCCGAATTTGGCCTCCAAAGCGTCTCCATTTTTGGCCTCCGAATTTGGCCTCCAAAGCGTCTCCATTTTTGGCCTCCAACATTTTTGGCCTCCAACATTTTTGGCCTCCAACATTTTTGGCCTCCGAATTTGGCCTCCAATTTTGGCCTCCGAATTTGGCCTCCAAATTTAGCCTCCGAATTTGGCCTCCAACATTTTTGGCCTCCGAGTTTAGCCTCCGAATTTGGCCTCCAACATTTTTGGCCTCCGAGTTTGGCCTCCAAATTTGGCCTCCGAATTTGGACTTCAAATTTGGCCTCCGAATTTGGCCTCCAAAGCGTCTCCATTTTTGGCCTCCAACATTCTTGGCCTCCGAATTTGGCCTCCAACATTTTTGGCCTCCGAATTTGGCCTCCAAATTTGGCCCCCGAATTTGGCCTCCAAAGCGTCTCTATTTTTGGCCTCCAACATTTTTGGCCTCCGAATTTGGCCTCCAAATTTGGCCTCCGAATTTGGCCTCCAAAGCGTCTCCATTTTTGGCCTCCAATATTTTTGGCCTCCGACTTTGGCCCCTGAAACTGGCCTCCGAATTTGGCCTCCGAATTTGGCCTCCAAAGCGTCTCCATTTTTGGCCTCCAACATTTTTGGCCTCCGAATTTGGCCTCTAACATTTTTGGCCTCCGAATTTGGCCTCCAAATTAGGCCTCCGAATTTGGCCTCCGAATTTGGCCTCCATATTTGGCCCCCGAATTTGGCCTCCAAAGCGTCTCCATTTTTGGCCTCCGAATTTGGCCTCCAAAGCGTCTCCATTTTTGGCCTCCAACATTTTTGGCCTCCGAATTTGGCCTCCAAATTTGGCCTCCGAATTTGGCCTCCAAATTTGGTCCCCGAATTTGGCCTCCGAATTTGGCCTCCAAGCGTCTCCATTTTTGGCCTCCAACATTTTTGGCCTCCAAATTTGGCCTCCAACATTTTTGGCCTCCAACATTTTTGGCCTCCGAATTTGGCCTCCAAAACGTCTCCATTTTTGGCCTCCAACATTTTTGGCCTCCGAATTTGGCCTCCAACATTTTTGGCCTCCGAATTTGGCCTCCGAATTTGGCCTCCAAATTTGGCCCCCGAATTTGGCCTCCGAATTTGGCCTCTAAAGCGTCTCCATTTTTGGCCTCCGAATTTGGCCTCCAAAGCGTCTCCATTTTTGGCCTCCGAATTTGGCCTCCAAATTTGGCCTCCGAATTTGGCCTCCAAATTTGGCCCCCGAATTTGGCCTCCGAATTTGGCCTCCAAGCGTCTCCATTTTTGGCCTCCAACATTTTTGACCTCCAAATTTGGCCTCCAACATTTTTGGCCTCCGAAGCGTCTCCATTTTTGGCCTCCAACATTTTTGGCCTCCAAATTTGGCCTCCGAATTTGGCCTCCGAATTTGGCCTCCAAAGCGTCTCCAAATTTGGTCTCCAACATTTTTGGCCTCCGAATTTGGCCTCCAACATTTTTGGCCTCCGAATTTGGACTTCAAATTTGGCCTCCGAATTTGGCCTCCAAAGCGTCTCCATTTTTGGCCTCCAACATTTTTGGCCTCCGAATTTGGCCTCCAAATTTGGCCTCCAAATTTGGCCTCCGAATTTGGCCTCCAAATTTGGCCTCCCGAATTTGGCCCCCGAATTTAGCCTCCGAATTTGGCCTCCAAAGCGTCTCCAAATTTGGCCTCCAACATTTTTGGCCTCCAACATTTTTAGCCTCCGAATTTGGTCTCCAACATTTTTGGCCTCCGAATTTGGCCTCCAAATTTGGCCTCCGAATTTGGCCTCCAAAGCGTCTCCATTTTTGGCCTCCAAATTTGGCCTCCAACATTTTTGGCCTCCGAATTTGGCCTCCGAATTTGGCCTCCAAAGCGACTCCAATTTTGGCCTCCAAAGCGTCTCCATTTTTGGTTTCCAAAGCGTCTCCATTTTTGGCCTCCAAGGGTCTCCATTATTGGCCTCCAAAAGTCTCCATATTTGGCCTCCAAAATTCTTCATTTTTGGCATCCAACATTTTTGGCCTCCGAATTTGGCCTCCGAATTTGGCCTCCAAATTTGGCCCCCGAATTTGGCCTCCGAATTTGGCCTCCAAAGCGTCTCCATTTTTGGCCTCCAACATTTTTGGCCTCCAACATTTTTGGCCTTCAACATTTTTGGCCTCCAAATTTGGCCTCCGAATTTGGCTTCCAAATTTGGCCTCCGAATTTGGCCTCCAAAGCGTCTCAATTTTTGGCCTCCAACATTTTTGGCCTCTGAATTTGGCCTCCAACATTTTTGGCCTCCAAATTTGGCCTCCAAAGCGTCTCCATTTTTGGCCTCCAACATTTTTGGCCTCCGAATTTGGCCTCCAATTTTGGCCTCCGAATTTGGCCTCCAAATTTAGCCTCCAACATTTTTGGCCTCCGAGTTTGGCCTCCAAATTTGGCCTCCGAATTTGGCTTCCAAAGCGTCTCCATTTTTGGCCTCCAACATTTTTGGCCTCCAAATTTGGCCTCCAACATTTTTGGCCTCCGAATTTGGCCTCCGAATTTGGCCTCCAAATTTGGCCTCCAAAGCGACTCCAATTTTGGCCTCCAAAGCGTCTCCATTTTTGGCCTCCAAGGGTCTCCATTATTGGCCTCCAAAAGTCTCCATATTTGGCCTCCAAAATTCTTCATTTTTGGCCTCCAACATTTTTGGCCTCCGAATATGGCCTCCGAATTTGGCCTCCAAATTTGGCCCCCGAATTTGGCCTCCGAATTTGGCGTCCAAATTTGGCCTCCAAATTTGGCCCCCGAATTTGGCCTCCGAATTTGGCCTCCGAATTTGGCCTCCGAAGCGTCTCCATTTTTGGCCTCCAACATTTTTGGCCTCCAACATTTTTGGCCTCCAAATGTGGCCTCCGAATTTGGCTTCCAAATTTGGCCTCCGAATTTGGCCTCCAAAGCGTCTCCATTTTTGGCCTCCAACATTTTTGGCCTCCGAATTTGGCCTCCAACATTTTTGGCCTCCAAATTTGGCCTCCAAAGCGTCTCCATTTTAGGCCTCCAACATTTTTGGCCTCCGAATTTGGCCTCCAATTTTGGCCTCCGAATTTGGCCTCCAAATTTAGCCTCCAACATTTTTGGCCTCCGAGTTTGCCTCCAAATTTGGCCTCCGAATTTGGCCTCCAAAGCGTCTCCATTTTTGGCCTCCAACATTTTTGGCCTCCAAATTTGGCCTCCAACATTTTTGGCCTCCGAATTTGGCCTCCAAAGCGACTCCAATTTTGGCCTCCAAAGCGTCTCCATTTTTGGTTTCCAAAGCGTCTCCATTTTTGGCCTCCAAGGGTCTCCATTATTGGCCTCCAAAAGTCTCCAAATTTGGCCTCCAAAATTCTTCATTTTTGGCCTCCAACATTTTTGGCCTCCAACATTTTTGGCCTCCAAATTTGGCCTCCGAATTTGGCCTCCAAAGCGTCTCCATTTTTGGCCTCCAACATTTTTGGCCTCCGAATTTGGCCTCCAACATTTTTGGCCTCCAAATTTGGCCTCCAAAGCGTCTCCATTTTTTGCCTCCAACATTTTTGGCCTCCGAATTTGGCCTCCAATTTGGCCTCCGAATTTGGCCTCCGAATTTGGCCTCCAAAGCGTCTCCAGTCTTGGCCTCCAACATTTTTGGCCTCCGAATTTGGCCTCCAAATTTGGCCTCCGAATTTAGCCACCAAATTTGGCCCCCGAATTTGGCCTCCAAAGCGTCTCCATTTTTGGCCTCCAACATTTTTGGCCTCCGAATTTGGCCTCTAAATTTGGCCTCCGAATTTGGCCTCCAAAGCGTCTCCATTTTTGGTCTCCAACATTTTTGGCCTCCGAATTTGGACTTCAAATTTGGCCTCCGAATTTGGCCTCCGAAGCGTCTCCATTTTTGGCCTCCAACATTTTTGGCCTCCGAATTTGGTCTCCAAATTTGGCCTCCAAATTTGGCCTCCGAATTTGGCCTCCAAATTTGGCCCCCGAATTTGGCCTCCGAATTTGGCCTCCGAATTTGGCCTCCAACATTTTTGGCCTCCGAGTTTGGCCTCCGAATTTGGCCTCCGAAATTGGCCTCCAAAGCGTCTCCATTTTTGGCCTCCAACATTTTTGGCCTCCGAATTTGGCCTCCAAAGCGTCTCCATTTTTGGCCTCCAACATTTTTGGCCTCCGAATTTGGCCCCCGAAACTGGCCTCCGAATTTGGCCTCCGAATTTGGCCTCCAAAGCGTCTCCATTTTTGGCCTCCAACATTTTTGGCCTCCAAATTTGGCCTCCAACATTTTTGGCCTCCGAATTTGGCCTCCAAATTTGGCCTCCGAATAATTTGGCCTCCGAATTTGGCCTCCAAATTTGGCCCCCAAAGCGTCTCCATTTTTGGCCTCCGAATTTGGCCTCCAAAGCGTCTCCATTTTTGGCCTCCAACATTTTTGGCCTCCGAATTTGGCTTCCGAATTTGGCCTCCGAATTTGGCCTCTAAAGCGTCTCCATTTTTGGCCTCCAACATTTTTGGCCTCCAAATTTGGCCTCCAACATTTTTGGCCTCCGAAGCGTCTCCATTTTTGGTGATGTGAGCACCGGATCGGACACCCGACCAGGAACACTCACACCGGACCCGGCCACCATCGGGACACTCGCACCACCCGCGGGACAACTCGGAGCAATCATGCCTAGGATCATTCCCGGTGCAACCACAAGGACCAAGAGCTCATCCAGGACGTCACGCCACAAGATCAACCACTTCGTCCAAGCATTTGTCCGTGAACACCAAGAGATCGACTCGGCCAAAGCAACCATTGACGAGACCGTCCGTACGGCCTTCGTCCTTACCCAAGGATGAGGGCGCCAAAGTCGTTAGGATCATGACTCGTACTCTTTTTCCTTACTTCGGGTTTGTCCCATGAGGTTTACCGGAGAAGGTTTTAACGAGGCGACGAGTCCTAGCGCACAACGCCACGTTTTGAAGCCAATGATGCGGTTCCCGCGTCCAGCCTAAGGACGTGGCCTATTTTGTCTTTTTCTTTAAGTTTTGCGTTTTAACCTTTTTGGACCCTTCCCTAGTGAACGTTGGAATAGTATGACGTGTTCACCGTCTGTGGAGACGCGTCAAGGGCAACGTGTGCGGTCCATTGCGAGTCCGCGTGTCCTTAATCCCTCTAAACCCTTACACTATTTAAACTTCCAACGACGCTAGTTTAGGTTTTCAGACTTGAAAGAATTAATTTCCAAAGAGAGAATCTTTGCTTCTTGTCTCAATCCTCTCCTTAGCCTAAGTCCGAAAATTGGCTCTCGAGAAACCCTAGCCGATCTCGAACTGGGTTCGACATCGACTAGTTGACCGTATCACGGGCCGACCCATTTCCCGTGTGTCGTCGCATCAAACCACCTTCGCGTCCATCTACATCGTCCAACGTTCGGTCTCGACCGTCCGTTGCGATCCACTTCGACTCCATCGTACCCTAGTGAACCGAGGTCGAGTTTCTTACTCGGTTCGCTAGCCACCGTCCGTTTCCGACCGTACCGTCCATCCGCCGTCGCGTTCTTCTGTCCGACCAGCCGCGTTCAAGCAGCTGTTCGACTAAGTCCGCGTTCTACTCGTTCGTTTGCCCCCATTTTCCGTTTCCATCGTTCATTCCATCCCCTCTTTCATTCCCCACCGTCTGGTCCGAGGAAAGTTTCCGTTACACCGACCGTCTCGAGGAACCGACGCTCCGTCTGTACCGCGAGCCGTCCGGCGTTCACATCAGCTGGTATCAGAGCTAAAAGCTCCACCAAAGGTTGTGTCTTTCCTTCACCTTTCTATTCGTCCATCTTGTGTCATCGTTTGCTTCCGTTTGTTCTAGGTTGTTAGTTTTGTTTTTGTGTCTTTGCGGTTCCTTAGCTTCGTCCTTAGCGTCGCTTAGGTCCGTCAGTCTCCGTCTTCGTTTTGTGTCATCGTTAGATCGTCTGTTCTTCTTATTTCTGGGTTTTGTTCGTCTTTGTTCTTGCTTAGTTTCGTTAGATCCTTAAAGTCGAGTTTTTGTTTTTGCGTTCTTGTTGTGGTCCCAAAGTTTGCTTTTTGCGCGTGTGTTTGCTTTTAGGCGCGTGTAGGTTCTTTTTGTTAGTCATAGGATGTCATTTTGCCTTGCTGTCTTCAATCATTGACCGCTCAGATAATATCTTATCCGTCTGCTTTAAACGCATTATACTCACGAATATTCTTTTTGTTTTGACGAGGTACGTGACTCACTCGGCCAACGCATCGCGTACGGACCAAGTCCACGTCATCGTCTGAGAATCAGCTCCCGATAGTGATAACAACCGTTCGTGACCAGAAGTCGGTTCCTGACATCAGCCGATCAAGTTTTCTGTCCGTCCAACGACGCGAATCACCGTACCACCGTCAGGCCGTACGACCACCGTCCGTACCTCGGACGCTATGGACGCACAACAACAACCAGAGATTCCGTTACCGCCCCCGGAGATTGGTGCCACTCTAACTGCCCTTCGCAACGGCATAGAACACCTAGCCGAACGTTTAGCCCGACTTGAACTCGCCAACCCCCCGAGAGAAGATCCACCGCCCATACGACGAAGGAGGCAAGAACCAGTAGGGAGCGAACCGTCCGACGACGAGTACGAGCCGCGTCCGAGGCAGCGATATGGACGCGAAGAACGGTACGAAGGAGCCCCACGTCCGGCCGAACCAGGACACAAATTGTTAGCCCCGACCTTCGCCGGCAAGTCCGACCCCGAGGCGTACCTCGACTGGGAAAGCCGGATGGACCACATTTATTCTTGCTACAACTACGCGGAAGTACGCAAGATCTCTTACGCCGTGGCACAGTTCACTGACTACGCCCTCACATGGTGGGACCGACTGGTCGCTGAACAGCGACGCAACCATGACCGGCCTATTGCTACTTGGGAGGCCATGAAAGCCGTAATGAGACGCCGCTATGTTCCACCGCTCTATCATCGAGAACTCCAAAAGAAATTTAGGAGACTCACTCAAGGTTCGCGGTCCGTGGAAGAATACTACGAGGAGTTCGAGCATCTAAGCAACCGACTCCAAGTAGAGGATACCGAGGAGTCCCTCATGGCTCAGTTCCTCGACGGCCTACAAGATCGAATCGCACGCAAGGTCGAGCGCCAACCGTACCAGGGATTTGAAGAACTGTTGCACCTTTCAATGCAAATAGAGACCCAAATCAAGAAGAAGCTCGCAGCCACCAGCCGGACCCGAACCCAAGGAATTCCCAACTGGTCGCCAAACGCGTCACCCTCTAACCGAGTACAAGAGAAGTCTAAAGCGGCCATTGTCGACTCGCGATTCAAACCCAAGGAGCCAACCAAAGACAACCGCCAAGATCCGCGCAAGACGACCAATGACGTTCGTAGCCGGGATATCATTTGTTTCAAATGCCAAGGCCGAGGCCATTATGCCCGTGACTGTCCGAACGCCCGTGCAATGATCATCACCGAGTCCGGAGAACTCGAGTCCGAAGGAGAAATGTCCGAGACAAACGACCAAGGCGAAACGGACATGGAGGAAGCCGTAGCTGAACCAGAAGTTGGCGAGCTATTGATGATCCGGCGAATCCTCAATGCCAGCCAAGAACCAGACGACTCCAACCAGCGCGACAACATCTTCCACACGCGATGCACTGTAAGCGGGAAGGTATGTGGCTTGATCATTGACGGAGGCTCCTGCACGAATGTAGCGAGCTCCTATATGGTCAAGAAACTTTCTTTACCAACCACATGCCACCCTAAGCCCTATAAGCTTAAATGGTTGGACGATAAGACCGTGATACGCGTGAAGGACCAAGTCCTCGTCCCATTTAGTGTCGGACCGTACAAGGACCAAGTCCTATGTGATGTAGTACCGATGCAAGCTAGCCACCTCTTGCTGGGGAGACCATGGCAGTTTGATAAGGGAACGTCGCATTGCGGACGCACCAACCAGTATACGTTTGTACACGATCACAAGCGTATCAGTTTAAAGCCTTTGACCCCAACGCAAGTCCGTGAAATGCAATCTAAGCTGTCTAAGGATTCGGACTCTAAAATGAATTTCTTGATTCAGTCAAGTGACGTTAGAAAGTCCATTAAGGACTCCAGCCAAGTGTTACTGATGGTTTTTAGAGATTTGTTGGTTGAAGGAACAGGAGGCTTGGAGGAAACACTCCCGGACGCTATCCAGGACGTGCTTAAGCGATACTCGGACGTGTTTCCAGATGAGCTACCCGAAGGACTGCCACCTCTTCGCGGCATCGAGCATCAGATCGACTTGATCCCTGGAGCACAACTGCCAAACCGACCCGCATACCGAGTAAACCCGGAGGAAGCCAAGGAATTGGAGCGGCAAGTGTCCGAGCTCATGTCCCAAGGCTATGTCCGAGAGAGCCTTAGCCCTTGTGCCGTCCCTGTCCTACTCGTCCCGAAGAAGGATGGATCGTGGCGTATGTGCGTCGACTGCCGGGCTGTCAACAACATCACGATCAAATACCGGCATCCGATCCCGCGTCTAGACGACATGTTGGACGAGCTCAGCGGTTCAACCATCTTCTCTAAGATCGACCTCAAAAGTGGATACCACCAAGTGAGGATGAAAGAAGGAGATGAATGGAAAACCGCCTTCAAAACCAAGCAAGGTTTGTACGAATGGTTGGTTATGCCATTCGGTTTATCTAATGCCCCATCAACCTTTATGCGTTTAATGAATCACGTTTTGAGAGCTTTCATCAATAAGTTTGTTGTGGTATACTTCGATGACATCCTTGTTTACAGTTCCTGTCTGACCGATCATGTCGAACATCTAGAGCTTGTTTTAAGCACCCTTTGCGAAGAGCAACTGTACGCTAACTTGAAAAAGTGCGTCTTTGCTGCTAATGAACTTGTTTTCTTAGGCTTTGTTGTCAGTGAACAGGGACTTAAGGTGGACGGCGAGAAGATCCGAGCCATAGAGGAGTGGCCCACGCCCACCAGCATCTCCCAAGTTCGATCGTTCCACGGCCTAGCCAGTTTTTACCGACGGTTCGTGAGAGATTTCAGCACGGTCGCCGCACCCTTAACCGCGGTGATCAAGAAGAACCAGGAGTTCAAGTGGGGAGCCGAGCAAGAACGAGCTTTCCTGGAACTCAAGAAGCGCCTTACCCAAGCTCCTCTTCTTGTCCTACCCGACTTCAACAAGACCTTCGAGGTGGAATGCGACGCATCCGGCGTTGGCATTGGAGCCGTTCTCACGCAAGGCGGTAAACCGGTGGCCTATTTCAGCGAGAAGCTCAGCGGTGCAGCCCTCAACTATCCCACCTATGACAAAGAGCTGTACGCGCTTGTCCGTGCCATGCAGACCTGGCAGCATTACTTACTAGCTCGGGAGTGTGTGATCCACACAGACCATGAGACTTTGAAGCATTTGCGCGGCCAAACCAATCTTAAGAAGAGGCATGCTAAGTGGCTAGAGTTCATCGAATCCTTCCCATACGTTATTAAGTACAAGAAAGGAAAGGAGAACGTCGTAGCCGATGCCCTGTCCCGAAGACACGCCTTGATCACCACCATGGACGCCAAAGTATTGGGGTTCGAAAGCATCAAGGACGCGTACGCAGACGATGCTGAGTTTGGGGAATGCTTCAAGAACTTTGGTAAAGGCAACTATGCAGAGTTCTATGTGTATGAGGGCTACTTATTCAGAGGTCGGCGTCTTTGCATTCCAGCCGGCTCTATCCGCGACCTATTGATCCAAGAAGCACATAGTGGAGGTCTGACTGGACATTTTGGCGTGGCTAAAACTTTAACCGTGCTTCAAGAGCATTTCTTTTGGCCAAGGATGCGGAGTATGGTCGAGAAGCATTGCGGCCAGTGCGTAGTATGCCGAGCCTCCAAATCCACCACTCATCCTCACGGACTCTACACCCCGCTACCGGTCTCGACAGGTCCTTGGGTCGATTTGTCCATGGACTTTGTCCTCGGGTTACCACCAATACACCGAAAGGACACCATCTTTGTAGTAGTCGACCGCTTCTCTAAGATGGCGCACTTCATCCCATGCCACAAAAGCAACGACGCAGTGCACCTAGCCGACCTGTTCTTCAGCCATGTGGTCCGTCTCCATGGCCTTCCCCGACGATCATCTCGGACCGGGAACCAAGGTTCCTTGGTCATTTCTGGCGTACCTTGTGGAAGAAACTGGGGACAAAGTTACTTTATTCCACTGCCGCCCATCCTCAAACCGACGGACAGACCGAGGTCGTTAACCGAACCCTTGGCGCATTACTCCGAACGGCTATTGAGAGCAACAAAGGAACATGGTTAGAATGCATCCCGCTTATCGAGTTTGCCTACAACCAAGCGGTTCACTCGGCCACCAAGAAGTCACCGTTCGAAGTCGCCTATGGATTTAAACCGCTGACTCCGATGGATTTGCTACCATTGCCACCAGACCAGACCGAAAGCCAAGATGGGGCCACCAAGGCCGAGTTAGTCAAGCGTTTGCATGAAGAGGTCCGAGCCAACATCGAGAGAAGAAATGAGCAATACGCACGTTATGCCAACAAGGGACGCAAGCCAATATTCTTCCAACCAGGCGATTGGGTGTGGTTACACCTACGGCCGGAGCGGTTCACGCAGAGACGGAAGGACAAACTAAGCCCCCGAGGCGACGGACCATTCCGGATCATTGAGAAGATCAACGACAACGCCTATCGCCTTGAGTTGCCCGGTGAGTACAATACTTCCACATCGTTTAATGTTGCTGACCTTGTTCCGTTTGACGCAGGTGATGACGAAGATGTTTTGGGGACAAAACCTTCGCAAGGGGGAGGGAATGATGTGAGCACCGGATCGGACACCCGACCAGGAACACTCACACCGGACCCGGCCACCATCGGGACACTCGCACCACCCGCGGGACAACTCGGAGCAATCATGCCTAGGATCATTCCCGGTGCAACCACAAGGACCAAGAGCTCATCCAGGACGTCACGCCACAAGATCAACCACTTCGTCCAAGCATTTGTCCGTGAACACCAAGAGATCGACTCGGCCAAAGCAACCATTGACGAGACCGTCCGTACGGCCTTCGTCCTTACCCAAGGATGAGGGCGCCAAAGTCGTTAGGATCATGACTCGTACTCTTTTTCCTTACTTCGGGTTTGTCCCATGAGGTTTACCGGAGAAGGTTTTAACGAGGCGACGAGTCCTAGCGCACAACGCCACGTTTTGAAGCCAATGACGCGGTTCCCGCGTCCAGCCTAAGGACGTGGCCTATTTTGTCTTTTTCTTTAAGTTTTGCGTTTTAACCTTTTTGGACCCTTCCCTAGTGAACGTTGGAATAGTATGACGTGTTCACCGTCTGTGGAGACGCGTCAAGGGCAACGTGTGCGGTCCATTGCGAGTCCGCGTGTCCTTAATCCCTCTAAACCCTTACACTATTTAAACTTCCAACGACGCTAGTTTAGGTTTTCAGACTTGAAAGAATTAATTTCCAAAGAGAGAATCTTTGCTTCTTGTCTCAATCCTCTCCTTAGCCTAAGTCCGAAAATTGGCTCTCGAGAAACCCTAGCCGATCTCGAACTGGGTTCGACATCGACTAGTTGACCGTATCACGGGCCGACCCATTTCCCGTGTGTCGTCGCATCAAACCACCTTCGCGTCCATCTACATCGTCCAACGTTCGGTCTCGACCGTCCGTTGCGATCCACTTCGACTCCATCGTACCCTAGTGAACCGAGGTCGAGTTTCTTACTCGGTTCGCTAGCCACCGTCCGTTTCCGACCGTACCGTCCATCCGCCGTCGCGTTCTTCTGTCCGACCAGCCGCGTTCAAGCAGCTGTTCGACTAAGTCCGCGTTCTACTCGTTCGTTTGCCCCCATTTTCCGTTTCCATCGTTCATTCCATCCCCTCTTTCATTCCCCACCGTCTGGTCCGAGGAAAGTTTCCGTTACACCGACCGTCTCGAGGAACCGACGCTCCGTCCGTACCGCGAGCCGTCCGGCGTTCACATCAGCTGGTATCAGAGCTAAAAGCTCCACCAAAGGTTGTGTCTTTCCTTCACCTTTCTATTCGTCCATCTTGTGTCATCGTTTGCTTCCGTTTGTTCTAGGTTGTTAGTTTTGTTTTTGTGTCTTTGCGGTTCCTTAGCTTCCAAATTTGGCCTCCGAATTTGACCTCCAAAGCGTCTCCATTTTTGGCCTCCAACATTTTTGGCCTCCGAATTTGGCCTCCAACATTTTTGGCCTCCAAATTTGGCCTCCAAAGCGTCTCCATTTTTGGCCTCCAACATTTTTGGCCTCCAATTTTGGCCTCCGAATTTGGCCTCCAAATTTAGCCTCCGAATTTGGCCTCCAACAATTTTGGCCTCCGAGTTTGGCCTCCAAATTTGGCCTCCGAATTTGGACTTCAAATTTGGCCTCCGAATTTGGCCTCCAAAGCGTCTCCATTTTTGGCCTCCAACATTTTTGGCCTCCGAATTTGGCCTCCGAATTTGGCCCCCGAATTTGGCCTCCGAATTTGGCCTCCGAATTTGGCCTCCGAATTTGGCCTCCGAATTTGGCCTCCAAAGCGTCTCCATTTTTGGCCTCCAAATTTGGCCTCCAACATTTTTGGCCTCCAACATTTTTGGCCTCCAAATTTGGCCTCCGAATTTGGCCCCCGAATTTGGCCTCCGAATTTGGCCTCTAAAGCGTCTCCAAATTTGGCCTCCAACATTTTTGGCCTCCGAATTTGGCCTCCAAATTTGGCCTCCGAATTTGGCCTCCAAAGCGTTTCCATTTTTGGCCTCCAACATTTTTGGCCTCCAAATTTGGCCTCCAAATTTGGCCTCCGAATTTGGCCTCCAAATTTAGCCTCCAAATTTGGCCTCCAACATTTTTGGCCTCAGAATTTGGCCTCCGAATTTGGCCTCCAAAAATGAAGGCGCTTTGGAGACCAAAAATGAAGACGCTTTGGAGGCCAAAAATGGAGGCTCTTTGGAGGCCAAAAGTGGAGTCGCTTTGGAGGCCAAATTCGGAGGCCAAATTCTGAGGCCAAATTTGGGGGCCAAATTCGGAAGCCAAAAAAGTTGGAGGCCAAAAATGAAGAATTTTGGAGGCAAAATATGGACACTTTTGGAGGCCAATAATGGAGACCCTTGGAGGCCAAAAATGGAGCCGTTTTGGAGGCCAAAAGTGGAGTCATTTTGGAGGCCAAATATGATGACTTTTGGAAGACAAAAATGTTGGAGGCCAAAAATGAAGAATTTTGGAGGCCAAATTTGGAAACTCTTGGAGGCCAAAAATGGAGACTCTTGGAGACCAAAAATAGAGACCCTTGGAGGCCAAAAATGGAGCCGCTTTAGAGGCCAAAAGTGGAGTCGCTTTGGAGGCCAAATCTGATGACTTTTGGAGGCCAAAAATGTTGGAGGCCAAAAATGAAGAATTTTGGAGGCCAAATATGGAGACTCTTGGAGGTCAAAAATGGAGACTCTTGGAGGCCAAAAATGAAGAATTTTGGAGGCCAACTATGATTAATTTTGGAGGCCAAAAATGAAGAATTTTGGAAGCCAAAAATGGAGACTCTTGGAGGCCAAAAATGGAGACTCTTGGAGGCCAAAAATGGAGACCCTTGGAGGCCAAAAATGGAGCCGCTTTGGAGGCCAAAAGTGGAGTCGCGTTGGAGGCCAAATATGATGACTTTTGGAGGCCAAAAATGTTGGAGGCCAAAAATGAAGAATTTTGGAGGTCAAATATGGAGACTCTTGGAGGCCAAAAATGAAGAATTTTGGAGGCCAAATATGGAGACTCTTGGAGGCCAAAAATGGAGACTCTTGGAGGCCAAAAATGGAGACTCTTGGAGGCCAAAAATGAAGACTTTTGGAGGCCAACTATGATTAATTTTGGAGGCCAAAAATGAAGAATTTTGGAAGCCAAAAATGGAGACTCTTGGAGGCCAAAAATGGAGACTCTTGGAGGCCAAAAACGGAGACGTTTTGGAGGCTAAAAATGGAGACGCTTTGGAGGCAAAAAATGGAGTCGCTTTGGAGACCAAAAATGAAGAGTTTTGGAGGCCAAATATGTTGGATGCCAACTATGAAAAATTTTGGAGGCCAAAAATGGAGACTTTTGGAGGCCGAAAATTTTTGGAGGCCAAATATGAAGAATTTTGGAGGCCTAAAAATGAAGAATTTTGGAGGTCAAATATGGAGACTCTTGGAGGCCAAAAAAAGAGACTCTTGGAGGCCAAAATTGGAGACCCTTGGAGGCCAAAAATGGAGCCGCTTTAGAGGCCAAAAGTGGAGTCGCTTTGGAGGCCAAATATGATGACTTTTGGAGGACAAAAATGTTGGAGGCCAAAAATGAAGAATTTTGGAGGCCAAATATGGAGACTCTTGGAGGCCAAAAATGGAGACTCTTGGAGGCCAAAAATGGAGACTCTTGGAGACCAAAAATGGAGACTCTTGGAGGCCAAAAATGGAGACCCTTGGAGGCCAAAAATGGAGCCGCTTTGGAGGCCAAAAGTGGAGTCGCTTGGGAGGCCAAATATGATGACTTTTGGAGGCCAAAAATGTTGGAGGCCAAAAATGAAGAATTTTGGAGGCCAAATATGGAGACTCTTGGAGGCCAAAAATGGAGACTCTTGGAGGCCAAAAATGGAGACCCTTGGAGGCCAAAAATGGAGCCGCTTTGGAGACCAAAGTGGAGTCGCTTTGGAGGCCAAATATGATGATTTTTGGAGGCCAAAAATGTTGGAGGCCAAATATGGAGACTCTTGGAGGCCAAAAATGGAGACTCTTGGAAGCCTCGTAGTCTGAATTCTGGTAAAACCGATGAATGTGATGTCGAATCCGGTTGTTGGAGGGTCATGGGTCGTGATAAACTGATCAAGTCGGAGAAGACAGGGAAGATTCTAGGGTTCAAGAAGGTTTATAAGTTCTGTGAAAAAGGAGAAACCTAAATCGATGTTTAAGTTATGGGAAAAGGAGAAGAGACGAGTTAGAGATAAGAGGATATAGGTGATGGAAGAGTATAGGCTTGCGAGTCAGTGGAAACAAAGTTACGTGATCTGCAAGATTCACTAGAGTACATGTTGTGCAACCATATCCGAGGTTACTATATATGATGATGAGTCTTATGATATGGAAACTGAAGACTCGATTTATGTTTTCTAGACTCTTATTCAGTTTCTTGATTCCTCTCGTTCTCTCTATTCGAGATTTGATATACGAATGATCTTCCACCTCATGTTTTGATCTTTTATGATTTGTTGTTATTAGAATTGAAACAGATAGGTTGGTGGTGAAATGTTTGTAGTCAGTTCTGGTTTGCTACCAATCAAATTCGATAAGTTTTGGGATTTAATTTCGTTATGTAATTACACTGTCAGTTTGCAATGGAATATTGAATCACCCTTTCTCAAACAGAACTTTTTAAGTGTTTTGTATTTAAATTCCAAGAAATTTTAAGTATGAAAAATAATCAAAGACTTCAAATTTGATTTAATTTTAGTTTTAAATCATTTAAAAAAAACTTTAAATTTTACTTCTTCACCAACACAAAAATTTTCAATGTTTTCACTCTCTTGAAAAAAGTTCTAATCCACAAGTAGAACTTTCATGATATATGATACCTCAACGAATATAACACCTCAAAATTAATGAAATTGGATAACAAATACAAAAATGTTTTCTAAAAGACTGAAAAAAAAGAAGTAAGTATTTTTTTTTTTTTTGGCAAAGTAAGTAAGTAATGTTTAAATACGTACAAAAACCAGTAAAAGTAACATGTTCATAAATCAGAAACTTTTCTTAAAAAATCCTTTACAACTCACACACTTTTAACCTTAAAATTTGTAAAATGTCAGATATTAGTACATTCAAAAATAACTCACTGAAATTCTGAAAATTGGTTTACCTATGGAGTTTATAGAAATTCGAAATTTATATATTATTATTTCCAGTAAAAAAAATTACATCATATAAATTTTGTGACTAACATTAATGGTAACACTTCGATTAAAAAAAAAAAAAAAAAAAAAACATTAATGGTAACAATAATAAGGACTTGGCTATGGAGATAAAATAAGAAAATTTCGATTTTTGTGATACGTTCCCGACAATGAGGCGACTTGGTATCACCACTCTCGCCAATTCCGCCGCCGTCGTCGTCGTCACTCCGTCACTACTCTCTTCAACGGCGGTTAGCCTAACTCTACCTTCTTCGCCCTTCCGCAACCACCGTCTTACCAATTCAATTTGTTTCCTCGAATCCCGAAGCCTTTCCTTCTCTTGCTTCTCCTCTTCTTCTTCGGCAGCTTATCTTCCTTCACTAGAAGACTTCTCACTAACTAAAGGTGAGTCCTTTTTACTTTGTCTAAATGGATTTGTGTCTTTTAGCTGAGAAGTGTAGTTTATTGATGATTTATATCTGTTAGGTTCTGTGGTGAGAGATGATAATCAGAAGGTGATCTTGAAGGGTATGACTTATACTGCTCTCGAAGTAAGTTTTTTAATTTAAAGTCTCAATCTTTTCTTGAAGGGTATGACTTATCCTGTTCTCAAAGTAATGTTAGCATTGGGGTTATTTTCAACTGTGTAGGAATGGGTTCAGTCTCATGGGTTTAGACCTGGACAGGCTTTGATGTTGTGGAAGAGATTATATAAGGACAATATATGGGCAAATGATGTTGATGAGCTTGAAGGTCTGTCTTCTAATATGGCTTTATTCAGAAGAGTTTTTGTGTTCTCAGGTTATGTTGTTTATTCTTATAGGTTTGAACAAAGATCTCAAGAAAATGGTTAGTGAACATGCTGTGTTTGGGGCATTATCTTTTAAGGATATTCGTTCGGCTTCAGATGGAACTAGGAAGGTGAATTGATCGTTTCTTATTTGGAAGAACAGTTAAAAGTATTCTGTGATAACTGGATGATGTTGGACACTGAGTGGACAACGATTATATCGCAGTGAGGTTTTGGGAATGTTCTCATTGATTCATAACTCGCAGGATGTTGCAGATTCTGTTCACGTTGGATGATGGACTTGTGATTGAGACAGTTGTTATACCTTGTGATCGAGGCAGGACAACAGTTTGTGTTTCGAGCCAAGTAGGTTGTGCCATGAATTGTCAGTTCTGCTACACTGGCAGGTAAGTCGAAGATTGCAGATTTTTTCTTGACCTACTTTTTCAGCTCTTGTTTTGTGGTTTAATGTATATGTTTGTAATGATTTCACAGGATGGGCTTGAAGAGAAATCTCACTACTGCTGAAATTGTTGAGCAGGCTGTCTACGCTAGGCGATTGCTTTCCCATGAAGTTGGGTCAATAACAAATGTCGTCTTTATGGTATTCATTAATGCATGTTCGTTAGACAAATAAAACCACTCTACATATTATTTAAGGTCTGTTTATACTGTTGTCCCCAGTTTCTCATGGAGCTGGTTGTGTTTTGTAGGGAATGGGAGAGCCATTTCACAACATTGACAATGTCATCAAAGCTGCAAACATAATGGTAGATGAGCATGGACTTCATTTTAGTCCCCGTAAGGTCACAGTCTCGACCAGTGGCCTTGTTCCTCAACTGAAGCGTTTTCTCCGTGAGTCAAACTGTGCTTTGGCGGTCAGTCTGAATGCAACAACTGATGAGGTTTTGTTTCATGCTATCTCAGTCAAACATTTTATCAGGGATGATCTGACCTAATTTAACTTGAACCGTGCAGGTCAGAAACTGGATCATGCCCATCAACAGGAAATACAAGTTATCTTTGCTCCTAGAGACACTCAGAGAAGAACTCAGCTCAAGGCATAAGTACAAAGTGTTGTTTGAATATGTGATGCTCGCAGGAGTGAATGACAGGTAAGGGAAATCATCACTAGAGACCACTGCTAAGCTCTCTGTTCCGCTTTCATGGTTCAAATCTGAAACTCATCATGAACTATAAACTCTTTAATTGTTCAGCATGGATGATGCAAGGAGGCTAGTGGAGCTTGTGCAGGGGATTCCATGCAAGATCAACCTTATACAATTCAACCCACACAGTGGTTCTCAGTTCATACAGACTGACGAAGCCAAGATGATAAAGTTTCGTAACATTTTGGCTGAAGGAGGATGCACTGTTCTCATGCGGTTTAGCAGAGGCAACGATCAAATGGCTGCATGTGGGCAGCTTGGCATGCTTGGGGCGATTCAGGCACCAGTGATGCGGGTGCCTGAGCAGTTCCGCACTGCTCTAAGAGCATCGGTTTGATTTGTCAATTGTCGGATTAGGGAAAAGAAAATAACATCTCCATTTCAACAAAGTTAGATGCCAATTTTTTTATGTATCTTCAAAGGTGTTCTGTGACAACGAAATTTTGAACTACAATTAAAGCTGAAAGGTTTTTATTTTTGTTGCAAGTTTTTACCCAAGTCCAAGGTGTAATAAATTAGAATATGTAAAGCGCATTACAACTTGAACCTATACGAACTTATGGCTATTTCTTTTTAGTTTAACTTTTGGCCCCAATGATAGTACTTTTGCCTTAACGTCTATACAACAAAAAAGCTTAAACTCTGTTAGAGCGATGAGCAATGTCTTGATTTGGATGCTGCTGCATTATCTGTACTGGTTTGGTCTTTCTGGTCACTGACACGGAATAGCTCGATGAGTGTGTTTCGGATTTTGATTCTCAGAGCAGAGGCTTCATCAGGTCTAAACCACTTCTTGTCGAACTGGATAAAAATACAAGAGTAAGCAGAAGATATATGATTGATATCAAGAAAAGAGTTTGAGTCTTTGAGATATGTGATTCGGCATCAGGGAAAGAGTTTGAGTAAGCAGAAGATATGTGATTCTGTATCAGGAAAAGAGTTTGAGATAACTCACCATTTCCAGGTCTTTCCTTTTCAACCTTTGAGGTGCCTCTTCGATGAAACGCTTAATGAAGAAGAGAACAAACGGACCACAGTCGAAGTCATTCTTCTGTTGCGGAACCTGGTTGTACAAAGGGAAAACCATAAGACGAATTGATCTTAACAAAGTTACTTGATCATGAGATAAGGTAAAAGACTGACCTGTACATCAGCTTCGGTGATCCTACGGGGGAGGTTTTTCCATACTTTTTCTGAGATAGGTAGATCCGATAAATTACCATCTTCATTCAAATAATGCCACTCGTCTTTTAGAAACCTGCAACCGGTGACATAGAATTCAGTGAAAGTGGTATCTGCATTTATTAATCAATGCAACACCTTTTCCTTTTAAGAATTGCAACCATATGCATACAACGTCAAACATGTGAAAAGATAAAGTCACAGGTAAAGATCCTGGCATCTCACCTTTTTACATTTTCAACAATTGATCTTTTCGAGTGGAGTCCTAACGAATCCAGGTGAAGTATGGTAATTCCCGTTTCATCTTTCTTATCTGGGATGCAAACTATGACAAGGCTCCAATGGAGACTGAAACATGGTACAAGAATCATGCTGAATACATAAGCTCTTTAGAAATTATGTGAAAAAATCTAAAGATCTAAAGATTTGCCAGGCGGATAACATTTCTCCGTCACAAAGACAGGCAGATTTTGTCATAAAACGACAAAGGCCATTGAAATAATCTCAGGTTTTTGTCATGAAAGCTAAAAGGAAAAGAGCTTACTCTTCATGTATTGGCATAAAAATATAAGCCTTACGGAATAAATCAATCCCCTTCCACCACCGCCTGAACTTCACAAAAAAGGCAGCCTTGTCATTCCCCTATATTATTGAAAGGACAAGACAAATAGACCAGTTCACATAAGTAACACGATAAAAATGTGAAATGCAAGAATGCCAACAGAGAATTATTTTTCAAAGGATCACATTTTTATGATCACCTTGTATGTAACAGCGTCACTGAGCTTCTTGTAGAAATAGGTATTGAAGAAATGACAATCAGCAGAGATTTGATTCGATGATGATATCTGCTGCTGCAAAAACCTAGCCAAAGAAAACAGGGGGAAAAAGCATATAAAAAATCATGCAATTAATGAAAGATAACATATATCGCAAGTCTTACACTCCAAAAGTACCTGATGTAGAAATTCATAACAGGCGATGTTAGAAATTCTCGAGGCGCAAGGCAGTCAAGATCTTTAAGACAAACTTGAACAAAGTTTGGATCGTCCCTGGATCACCAAGCGTTAATATTTTGAGGGTAACAAACATACAGTAAGTTACACTAGATCAGTCTGTACATAGATTTACCTTGATGGGTAGCATATCTCTTCCAGTAAGCTGCATATTTCATCACCTATTAGTTTATATACAACCAGTTGTTATGTGGTGAGGCTAAAAAAGAAAATAGGTGATTATTACCCTTCAGGCAGTTCAACCGCTTGCTCCTCCACCATTGGAGTTCGAGGTTCTTCTTCATCCACGTTTATCACTGTATCATCTAGTTGCTGTAGTAAGTTGAAAGAAGAACATATCAAACGAGTTGGAGTGAGAACAATATTGAATAAGCCAAAACATAGCCATAGCCAAGTAGAAAGTTTTTCCTAGCAAGTCTAAATCTATTTAAACATCAAAGCTCTGTAGTTTATCTAGAGAGCAATTAACTGTTCGAAAGTTGAGGTCTTTCGTAAGGTTTCATAAAATTGTCGGTTGGGAATAACAGAAGTTTTCACAGAAAATGAGCCATGCTTCTGCTGGAGAAAAATTTCTTAGGACTATAATGATTACACAAGAAAATGCGATTGCATGATATATGGTAACAGGAGTAAGGAAGAATACCTTACGGCGCTTTGAACCCTGTGATGGATATTTTTCCCAAGACCAATCCCTATGAAAGAAAGATGTTAAGCGATTACAATACAACTCATTCTCTTGTGTACCAGGACACATGTCACAACAATAATGAACTAACCACTGGGAACCCTTTAAAAACGACAAACTAGTAGCAGAAACAGTTGAGAAAGGAGAAAAGAAATGGACCTAGTGTCATCATCATCAACTAGAGAATAA
Organism: Camelina laxa; assembly: GCA_024034495.1. NCBI lineage: Eukaryota > Viridiplantae > Streptophyta > Magnoliopsida > Brassicales > Brassicaceae > Camelina > Camelina laxa. Next base: position 1,996,154 of record CM043883.1, read on the forward strand.
GAGGAAGAGTCCTTGGATTTCTGATTCCCTCTTGATCCTTTCAATCCAGAATTAAACTGCTTTTCACTGTTCTCAGCTTTCCCTATATCTGGCAACAACCGCCACCCACTTCTCAGCCTTGTTACGGGCCTTCTATCAGCCTTGTGTTTCCTACTTCCGCATCCCGAATCTTCTCGTTCTTTACCAACTGCTTTCTTTGACTGACTTCCGCATCCCAAATCTTCTCGTTCTTTACCAAATGCTTTCTTTGACTGACTTCCACATCCCAAATCTTCTAGTTCTTTACCAAATGCATTATTTGACTGAGTATCCGACTGTTGAACACATATTACAAAGTAGCAACATGAACAAGTAGCCATCTAAAACAGTTCAAAAATGGCAAAATGAAGAGGCTCCATACCTTCGGTTTAGTAAAATATGCAGCAAATGTTGACCGTGAGACTTCTTTTGAGTCTGCACTCCCTTGTCTAGAGGTGTCATTTGAGTCTGTATTCCCTTGTCTAGAGGCGTCATTTGAGGCTGCGTTCCTTTGTGTTAAGACATGAGAACCTACATGAAACGTGGCTCATTAAACAATCAGACACTGAGCTAAGCTATTAAGAAAGCAACATGCATTGAACTTAAAATCAATTTAACATAGTCCACACCAAGAAATACCTGAGCTTGTGTACTGCATGGTCTTCAAACTCCTATCCACATCCTGCCAAAAATAAAAAAAAGTCTTGTAGCTTTCACATCAGAGAAACCATCTCTATCACAAAATCTCTTTAAAGTTGACATAAAAATTTTCACATGTTTAAAGCTCAATTCTAGCTTAAATGAGCTCAATTCTAGCTTTAGAAGATGAGAGAAACCAACGATTAATAAAAATGTATGTAGTCAAACACCAAACAAGTGTGAAGCTTTTAAAAAACAAACCATTTGCGAGCGCTGTAAAACCCTACGCTGCTTCTCCTCCTCGAGACTAGCGATTTTGAGTCGGATTCTCTCACCCTTGTCTGGTAAACCCGGACCTAATAACACGAGGTGGGATTTGTTACGCTCCAGCTGCTCGTTTAGGGCACGATCGGTTAGGGATTTCTGAGAATCAATCTGATCGTCGGAGAGAAACGTTGGCGGCGGAGGAGCTTTGGTGGTGGTAACAATCTCCAACTCGGGAACTTGGTCTGCTTCCTCCTCCTTGTCCATGGCTGAAGGCCAATCAATCACAAAATGTTTCTTCTGGGTACAATCTGATCCATCTACTAGTACTAGTTCCTTCGTCTTATACTCCGTCATTTCCCCAAAACAAGGCCGCTTCTCTTCTCAATCGCCCATTTGTCTCTTTTGTTCAGAATCTTTCACTTATCAGTTTCGTTTTTTTCACTTGTTTTAGGGACGACTCTCTTTATTATTAAGAGAAACAAAAAAAAAAAAATGTAAAACAAAGAGGTTTTCTTTTCGTTTTATCTCTGAGTAACTTTTGGTAATTTGAGAATTTATTTTGTGGTATATATATCATATGGTGGTGATTTCTAATTTGTTCACAGATTGGGATAATGTGTGTAATGATGATACATAAAGTTTTCTCAAAACATTAATTTTAGGGTTTCCAAATCTTAGGTTACATTTGTTTCCAGAGAAAATTTAAGATCGTCGTCGTTTTAAATAATATATATTTACGCGGGAATTAACGGAAAAAAGACGTTTAAATTTTTCGGTTCGAATTTGGTAGAAAATGAGTCTCAAATAGAACCATTTTATCTCTTTGAGTCCGGTTTGGATTTTGAATAAGTTGACAAATCAAAGCATAAGTAACAAATACAATAGATTATTATACATTTAAATACATATATTTAATTAATTTTTTCTATTATATTTTGATTTTTAATAAATAATATAATTTTGGTTAATTTATTTTGGGTATGTAAAATTCAGATATGATTCGTGTTCAATCTTTCAGATTCTTATAAAGTTTATTCGGATTTGGATTTGATTAACTCAATTTTATTCAGATATATGCATTGCTAGTATTTACCCTTTCGATATTAAGAAGAGCGTCAATTTCATTAGATAGATATATATATCTTCCTATGTGGGATGTGTCTTTTAGTTTTCAAGATCTCCTCTAGCAAATTCTTTAAGTTCTTAGAATATTTTTTCCTAATTTTATTCATTGTGGGGATCCAATATTTTGGACCGTTTGGTATCAAAATCGGTTACAAATTCAAACATTTTCTTATGTTCAATGAAACTTTATATTAGCACAAACAACAACATCTGTGGGACAATCTCACAACATCTAGGAAATGTAATCGTTTCCGATAACCAAAAAAAGTATTCTTATTTGACTTCATTTAGAACAAAAATTTGCGACCAAATAAAAGATAATTTATTTACATCGTAATATTTACGTAGAATTTACGTCGACTGTCAGTTTATATCAATTACTTAATGAAGAATTTTATTTCATATTAATTCTCAAAAACTTTATGTACTAGGCAGTTTCATTGAATTTTGCAATCGTTACGATATTATACTCGTAATATTCTAGTTTTTCACCGTCCAACATACATTTTGGATTGTATGACATGTTTAACCCGTCTGATTTGCATCATGTGTCTTACCGTTTAAAGCCTAACTGTGTATAGGGTTTGGTTTTTTTAATTCATATATGTAAAGAAATTATATGGATTAAGCACATTATCAATACACTTTATTCATAAAAATAAAATTTCAACCATAAAATTTTTGTAAAATTTAGTAAATTACAATATCTATACCATATTTATTATATTCCATATTTAACTTTTGTTCCACTCATCCCACACTTCTTTTGCATATTATTTTTCTCCGCTCCTGTTGTACTTGAGCAGCATTCTCCTTTCTCATTTGTTTGTTTTGGATCACATGATCTATTGTCACCATTTAAAACTTTAGTTATAAACTTAACCATCTACTACTATATCTAGTTTTCTACAGGAAAAAAATAATAATGAGTATGATGTATAACTAGACACAATAACATATATTTGTATAACACTTTTAGGATCACATAAATACAATGATATTATCTTATCTATTATTTACATTATAATGCAAATTGACTTACCACTATTTTAGTTATGAAACCAATAAAAAATACCAATATTCAACCAAAAAAATTATTGGCCTATAAAGGCAATCTGTCTAACCTAAAGAAAAGGTTAGATGCTTATAAAGGCAGGTGGCCTGATGAGCTGCCATGCGTACTATGGGCGATCCAAACCACACATTAGCGATCAACTAACAAGACTCCGTTCTCGTTAATGTATGGAGCCGATGTTGTGGTCCCAGTCGAGATAGAAGTGCCAAGTCTTTGCACAATCTTGAATCCAGCTCGAATAGAGGAGAATAATCAGTTCCTCTTGGTTACAATAGATTTGGTAGATGAATATCAAAGTCAGGCTCTGGCACAAATGCAAAATTACCAAAACGCAGTGGCTCTCTACTACATCTCTAAAGTTCGTTAAACGTGGGTGACCTTGTATTCAGGAAGGTTCATGATGTCAATTAATTATTAGGTTTTTTAATTAATATAAGGGATTTTAAAGTTCAAAATAAAAGTTAAATATTGTCGAAGGTATTGTAGGAAAAACTACATGTATAGATGACAAATGTATAAGCTAGCAAATAAGCAAATTTGAGGTTTTGAGAAAGAAAATCTAATCATATTAATGTAGTTAATATTTTAATAATATTTTACTAGATATACTTTTATTAAAAAAATGTAAGGACTAAAAGAAGTGATTGTAAATACAATTTAGCATAATAAAAAGAGAAACATATGATTGGTTTCATATAAATATTAGTAAATTTAGAAAAATAGCATATGCATATCCATATAGTTTACTAAGTTAGGGATTTATTTTGAAGAAAATTAATATTATTAAAAAGTTTAAAAGCATTATTTTTGGCTAAGATATGTATAAATATTATGAGCTTTAATCTTCAAACTCCTCAACAATTTCATTTCCTTAAAATCATTTTTAGCTATATTTTCAAGCAGGTGAGAAGATTAGTTAAATAGATCCAAATATGCTGATAAAAATAACAAAAAAAAACTATCAAATACTGATGTTTCTGTACAGGGTAAATTGTGTTTACCCACAAAAAGTACCAGAGAATTATTAAAAAAAAATGAAAACTACAATACCTCAAAATGGTATTGAAGTGGAAGTCCTTGATAATAATGCCCAATCGTATAGGGTTACCCTTCACGACTACAAAGGATTTTATATGACGAAGGGATGGAAAAATATCGTAAATACAAAAGGCCTCAAATCAGGTGATCTCATCGAGTTATATTGGGATGGTACCAAATTTATTTTGATGGTAGAGTGAGTTTTCTTTTCTAAATTCTTTCTCGTTAGTTTTTATTTTTTTAATAACTCTATTTAACTATATTTTTGTTGATTATTGATACTTTTGATGGGTTTCATGTGTTTCATAACTAAAATAGTGGCAAGTCAATTTGCATTATAATGTAAATGATAGATAAGTTAATATCGCTGTACTTTATATTATCCTAAAGGTGTTATACAAAAATATGTTATTAGTAGATGGTTAGATTTATAACTAAAGCTTTAAATGGTGAATATAGATCATGCACTCCAAAAAAAACAAATGAGAAAGGAGAATGCAGCTCAAGTGCGACAAGAGCGGAGAAAAAATGATATGCAAAAGAAGTGTGAGATGAGCGAAACAAAAGTTAAATATTAAATATAATAAATATGGCATAAATATTATAATTTACTAAATTTTAAAAATATTGTATGGCTGAAATTTCTTTTTTTATGAATAAAGTGGTATTGATAATATATATCTAATCCATAGAATTTCTTTACATATATGAATTAAGAATAATTGTGATTTAAATGGCAAATCAAGTGATGCAAACCAAACGGGTAAGGCCGTTCAAGTAGAACAATTGTGGATCAAACATGTCACACAATCGAAAATGTATGTTAAATGGTGAAAAACTAGAATATTGTAAGAAAACAAGGGCGTTACGATTACAGAATTCAATGAGATTGCGTAGTACATAAGGTTTTTATGGGAATTAAGATGAAGTCTAATTATATCTTAAATAATCAATATAAATTTTTGACGTAAATTCTTCATAATATTACAATGTAAATAAATTATCATTTATTTGGTCGGAAATTTTTTTGTTGTAAATGAAGTCAATTAAGAATGATCTCTTTGTTGTTTGGAAACGATCACATTTCCTAGATGCTTTGTGATTTTTTCACACATGCTGTTGTTTGTGCTAAGGGAAAGTTATATTGAACGTAATAATCATAAATATATCTTGATGTAGATTTCTAAGACTATAAAAACATGTTTCAATCTGTAATAGAGTTTAATACCAAATGGTCCAAAATATTGGAAACCCACAATGAACAGAATTAGGAAAGGATTTTCTAAGAATCTAAAGAGCTCTTTAAAACTAAGACACATCCAACATACCAAGATATATATCAAATGACATTGGCTCTTTTCTTAATGTCGAAAGGGTAAATACTAGTAACTAGATAGTTATGCGCACTACACAACGTGGGAAAAGTACTTCCGTAAATTTTAGTTTGGTTGTTGACACTATGATAATATTTGTATTCTCAGTGATGAGACTATTCTTATTTATAAATAGTTTAAGTTTGAAAAATTGCTTGTTTAGATCAGCAATTGGCAAAAACAGTTATGACAATAGGAAACAAAACATACCAACGGACCCACACGTATGTGTAGGATTATGTTTGTTGAAAAATTTAAATTTATAACCGTTTCTTTTTAAATAATACCCGCTTGAAAAAGTTTATTTTCCTTTATCCACTATTTTATGTTTTGATATACAAAATGGATTGTGGTAGATAAATTTATTTATCCATATGTTAGTGAATTTATTATATTATGTGAACTATTTTATGAGTAAATATAGATTCAAAAACCGAACATATTAAAAGAAATTCAACATAAATCATAAGCAAATCATTGAATTTGAATGGAAAGGTAATAAACCTTACGAAATTGAAACTAACCAAATTTTTTTGTAACTTCTACAAAACTAACTAAATTATGATACTGAATTTGTAAAAGTAAGTAACGTGTATAAGGATTTGATTAACAATTGCCTTAAAAAATAGTAGGTTTTGACACCCAATTAAGAGATGTATAGCTCTTGATATCAATTTCCTATGCAGTTGTAGTACAAAAGGTTATCAATCTAATTGGTTATTTTGCTAGCAGTTAAAACGCAATCAGAAACATGAAAGTCAAGCTAAACAATAGTGGGGATTTGTCTAGCAACCTAAGATGAACATAAACAATAAAATAGAGATAAAGAACTACATAACCAGGGTACACGATGCAAGCAATTGTGTATCGAATCAAGTAGGTGATCGGGTAACAAGCAAATAAGAACATAATCAAGAACAACTCAAAGTACCACACGATGCAAGCAATCGAACAGGCATTAAAATCCTTAATGTACCTTAAGTATTCCTAATAAACCTAGAGTGTTTTACAAGGCTCAAGCAAGCTATTACCTAGACAATGAATATAGAAACCTTTCTAATCCACTCTCATGGTAGAAACAATAAGACTTCATCACTCCATTACCCAACTCTCGTTGGAGAAACATAATCAAACAGACATTAAAACCAATTCATTATTATCAATAAACTCCTTACACATCTAATCTCTTATGCTAAGTGAGTAAATCTCTGAAATTAGCCAATCTAGGCATTTCATCGAGGACCTCTCGGTGTGGAAATGCCTAAATTATAATCTCAAGCTCTCTGTTCGAAACTAGCATTAAGATCACTAATCCTAAAGAGAAATTTCAGAAAACAATCAGTCTAAATTCACCTTAATTTGCCATTTAGAGCCTAAATTCACACCTTCTTTGTGTCGGTCGACATTGACATCTGGCGAAGGTTGGTGTCGACCGACACCTGCTCGACATTCCCAGAAAATTATAGATGTGTCAACTGACACCTCATGTGGTGTCTACCGACACTCATTAGAGCCCTCGCGCCATTCTCACATTTATGTCGATCGATACCGATGCTGAGCATCGTTTTCCTTTAATTTCCAGCTTAGATCTCCGTCTCCAAACGCCTCGTTCAAGGCATCCACAAGAACGAAATCAAGCCACAAAGAACACAAAAATCACACAACAATCAAGGGAATCAATCACACAACTCAAAGAACACCAAAACAGAGAATTCTCAAGATTAGATAAACCATGCTCATGCACTCACCTTTCTAACAAGAAGTTTATGTCCAAACAATGACAAATCCAACACTCCAGCAAGCCTCCAACATGTTCCTAGCCTCAGATCACCACTCCACATGAAAGATCTCTCAAAAGGAAGGCACCAAAACTCCAAATCTCAAAAGAGCTCACTGGAACTATTTTTCTCTCTTCTCAAACTCTCTGGAACGACAAAAAAGGCTGACCAAAGCTCTAGGTCGAGTTTCAGCCTTAAATACCATGGTTTAAGTTTTTTTAAAAAATTAAACCGCTCTAATTCGACGTTTTAAAACAAACTGATCAAACCAGAAATAAGGTTGTCGGTCGACACTCATCCTAGAATTCTAAAATTTGGTTCGCATAAGGGATTAACTTTCAATTTGATACGTTTAACAAGAAATCAGATATTTTGTATTAAAAATAATAATTAATTAGATAACCGGTGAAAAATTGAAATTTTGATTTTGTTAAATGTCATCTATACAAAAACAATAACACCTATTATTTTAGTTTTAAGTGATATATGATTATTATTTAATGTATTTTTATTTCTAAAAGAATTAGGTATTAAACCTCTAGTAAAAATAACTTTTTTGGGATTTTTTCTAAGAAATAAATTGGTAAAATCTTTTACACGCACAAGAGAGAAAACGAGTAATTGAAATTGGACATTGTGAATTTCTAGGGCACAAAATCTTATAGGATTCATCGAAGTCATTACTCCATTGCCAAAGCTTCTAAGTTCTCAAACTCAACTATCGTCTCCCATGGCCGACGGCGATTTTTCTTCTCCGGCCACGGGGGATCTCAACTCGCAGAAACCGGAACCCACTACTCCGATTTCAATTCCCAATCCTTCACCAACTCCACCACCTCCGCCTCAACAACATCCGCCACAAGTCGCCGCTCTTGTTCAGCCTGTTCCACCTGGTCCGCCTTATGCTCCTCCGTCTCAGATTCCTGTCCCCACCAATCTCCCGCCGCCTCCACCATTCCGTCCCGGTATGCAATTCAATCCCGTTGCGAATTTTCAAAACCCTAGCTCTGGAGTTCCTCCTCCCGGCGTGAACTCTATGGGGGTTCCTGGATCCATGCCTCAGTATCAAGGGCAACCTCCGAACCAGGCTGGTATGAGACCTTTCCAGCCTATGGCTAATGGTTACCCAGGAATTCATGGTGTTGCTCCTCCAGGTCCCATGCCTCCTCCTCAGGGTGGGTTCTTCTATCCTTCTCTGCCTTTTTTTATTTTTCTTAAGTTTTGATTTTTTACACGCTCATGATGCACTTTAGGCTGTAGAATTTGTTTCCTTGGCATATTTTTGCTTTCTGTGTATGTTGAATGTGATTCATAAAACTAGTGATGTGGAACGGATACGTCAATGTGGTTAGATGAGATTAAAGGTTAGGAGTAGAAACAAGTTTTATTGAAAAGAGGAAGTAGGGAGAAAACTAGAACAGGGACACCGATGACCGGGTGTTTTCTCATACAGTGTCTTGATTGAGTTCCGTGAGAATGGTTGCAAGGCATCAAATATTGGGTAGGGACTCTCACTACTACGACTCCCTCATTTTGGTATGCGCACATTCGCTTTTGTTCTTCTTATTATCTCCTTCATTTTTGTTAGTTAGTGTAACTCCTATGAAGATAGCATTCTTAACACAATTTAACCACACCGCTGACTTAAAAGGTTCTTGAAAGTTTTGCCTCATGTTCCCCAATTCTTATGTAAAATTGAGATTTACTGTAGTTTTATGAACTTTGAACTTGATGCCAACTGACGGCAGCAAGCATTTCTAGCGACTGATTGCCCCTTGGTCTTGTTTTTGAGGTATTGCAATTCTTTCAAATTACACCTTCCGTTACTTCTTCCACATGTTTCTCTTTTCTTTTCCTTCCGGTGGTCAAGCTGCTAACAGTTGAAATAAAGCTATTGTGTGGGTAATAATAGTTTTTATAAGTTCCATATGGGCATGAGGTGATGGGAGTTTTAATATTACTGAATCTCAAATTCAACATTTATCAGCTGATTATAGATTCTTACCTATCTGAAGTTGCCCTATGAGGTATGACTACTTATTGTGGTAATAATGACTACGATACTGGTGCTATCTTCTCAATGTGTCCTTCAGGTTCTCTGTTCAGCTGGGTGGTATTTGTACTGCCTCTGGTGTTCATATCTAATTTGCTCTAGTTTGTGGTAACAATACAAAATGAATTTTCAATTCTGCTTCTTGATTATTTTGATTTATTTATGCCAATGCTGCTGTTTGGAGTATTACAATGTAAACATTTATTGATGAATTTGTAGAGTCTTGTTTTTGTTTATGCAGGGCTTCTCCGGTATCCTTCTCCATATCCAACAATGGTTCGTCCTGGGTTTATTATGCGCCCGCCTGGTACAATCGGTGCTGTTCAACTAGCACCACGACCTGCTGTCCCAGGAATGCTTGGTCTCCGTCCCATAATGATGCCTCCTATGGTCAGACCACCCTCTGTTCCTTTCGTAACACCTGCAGAAAAGCCCCAGACTACAATTTACATTGGCAAGATAGCAACCGTAGAAAATGAATTTATGATGTCTATTCTTGAGGTTTGTTTTCTGCTTGCAATCTGTATTTTCCTCTTCTACTGCTTTTAAGGGTGTTTATGTTCGAGGCACTTACGTCCATCTCTTTTGCTATACACTATAGAAGAATTAATTTTGTCAATTTTGTCAATTTTATCCTGCAGTTTTGTGGCCATGTCAAAAGCTGTTTACGTGCGGAAGATCCTACCACCAAGAAACCTAAAGGTTTTGGATTCTACGAATTTGAATCAGCTGAAGGAATTCTCCGTGCAATACGCCTGCTGACCAAACGTACTATAGATGGACAAGAGCTTTTGGTAATGTGTAGTTCTCTTCCCATTTCAAAACATGTTTATGTTTTTCCTAGCAGATGCACTTATGTATCAACCCAGATCTATATGTGCTTCTACGGTATTCTTTTAACTTCATTCGCCTTTTTATCTATATGGCCGGTAGGTTAATGTTAATCAAGCAACAAAGGAATATTTGTTAAAATATGTTGAGAAGAAAATAGAGACTGCAAACAAAGCCAAGGAAAGTCAAGCTGTAGGAACCGAAGAGAACCAAGCTGAAGGTTCTGAGAGTGAGCGAGAAAAACTTGAGAGTGCTGAAAATGAGACAGGGAAGGATGGAGAACCAAATAGTAAAAAAAACATCGATATTGCAAATTCTGCGGTCCTAACGGACGATGAAAGGGAAGCAGACAGAGAGGCTATGGAAAAGATTGAAAGTGCTATTGAAGAAAGGTTAAAGTCCAACCCTCTGCCTCCACCACCCCCACCACCTCCTGCTGATGGTTCACGCATGGAATTTGTTTTCAAATCTAAGGATGGTGACTCCAACACTGACATAACTAGGAGTGGTCTGTTTTTCCTCCACTATTCTTTGTCCTTAATTCGGCTGCCATTATCTAATTTCCTTTTGATATGGGTCTGATAGGATGTTCTTTTTATGTAGATGCTGCAGCAAAGGATGTTGAGGCATCTGGAGAACAGAATAGGCCTGACACAAGCTCACCTGATTGGAATAAGAGAAATGACCGAAGAAGCAGAGAAAGAAGTGAAAAGGAGCCAGAAATGGATAGGTATGAGAGGGAGGCTGAGCGAGAACGGGCAAGGAAAGAGAGAGAGCAAAGGAGGAAACTTGAGGATGCAGAGCGTGCTTACCAGGCTCGTCTTCGACAATGGGAACGCCAAGAAAGAGAAAAGGAGAAGGAACGACAGTACGAGAAGGAGAAAGAGAAAGATAAAGAGCGCAAGAGGAAAAAGGAAATCCGCTATGAGGAAGAGGAGGATGAAGAGGATGATGAATCAAGAAGAAGATGGCATAGGGGTTCATTAGATGATAGAAGAAGACGGCGACAAAGAGAAAAGGAGGATGACTTGGCTGATAGATTGAAAGAAGAGGAAGAGGTTGCTGAGGCGAAGAGGAGTGCCGAGGAGCAAAAGTTGCAGCAACAGCAATTAGATGCCTTAAGGCTCCTATCTGGACAGGCAGCTATTGGAAGCGAAACAATTCAGACATCACCTATTGAAAACGATCATAACCCAACTCTCCAAATTGTCAGCGAATCTGTCCATGAGCACCATGCAGCAGGTAAGGATTCTCTCTTGTCTTGTCCTTTTTAGCGTTCTCCTCTTTTCTGTCTCTCTTTCTGATGTCTCCCTTTGCCAATTGTAGATTGTGAACAAAATGGTTCTGGTAATGAATCCATGGCTATTGATAGTAATAGTGGATCAGAGGCACATGCTCCCTCAAAAAAATTAGGATTTGGGCTTGTGGGATCTGGAAAGCGGACATCTGTACCTTCTGTTTTCTATGAGGAGGATGAAGACGAAGCTCATAAGGATAAAAAGATGAAACCTTTAGTTCCTATAGATTACTCAACCGAGGAACAGGAAGCCGTGGCCCATGGTGGTTCAGGGAATACACCCCCTCATTTGGCTTTAGCTGCTGAATTTGCAAAACGAATTTCGAGTACTAATCCCAAGGAGGAAACAACAGAAACCGAAAAACAAAGGAGTAGACGTTCTCATGATAAGGCAAGCCACCGGGACAGAGACAGGGACAGGGAAAGGGATAGAGACAGAGACAGAGTCAGGGACCGAGGTGATGGGCATAGTGGTCCAACTAAAGACGCTAAAGAGCCTGGAAAAACAAAGATATCTGATACCAAGTTTCTGGATGCAAAACAATTGATAGATACGATCCCAAAGACAAAGGAAGACTTATTTTCATACGAGATAAACTGGGCTATGTATGACAAGGTAAGCCTAAATCTCATTTCTCATACCACTTTTACTAAGATCAGTGATCCCTTATATGATTGCCTTGCTTGTGAGTTGTGAGTTTGTTTTGGTGCTCACATGTTTTCTCCTTTTTCTTTAATTGAAAAGCACCAATTGCACGAGAGAATGAGGCCATGGATATCAAAGAAAATCATGGAGTTCCTAGGAGAAGAGGAAGCGACGCTGGTAGATTTCATCGTGTCAAACACTCAACAGCACGTGAAAGCGTCTCAGATGCTTGAGCTGTTGCAATCGATTCTTGACGAAGAAGCTGAGATGTTTGTGCTGAAGATGTGGAGAATGCTTATATTTGAGATCAAGCGGGTCGAAGCTGGAGTCCCGGTAAAATCCAAAGCCTGAAACTTTTCTTTAAAGATTTTTCCTCCTATGTTGTTTCATATCCCAATTTTTTTCGAAGTCTTCTTGTCCTTGGATTTAAAAAAAAAGAATCGCCATGTTTTACAAGCTTAATGCAAAAGAAGAGATTGAAACAAGAAAAAACACAAGATATACATTCTAGTTCACAGAATAAATATTTGCACCACTTAGTTTAAAGTTCTCTTTGTTCTTCTCTCTAGTTCAGAAGACTTTTGACCCCAAAAAAAACTCTAGTATGAAGTTTTTGTCTTCTCAATCTTTATTCTTATTCACTTGGTATATTATAAAAACTAGTTTATTTTATTTGGGGCATCATTTTAAATTATAAATTAAGATGATAGTGGAAACAGATTTATAAAGTATATAGGACAAGTATTGATTCTTAAGCTCTTCGGAAACTAGAAACTGATTACATTTATTAGCTCTTTGGGTTATTAAAAAATCCCAGAGCTTTAAAAATATACAGGTTTAAGTAAGAATATATTTGTACGTATAAATAGTAAATAGTATTCTAGTAATTCCTAAATCTATAAAAACAAAAAAAATGAAGTTATCTTTTAACCCTTCGATAAAAAAAGCTCAAAGAGTTACTAGTCCTGTGTCTGTATGTATTAACCAAATCACCAGGCGTGTACGAACCGTTCTCTTCCTAAAACCGGTTCAACCGTACCGGTTTTCCTCTCCTGAAACTCGTGTATCATTTTAATAAGCGCGCTTGCCTTTTTCCCACTTCCAAACTCGCCGTTACTTGACGCCGTGTAAAGCGACCCCATAACAGACGGATTCTTAGCCAAAGACCCAACGACGTCACTTCCTCCGTTATGACACAGATTCAAAAGCAGAGCAACGCAGTGCTGCTTCGTCGCCGGCGAAACCTCCGACGAACCCAAAATCTTAACCGCGAGTTTCAATCCTCCACGACGGAGCACAGAAATCATCCCGTCTGGATACTCCGCCATTTTCGCCAAAATCGCCATCGAATCCGCCGTGACTCCGTCGCTAACCTCGTCAGATCTCAATAAATCGAGAAGAACGGGAACAGATCCGGCGGCGAGAACACGCCAGTGATTCTCAGGTTGGTTCATCAACAAACTCCGAATCGCGATCAACGCGTTGCGTTTCGCCGAATCGCTGAAATCGCCGCAGCTCTTAACGATTCTCACCAATCCCGAAATCGAACCTGAGATCTCTCCGATCAATCTACTGTAATCTCCGTCAGAAGATAGATAAAACAACGCAGCCGCTGCGTATTGTCTACTCTCTCTTCTCGCACCACCGTCGTTTAAAACCTCCACGATCAGCCTCAATCCACCACCGTCGTCTCCGGCGATTCGAGTTTTTCCGGCGGTATCTTTAGACAAATTCATAATCCCAGCCATGGCGTTTTCTTGAACCCTCGGATCTTCAGAACGAAGAATCTTCATCAACGAGTCCACAACACCAGCTTCCACCAAACAAGCTCTGTTAAAACTACTCGTCTTGGTGAGAATTCGAATCTCTACTAAAGCTTTAACCATCTCTTCTTCATCTCCGTTGATCAATTCTCCGGCGAGGAACTCCGCGGTTAGTTTCCCGGCTTCTTCCGCCGCTAAACTCTCCGCTACAGCAACCTTCTTCTTCCCCTTTTGACCCAAAACTACACCGTTTTGCTTGCAGTAGCTTTGGATCACTTGCTTGACTGAGAAGTTATCTACCAACACAGTACTAACCAGGTTTTTACCGGTCTTAGGGCACGTGATGTTACCAGAGGAGAACCACTTTGTGATTGAGCTCCGATCATACGTGTGTCCTGTTTCTAAAACCACAGGATCACTCATAATCTCTAGAGAAATAGGACAACGAAGATCATCGATGTTTAAACCACGAATCATCATCAAATCCTCTTCTTCGTCCTCAACTTCATCATCAACATCAATGCCTCGAAGTATCACACATCTACAATAGCATATGAATCCCATTAAACTACTTAGAAGCTCGATTTCGATTTTACTCTTCCTCCCTGTGGAGATCTCTTCACGTAAAAAATCGACTTCTTTGACGCAATCTTTCCATTTTCTAACACCAATATGATCAAGAACTCGGAGTATCTCATCCGAGTTCGGGTTGATTCTATTCTCGAACAGATTAAAGAACCAATGAACAGAATCTATAGCCAGTTTGTCGTCTCGGTCAGGTCTCGCTTCTGATTTACGAGTCTGACGCATGACTAGATAGATTAGCTCGTTGACTTCTCCAGGTAAGTCGACAGACTCGACTGGAAACGTGTCGAGGCTAGTGGATATGGAACGGATCAAGGCCCGGAAATGAGCTGAGACTTGACCGGAGTTTATCAACATATATAGCTTAGCTCCCTCTCGTGTACAGTCTTCTAAAAGGAACTTGAGTTTCTGGAAGATGACGTGTAGCTCGGAAAGACTCAAGATTACTGAACGACGACTCGCTGAGATTGACCCGAACCGGATTTGAACCCGGAGTTCTTCCAAGAAGATGACAAGAGATTGGATATGTCGTAGAGTTTCTTTAACACTTCGTTTGTTGGTTGAGAAGTGTTTTGATTTGAAGCTTAGAATCTCGCCGGAGATTTGTAATAGTGAGTCGAGGAGAGTGGTTACGGAGATGGATTCGCATGGATTCACCGCCGGAAAAGTTAGAATCCGACGACCTGACCGGGTTTGTGTATGTATCATTTTTTTTATATAAGATAGTTTCTCTAAGTCTTACTTTGAGGTTGTCTTATGTTTAGTGATTGTGATGATGATATATACCACTTGGTTTGTGGTGGTGTGAGGTTTTGAACTTTCTACAAATTTGCGACACGTGAAGAGGTTTGACTCGTTGAGAATTCTAAGGTCTGTAATCGCTACGTGGTGTTGGATTCTTTATGACAAGTGAAGAGGTATGATTCGTTGATAGATTTAAGGGTCTGTGAATTTGCCACGTGGTATACCGTGGCGATGAAGTGTGAGAGGGACCAAGTTTGTCGTGAAGGTGAAGGGTGTACCGTGCATGGAGAGGTAGCCGACAGTTTCTATGATGCTTCTGATATTTTAAATTTAATCATTATACTATTGTGCTAGTTTAGATAAACATGAATTTCATTTGATTGATGGATCCAATGATGTGTGATTGATTTATTAATTTTTTCAGAGGAGACTTCTAGGATGTTATTGGATGAAAACATTATTAAGGTTTTTATAATTGTTCTTGAAGGAGAGGTTTTTAAGTTGTGATGTTTTTATTATTTTGTGTTTAAGACCAACGTAAGTGAAATGAACTTAGATATTGTTTTTTTGAATAAAATATGCGTGTAAATTAATAAGATGTTCCTTTGTGATATTGATATAAACTGAACTGATAATTTGGACATTGGTTTTAGACACTGTTTCAAAGAAGAAATTTACAGGTTGTTTCTCTTATTTTATTGATGTTACACGACTCGAGAGGCTGTTGCTATAGTAGAGTTGTCTCTTTTGAGTCGCCCTCTCTTTTTCATTTTCTATTGTTTTTTCTTTCTTTTGGGTCAGATAAGAGTTTTGAAGAAACATTGGACGGTGCAGTTTTCTCATAGAAAACCCAAATATAATAATTTAGAGGACCCATCTTTATATTTTTATTATTTTCCTTTTAAAAAAATATATTGTGTTTTAACAGATAAAACCCACATTTTTGTAAAGCCCACTACATCATACAAAAAAAGATAACATGTTAATACAATTTATTTTTAAAAAACTAGAAATATAATTTATTCAAAATGCCAATTTGTTTCTAGGGAATTTTCTTCTTTTCAATAGTTAAATAGCTAATATCATAATTATAAGTAAATAAAATTTATTAATTTATCAATTACATAAATTTAGTTTTACCAATCCCTCTGATGTGAAACATTAAAACACATATTTTATTTTTCATAAATTGAAATAATATATCCTTTTTTTTAAAAAAAAATTAAATATCAACATATGCAAAAAATATACATATTTATTAATCGTAAGTATTATGTGATAATTCAAAAAATTTGTAGATAAAATAAAACAAATTAAGATGATAGGAGAATCATAATTTAAAATATTAATAAAATCTTCTATATATAGTTATTAAAAATAATTATATTATATATATATATATATATATTTATATATAAATTTTAGTTTTTAAAATTCTGATTGGTTTATAATTTTTTAAAAATTTATTAGTAATTTCGTCCATAATAAAGTAGAGAGAGAAAATAATTATTTTTAGAAAAATAATAATTAGTTAAAAGATTTTATTAGTTTAATATTAAAATTACGTTTTTACCTTTACTAAAAAATTAAACATTTGTTAATTTTTTACCTTTTTAAAATTAATTTTATATTTGTACTTCTTAAATAATATAGTAGGATACTAGTATTAACTAATTAATAAAATTTGCTATAAATTATTTGACTAGTCATTAGATTGTGTCAAAGAAAAAAGATACGAACAAAATTTAGATTAACAAAGTAAAATGGCGTACGAGAGCTCCACAGCCGCTTCAAGTCTTCCTATATTGTGTAACGATCATCTTCGTGGTGGTCGTCTCCGGAATATTGACTTAATAAGCTCGTTGCCTGATGAGATCAACATATCCTCTTCTTTGTTCGGACTCAACATATTGAGTGGAAAAGGTTAAGAGTTCAATTCAAGAGTTGACTGGTATGGTTAAGGATCTCCAAGTCAAGTTAAACAAGAGGTCTTTGAGGAAAGTACTCATAATGACCAGTGTGAGTTTTGAATGCAGTCTTATGAATATCATTAGGATCCATTCTGACTTGATGGTAGCCTGCCCGAAGATCGATCTTGTGTCTTGTCTAGACGATGGAGGCATGTATGGTCCGATTCACCTTTTCTTTCCTTTGTTGATAGTTCTATGCCGCCAGGCAATGCTGCTTGGATAAACGAAGCCCTAACTCGCTGCACATCTCTCAAGATGACCAAGTTTCATCTCATAACCAGAATGTATCACACTGTTGCCGACATGGACAGGTGGATGGAGTTCGTCATGTCCCGCAACGTGGAGAATCTATCCCTCTGCGTCGGTCAACATTCTAATTATCATTATAACTATAAGATTCCTGATATCTTCTACATCAATTCCTCTATTAAGCAACTCAGCTTTGAGTTACCACATGTTTGTATGATTCTCTCATGTTCTGTATCTTGAACATCGCTAAAGAAGTTGTCCTTGTCTTACAGTTCTATCTCCGATGAATCTATTGCTAAGATTCTATGTGGTTGTCCGATTCTCGAAAGCTTAAGATTGAATCATTGTCCTCATGTTAGGGTTCTTGATCTCAGCAAATCGCTGGGCGTGAGAACCTTAGAAATAACCTGCAGCCGTTTTGTGTCGGGGACAATGCAGATTGTGGCACCACATGTCCATTCTCTCAGAATGCACAACTATCAGTTACCATGTGCTTTAGTTGATGTCTCGTCTTTAACTGAAGCTAAAGTGGACGTTTCCCGTCACTCAGGTGGAGAGACAATCGATGATTATCTATTTGAATCCCTTCATGAAATGCTAGAGAAGTTGCAGACTGCAGAAAAGCTTACTTTTGGGTGCAAATTTCTTCAGGTATGTTTTAGGATCTAACGTCGTCTACAACTCTCTTACTTACTTTACTAATATGTTGGTTTCACAGTTAACGTGTGCCGATGGATTAGTTTTCATGAGGCCTGTATAAGTTTACGAATGGTAGTAATAAATAAATATTTTGTTTTGTGGTTCACTATATCTTATGCTAGCTTTTATCTGTTGCGGAGGTTCGTGGTATTACTTTTCCGATGTTGAAGATAAAAGCTTTGACTGTTGAGACAGAGATCTTTCAGTGTGTAATTCCTGGTATAGAAACACTGTTGCAAAACTCACCTAATTTAAAGACGGTGACTGTTCATGCAAACACACAGGTTCGTATTTACCACAAACTTCTTCTTTTCTTTTCCTAAACCTCCCTTGTAACTATCATCGAGTTCGAATAATCCAAGAATCATGTTTTCTTTTGTATTTTTTTTCTATTGAGAAGAACTATTGTGACGACTACGTGGGCGTGGGAGGTTGGAGATCAGAAGATGGAGCCTCTTGGAATAGATCCCACTTGGAATTAGAGTCGAAGCTTAAATTTGATGGGAGAAGAAGTGTAACTTGTTTGTGGTGCAGGCAAAAGCTGGAGCTGTGGAGTGAAGAGCTTGCTGATTGAGAAACAATAACTGGCCTATCTGTCTTGATTTTCCATCATGTAGCTTTCTTTTTGCTGTTAAAGAATGACGAAGAAAAAGAAAAAGAGTTAGAATGGCCCCATACATATATGACTACTTAACTAGAATACAATAGTTAACAAATAAAGATATAGAACCTGGGCATCTGCGGTCTTGATGTAGACCTCTACATCATTGGAAATTGTTATTTTTCTGAGGCATGCTCTGTGAAGAAGTCATGGTTCTCAAGCGGGTCTCCTTTCATGCTGCAAAACAATATTATAAGATTGGTTACAAGCAGCAGCAGTTGGACCTTTGACAAAATAGGGATGGATAAGTTGAAACAAAAACCTTAAAGCCGTATTTGTTTTCCATCGTTGATGTGTCCATAATGCAAAACTCATCTCCAATCTGTAACAACAAAACCAATAAACAAAAGCCGTTTTTTATGTATACCTTTGCATCAGCGAAACATGTTATTTACCTGAGGCTTGCTAGGCTTTGTGAAAAAGACATATGGGCTCCTTCAACAACGGGTCTCCGCCTTATATCCTGCAAAACTGAACAATATTGTTAAAAATGATTAAAAGAAGCAGCTGTTGGAACTAGAATACAATAAGATAACATATTATAAATCAATAATTAACAAAAGATGACATAGAACCTGAGCATAAGAGGTCTGATTGTTGTAGACCTCTGCATCATTGGATTTTCCTGAGGCTTGCTCTGTAACGAAGTCATGGTTCTCAAACGGGTCTCCTTTTATCCTGAAAAACAGTAATATAAGAATGATTATAAGCAGCAGCTGATGGACCTTTTAAACAAAATAGCTAGGGATGGGATAAGTTGAAACGAAAATCTTAAAGCCGTATTTTTTTTTCCATTGTTGATGTGTCCGTGATGCAAAACCATCTCCAATATTTAACAATATACCAAAAACAAAACAAAAAACGCAATTAAAGAACCCCAAAGACACAAAACCCAATAACTAACAAAGAATGATACAGAACCTGAGCATAAGCGGTCTGGTTGTTCACCTCTGCATCCAACATGTTACTTTACCTGAGGCTTGGTTGCTTTATGAAGAAGAGATATGGGTTACTTCTACAACGGGTCTCCTCCTTTAATCCTGCAAAAACCATCTCCAATCTGTAACAATCATGGTTCTCAAACGGGTCTCCTTTCATCATGCAAAACAATACTATAAGAATGATTAGAAGCAGAAGCAGATGGAGTTTTTAAAAACAAAATAGTTGTGATGGAACAAGTTGAAACAAAACCTTAAAGCCGTAATTTTTTTCCATCGTTGATGTGTCCATAATGCAAAAATCATCTCCAATCTGTAACAACAAAACCAATTAAAAAAAACGCAATCAAAGAACCCAAAAGACACAAAACTCCAACAACTAACAAAGAATGAATACCGAACCTGAGAATAAGCGGTCTTCTTGTAGACCTTTGCATCCATCCTCGGAAGACATATGGTTTACTTCGACAACGGGTCCCCTCCTTATATCTTGCAAAATTTTACTATATTATTACGAATGATTAAAAGAAGCAGCTGTTGGAACTAGAATATAATAAGATGAAATACTAGAATACAATAGTTAACAAAAGATGAGATGACATATAACCTGCGCATAAGCGTTCTTGTTGTTGTAGAACTCTGCATCATTGGATTATCCTGAGGCTTGCTCTGTGACTTAGTCATGGGTTCTCAAACGGGTCTCCTTTTATCCTGCAAAACAGTATAATAAGAATGATTAAAAGCAGGCAGCAGATGGACCTTTAAAACAAAATAGCTAGGATGGGATAAGTTGAAACGAAAACCTTAAAGCCGTATTTGTTTTCCATTGTTGATGTGTCCATGATGCAAAAACCATCTCCAATCTGTAACAGTATACCAAAAACAAACAAAAAACGCAATTAAAGAACCAAAAAGACACAAAACCAATAACCAACAAAGAATGATACAGAATCTGAGCATAAATTAAGCGGTCTGGTTGTTCACCTCTGCATCCAACATGTTACTTTACCTGAGGCATGCTTGCTTTGTGAAGAAGACATATGGGTTACTTCTACAACGGGTCTCCTCCTTCTACAACGGGTCTCGTCCTTTAATCCTGCAAAAACCATCTCCAATCTGCAAAAACCAGAATCAAAGAACTCAAAATAAAACCCAATGACTAGCAAAGAATGAAACAGAACCTGAGCATAAGTGGTCTTCTTGTAGACATCTGCATCCATGATGCATCCTTGGAAGACATATGGCTTCTAAAACGGGTCTCCTGCAAAATTAAACAGTATGATTAAAGAATGATTAAAAAGAAAAAGCAGCAGTTGGGAACTAGCAAAAACAAAAGAGCAAGTGATGGGATAAGTTAAAACCCTAAAACCTGAAACCGCTCGTATTTGTTTTCCATCGACATCGTTCGTGGTCTGTTTTGTTGGGTCCATTGTGCGAAAAAACATCTCCAATCCGTAACAACGAAACCAAATAAACAAAACCAGAATCAGAAACCCAAATAATTATAATGCATAATTAAGCAGACACAACAACAACAACAACAACAACAAAAAAAAAAGTTTACTTGTTCGAAACATCAGGGAGTCTTCGTCGACGAACGATAGAATTAGTTTCGTCACTCTTCCAGGTTTAGAGATCTGTTTTTGCAATTAGAAATCCAAAAGAAAAAAAAAAAAACCTAATTATAAAAACAGAGAACATTCAACAACTCTGTAAAAGGAGAAAACAAAATCAAAGCCGTCAATAGAAGAAGAAGAAACCCTAACCCTAAATCATACCATATCTCTCTCTCGTGAATGATGATCTTGAGTCTGTGAGAGAAGAACTTACTAATTTTCTGATTTTTTAGAAAGTGATGAATGGGGAGTGTCGCTATATTTATAACCTGAGAGATTTCCTTTTTCCGGAAAATAGGATTTGCCATTTTCCTAATCCTTTTTATGTTGTTGTTAAAATAAAATAAAAATAACAAAAAGGAAACAAAAAAAAAATATACTATCGGTGACATTATAATGGGCCCTAGACGTTTAAGCAAAAAGTAAAACTCTGTTTTGATTATCAGGTCAGGTATATAACCAATGGGCTTCTACGTGGGCCTGTCTTGTTCGCAGCCTAAAGTCAAGCTTGTCTTGTTTAGAAAACCCGGAAAACCAACACATTGCACTAGATTCGAGTCTCTCGCTGCTGCTTCCAATTTCACCGTCTTCGACTCCGATGGCCAAACGAAAAGTACTCTTCTGAGACTTTCCTCCCCTCTGCCTTTCGCTGGGTTTCCTACGTGTCTTCTTCATAAAGTGCCATCTTCTGAAACCACGTGATTTTGCACTCCCAACTCTCTTCTCACTGGGACGTATCTCTTAATTTCGTGTCTTAGGACTAATCGTTTGGTAGGTTGCTCAAGTTTACTCCTTTCTTCTGCTTTGCCCAATTATTCTCCTTTGTGTTGATTCCTATATGCTTAGTTTAACAATTCACAGTTATGGTATTTTATTCTTATGAAAAAGCTTTGAGATTTGACTACTTAACTCTTCTTTCGTGCATTGCAGAGAAGATGGATCGTGTTAGCAGTCTACCAAACGAGCTTATTTGTCATATACTCTCCTTCCTTACCACAAAGGAAGCTGCTTTGACATCGATTCTCTCCAAGAGGTGGCGCAACCTCCTTGCATTTGTTCCTTTTCTTTACATTGATGACTCTGTCTTTCTTCATCCGGAAGAGGATAAGCGTGATAGGCCCGAAATCATACAGAGCTTCATGGATTTTGTGGATAGAATATTGGCTTTGCAGGGTAATTCTCCCATTCAGAAATGCTCTCTCAAGTGTTTATCCGCGGTTGATTCTGTTCGTGTGGACCGGTGGATACACAGTGTGTTGCTGCGTGGTGTTTCGGACCTTGATCTATTAATCATTCTGGATTCAGATGGAGATGATACCTATCAGCTGTCTCCAAAATCTTTCGAGAGCAGGACACTTGTTAAGCTCAAAATAGAATTTGGCATTGAGATTGATTGGTTGGCTGGTAGCTTTTTCTTACCTATGCTTAAAACTCTCGTTATTGACTCAGCTTGGGTTAATAACTTTGACATTCTTCTTCATGATTTGCCTGCACTTGAGGAGTTAGTCCTGGTTAATGTGATCTGGAAAGAGGATGATGTGAACGTGTCTAGTGCAAGCCTCAAGACCCTAACGATACATGACGGCGAATTCTTTAGCTCTGTATCATTTGATACACCGAGTCTCACTTACTTTAATTACAATGGTCATGTTGCCCCGGACTATCCACTTGTTAAGATGAAGAACTTATGTCGTGCTCGAATTGTCTTTTCATTAACTGAAGAGGAGCTACAGCGACTTAGAGAACCAAATGAAGATCATCATCAGTGGCACCACGACATTGCTCTCGGATATAGTAATGTGTGGAAACTCTTTCATGGCATACAACATGTTCAGCATCTCGACTTGTTTCCGGATACTCTCGAGGTCAATTTCCTATATTTTTTTCTCTCTCTCTCTGGGAATATTTTTATTCAACTGGTCTCTAGGAGATAAAAGATGGTAGACAGGACTCTGTCTCAACTCCTGGAGCATAGCTGTCTTGTTTTTTCAAATCTCATTAAACAAACAGTGAAGGGCTAGTGTTAAAACATGTAATTGCAAATTATTTAGGTTGTGTGTTTTTCTTGTTTTCAGGTGCTTTCTCTATGCTGTGAATCGATGCCAGTGTTCAAAAACCTCAAATCATTACATATTAAGAGTGACAAGGAACGAGGTTGGCAGGCAATGCCAGTTCTTCTAAGGAACTGTCCACATTTAGAAACTCTAGTCATTGAGGTATATAAACAACTCATTTTCCAAACATGTAGTACATACAGTATATTGAGTATAAACTTGGAATCCCTTATTGTCTCCTCCTTTATGCTTTCAGGGTCTGTTGCACCATGCGACAGATAAATGCGGGGATGCTTGTGACTGCATTACTCGGGAGGACAAAGGTTATTCGCTCACATCTTGCCCAATCAAGATGTTAGAGATTCAAGGGTTTCTAGGAACAATGAAAGAGATGACAATGATAAAGCATTTCTTGGACTATTTCCCATGTTTAAAGAAGATGGAGATTTATATTGAAGAGAATGATCCTACAGAGCTCAGAATCCCGGAAGTGTCTAAACGTACCTTGCAGATGATAGAAGACTACAACAAGTCATCGAGTTGCAATGTCGAACTCCTTGTGAGTGATTACTTGTGCAAGAAGTGGACTGCAAATAGAAGTCTCTGAAGAACAAGACTCACTCATTGTTTTGCCAAAGTTCTCGGTTCTTCGTTTAATTTGCTTGAAAACCGTTTCAAACCAAAGCAATTGCAAAATCATTGAACTTTTCTTCTATTTTTCCGAGTGTTTCTAGTCATTTTACTAAGTAGATGTGTTAAATACTACTTGTCTGTTGCTAAAGAAGTTGTCCTTGTCTTACAGTTCTATCTCCGATAAATCTGTTGCTAAGATTCTATGTGGTTGTCTGATTCTCGAAAGCTTAAAATTGATACATTGTCCACATGTTAGGGTTCTTGATCTCAGCAAATCGCTGGGCGTGAGAACATTAGAAATAGCCTGCAGCCGTTTTGTGTCGGGGCCAATGCAGATTGTGGCACCACATGTCCATTCTCTCAGATTGCACAACTATCAGTCACAATGTGCTTTAGTTGATGTCTCGTCTTTAACTAAAGCTAAAGTGGACATTTCCCGTTACTCAGTTCGAGAGACAATCGATGCTTATTTATTTCAATTATCTCGTGAAGTGCTAGAGAAGTTGCAGAATGCAGAGAAGCTTACTTTTGGGTGCAACATTCTTCAGGTATGTTTTAGGATCTAACGTCTACAACTTTCTTACTTACTGTACTAATGTTGGTTTCACAGTTAACGTGTGTCAATGGATTAGTTTTCATGAGGCCTGTATAAGTTTACGATTGGTACTAATAAATAAATATTTTGTTTGTGGTTCACTATCTCTTATGCTAGATTTTATCGGTTGCGGAGGTTCGTGGTATTGCTTTTCCGATGTTGAAGATAAAATCTTTGATTCTTGAGACAGAGATCTTTCGGTGTGTAATTCCTGGTATAGAAAGACTGTTGCAAAACTCCTAATTTAAAGATGGTGACAGTTCATGCAAAGATGGAGGTTCGTATATTTACCATAAACTTCTTCTTTTATTTTCCTTAAGCCTCCCTTGTAACTATCAACGAGTTCGAATAATCCAAGAATCATGTTTTCTTTTGTATTTTTTTTCTATTGAGAAGAACTATTGTGACGACTACGTGGGCGTGGGAGGTTGGAGATCAGAAGATGGAGCCTCTTGGAATAGATCCCACTTGGAATTAGAGTCGAAGCACGTGGCTTCATTTGTGGAACTTGTGCTTAAAAACGCAAAGGCATTAGATAAGATGGTTCTACAGTTATACGGAGATTACCCTATGTTTAAGTTTGAAGAGTTGGTTCAAACACTTCCTCACAACAATACTGTCTCCATTGTACTCTCAAACAGGCAGAATGGCACACATCATATGAGTGGTGAATGATAGGGTTTAGTCTTGATGACCATCTTACATGGAACCTCAATTAATTAATATACAGTTTTTCTTTTGTTTTTTTGTGTTTTTTGTTTTTTACTTACACATTGGATCTGAACCTGGTTAATGACACAATGGCCATCTTAGACTGCAAGTTTTAAGCACATTTTTCAAATTAAAAATCTAATTTATTTTCAATTTTTATAAGCTTTCCATTGTTGTATATCACTGGATGTGGATCCAGGTTATCAAACTCGATTAATATGTTTTGTATGATTTTTGTGAACTCATCAACTCATTTTAACCAAACGCATAATCCATTTTGATCCATTAATAATGAACTAACTAAAACAAACCCGAAGTAATATATATATATATATATGGCGGACAACAGGTTGCTCAACAGCCGCTTCACATAGCAGCAGCAACGATCATCGCCAAAGTATGGACTTAATCAGCTCCATGCCTGATGTGATCCTCCAACATATCCTCTTTTTTGTTCCGACGAAACTCGCCATCAAAACTTCTGTCTTGTCAAAACGATGGAGGCATGTATGGTCCGATACACCTAGTCTCTCCATTGATGATTATAAACTTGATGCTGATGCTATAAACGAAACGTTAACTCGCTACACAGCTTCCAAGATAATCAAGTTTCATCTCAGAAGCTGCATGATCAAGCACATTGTAACCAACATGGACAGGTGGATCGAGTTCACCATGTCCCGCAACGTAGAGGATCTATCCCTCTTTGTCGATTATGTTCATGGTTATAACATTCCTGATTTATTCTTCATCAGTTCCTCTGTTAAGCAACTCTGCCTTATGTTACCATATTTTCATAGGACTTTCAAATGCTCTGTACATCTCTGAAGAAGTTGTCCTTGTGGTATTGTTTTCTCCCAGTTGAATCTATTGCTAAGATTTTATCTGGTTGTCCGGTTCTCGAAAGCTTAACATTGAATTACTCCGAACAACTTAAGGTTCTTGATCTCAGCAAATCGCTGCGCCGTAGAGATAAGGGGGTCGGGACAAACGCAGATTGTGGCACCACATATCCATTTTCTCACATTGCGAAGCTCTCAGTCACCACTTACTTTAGTTGATGTCTCTTCTTTAACTGAAGCTAAACTGGACACTGAAATACAAGCCAGCGTCATGGATGGTTTACATCATCTCACAGTGTCAGTGACTAAAATGCTAAAGAAGTTGGAGAATGCAAAGAGGCTTAGTTTTGGGGGAAAACTTTCTTCTGGTATGTTTTGAGACCATTCTTGCATTCTCTAATATTGTCTTTAACTATTTCTTACTTACTTTTCACTTATGTGTGTTATGAGGCTGTATAAGTAAGTCTACGAATGGTACTAATTAATATGTGTTTTGGTGTTCACTATTTCTTATGTTAGATTTTATCTCTTGCCGAGGTTTGTGGTGTTACTTTTCCAATGTTCAAGATAAAAGCTTTGACTCTTGAGAGTTGAGACAGAGATCTTCCAGTATGTTATCCCTGGTATAGAAAGACTTTTACAAAACTCACCTGATTTAAAGATGGTGACAGTTCGTGAAGTATGCTACAGCTTACCGGTATGTAGTTACCATGACCTTCTTTTATTAGTGTTTCCTTTGCCTCCCTTCTAACTATCATCGAGTTCGAACAATCCTAGAACCATTGTTTTTTGTTTTTCTGTAAAGTAGAGTAGGCGTTTGGAGAAATTCTTGGACTTGCAAGGCTTGAATCGGGATCAACGTTGGAATAGATACCCTCAGGATTTAGAGTCAAAGCACGTGGCTTCATTTGTGGAACTTGTGCTTAAAATCACAAAGACATTAGACAAGATGGTTGTACTGTTAAGTGATCACCATAGGTTTAACTTTAAAGAGCTGGTGCAAACACTTTCTCACAACAATAATGTCTCCATTGTGCTCTCAACCACGCGGGTGAGTCGGTGACATTATATGACTGTTGGATCGTAGGGTTTAGTAGAGATGAACATTTTACATCGAACCTAAGGAATCTTTGTATGCTGAAGATAGATATAAATTTAGGTAAGGCAAAGATAAAATTAATGAAACGATTCTTAAACTGGCAAGTCTTTTTAAAGGTATGGTTGTGCAACAAAAGTGATTCAGGAGGGACTCCATATGAAACCGTGTTTTTCTTTGTGTTGGTCTCTTTAGACTTAAGTGACAGAAGAAACCTTCAAACAGACAAAGAGAAATAGAAAGCAGTTATAACACCACTTTCGACCGTTCTCTGTCTTCTTCAATTCATTTACACCATTCATCTTCTAAGATAAAATCCCAAAAGTTTTTCAACACTTGAAAACTTGTCTCTCTGTCTTGCAACTTTATATCTTCTTGAGCTTGGAGAAGGTTCCTGACTCTGAGAAGTAAGTGCTCTGAGTTCCACTGCCTAATCCTAGAGCCTGCTGCGGATTGCACAACTCTATCCCCTGTCAAATAGATAACCAATTGGAGTCAGACAGCGCTGAAAATGGATCACAACAAGATAAAACATTTGTCAGGAGTCGAATGAAAATGTTTGTTACCTGCACAGGAGTGAAAGCCAGGCTCGATGTCAAACCAGAGGTAGTTGCACCACCTGTATACTGTCGTTCTTTAAGCCTGAAAAGGGCCATTGATATACAGCTCAAAATGAGAACGCACAGGAGATATTATGAAAGAACATGGCAGGATTAGTAAAGATTAATCTACAGGGTAAGTGTAATGACATAAAAATCGGAGAAATTGAGGAAACTTACTTTTTGGCGACCTTAGCATTAATTTTCAGCTTGCTGGGAACACTAGATACTCGCAGCCTGTTGCTTCCTGCCTGGCCAAGCATTCCATAGCCTTCACCAAGTCCATCACCTATCATAAAGAACAACAGATATTAGACTAAGTTCTTTAAAAGTGGCCGTTAACAACAAGTAAAAGTACAAGATATTTTTACCAAGGGAGCTCTCTTCGGGTGTACCAAACCGCATCCTGTTGGCCATCTTTCTCATATCTGTCACTGCATACCTGAATAAAAGAGAATGATGGTAAGAATACAGCAAGTAGTAGAATTCCATCTAGAGTCATTAAGGACACCAAGTAGGATACCTTTCTTTCATTTTTCTTAGACGGCGACCACCCCTTCTTTTCTTGGGCTCAGAATCAGGAACAGGAAGTGGCTTAGGCTGCCTTGCAGGAGGAGGTTCTTGCCACTTCTCAATCTTCTTACGGATCTCCTCCCTCAAAGCTTTTCCATTTATCCCTAACATGTCCCCTCTAGTAGCATCAACTCTTGCTGCCAAAGTTGACTTTGCAGCCACGAGCCTGCTAGCGCGAGCACGAAGTCCAGGAGGTGTGCTTTGGAGAATCTCTGTCTGCTCCAAATAGCCCACACGGGACTGTGACGTTGAAGAGAACCCAGCAAGGTTCTTCCTCTTGTGGCCAAGAACTTGAACATTACAGGCAGGCATTTTAGCAAGTGCTGACACACCTCCAGCAGTCCCAACGAGCTTGGCTGCAACAGCACTTCCAACAATGGCGGAAAGATTAGGTGCTATAGATCCCATCTTACTTTCAACAAAGTCAAGGACTTTCTTCCTTGCGGAATCAAGATCTAGAGCCCGATCACAAGCCCCTAACACCTTTTGCAGGACATCCTCTGGCAGTGGGCTCCCTTTCGTGGTTAAAGAAGTAACTGAAATACCCATTATAATAGCAGACGGAAGAAGGTCACCAAGATCAACAAGAGTTATGTCAGTCTCATTGCCAATCTTTTTCACAACACGGGCATAATCAATCGGGTGATGAACCAACGACTCAAGCTCTTGAAACTTAAGCTTGTACTTGTCACGGATAAAGCTATGCACAATAACGATCTCATTCTCAATATCAACTGACAGCTGATTGCAATCCACAATAAGCTTGTACTCAGGATCATCTTCCAATACAGTTCCTTTCTCAGCTCCATCAGAATCTTTTCCAAGAGCCTCCTCCACTTTCTGCATTATATCAATATATCTCTGACTTTTCTGCAGCTTAGAAACAGTGTCGAGATCATCATAGTTAAGAGACTCTAAATCCGCCATGTCCATGTCAACATCTTCTTCCTCGTTTCCAACATCGCCATCATTCTCGTCCTGAATATGAATAATCGACCAAACTACAAATTAAAAACCACATCTCCTCCATGTCAAATATCAAAAAAAAAAAACAGACCAAAATTAATCAAAAAATGGTTTTAAAAGACACTCACCATTTCTGCTTCATTGTCAGATAACTCGTCAAGATCAGCAAGGAATGAATCTTCAAGAGTTGCCTATAACAACAGATCCAACATATATTTTAGTTAGCAAAGGAATCAAACAAAGAGAAACAAGAACTACTCTGAAACCCTAAAAATTGAAACTTTGTGACAAGACGATTCAAATCAAAATTAACAGAAACATATGTCGATACAATGAAGAGAGGAAGGTTAATGAAAGAACGCTTACCATAATCTTTCTTCTACTTGGAACGCGAACGCCTCAGTGACCTGCGGATGAAACGAAAACGAGATCGTTAAAATCAGAAACCCTAATTTATACTGGAAGCTTAGGGATAATACTTAATTAAACTGACGAGGAAAAATCAAAGGAACCTGAATCGAAGGAGATAACACAAATTGGAGATTTGAAGAACGGAGCAGTGATTTGAAGATTGAAGATTGAAGGCGACGAATGTGAGACTTGTTTGAAGTAGTTATAAAAACCTTTGTGTAGCTTCTAGAAACAAAATCGAGTTTTCGAAGTCGGCAATTACAGTTGGGCCTTTCTCGCACCTAAATTAGTAAATGGGCTTCTGCAAATTTAGGGATTATATCATGTTCTTACCAAAAAAAAGACAAAACAAATGGATAATGTTTTGAGAGGATACAGAATCGAGAAAAAAAATACCATTTTTATAATTGGGAACGTTAAGGAGTTTGTTGTAATAATAGCTTTAACTTAAGAAATTCAAATAATTGAGAACTTTGTACGTTTCTTCACTGTAATTGTAAACATGTTTTATACACCCATGGCCATGAGAGTGACTATGTCAGTGAAGAAGTCACATTCAACCAAATCCAATCTCTGCTAACTTTTCATCCAACCAATAATTAAAAATCCTTCCAAGAAAAAAAAAAAAAAAAAGAGAAAAGAGTTCTTTTGCTTCTCGTTTTGAGAGGAGATTTTTCTCAAAAGAATGGATGAAATTGAAGAAGGTAGTAGCAACGGCAGCCTCAGACGTGTTGGTACCGGGAGCAGTGACCGGAGATGGGTTGATGGAAGCGAAGTTGACTCTGATACGCTGCCGTTTTCTGAAATCAGAGATAGAGATTACAGTTTTGGGAATTTGAGGAGGAGACTTATGAAAAAGCCTAAAAGAGCTGATTCTCTTGATGTTGAAGCCATGGAAATTGCTGGTTCTCATGGTCATAGTCTTAAGGTATGACTTCAAAGTTTTGATTTTTATAACTACCCTTTTGGTGTTTGTGTTATTGACAATTGAAAAGTTGATTTTTTTTTTTTTTTAGGAATTGTCACTTTTGGGTACAGTTGGGATAGCGTTTCAGACGTTAGGTGTTGTTTATGGTGATATGGGAACATCCCCTTTGTATGTGTTTAGTGATGTTTTCAGTAAAGTTCCTATTAAATCAGAAGTTGATGTTCTTGGTGCCTTGTCTCTAGTCATCTACACTATTGCTGTGATTCCTTTGGCTAAGTATGTTTTTGTTGTCCTTAAAGCCAACGACAATGGTGAAGGTAAGGCATCCCAATCGATGTTTTTAGTTAAGTGGAGTTTATGTGGTTTCTTAGTGTATGTGTGTGTGTGTTTGCAGGTGGAACATTTGCGTTGTATTCACTTATTTGTAGGTATGCAAAGGTTAACAAGCTGCCAAATCAACAACCTGCAGATGAGCAGATCTCGAGTTTTCGGCTTAAACTCCCAACTCCTGAGTTGGAAAGAGCTCTAGGCATAAAAGAAGCTTTAGAGACTAAAGGGTATTTGAAAACTCTTCTTCTCCTCTTAGTCCTAATGGGAACTTCCATGATTATTGGCGATGGGATTTTGACACCAGCTATGTCAGGTGAGTCTGTTTTCTATTGTATTTTGTTGCAATAGAGTTTCCCAAAAGGTTCGGTGGATTCTATAGATAAACTAAGAAGTGGTCTGGTCAAGATTGAGATTTGATCTTCCTATTGATTCTAATGCAGTGATGTCTGCAATGAGTGGTTTACAAGGTGAAGTGAAAGGATTTGGAACAGGTGAGTATCACTATCACATGATTTCTCTCTTTATATCTAAACAATTGCGTCTTCATGTCATTTTGATCTTGGTGTGTTGTTGTTGTCAGATGAATTGGTTTTGTCTTCAATTGTGATTCTCGTGGCTTTGTTTAGCATACAACGGTTTGGTACGGGTAAAGTGGGTTTTCTATTTGCTCCAGTTCTTGCGCTATGGTTCTTCTCTCTCGGTGCTATTGGAATCTATAATCTATTGAAGTATGACATCACTGTCATAAGAGCATTAAACCCGTTTTACATTGTTTTGTTTTTCAAGAAGAATAGCAAACAAGCTTGGTCTGCTCTTGGTGGATGTGTCTTATGCATTACAGGTAAGTAAACACACACTCTCAACTCACAACGTCAGAAAAAAAACCAAACCTCTCTTACAAAAGTGTTTGAAATTATACAGGAGCCGAAGCAATGTTTGCAGATTTGGGACATTTCTCAGTTCGTTCTATACAGATGGCATTCACTTGTGTGGTTTTCCCATGCCTTCTCTTAGCTTACATGGGTCAAGCTGCTTATCTAACAAAGCATCCTGAGGCCTCGGCTCGCATATTCTATGATTCAGTTCCAGGTAACCAATCAATATATCCCCAAAGGTCTCAGCTACTATTCTAGTAAATGTCAAAATTACTGAAACTGTAATATAATGCAATGTTGAGCAGGGAGTTTGTTCTGGCCGGTGTTTGTGATCGCGACATTTGCCGCAATGATAGCGAGCCAAGCCATGATCTCTGCAACTTTCTCATGCGTCAAACAAGCCATGGCTCTTGGTTGCTTCCCAAGGCTGAAAATAATCCACACTTCTAAGAAACGGATGGGTCAAATCTACATACCTGTCATCAATTGGTTCTTGATGATCATGTGTATACTCGTCGTCTCCATCTTCAGAAGCACAACTCACATCGCCAATGCTTACGGTCAGTTTGGTTTTCTGTTTTGAGTCTTAGAAAAGGCTTTCTGTTTCTTGATGATTTATCTTAATGTTTGTATTTTCTTGTTTCAGGCATAGCAGAGGTAGGTGTGATGATGGTGAGCACAGTGTTGGTAACACTAGTGATGCTTCTCATTTGGCAAACCAATCTATTTCTGGCTATCTGTTTTCCACTTATATTCGGATCTGTTGAGACCATTTATTTGCTTGCGGTTCTCACCAAGATCTTGGAAGGTGGTTGGGTTCCGCTAGTATTCGCCACTTTCTTCCTAATCGTAATGTACATTTGGAACTACGGAAGCGTGCTCAAGTACCAAAGCGAGGTTAGGGAAAGAATCTCAATGGATTTTATGCGTGAACTTGGTTCAACTCTTGGAACAATTCGAATCCCCGGGATTGGACTCCTTTACAATGA
Source organism: Camelina laxa (assembly GCA_024034495.1). Classification (NCBI taxonomy): domain Eukaryota; kingdom Viridiplantae; phylum Streptophyta; class Magnoliopsida; order Brassicales; family Brassicaceae; genus Camelina; species Camelina laxa. The sequence continues at coordinate 2,029,121 of CM043883.1, forward strand.
GCTTGTCCAAGGCATACCTTCCATTTTCGGACAGTTCTTGCTCACACTTCCCGCTATTCACTCAACAATCATCTTTGTCTGTATCAAATATGTTCCTGTCCCGGTCGTTCCTCAAGAGGAGAGGTTCCTTTTCAGACGGGTATGTCCTAAGGACTACCATATGTTCAGGTGCATTGCAAGGTACGGTTACAAAGATGTTAGAAAAGAAGATTCTAGAGTCTTTGAACAGCTTCTTATTGAAAGTCTAGAGAAGTTCTTGAGATGTGAAGCGTTAGAGGATGCTCTTGAGAGCACTCTGAATGATTTTGATCCTGATAGGGTTTCTGTTGCAAGTGATACTTACACAGACGACCTCATGGCTCCTCTCATTCACCGTGCAAAGCGGTCTGAGCCAGAGCAAGAGTTTGACTCAGAGGTTTTGCCGTCTTCAAGCGTAGGGTCGTCTATGGAGGAAGATCCAGCTCTGGAATATGAACTTGCGGCTTTGAGAGAAGCCACGGACTCGGGGCTAACGTATTTGCTGGCTCATGGAGATGTGAGGGCGAAGAAGAATTCGATATTTGTGAAGAAGCTTGTGATTAATTACTTCTATGCATTTTTGAGAAGGAACTGCAGAGCTGGGGCTGCGAACCTCACTGTTCCTCATATGAACATCTTGCAAGCTGGGATGACTTATATGGTCTAATATTTGTTTCCTTAGTTATACTCTATTTTTAATCATTTATCCTTATGATCTCTCTATGAATTAGGTTTGTCTTGCGGACGACGTTTGTGATTGTCATTACCGTGAGGGAGAAGCCAGATTGTAATAGTTAGGAAAATAAAATTGTACCATCTGCATATGTAAAGCACTAGTGCTTGTAGTCTAGTGTAGTGCTTGTAATCACTACAAAATTATCATGGTGGTTATATAAACTTTATTAGAATTGAATAATCTGAGTTTTTGACTCAAGAAGTTTGTTAAAAAAGCATTGAGACCACCAATTAGGTAAGTGGGATTTGAGTGACTCTTTGATTGGATGTTAAAGTAAGTTCATGTTGCATTATTTTTCAGATTTATGTAACTCACTGCGCTTCTTTGTATCCTTTTCATTACTTAAAGCTTAAAAACCATTAAATTTAAAGCTTTGGATATTAATTGATTAGCTACTAGCTAGTGACATAATTGATTAGCACCACATTTTTATTTATAATAATAATGACTCGATATGACAAAATTTTGGGACACCTTCACACACAAATGTCAAATTCAAAAGACGAGTGTACAAATAAAACTCTCAAATTTAAGTAGTCGATTATTCGTATTGGTCGAATTTGGATTACATATTAAGAAAATAAAGAAAAAGTCAATAGAACAAATTGAAGGGACAACTTCACCTACACTACTACACATTGATATTTTGTTTATAGAAAATTGAAGGTTGTTGCCAAAAAGGGTCACTTTCTAAATAAGTAGACTTTTATCGACCATAACATACATATATCGTCGTAGTTTCGATAATTCTGCTAATATTGTTACCATGTAATATCCACATACAAATATACCATGTCGTATTCACATTGCAAATCGGTTAGATTGGTATGTGATAATGTGAATTATATAGATAACAAAAGGAACAGAAGAAAACAGTATAAATCATACATGACTAAATTTAAAGATTGTTTCGAATATATTATTATTAGTCAAACAACGTACATAAAATAAGTGATCGGAAATGACGTTTTCCGCATGTTTGCTATTTCGTGTATAGCTATTTATTTAATTTCCATCATAGTGAGCTTAAGAAATTGGATTCGAGTAAATCTAACAAGTTAATATATGTTTGTAACTTTGTATCAATGTGTCATCATTGAATTACATGATAAACCCACGCACGATACACGTGTAGACTACGACATCTTAATTTTGACATGTTTAGAAATATTGTTGTACATGTGTGATCGATCGTAACACTCATGCAGTTCTGTAATAAGGGGTTTGACTAAAAACAAACTTAATTTGGATAATAAGAGTAGAGTAGAAGAAACCCGTGAGTTAATTAGAGGGAATTATTAAATTATTTTTCTTCACCTAAAGAGATGTTAATTTTTTGATCCTCAACATATATTAATAACTTAAAATATTGGACAACCAAACCACAAAATTACATGAATGAGTTGTAGCAATACGAAGTTGACATTTGTAAAGCAATATTTTTCTTTTTCTTGTTTTCTTTTTGTAAAGAAAACAATAGAAGAGTGAAGATCATTGTTTATTTGATTGGTGTTTAGTCTAAAGATTTGGACTCATACCTAACATTTCTTACTAAATTGATAGATTGTCCCTTTTTCACATTGACCGGTTTTAATTACTGATTTCTAAAATGATGAAATTTTGGGTTGGTTGTATAACACCATTTCACAATTTTTTTTTACCAAACAAAGTGTGTTGTTTCTTTTCAACCAATACAATTGTTTCCTTTCCTTTAATTTGCAGATTAATTTAGTTAATTCGCTCATTTAGTTGACCCCCCCCTATTGGATGTTAACTCACCAAAATCAGTCTAACGTCATTTGTGTGATGCATACTTAATCCAAAAACTAAACTATCTCATTTTCTAACCCATCTCTGTAAGTTTTGTTTGTCCATTCTGAACATACGAGTCATTGAGACGCACATATCTGTCCTATGCAACTATATGACAATTATGACTAAGTGGACAAAAATCTTCCGAGGTCAGAATTCCATTACCTAGCCGGTCCGAAAAATAAGATTATTAATCAGAAATTTTATAATCTCACATCAAAACACAACTTAAGCTTTAGCTAGTTTGATGGAATTTTTCAGAAATTAATATGATACAATTATTTTTTTGTCGACTTGCGGACAAATGTTGTGTGAACTAGACATAATTAAAAGTAGCCTTTGATTTGTGTCCATAAATATAAAGGACTTGCACGGTTGTCTATAAACTTGAAGACAACTTTTAATTATTCCTTCTTAGTCGTCTGTATTTATTTATCCACTCTGTTAGGTCATTTTCACAACTTTTCATTTCTTTTTCTTATCTCTATGTTATCTAAATATCATCTTTAAAATTTTTGTCCTTTTGAAAAGATGTAACATTTATTTCGTTTATTGGTATCACCATTGCCGACTGAGGTTGGCTTACACGTACACGTATTACATATGCTATAATTTTATAACTAATCGGATCCAAATAACAAATCTTATCAACTGAATACAACAAAACTATGATTATTCTAGCGTTGAGGACTCTCTCGTATATTGAACCCAAGTCGAAAGAGTCTCGTCCAGTACCGCATGCTTTTTCACAACGGCTAATAAATTATAAAGCATACAGTAGAGAGATGTCTTTATCGTCAAAATAAAAATTCGATTCTTTAGAAGTGTTTGATTAGTAAATTTTTATCTATTGTGAAAATAACGATTAGGAAGGTAAGAGACAAACAAAGTTTGATATTGTAAGATCTCTGGTGATCGTGACTGTATAAATATCGGACCACACAGATTACTAAAAAAAAAAAGATTTTGTTGGGTCTGCCTAAGATTTTGTTTGACTCCTTGTTAATTAATTAGCTTGTGTATATATACGAGTAGCAAATCAAGTAAACATAAATTTGTGATGTGTATCATAAACTCAAAACAGTTTTTTCTTTTCTTGAGCAGAATTGTCGTCACAAAACCAATAATTAAGATTAATTCAGGGTTACGTTAACTATCACTACTGATATAAAAATTTTAAGTACTTCTGTTAAGATATCGTATAATTAATATCTCTAATGCATAAAATACAAAAAAATCAAACAAACCAATTGTCAACTCAAGTACTAAGGTCGCTGTTTTCATATTCTCAACCTCTAAATATGAAAAACAATAATCAAAAATATGAAAGTAAGAAGAAGAATAAAATAAATGGATTTTGAGTTTGTGGTGAGTTTGGTTTTAGTTCGTCGGTGAGAAGATGAGGATGAGGCCATTAGGAGGAGTAGTGTGTGTAGGTCCCAAAACCTTACGAAGCTAAAAACCCGTCAGACGTGGCGAAGTGGATAATCAGTGGGACCAATTTAGACAACAAGGCAACAACGATACTCGTGGCGACCACATGCCTTCTTCTAGCCTAAACACATTTTATTCTTTAACCAAAAGAAAAAAAAAAGTTAACAGAACAAAACATTACATACAGAAGAAGATAATGACCAAAAGAATACAGAAGAAGACATATAATAACAACACTTATGCTATAAAGTATAAACCATAGTACGATATTGGAAAACGAAAGATGCATATAAATACTAAATTAAAATTTCTATAGTAAGTGGATCCTTTGTTTTGTTTTAAGAAAATAGATGTTTAGCTATAGAAGGTATAACTCGATACATGGTCACACATTCCAACTTTAAAAATGTATCGTTAACTACACCAAATAAATGTATAATATAGTTACATATACTAATTATATATGATATGTGCTCAATATCACGATCATTTTATTCCGGTAAACTGTTGATCAAAATCCGGCGTTGATCATGTTTAACCGGCGTAGATCAGTATTGACCGATAATTTTTTTTTTTAATTTTGTTATAGTATTAGAAAAAAAAAACTGAAAATCATTTTTCCTTTGTTTTATAGGCTGTAAATGGTTTACCTTTGAAATTATGGGATAGATAAACAAAATATAAGTAATAATTTTCATTTTGTTCATTTCATGTCGAATGGATGAAAACTATTTTGTTTGTCTTTTCTCTTCTTTGTTCATCTTATATGATGAATAATCAATTTTATGTTTTGACTAAACTGGTAACATTTGAGATTAATCTAATTTTCATCCAATTTTCTTTTTTTTTAAATGGCTACCATTGGCAGCCTTAGAATATGTGTAAATACAATTTGATAAAAAAAAATTTATATAATATTTGATATGAATGTAGTTTTCATCCAATTTTTTTTTTCTAAAAATGGCAACCATTCGCAGCTTTAGAATATGTGTAAATACAATTTGATATATATTTTTTAAAAAGAATAAATTTTGATTTTTTTAAAAAATAACAATACCAAATTGAGATTTAGCTTTATTGTAATATTATTATTATTATTATTCTACAATTAGAGAGAGTTGGGTGTTAAAATATAATTTTAGAGAGTTAAATGTTTGTTAAATTTAATACCTTTGGGAAAGAAGATGAGTGTTAATTATCTATATCATTTTAATTGTTTTCAATCTATATATAAAAATTATAGTTAACACTCACACCAATATATCATAAATATATGATTGGTGAAGATCAATTGGCTTATGATCATTCACCCGTGAACTCAAACATATTAATAGTAGAGTTTTTGATTACATTATACATAAAAATATATAATTTTTGCTATAACAACATTTGATTGTCGTATTTGAGATATTCGTCGATATGTGATTTTAATTTCAAGTTTGATGTGCTACCGTTTCTCTTTAAACTGTTTTTTTTTTAACATTTTCATTAACATATCGTATTTATGTAAATAGAGTGAAAATAAATAGAATTTGTTCAGTAGTGTTGTGACAAAAAAAAGAAAAAAAAAAGGATAAACTTCAGCAGCTTTAGATTGACCTAACAAATTTCCTCCAAAACCAACGACTTGATGTCATAATAATCCTCCAAAAACTTCAATACACCGGCTATTCTTGGATGATCCTCTATCCAAGATTTGATGTCATTTTTGACATATACCAGCTAAGACATAATAACAATACTAAAATATCCATAGTAATTGGATCATTTGTTTTGTTTTAGTGTATGTATAATTAAATTTGATATTACCAAAAGAAAATACCAAATTGAGATTTAACTTTCTTGAATGATATTTAATATATAATCTTAATACTTTGAAATAATTCGTTTTCCTAGAAATTGTATTAATAACAAATTGAGAGTATATCGGTTTTGATTGGTAAGAAATATCACATAATTTTTTTAGAAAAAAACTAGGAGTAAATTTAAATCCAGATCATGAATATTTTAGGTACAAATGGTTATTTAATGGATTCCTCTTGGATAGTTGCACAATAGATCAAGTTCAGTTAAAACAATTAAGTTAGTACTATTAATCCCAGTAAGTGATAGTATAGTTCATAAGTTACTAGTATAATGTTTCATATTATTAATTACTTAAATAGCATAGGTGCCACTATCTTTTCAAATATTACTTCGATCTCTCTCAATCATAAGTTAATGATATCTTCAAGTCTTTGATAATTGACCAAACCATGCATTTTCCTTGCTTTTTTTTTAACAATCTTTTCAATATTAGCGCAAATTACTAAATATATAAAGAGTAAAATATGAAATTTAAAGATTAAATAAAAATAAATAAAGATAGAAAGATGACTGCATGATTAAATAAATAAAAATAACCCAATACACACAAAAATCATAAGCGAATGTTATAAATAATAGGTTGACAGCTAAGTTTCATTTAGGTACAATATCATTGGATAATATATTGGTTAAACTATATAAAAAAAAACCAGTTAAAATAAAGAGAGCATTATAAGTTAGGCTTTTGGTGAGCAAGTGAGTCGTTTATTGTAAGTTTAGCTTCTTCTAATTTTGTTGAAACTAGCTTTTAAATACTCTATTTTTATCTAAATATTTTATGATATTTGTTTTATAAAAATGAATTTCAATGTACTTTTTTTTTGGATTAGAAGTTAGTTATTAATCCTTTTTAACGTATATTTAATTGCCTAATTATGATGGTATTTAATTATATAACAAATTCTTTGTTAGCGTTTTATAAAAAATATATAGTATATATATATTTAGTCATGAATATATATATTTTAATTTGTTTCCCCGTAAGTACTGTAATGATATACAAAAGATATGGATTATATAAATTACAATAAAAATAGAAAAATGGCATGTCCTAGTTTTGGATTAATTCAAGTTCATTGCTTTGTTTTAAATTGCTTACATAATGATATTACACATAGGGTTTTTGAAAGATAACAACAAAAATTCATTCCATTACATGTGGCACAATATAAATAATAATTAAAATGGATAAAGTTAATTTAAAACAGCTAATCTAAAAAGTCTTCATTTGATAGAGTGTAGTAGCATCACTTCTTGACCGACTCCAACACTAATCTAAAAAAATCCTTAATTATTTTTTTCTTCTTCCATAGATATTAATTTTTCGACTATTCACACTTTGTTTTTTCCAAAAACAATTCCCAAAAACAACCAAGATTAGAAAATGTTAATTCTCAAATACAGAAGAAAATGTAGTTGTCAAAAAAAAAAAAAAAAAATGTTATTTAAAAAAAAAACAAAAGAAAATATTAAAATGTCGACAAAGAAAATAAAAATAGTGGAAAAAATAAAATAGGAGTCTTCTATTGAACTTATCCAACTTTTAATTGCAGAGCTTCCCATTAATTAATTATATATATAAAACTCTCTCTCCCTCAGAATATCCCATCTCTCTGATTCCAATTCCTCTCTCTCTCTCTCTCGGTCGTCTCCCTACTTCGAATCGATACCTTTAATCGCCGGTGATCGGAGAAAACTCTCAGACGGTGACCTGACCGCCGGTGATTTTATTTCTTACCTTCCCTTTTTCGGTAAGCAGATTTGTTCCTAATCCTTTCACTCTTTTTTTTTTTTACTTTATCTTCTGATCTTTTACTGATTAAGAAGCTATTTAGTCGCACGATCTTTTCTTCTCTGATTGGTTTCGTCTGATCCTTTTTGGGGTTTCTCCGGAATCGTAACTCGTTTGACCTAGGGGGTTGTTGTGGAGTTTTTGGGTTGGGGTTTCTAAATTTGGTCTAAGTCTTTTAGTGATGCTACATAACTATGATCTGGATTCTCAGATTTTGTTTTTGTTCGTGAAGTAGGTTTTTTTTTTTTTTTTTTTTTAATCTCAGATTCTACAGTTGTAGTGATTGAACTGTTGAAACTTAGATTATTTTGAGGAGTTTTGTAGATTTTTCATTTGTATGGTGAGAAATTGCAATAATCTGTGGTGTTCTGTTTTCATTTGAATTCAATCATCATCTCTGCTACTTGATGATGATCAGTTCACCATCTCTGTGTGTTTGTAATCTCTCTATAACCTAATGAGTTTGTATAGTTTTGCAATTTTGAAACCTAATTCTGTAAAAAGCTTGAAATTTGACTGATTGGTGTGTGGATTCAAACTATATGATTTGTGATAAATTTTCTCTTTTTTACTTGTTTCAGCTTGGGAGTTATCTACTTTTCATGATTTTTTGTTCAAAGAATGGGGTCAAAATCATTTGGAAATCTCTTGGACTTGGCATCTGGGGATCTGTTGGACATGCCTACGACACCTAGAGCACTTCCAAGAGTGATGACTGTTCCTGGCATTATCTCTGACGTTGATGAATATGGAATTACTGGTGGTGGTGATTCAGATGTCATTTCTTTACCTTGCCGTGAGCGGAAGATCATTGTGGCCAATTTTCTTCCTTTAAATGGTAAAAAGGATTCAGAAACTGGAAAGTGGAAGTTCAGCCTCGACAATGATTCTCCACTTTTACATCTGAAGGATGGGTTTTCACCAGAGACAGAAGTCATTTATGTTGGATCGCTCAAGACACATGTTGATGTTAGTGAGCAAGACGAGGTTTCCCAGAATCTGTTTGAGGAGTTCAATTGCGTAGCTACTTTCCTCCCACAAGATGTGCATAAAAAATTCTACCTTGGTTTTTGTAAACAGCAACTATGGCCACTTTTCCACTACATGTTACCTATGTGTCCTGATCATGGTGAACGCTTTGATCGTGGTCTTTGGCAGGCGTATGTTTCTGCAAACAAAATATTTGCAGATAAGGTAATGGGTGTGATCAATCTTGAGGAAGATTATATCTGGATTCACGACTATCATTTAATGGTTCTCCCAACATTTTTGAGAAGGCGTTTCCACAGGGTTAAGCTTGGTTTCTTCCTCCACAGTCCATTCCCTTCCTCAGAAATTTATCGAACATTACCTGTTCGAGAGGAACTACTAAGAGGGCTCTTAAACTGTGACTTGATTGGTTTCCACACCTTTGATTACGCACGGCATTTCTTGTCATGCTGCTGTCGGATGCTTGGATTGGAGTATGAATCTAAGAGAGGGCATATTGCTCTTGACTACTTGGGCCGTACAGTTTTTCTGAAGATTCTTCCTATAGGTATTCACATGGGAAGGCTGGAATCCGTTCTCAATCTTCCTGCTACAGCTGAAAAATTGAAAGAGATTCAAGAAAAGTATCGGGGTAAAAAGGTGATTCTAGGAGTTGACGACATGGATATATTCAAAGGATTAAGTCTTAAAATATTGGCCTTTGAACACCTGCTACAGCAATATCCTAGGATGCTAGGGAAAATAGTTCTTATTCAGATTGTGAACCCAGCCAGAGGCTCAGGTAAAGACGTTCAAGAAGCGAAGAAAGAAACGTATGATACTGTTAAAAGAATCAACGAGCGTTATGGTTCGCCTGATTATGAGCCAGTGGTTCTGATTGATCGTCCTGTTCCTCGGTTTGAGAAGTCTGCCTATTATGCCATGGCAGAATGCTGCATAGTCAATGCAGTGAGGGATGGGATGAACTTAGTTCCATACAAGTACACTGTTTGTCGGCAGGGAACTCCTATCATGGATAAGTTTCTGGGAATAAGTGATGATTCTCCTCGCACAAGCACGCTTGTTCTGTCTGAGTTCATTGGTTGCTCGCCTTCTCTAAGTGGTGCTATTAGGGTTAATCCTTGGGACGTCGATGCAGTAGCCGATTCAATGTATTCTGCTATCACCATGTCTGATTTTGAGAAGCAACTAAGACATAAAAAACACTTTCACTACATTAGTACACATGATGTGGGTTATTGGGCGCGCAGCTTTTCGCAGGATTTGGAGAGGGCGTCTCGAGATCATTACAGTAAACGGTGCTGGGGTGTGGGTTGGGGTTTGGGTTTTAGGCTCGTTGCTCTCTCTCCTAATTTCAGAAGGCTATCCGTTGAGCAAACCGTTAGTGCTTACAGAAGGTCGAGCAAGAGAGCTATATTTCTTGATTATGATGGTACTTTAGTTCCTGAGACCTCGATCGTAAAGGACCCAAGTGCCGAAGTTATATCTGCGTTGAAGACACTGTGTAGTGATCCTAACAACACTATATTCATTGTTAGCGGGAGGGGAAAAGTTTCTTTGAGCGAGTGGCTTGCTCCGTGTAAGAATCTTGGAATAGCGGCTGAACACGGTTACTTTACTAGGTTAGTTACTGACTTAGTAGTTTGTGTTAACTCAAGTTTGTGAAACTTTCCTGTGGGAAAGAAAAACTAAGAAGACAAAACTTTGTAATGCAGGTGGAATAATTCTTCTGAATGGGAAACAAGAGGCTTATCTGATGACCTTGAGTGGAAGAAAGTTGTGGAACCTATTATGAGACTATATACAGAGACTACCGATGGATCCAACATAGAAGCGAAAGAGAGTGCTTTAGTCTGGCATCACCAAGATGCTGACCCAGACTTTGGTTCTTGTCAAGCCAAGGAACTACTAGACCATCTAGAAACCGTTCTTGTGAATGAACCCGTTGTTGTTCACAGAGGCCACCAAATCGTTGAAGTTAAGCCTCAGGTAAATAAATGTTCTCCACCCCATCTTGTGTTGATGAAAAATAAGGAACCCATAACACAATGATCCATAGAATAAACATCTCCAAATCTTCTAGGATTCATAATGTCCCTGTTCATTGTACTAGATTGAAGCAATCCTTATATTGTCAGGTTCATATACGTAGTCTTAAACTGACATTTTTTACTAACAGGGAGTAAGCAAGGGTCTTGTCACCGGGAAAATTCTTAATAGAATGCTTGAAGATGGGAGTGTGCCGGATTTCGTGGTATGTATTGGGGATGACAGATCAGACGAGGAAATGTTTGAGAGCATATCAACAACCCTCTCAGCTCAATCATCGTCAATGTCTACAGAGATATTCGCGTGTACAGTGGGAAGAAAACCGAGCAAAGCCAAATACTTCCTCGATGAAGTAAGCGATGTGGTGAAATTGCTTCAAGGACTTGCCAACACTTCGAGCCCCAAACCTAGGTATACTTCTCATCTCAGAGTCTCCTTTGAAAGCGTGGTATGAGAAGTCAGATCAATGGGGTTTAACCAAGTTATTTAGAAGGGAAATGTGAATCTGGATCATGATAGAAACATGATTTGTACATAGAAAACACGAAAAAAAAAAAAAACAGTGAGACGAAAATTAAATGTTGCGATTTGGGCCTGTGTTAGTTCAGGTTTGTACATGAACGTAGATTACGACTGAGCATGAAACAGCTCTTTCCAATTGTGTTTGTATATAATATTGTCTTGTGTCTAAGTTTAATTTATGTTCTCCTTCAAAATCGCTTGGTGACGTTGTGTGATTACTTTAGTCTAAGTATGTGTGATTTGAGTAGTATTGAAACTCTTGGTGGGCTATAAATTGGTCACAAGAACTGGAATTTAAAAGCAAACGATGTGTTATTTCATGAAATTGGGAAATACAGACTATAAAACATATATAGGAAATAATGTGTAACTAGGTAACAACTCGCACTATGTGAGGGAATAATCGATTTAAAGAAAATTATTATAAGTACAATTATTATTTTAGAACCAATATTTTTTGTGTCAAACATAATATGTAACTAAAGTTTTTTATTTATTTATTTAAATTTGCGTTTTTCATTTATTTATTCAAATCTGCGTTTTTCATATAAAAAATATGTTTCGCCCGTAAAATCTTTAAATGTGAAAGAGAAAATATTGATAAAATGTTACTATTTATTGCAAAATGTTTTTCGTGTGGTTTAAAAGTCAAATTCATATATTTTATGTTTTATTTTGTAATCATAACAATTTTGCATGTTTCTTATGTAACATTAACAACATATACTAAAGTACGTGGTAGTTTAATTAATTAATTTTATTATATGTTATTAACAATCGGATTCTAAACTAAATTTTCTGAAGATAATCTAATTTATTGATTTAATATTTGTGATTAGGCTATTTAAATATTTTGAGTTAGTCGGTTTGTTAATATTTTCTAAAAATAACGGATTACACTATTACCAAAAAAATCATTATGAAAAATTAATGAAATTTCAAAATCTATGTATTCGTGTAGGAATACATTTCACCCGTGAATTATGTGAACATGGTAAAAAAAATATTTATAAAATGTTACAATTTATGGAAATATATCTTTTGTGTGTCTTAAAAATCAAATTTTTATATTTATGGTTAATCGAGTAACTATAACAATTTTTCATAATCTAATAATCACTCATTTTAAATATATTATGATTTTCTTAGGTACTAAGTTTATTTATAATGATAAGGGTTATTGTCTCGTTCTTTGTTAATGTACAATTATAACGTATATTCCTATCTGGTTATCAATATTTCCATTTTTTAATGTATATATAATCACACTAAATGTTGAGATTAATTAGTTTACATACTTAGATATTTATAAATAATCACACATCATGATATCCCCTAATTTGTTGTCATTTTTACATTTATTTATGAATATATATAAATCTATATTTATTGGGAATTAAATTTCCTTTAATGAGTTGGAGATAATTCAGGGGTAATATATTTCTTTTTATAGTTAATTATAATAACTATTGAAAGCTTGTTATTTAAATTATTATGGTAATAATACTAACATAAAAAATAACATTTTTTCTATGATTTTTTTAATAAGTTATATGTTCTTTTTTTTTAATTAACTTTATAAGTTTTTATAGCCTTTTTAGAATATTTTACTTTTGATTTTAAGAAATCAATATTTTATATTTATTTTTTTAAAATAATATAACTTTGACTTGTATATTTGTAAATAAATTTTAGTGAAATTTTAACTTAAAATAGTATGTAATTATTTAATTAGTTTTAATATGTGATATTTAAATTTGTGTGATAATTGATGACATATCTAATTATTATTCAGTTAATTGTTTTTTTTAATAAATATAGTGGCATGTTAATGTAATTAAGTAGAAAATTTAAGGTTTTTTTTGCTAAATGTGTCTCGAGCTCTCTGGCGACGACACATCAGCTTTTTCGAGAGAATGTTTCTCTATTAATATATAGGGGACTAGAACAAGATAAGAGATCATTGAAGAAGATGATAAAATTTTGCTCGAGCTAATGTTTTCATTTGAGCTCATATTTTTGTATGAAGATGATCATTATGTAATGGTACGACATGGACCCCAATTTGATGAAGCATCTTACCTACTGTTCCATGGAACCCGACAATCTTGTGATTTTCCTTCTCGAGTGTGAAGCTTGGCTTTGTCTCAACTCCGAAGGGTTGAGAGGTTTTCATATTGGTCTTGAACCTAAGCATGCGTATAACTTTGGATTCAATTCCATCTAGGACAACATCATAGCTACCCTCGACAGATATCAAGTATTCACCCGGATGCTTCAACTCAAACTACAAAAAAAAAACTCAGAAAATTCCAAGTATATAAGTTTGATGAAGACCACAAAGTTCACACGAAAACTGAAGTAATCACCTCATCGACCCCAAGTAATGTCTTGCTCCCATGATCATCTCCGACCACAACCTGATTGTCCTTATCGTACAGAAACTTGACGAATGCGATGCCCTTCTTGCTGTGCCCTATGTATATATTTCGAATACCATCAAAATCTCCATCGTCCCAAGAAGTTCCTCCATCACAACCTTTTGCTTCTACTTTTTCTGCGCAGGGAAGAGGAGGCAGTGGACAGAAATATCCCCCAAGCGCATAAAGTTTACTACTAGATGACCGTCCATAAAACCCAACAAGACCACAACCTTTGCTCTCAAGCACGAATGGACTATTAGTTGCAGTTCCAAATGTTGAAGAAGTTCTCCCTTTTGATGTTTTAAAAGTCAGTGACGCAATGGGAGTATCAGTAACTCGATTTTGTGAAGTCCCCTCCACACATGTGATAAATTCATTCGGATAGTCCACCACAAACTGCAGTATACAAAAACCAAAAGCTTCATATAATCTATTCAACAACATACATACATATATAAGTTGTAGGAAGTGTAACCTCTCCTTCTTCTTTAATCATTCTCCCATGCTCATGCTTTTCCATTTTGCCTTTGTTGTCATAGTCGAACTTGACACAATATACATTAGAGCTATCATAGTGAACGTACACTTTTCTTACACCGTCAAAAGTACCATCATCCCAAGGATCATATGCAGTAGTACCATATTCCAATTTCGTGAAAGGAGATGATTTAGTGAAATATGCTCCAAGAGAGTTTAGATTCTTGTCAGCATATCCATGAAATCCAATGATCTTGTTTCCATTCGCTGCAAGTGAAAACTTCTTACCCTTGTTGTCTCCCATTAGTTCTGAAGTCTTGGTATTAGTTTTGAATTCAATTCCTTGAATAACCCCGGGATCACCTTCGTCATAGTAACCCTCAACAGAAACCAAATATTCCTTTGCGAAATGGTTAATCTCAAACTGCCAAAAAAACAACCTAAAGTTGATGAAACAAAGACTACATTAATTAAGAAAGTAATAATCAAGTTCAATGTCAGGACATACCAGCTCTGTGAAACCTTTACCGCTGACACCATGGGCTGGCCGAGCTACATGTTTCCCATCCTTGATATAATCAAACTTGATGAATTGTATACCACCACAACCACCTCGTACATGTATTTTTGTAACACCTTCATGGTCAGCTCCATCGTCCCACTCCTTGCCTCCTTTTCCACCTTTTGCTTCCATTGATCTACTTGGAGTAATCCAAGTGAAGTAAGCTCCAAGAGAGTTGAGTTGAGTTTGGGAAGATCCATGAAACCCGATGATCTTCTTTCCCTCCACAGCTAGTGAAAACTTGGTATTACTTCCTTTTGGATATCCTATCAGCTCAGAAATCCTCAAGTTGGTTTTGAATTGAAGTCCAACAATCGCATTCGACTGAGGTTCGTAATAACCCTCGACAGATTCAAGTTGTTCATCATTTTCATGGTCAATCTCAAACTGCATTATTTGTTGTAACAAATTCAATTCACAGTAAAAAACATATACACATTAACACTGAATAAACAGTTTCCAAGTTATATACCGTTTGGGTTGGACCGTAACTTGTGAAACCATGGAATGATTTATATATCACTTGTGCGCTCTTGGTATAGTCGAACCGGATGTACCTTATGCCTCCAGGGTCACCTCTTACATATATTTTTGTTACGTCGTCATGGTTGGATCCATCATCCCACTTAAATTGACTTTCGGAATTCTTTTTCCCTTGTGCTTCCAACTTTTGGACCATATCGAACAGATTTGAATCTTGAGACATGGATGAGCATAGTATTTGGTTAGTCAATCATTCATCAATCAGCGCACATACGTAAATCAAAGAAACAAAGAGAGAGAGAGAGAGAACGGACCTTTGACGAAAGAGAGAGAATGCTGTAGAGGTAATAAAGCTTGCTCATGGATGAAAGTTTTCGTTTATACACGATTTTGAGTCTTTCATTATTAACGAAACAATGTTTGGGTCTTTTAAAAACGTAAAATTTGACTTCGCCAGTCAATTTATAATACTGAATAATGATCCCCTTTATAATAAAAAGTATTATAAAGTGAAGTACACAACATTATAAAGGTAGACTTTATAATTTTAGTAAATAATTACAAATAGGTCATACATAAATTATAAAGTAATCCATATACTAATTGTAATAAATAAAACGTTAACTGTAACAGAAAATCTTAAACGGTTATTCCAAATTGATAGTTCATAGATATTCCAAACTTTATTTTTGGAAGATCACGTATATAGTTCCAAATATCTAGAATCACAATCTTACCAATTTATTTTCCACAGATTTTATTGATAAAATCACATCAATAAAAAAGTTATTAAGGGATAAAAATATACTCTTAATCATAAAAAAGGAATCAAATCTCGCTAATTTAACAAGATTAATCGTGATCTTCGGGATCGTATTCAGAAATTAAAAATTAAACTTTAATGCTAGATTAGGACCGTGCTAGAGCATGAGTTGAAATTCTTTTTATTTATATTATAATTTTAGAATAAAATATAATTTATATGATTGATTTTAAAAGTTTTTAAGATCCTAATCTAGCATTAATCGTGATATTCGGAATCATATATTATTCTAAAATTATAATATAGATAAAAAGATTCAACCTATGCTCTAGCAGGGATCCTATAATCTAGTTTCATTATAATATTGTCCAACACACTTGCATTATACTTATTTGGTCAATGCATTGTATTTAATCATTTTCTATAGCACTTGTATTTATTTATTTGGTGTAATTCATATATTCAAATATGGCAGTATATATAAATGGTAACAATAAAATATGTATGGTTGAATTATCAAATTTAACGGAATTTAACATTTTTCCGTTTGAAATTAAGTGCCGTCTAAGTCTTTTACACAAATAGTCCATCTGTTTCATAAAAAATATTATTTTGGAGTTTTTAGTCTACGGAAGAAGATGACAAAAAGATAGTGTCATTTTTACTCTACGGAAGAAGATGACAAGAACAGAGTGTTCATGTCTAGGAAGAAGAAGATGAGTCAACGACAAGAAGAAAAAGCAAGAGTGAACAAAGGGTCTAAAGAAGAGTGGTGTGTTATGATGACTCTAGTCACACCACACTAAGTCAAGAAGTAATTAACCATTAGTTTGGTTAAGCCAAGAAGAAAGACTGTTGTGTTGGTAAAATTCTAGTTAATGCGGAGTGGTTAAGAGTTGTTTGTAATTAAAGTAGAATTAAGTTTGCTTGTGTACCTGCTGGTTTCAAATCTAATTCCCTACAAAATTGAATTTTAAAAACAAACACTGTCTTACTACTGTGAAAATGAGGAATACAAATAGATATATAGGAAATAATACGTAGTAGAGTACAAGGTAAGAGATCATTAACCAATTTGCTCGAGAGATTAATGTTTCATTCGAGGTCATATTTTTATAATTTTATATGAAGATAATCATTATGTAATGGTAGGACATGAACCCCTATTTGATAACGCATCTTTCCTATCTTTCCATGGAACCCGACAATCTTGTGATGTTCCTTGACGAGTGTGAAGCTTGGTTTTGTCTCGAGTCCAAAGAGTTGAGAGGTTCGCGTATTGGTCTTGAACCTAAGCATGCTTATAACGTTGGATTCACTTCCGTCTAGTACATCGTAACTACCCTCGACAGCTATCAAGTATTCACCCGGATGCTTCACCTCAAACTACAAAAACCATAAAATTTCAAATAAGTAAGATGATCAAGAACACAACCTCATAAGAAAAACTGAAGTAATTAATCACCTCATCAACTCTTAGGAATGTATTTCTCCCATGATCCTCTCCAACAACGATTTGATTGTCCTTGTCGTACAAAAACTTGACAAATGTGATACCCATCTTGCTGTGTCCTATGTATATATTTCTAATATTATCAAACCCACCATCGTCCCAAGAAGCTCCTCCATCACCACCCTTTGCTTCTATTTTTTCTGTGTGGGTAAGAGGAGGCAGCGGACGGAAATATTCTCCAAGTGCATAGAGCATACTAGTAGACCGTCCATGGAACCCAACAAGACCACAACCTTTGCTCTCAAGAACGAATTTACTACAACCTACGTTTCCAAACGTTGCAGTTCTTCCTTTTGATGTTTTGAAAGTCAATGATGCAACCACCATAGTGCTATAATCTACTTTAGTCCCCTCCACAGATGTGATAAATTCATTAGGATAGTCCACCACAAACTGTAACACAAAAATATAATATATTAATTCAACAACACACATATAAGTCGACGAATAGTAAGAGTCCTAGGAATTAATTATGACCTCTTTTACTTGTTTTTCCAAGCTCCCATGCTCACGCGTTTCCTGTTTACCTCTGTTGTCATAGTCAAACTTGACACAATATATATAAGGTTTATCATAGTGAACGTACACCTTTCTTACACCTTCAAAAGTACCATCATCCCAAAGATTAACTGTAGTACTACCTGGGGCTTCCAATTTTATAAAAGGACAGGCTGTGAAATATGCTCCAAGAGCATTTAGATTCTTGTCAGCATATCCATGAAATCCAACGATCTTTTTTCCATTAGCTGCAAGTGAAAACTTCCTACCCTTGTCGTCTCCCATCAGCCCTGAAGTCTTGAGATTAGTTTTGAATTGAATTCCTTGAATGACCCCGTGATCGCCGTCGTCATAGTAACCCTCAACAGAAACCAAATATTCATTTTCTAGATGGTTAATCTCAAACTGCAAAAAAAAGTAATGTAGATGAAACAAAGACTACATATTAAGAGCCAATAAGCAAACTCGATCGAGTCATATTGCAAGTCACTAGTCATGCATACCAACTCTGTGAAACCTCTACCCCTGACACCATGGGCTGGCAGAGATATACGTAGTCCATTCCTGATATACTCGAATTTGATGTACTGTATACCACCACAACCACCTCGTACATAAATTTTTGTTACACCTTCATAAAAGTCTCCACCGTCCCACTCCTTGCCTCCTTTGCCACCTTTTGCTTCCATTCTAGTTGGAACAATCGAAGTGAAGTATGCTCCAAGAGTGTTGAGGTATATGTAGGAATTAGATCCGTGAAATCCGATGATCTTCTTTCCCTCCACAGCTAGTGTAAACTTATTAGCGCCCTTCTCTGGATATCCTATAAGTTCAGAACTCCTCAAATTGGTTATGAATTGAAGTCCTTGAATCTCACTTGATCCGTAATAACCCTCAACAGATACAAGTTGTTCGTCATCTTTATGGTTAATCTCAAACTGCATAATTAAAAAAAAAAATAAATACAGATCACATTCAGTAGTAATTAGTATATACATTCACACTTCAACAAAAAAAAAAGAGTTAGTAGTTTCTAAATTATACCGTCTGGGTGAAACCTTGATCCGTGAGACCATGGAATGATTCATATTTCTGTTGTCCACTCTTAATATATTCGAATCGGATGTACCTTATGCCTGCAGGGTCACCTCTTACATATATTTTTGATACGTCATCATGGTCAGAACCATCATCCCACTTAAAAGCATTTGCCGGATTCTTTTTCCCTTGTGCTTCTAACTTTTGGACCATATCGAACAGATTTATATCTTGAGACATGGATGGATGAGCATAGTGTTGGTTAGTCAATCGAAGCATATTGTAAATCAAAGAAAAAGAGAGAGAGAGAGAGAGCTGACCTCTGATGAAGGAGAGAGAATGTTGTAGAGGTAGGTAGTAAGCTCATAGATGAAAATTTTATTTTATATAAGTTTTGAGTCTTTGATTATTAACAAAAAAAAACAAGGTTCGGGTCTTTTATAAATGTAAAAATATGATTTGAATATAAAATTGTCTATATATATAATGGAAGCACACTTGCATTATAACTAATTTGGTCAATGCATTGTAATTGGTCTTTGTTTATAATAATCGCTTGTATTTATTTTACGTAATTTATATATTTAAATTTTGGGATTTAAATGGTAACTAACATCTAACTAAATTCGTATGCTTGAATTATTGAATCTGACGAAATTTAAAACTGTTTGTGGCGGGATGCGGACCATACAGCTGAAAAGTTAAAAAAAAATTAAGGGTAAATTTCATACTTTAGTCATAAGGTAAATTTTTTTACCGGTCAAAATCAAAATCAATTTTTATAGATTAGCCACATTCCAATTTTCTGAAAACTTCAAACAAAAAAAACTGAAGTTAATCTAGTTACATTTTTTCTCTTTGAATAACCAAGTTCACTGAAGTCTCGTTGCTACAGTAACTAAAAAAGTTAATTATATTATGTTACATAGTATTTTCTTAATACAAACTTTAAGTTTATGACGTACGTACATCAAACAAAATCTAATATACGTACACACTAAAAATGAAATAAATAGATATACATAACATCAAATTTATTTACCGTGTACTTGCAAAACAACAATGACACAAATAAATAGGTGTACCAAATTTTTTAATATACGTACACAACACATATAAAATGTTTTCATGTGACGGTAATAATTATTTGAAATTTTGAAACAAAACTTGAAAACAAAAAATTATGCTGTAATCAACAGAATTTGAGAATTTATGCTGTAATCAAAACTTGAAACATTTATTCGGGCTTCGCAACATTTATTGGGCTTTAGTTTGGCCCATTTAGAATGAACTAGAAGTTTTTTTTTTTTTGACAATAATGAAACCTAGCCGTCGTCACCGTCACCGTCTCCGTCGAATTCCCCAATTACTTACGGCCGCCGCGAGCTCTATACTCTTCTTACACTCTCTTGCCCTCTTTTTTTTTTTTTTCTTTTCTTCGCTACGACAGTTTTTGTGTATCAATTCCAGTTCTTTCCTTTTGTTCAGAGGTAAGCTTTTGTATTCCTTTAGACTTCGTTGATGATGCAAATACTCGTATTCAGTTTCGTTTTTTTTTTGTGACATGAAGCAGAGAGACATAAACATGGGGTTACCTGATTCATCACAAGACTTGTCGACAGAGATGGAAGTTGATGCTTTCAGACGAATCTTCCCTCTTCGTTTCTTTGAGCGTCATCTTACTGAATCTCTTAGACCTGATGCTAGACCACTTGGGAAAGCCAGAGACACTATTGTTAACCCTGGTAAAATATATAACTTTGATCAAAGTTAAGTTCTTTGAAACATGTCATCTTGATTGTATTTTCTTTGTGTGTATAGGACTTGTTTCAACTGCTGATGGATCTGCTCTTGCCAAGATTGGTTCCACTGTAAGCCCCCCACCGCCTTATTCGTTTTGGTTAGATTCGTTTAGTCAGCAATGTTACATAGTTTCTGCTTTTTTCTTGTTTATAGACTATGCTTGCTGCTATTAGAATGGAAGTTATGACTCCTTCTACTGACTCACCTGATGAAGGATGCATAGGTTCTTTATTATATCCCCTTATCTTTGTTCTATGTGATATTTGTGTTTCATTTTGTGACTGATTTGATTCCTTTTGTTAGCTCTTGAGTTCCACATGCCTCCTATTTGTTCTCCCACTGTTCGTCCTGGAAGACCAGCTGACGCTGCTCCCGTTATTTCAAAGCGTTTGACTGACACTATTCTAAGGTGTGTTTCGATTTGATCTTTCTATTTATAAGTTACTCATTCTCGTTGGGCTTAAAATACAATGTACTTCCTTTTTAAATTGTGTCCCTTTGTTACAGTTCTGGAATGATTGATCTTAAAGAACTGTGTCTAGTTAGTGGGAAAGCTGCTTGGATGGGTTATCTGGTGAGTACTCGTTGGTCTTATATCGCTGCTATTGATTCTTTACTTCTTAACCAACTATTGATTCTAGGGAAGTATCTCTTTGAAAGTTACTGAATTAGTGAGGTCTTTTAGTATATTTATGAACGTTGTTGCTCTCTTAAACTTTCTCATAGGACATATATTGCCTAAATGCTGATGGTGCCCTTTTCGATGCTGCTCTGCTTTCTGCTGTAGCAGCCTTTTCGAATTGTAAGTTCTTCTTTGTCCTTTTCCTTTAGTTTGCTTCACACCTCTTGTAGAACTCCTTAATACTAAACCCTTCAATTCTTCCCTGCACAATACCAGTTTGTATATATTCAATTTAATATTCTTCCTCTGATGCATAAGAGATCCTTTATATTGCAGTGGAAATCCCAGTTGTTGCTCTGAATGACAATGGAAGAATAGTTGCCATCAGTGGAGGAAAAGATCAAGAAAATGCTTCGATCATTGAGAAAAAAGCAGTGAACAAGGAGAAGAGAAAACTTACACTTAAGAACATCCCTTTCTGTTTAACTTGCATACTCCACAAGAACTACATCTTAGCAGATCCAACAACGGAAGAAGAGTCGATCATGGACACTCTAGTGACTGTTGTTTTAGATTCCTCGGATCAAATGGTTTCTCTCTACAAATCAGGAGGAACCGTTCTTGCCTACTCATCAGCCGTCAAGGTGAGAGTTTCAGCTTTCTCTTAATGTTAGTTAATCCACCACTTTGATTTACACCGCCTTATATGGGTTTTGCTTTGCGTAGAGCTGTGTGGAGTTAGCAAGGAAGAGAGCAAAGGAGCTTAAGCAGATTCTGGGGGAGATGGATATCGACTAATATGTCAGATGGAATGTGAGTCATTCCAGAACATTGTTTAGAATTTTGTGTTACATAATTTTAATGAGACTACCAAAACCCCCCAGTTAGTGCCAAAGAAAGAAGCTCTTCACCATTTTTGTTTCATTGTGTTACGGTTTTGTTGATCATATAACGACTGTTAATGTTAGTGTTAAGTGTGCGATTATATACTTTTTCCATTTCAAACGAATTGAAAATTGAACTGAAACTATGCATAACACATAATTGGGTTTAACAAATGCTCAAACCAGACGCAATTAACCAAAAATAGTTATATACTTAGGGCATCTCCATTGTTTAGACTCTTATTTTGAATCTCTTATATTTTTTTTTAATTAAAAAGTGTACTTTTACAAAATAAGAAGTTTTTGTTGTTGAATAAAATTATAGTACTCCAATGGTAGACTCTTATTAGAGTTCTTATTTTTGAAAAAAAAAATTATTTTTATAATATAATTAATTTAAGTAGAACAATTAGTTTAAATATTTAAACAATTAAGATTTTATAAAAATGGAAAATTATTGCATCTTATAAACTTTTAAACTTACAAAACATAAAAGCATATTAAAATAGAAGTAGAAATCATAAATGGGGAAAAAATTAGTTGTAATCTTGATATGTGCCAAAAAAATGAATTGACCAATTAAATACAGACCGCACACCAACTCTTCCCAACAAGAGTTGGTGTTAAAACTTACTAATTAAGAGCCAACTCTTGTTGTTTTATCATTTTTGATTTATTTTTAATCTCAATTAAATAAGAGTCTTGCTAAAAACCCTACTAAAGTCACCAATGGACTTGCTCTTAGAGGGTGTATTCAACTTGACATTTTAAGTGATTTGTGTAAGAGTTACAAATCCTATGTTATTCAATCATGTATTTTAAAAAGTCTTTTGAAATCCACTGTTATTGAACTGATGATTTAAAAATCTACTTTAAAATCCATTAAAATCTCTTGTTATTGAACTGATGATTTAAAAATCTACTTTTAAATCCATTGTAATTCAAAACAGTTTTGTGGATTAGGATTTTAATAACTTTTAGGATTCTGGAGGATTCTGGAGGATTTGTTTAGTTAAAAATACAGAAATCCAAATCTCATGGTTTTAGGTGGGATTTGAAAGAATTTTACAGAAAATCATATGAACTTCCCTAAAATCTATCAAAATTCTAAATTTCCTAAATCCCATCAAATTCTCCAAAATCATGGTTTGAATACACCCCTTTATAGTGTTTTTGAGAGCAAGTTTGTATTAACAAAAGTAAAATAAAATAAGAGTTGTATATTTGGATGGATTAATACATTTGACATAACATCTCAAACATTTTAGGTAATTTGTGTAAAAATAACAGATGATGTTGTTATTCAATCATGAATTTTAGAAGAAAAACTAATGAAATTGAGTATTATTGAACTTGTTATTTTCAAATCACTAGAAAAAAAAACAGTGAAATCAAAGCGCATGATCACAAAACTAACTAAAAAGCATGAAAGAATAACTAAAAAAAAAAAAGGATCACAAAACTAACTAAAAAGCATGAAAGAATAATTATTTTGAACCTGTTGGAGAAATTTTACTTGATTGGAAATACAAAATACGGCTTTAATTTAAGCCCATGCATTTAAATTGTCTACCAATCAAACCTTTAATAAAGCTAGGACGTCCTTAAAACTTCAAAGACATGAGACTCTCACAATGATTGGGATAATAGTGGATATATTCTTCTTTAGTGTAATTACATCTGAAGACCGTCTCTTCTTGTCGATATGTGATCCTCCTAGTACTATTTCTCTCTGGATCATAGTACAAAACATAAATTGCTTGAGACGATGTTTGATCAGTATAAATAAACTCACAACCATCATGAGTGACGCCTCTCAGCCGCCACGAAGAAACTCCGCACCAGTTCAAGCCCCGTAATACTAGAGGAGGAATACTTGGCAAAGAAAGACGAAATTTTTTAGGCCACCATTCTTGTTTCTCTTTATTCTCCAAAACCCAAAATCTTATACAATAAGAGTCCGAACAAACCCATGCTAATTTTCCTTTGTAGTTGATGAAAAGATTGCCAAGTTCATCATCAGCTGGTTTTTTTATTACGTTGAACTTTTCGTACCTCACATCAAAGCTCATAACGATTCCTTCCGTTTTAAAAGTACCATCATCGACTATAAAACGTATGCTCGCTTCATAATACACATGCCCGTTGATGCATATACCTTTTATTCCCGAGGTCCTTATAGAGTCATGGTAAAGGCTATTTTGAGGCACTCTCCATGATTCTTGAGGTCCCAATGTAAAAACAAGAAGATCTTGGTGGTATCTACTACATACTGGGATGCACAAGACTTTATACTTGTGCTCGACTGGATCATATCCTAAAAAGCTGCTTACAACTGCGATGAAGTTTGGTTGTGGTTTGGGTAAGTTAACATGTTGTCTCGTGGTTGGATTCCAAACTACAATATTCCCATCATAATCTCTCAAGCATATCAAGCCATGGACTGACTGTTCGGACCCTTCGTAATAATCAAATTTGGGAGCACTTATCTCATAACTTTCCACATACGGATTAAATGTTTTGTCCGGATGCTCAAGTTGGGGAATTGAGTTGAAGAGACGCTTTTCACCTTTTTTCGCGCAGACTAAAAGACACAACCGTGTTGAAGAGTGTCGACTCGTGAAAGAGCTGATGAAATCTGGACGAGTGGTGATGGATAACCATAGCTTCGAGACACAACGGAACCTCGCAGCAGATTTAGCAGGCAGCCTCAAGAGTATATCATGGATCAGATCAATAGGAATCATGTCGAGAACCTTAAGAAAGCTCTTATACACTTTAGATTGTATACTTATTTCTCTATCCTCCGCCTCTTCTTCTCTATATATCCTTAGCCGACCCACTAGGTTTTTTTTTTTGTCTTCTTATAATTTTATTATATAAAATGTGGTTTATAATTTTATTATATAAAATGTGGTTTTAATAGATAGAATAAAAATTTACTTTTCTCTTTTTAAAAAAATAGGAATAGTATTTTAGTCAAAAGAAAATTTTACTCTTCCGTTTACAATAAAATTAGAAAAACTTATTTACATATAAAAAAATTTATACAAGGTTAGAGACGATTTTTTTTTATGTCTTAAGTCTCTCTCACGTACTTTTTTTTTTTTTTGTCTAATTATTGGATCATGGCCGACTTATTAGCCAAATTCCTCCATTCGTAAAAAACATGACTTGATCTCTAATGTGATGGTGTATTCTACAAATGGACTTACCTGCTATCTTTGCACTAAGATCATTTCATTCCTTTTCATGTATTTATTATACGAACTAGATAATTGTTGCCCAAGAAAAAACAAAAATAAATAAATCGAACCTTCTAAGTCAGTGAGAGGCTTGTGAGTATTGATCTGTTACCGTTAAAAGTGTTCCGTTTCGTCTCCCGCAACTCCGTTAGAAATTTTCCGTTAACCTTTAATGAAGAAGAAAAGAAAAAAAACACACACAGAGAGACCTCTCTCTCTCTCTCTCTCTCTCTCTCTCTCATTCTCATGTTGTTCATCTTTACATCGACAGTGCGGAAGAGAGAGATAAAGAGATCAAGTGAATTTCAAAACTCTCTCAGATCTGGGAATTAAGAGCTTCTTAGATCTATGATTTTTCAAATCTGTTGATCCATTTTTCTCGCACAAAATCATCCCTGGATCTGATTTTCATCAGCTTTGTAATCGTACCGCTCCGGCGTGGATACAACAACAATCATGAATCCTTTCTCTTCCGGGACGCGTCTCAGGTTTGTAATCACTTTGCATCCGATCTCTAACTATAGTATTTTGCGATACTTCCATTGTTGCGTTTTTGATTTCTAGTTTCTAAATCCGTAATGTAGCTTTGATTCTGTATATTTGTCGGCAATTCAATTCGGAAAGTGAAGTTTTATTAGAAAATGTATTGGTGGATTCTGGAAGTGAGAGATTTGTATAATCAATCCTCTTAGCTTTGTGCTAGTGTTACAGTAATACAGTTTACTTTTGCTTGGATTCATCATTGGTTGACGTTTTTTTTTTATGGTTGCAGCGACATGATTCGGGCTATACGTGCTAGTAAAACTGCTGCTCAGGAACGTGCTGTTGTAAGGAAAGAATGTGCTGCTATCCGTGCTTCTATTAATGAAAATGACCAGGACTATAGACACAGGGATCTAGCAAAGCTCATGTTTATTCACATGCTTGGTTACCCAACTCATTTTGGGCAGATGGAGTGCTTGAAGTTAATTGCTTCTCCTGGTTTTCCTGAGAAGAGGATTGGTTATCTTGGATTAATGTTGCTTCTTGATGAAAGGCAAGAAGTGCTAATGTTGGTCACCAACTCGCTGAAGCAGTATCCTTTTTTGGTGGAAATTTTGGAATTTGATTCCTTTAGTAGTATTTTAACTTTTTCCTGGCAGGTTTGTACGAATTTTTAAATTCATCTTGTGAGAACCTTGACTCACGTCTAGAGATCTGAATCACACAAACCAATACATTGTGGGGCTTGCTCTCTGTGCTTTAGGGAATATTTGTTCAGCGGAAATGGCTCGTGATCTCGCGCCTGAAGTTGAAAGATTGCTTCAATTTCGTGATCCAAATATACGCAAGAAAGTGAGTGCTTTCTCGTACTGTAATTGTACCTGTTCAGATAACAGGATGTTAGAAGCTAAGTTGACGTGCATGTTTTAACTAAATGAAGCAGAAATATTTGTTCAGCAGAAATGGCTCGTGATCTTGCCCGTGAAGTTGAAAGATTACTTCACTTTATTTTCTTAGTCGAATACAATGGAATGAATTTTTCAGTTCATTAACATTTTCATTCTTTAGGCAGCTCTTTGCGCCATAAGGATCATCAGAAAAGTTCCGGATCTTTCTGAGAATTTTATTAATCCTGGTGCTGCTTTACTCAAAGAAAAGCATCATGGTGTTCTCATTACGGGAGTTCACCTTTGCACGGAGATCTGTAATGTCAGTTCCGAAGCCCTTGAGTATTTCCGGAAGGTACTCTTCTGATATCCGATCTATTTGGTTAAACGAATATTAGGATGCCTTGTATGTTGTAGTGTGCACTCTTCCTCTCTCTTGGAATCTAAAAGTTGCTCTGTATCTGTTCATTAGACTTATTTTTGTAACTCTTAGCCTCCTACTGTCTCATAGTTTCATTATCCTTCTATCTTGAATCTATATCATCCCTGCATCCCCATTTTCTCGTTGGATTCATGGTTTTCCTGAGAGCCTTGCATAAGTTTTACTTACATGCTGAACTGATTTCAGTGTTTTTAATCATTTTTCTTCTTGACATGACGGAAAATTAGTGGATTCCTTATCTGATTGACAGAAATGCACAGAAGGCTTGGTTAAAACACTGAGAGATATTGCAAACAGTCCATATTCACCAGAGTATGATGTTGCTGGAATTATGGATCCATTTCTTCACATCAGATTGCTCAGACTGTTGCGTGTTTTGGGACAAGGGGATGCAGATGCCAGTGACTGTATGAATGATATACTTGCTCAGGTTTGTTTGTACTTAGTCTGTCAAGTTTTTTTTCAAGGCTTATGCTGGCCTGAATGACCTGGTTTTTCATGTTTCGCTATCTTTGTGATCCTTCATTTGTTTTTTAAAAGCTTCCTATTTGTTATCTTCATAATGTTTTGCTCTCTCTGATTTCCCAAAATCAATAAAGGTAACAAATAAAGCCTTTTTCTCACCTTTATGGGTTTCGCTAGAAGGATCTCTGTTACATTTGCATTAAAAAAACTTCTGATCTAGAGCAGTTAGGATCATAATCACAGAAAATTGTGTTCATTCCCAACTTGGTTTTTAATGTCTTAGGTGGCATCAAAAACCGAGTCAAACAAAAACGCAGGAAACGCTATCCTATACGAATGCGTTCAAACGATAATGAGCATTGAAGAAAACGGTGGCTTACGAGTCCTTGCAATCAATATCTTGGGCAAATTCTTGTCCAACCGAGATAATAACATCAGGTTTGAGATTTCTGTAACCTTATCCTCTTGACATCTTACTATCGATCTACAGTAATCTTCCAATTTTAGTTTGCTATAATACGGACAAAAGTTATTGCTTCACTCATATATGTCTAGTTTTCCGTGTTTCTTTTTTTGCTTTTTTTTTCCGCTTGAAGGAGCAACTCTTATAAAGATGAAATAAACCAAACCTGACATGTTTTGACAGTATTATTTATGGATGTGGAAGACATTTTGTGGCAATTGATAACACACTGCACCTGATGCCTTTCTTGTCTCTCCATTGACAAATGATAACCCTTAGCTTTGCTTTCTCAGATACGTAGCATTAAACATGCTGATGAGAGCCTTAACTGTTGATTCCCAAGCGGTTCAGAGACACAGAGCTACAATCCTGGAGTGTGTTAAGGTATTTTATATGGTGTTACACTTTCTCTGTTGGGTCTCTCTTATTGACATGCCAGATGATTTCTAGTCCACTGTTTTTACTGGTTACGGAATTCAAGTTATGCCTCTCAGCTATAACATGCTTCCCGGCTTGGTGTTTTACTATAGTCACTAAATCTATCTGTTTAGTTGTAACCATCCAATTCTGCTTAGGTAGTCTGAAATAACTCTTTATTAAATGGAAAAAGTGTTCTAAAACATCTTCTGGTTTAGGATTCAGATGCTTCAATTCAGAAAAGGGCACTTGAACTTATTTACCTTCTGGTGAATGAGAATAACGTGAAGCCACTAGCAAAAGAGCTTATTGAATATTTGGAAGTAAGCGAACAAGATTTTAAGGGAGATCTAGCTGCAAAAATATGCTCCATTGTTGAAAAGTAAGTTGCACGACTTTTCAGCCAGCATGTACTGAGATTTCATTTATCTGGTAGATGGTAACTGAACATTTTAATTTGTAACAAAGATCTGAGACAAGCTAAATCAAAAGTAATCCGTGAATTTTAATGTATTTCCTTTCTGACTAGGTTTGCTCCAGAGAAAATCTGGTACATTGATCAAATGCTAAAGGTTCTATCTGAGGTATACTTTTAACCCAGGTCGTGAGATTACGATTTTTGAATACATTTATCAGTATCAATGGACATGCAGGCTTCTTTAAATAAGAACAAACTTTTTACTTAATATGAAAGTAAGTAGATCTTAACTTGAGACTTGTAATCTTGATTGATTTGAGACATGTAGGCTGGAACTTATGTGAAAGAGGATGTATGGCACGCGTTGATTGTTGTGATAACAAATGCCCCTCATCTCCATGGGTACACTGTCAGGGCTTTGTACAGAGCATTACATACATCTTGTGAACAGGTTGGATGACATTTTTCTTTGGTCAGGCATTTCCTAAATTGTAGTATCTTGTAACTTAGGAGTAAGAGGATCACTTGTGATGTTTGGTACAGGAAACTCTTGTGCGAGTTGCAATATGGTGCATAGGAGAATATGCTGATCTCTTGGTAAACAATTCTGGAATGCTTGACTTAGAAGATCCAATAACGGTGAGTACTATCATCCTGCACGAAGGGCCTATTTTTGTGACTGATACTGGAGGTGCAGTTACAGGATCTCTTTTTTTTTTTTTTTTGTCTTGTAACATTTTTGTCCTTCACTGATTTGCTTAGGGATCCTCACACTCTAGAAAATATTAACTCTACGTTTTGTGGATTTTCTGCGCTGGCTATTTTCTGGTTGATAGGAGGAAAATGGTTTCAGTTGTTATTCTCTGTGTCTTATGCGGGTTATTATTCCTTACTATTTGATGCTCAGTCAAATAAATTTATTGCTGAAATTATCAACCCGCGACTTTTGAATGATCATCTTTACATGCTAAAGATTTATTGTTCAGTTTAGATATTAGATGGATAAATACTGATTTGAGTTCTCAAGCTTCTGTAATCAGGTAACAGAATCAGATGCAGTGGATGTTATCGAGACTGCTATTAAGCATCATACATCGGATGTCACAACTAAGGCAATGGCACTCATTGCTCTGTTAAAGATCTCATCTCGTTTTCCTTCTTGTTCAGAGTATGCCAACTCCTACATAGCTTTATCATGTCTACTCAGTTGATTATAGAGTTTCTGGTTATTAGGGTATAATCATTCCTGAAGTCTTTTCACGTCCCTGTTAAATTTTTTCTTATAAATTAGGTCGCAGTGAAAATTAGTCAGTGATTCTTCTCATCAGTAATTGGCTTCTTGTATTTGCTTACAGGAGGGTTAAAAGTATTATAGGACAGAACAAAGGTAGCTTTGTCTTAGAACTGCAACAAAGATCTATGGAGTTCAGTTCAGTTATTCAAAAGCATCAAAATATAAGGTAATTCTTTCGATGATACTGAACATTATCTGTTCTCATCGATTTTGGATGAGAAGGTTCCATAGATTAATATCTACTAAATTATTCAACACAATCGATCTAAATATATGCAGATCTACCCTGCTTGAAAGAATGCCGGTCCTTGATGAGGCAACATTTAGTGGAAGGAGAGCTGGTTCTTTACCTCCTTCTGTGTCAACTTCTGGAAAATCTTCGCTTAGTATTCCGAATGGTGTTGCTAAAGCTGCTGCTGCTCCTCTTGTTGATTTACTCGACCTGAGTTCTGATGATACTCCTGCACCAACCTCCTCTAGTGACAACTTTCTTCAAGATCTTCTTGGTGTTGATATAACGCAGCCTTCAGCACAACCTGGTTAGATTTCCAAACTTATACAATACCACTCCACCAGTTGGAACAAAAAAATAACTTATAGCATAACATCTGTCTGTCAGAGATCTGGTATGGCAACTGATAATGATAACCATTTATCTAGCATTATTTTCTTGGAGTTTTAGTTGGAACATAATTCATATACGTTTCTTTAGTAGCCGATAATTTTGTCTGGTCATATTTCCTCAACTTATTTGCTTCAGCTGCCGTATGGCCTATTCTAACTATAACCTGAACAACTTTTTGTGTAGTTAAGATATGTATATAGTGTTACGTTTTGTAAAATGTTTGGGATGTTCAGTTGTGAAGTTGCATCTTAATGTCTAAATCTTTGAGCTTGTTGTTTACCCCTGCGTCTATCAGTCTCAGGTATGCAGCCATCGCAAGCTGGAGCGGATATTCTTTTGGATCTGTTGTCAATCGGAACTCCTTCCCCTGTGCAAAATGGATCGACGAATGGAGACTTGTTATCTATGCAAGATAGCAATGCTCCTGTAGCGTCCATTGATACAATTGCATCAACTTCTCCCACGGCGCCTTCTTCGATGATGGATTTGCTGGATGGATTTGGCCCCACCCCACCGAAAAACGGTAAAGATACAATATTAAGCATTGAAAAGTTACTTTGTTCAATTTTCCCTTAGTAATTCTTTTATTTAAGATGTGATGTTGGCATCTGTTTCCTTCACAGAGGACAAGGGCCCAGCATATCCGTCGATTGTTGCATTTGAAAGCAGCTCCTTGAAGATTGAGTTTAACTTCACAAAAAAACCAGAAAACCCTCAAACGACAGATATGGTGGGCAATTTCACAAATCTTTCTCCTAACGTGTACACAGATTTTCTATTCCAGGCTGCAGTTCCAAAGGTCAGGTCTCAAACTTGCTTTTTTTTTTTGTGTGTGTGTTATAAGCCTTTCGCTTCATAGTTTACTCCAGAGAATATTTCCAAAACAAAAAGTTGCCAAGGGCTTCATGGCCATGATAAATTGATGCTTTAGACTTAAAGTTCATAACTTGGAACTGTTTCGGATTAAGATTCGTGTCTGTCTAATTTTCCATGATATGTTTTCTTAGTTTGATCTAAGATTTCGAAACGATCTGGTTTCTGAAGTTTTGTTGACGGTGTTCTAGTATATTCCTAATTTTGATAATCACACACATTGCAGTTTCTACAACTTCACCTGGATCCCGCTAGCAGCAACTCTCTTCCAGCCAACGGAAGCATCAAACAAACTATGAGAGTTACAAATAGCCAACAGGGAAAGGTATTATTCCCTTTATTCCTCTGACCAGATTTATATAACATTTAGCACAACCCTCGATCTGCTGTGAAACCGAGACCGCCGAACTCTGAGAATAATCGTTGTTGTTTCACCGTTTCAGAAACCCATTGTGATGAGGATGAGGGTAGGTTACAAAATTAATGGCAAAGATGTATTGGAAGAAGGACAAATCAACAATTTCCCACGTGGGTTATGATAAATTTTCAGGTATTCCAAGATTCATATACATGATCCTAATTTTATATATAATCACTTCCCATAGACTAAAACAAAGTTCGTCATAGAACGTTTGTGTGTGTATTCGTTGTGGCTTTGAGTAAAATTTGGGTTTAAAGAGATATCTTTTTGATGATAGTTTGACTTCGAGTTATGAGAATGTGTCTTGTCAAATGTTATTTTCTTCGCTGCTTCGACCTCTGTTTCATCATTATTAGTGGAACTTGTCATTAAAAAAAAAAATTCACAAAAATGTTCTTGATGATTATGTTTTTGTGGAGGGTTTGTTTCCTTTTTAATGATTATGTCGAAATTGAGAATCTATGGATGAAGGTTCGAGTTTTGGATGAAATACAGTATGTAGTTCATAAGTTCATATGATTTGATGTTGTTGTCTAGTTTAATCTGATTAGTGGATTTCTCATGTTAGCGAGGGATCATGGACTCATTTAGTTAAAGAGTCTTAAAAATGAAAATATGTAAAGACGACAATATGATACTTCTCAGAAAACATTCATAAATACTAATTTTGCATGGCAGTAATAAATAGTTGGTATTCAAAATTTGGAGAATTACCATAGTGAAATTACCAAAACCATCTCCTTAGGTCCTTGCCATTTGATCTCAAATGTTTTTGGTGTTAATTAAGAAGATACTTCTATCGCTGGAACTTCTAGGTTGGTTAGTGGAATCGTGGATTACGGACAAGAACCCGATAGTACTGCAAAATCGCCTGTGACCAAATTAACAGTATCTTTTATAAAAATGTGTCGGCTGACCTCAATCGTCAAAGTTAAAAAGACGGGGTTGGGCACGAAACGTGTAACCACGACTGGTTGATGTAACGCTTAAATGGAACATAGACAATTTGCACGGTTTACTTGTTTACTTTTAAATCAGTATATTACATTTATTATACTATAGTATAAATATTATGATCTGTACAACCAAGATTGATAATTTAAATTCTTATGAGATGCATTGAAAATCATAGTTAATTACTTCTTGAGAAAAAGGTTATATTTGGCAAATTAAGACACGAAATTCGATCATTTTGTTTTTATCTTGCTTTGTTATGTCATACACTTTCTTTAACTTCTATTTTTTAATTAATTGTTAAAATATTCTAAATCAGTATAATAATTGAAAATCAAAACTCAAAATAAATGGATAGACAAAAGTTGTAGTTTTAAACAAATATTGTATGTGAGGGATAGAGACGCCTACCTAAGCCCCATATATACTGTTTGGTTATGCACACTGCTGTTTAGGTTGTGATTACATTTACAATGCCGTCTAAACGTGCTATATTAGCCGATTAGCCCATCTTGAACATACAACAAGATACATATACCGCAACCATTTGATTTAGTTTTCTGGTTTATAATATGAACATATTCGTCAAACTAATAGCAATTTCATTTTCAAGCACTTATTGTAGCTATATATAGCTAAACAAAACAAAATAAAAGAAGTCCTTGATACCTTAAAAAAATGTGTGGATAATATTTATATACCTTAAATCAGATTAGTTTCTCCAGAT
This sequence comes from Camelina laxa, assembly GCA_024034495.1. Lineage (NCBI taxonomy): Eukaryota > Viridiplantae > Streptophyta > Magnoliopsida > Brassicales > Brassicaceae > Camelina > Camelina laxa. Next base: position 2,063,120 of record CM043883.1, read on the forward strand.
TTTAGTCCAATGAGTTCTCTGAAATGGGGTTGAATGTATAATAATTTGTATTTATAAATTTTCTTACCTCTTAACTAATCAGCATTACCATTTTCTCAAGTCTTGACCAAATGAAGTATGTAGTTATGTATACAAACGAAGGGTGATGAAATAAAGAAGAAAAAACTCGGTTATAGTCTAACTAAGTAAAACATTGTAAATTCCATTCAAAGATAGAGTTATATGTTTTATAGATTATATTACCTTTTTCAATTTATAATTTTTACGTGATATTTTTGTTCAAGACATGGAATCTGCAACATTTTAACACAAGTACCGTTAAAACAACGTACTATGTCACTATGTCAGAAACAAGACATACACACTGTTTCAATACCAATATTATTATAAAAATAATATTTTATTTATTATTTTGCTAACGAAGAGAAAAATAAAATCTAAGAATTGATAATGTCAGACTACGAAAATTCTTAGCACAATTTATACTTATTGTACGAAAGTGAGAGAGAGAGAGAGAGAGAGAGAGAGATTTGAATAAATTTAATAATCCTCACTAAGAAACCCACCTATCTTATTCTCTCTATCGTAATTATTATTGTTGCAATTATTGCTATAGTTATAAATATCATTATTACTATTGTAATTATTATGGTTATGATTATTACTACCCTCACCCACCAAATCATTACGTCCAGCCCTAAACGAATCATTTTGATCCTCTTGACTCATTTCTTCTTTAGCACTGTGGTGAAACGGGAAGTATCCTGGCTGAGTCGCCGGAGGTACAACCGACGGGAGCTTAGAGAGAAGCGCCTCGAGGCTACTCATCGATGGTGTGATCTTCATCGAAAGAGGTAGAGGCGGTGCAGCCGCTCCTATCGCTTGTGGCTGCAAGAAGCGGTGGTTGTGGTCAGAGTGGTAAAACTGTTGCTCAGGCTGCTGCTGTGAAGGAGCCACTCCGGGGAAATGCCATGTTTCAGAAGGTGATGCGTTGATGAAAGGGTAACCAGAAGAAGATGGATGAGGAAGAAGAACTCCAGGGATGCTCTCTATGTAGCTCAGCTTTTTTCTTAGCATCACAACATAGCTTAAATCCTCTATCACCTTTAATAATAACAATTTAATACATAAATATATCATCTTATATATATATATATACAAAGTGTAGTACAAATAAATAGAGAGAGAGAGAGAGAGAGAGAGAGAGAGAGTGATCAGAAACCTTGTTAACAGCTCCTAACTGGACAACACCTTCTCGAACAGAAATCAAGGCAATGGTCTGCAAAATATTTTTCATATTCATATAATTATTAGAGATATACTTTACTAGTTAGACGTATAATTAATGCATATATGTAGAAGTAAAGAAAAAGAAAACACAAAAGAGTTGGAGAAACAAATACTTTGATACCAGACTGAAACTGAGCTTCCCATGTCCTAGGGTACTGCACAATTACATAAATTTTCAACTAGTATTAGTGATACATTTTTATTTCCTCTAAAACGGTAATAGCATGCACGGGTGTATGTAAAGAAGTTGATAGGTAGGTATATGCATATGCTTACTGAGTCAGCAGAGTTGTGCCAAGCAGATAAAAAGTTAATCTCTTGGTCATTAGGTTCTTTGTAAATCCACTTGTGACTGTGATCTGCAGCTACTTTTCCTATCAACCTGCACAAAATTTCATAACACTTCAATCATTAGACTATTAGTATTAAATTAATTAACAAGTAATAATTTATTTAGTTGACAGTTAATGATTAATTTAATACTCCCATTGCCCAAAAAAAATATGATTAAATACTCCTCTCTTGTCCTCAATACAGTTATAGATCATAACCTTTGAATTGAGAAAAAGAGGTACTTTGACTCGTAACTTTCTAAAACCACCTTCTTTACATATACATACATATAGATAGAAAAAATCTAAGTAAGAAAATAGGTGTTGAAATAGTACCAAAAGACACTGTTAACATACAAAAAAAGTGAATCACAAAAGAGAGAAAGTACTATATATAAGAAAAACGAAATATTTCTTGGAAAAAAGATTTAACTTCCTTGTGAACAAATCTTTTGTGGTTAAAAAAAAAAGTGTATATTATCCTCACATACCCTTCTCCATAATTGTAGATTTCATGCGACATCTTGAAGAACAACTCAGGCTGAAGCCCTTGATATTGTTGAAAATCACTACTTCCATAAGCGGCCGAGCCGCCACCACTACACTCACCGGTACTTACTTCCCCGGCAGAAGCTGCAAAGTTGCAAAACCCATCTTCCCAAACCAAGATCCTGCCAAAATTAAAACACACATGTTATTAAATGTTATTCACCACAAAATATTTATATATATATATATATATACAAGTTTGTAGAGGTATAGAGTTTTATCTTTACCAGTTTCTTCTGTTTCCTCTCGATCTATCATAAGCTCCTTGACCATCCCATCTACTTGCAAACAACACCAAATGATCATCACATATTCATCATTTAAGATTTTGTTTTATAAAGTACCCTTAATTAGTTATATTATAACCCCAAGAAAAACTCAAAGATTAAAATATACATAGAAATCACAGAAGAATAGAAAAGGAATATAGGATAACACGAAAGTCGAAATCTTCTTTTTTAAAGAAAGAACGAAGTTTTATACTTGTTCTATATATATTATATACGTTTGATTTTGAATGAAAAGCTTACTTGGGAGGAGGATAGTTTCTGGGCAAGATCCTCCAAAAGACAGCATAAACCCATTGAGAATTCTCATGGATGCATAAGCTTCTTAGTGTGTGTTGAAGAAGATGAGTCACTGCTAATGGATTTAGATGTTCTTCCATTTATTCTAAATTTACAAAGGCCTAATATAATATATATATATATATATATATATATATTTTTGGTTCTTTTCTCTTTTTTTTTTTCTTGGTTTGGGGTTCTCTGTGTAAAAGACTTTCTTTAGATAGAAGAAGGTAGAAAACCCTCACTATCTATCCTCCTTTATATAACAAGCTTATAGATCCACCCAACGAAGCATCTTTTTTTATTATTTTTTTATTTTTTATTTTTTTACCTTTTTATTATATTTTATTTCATTAAATTTGGATGAAGATAAGAAACTAATTTCTTTTAATCTTTGGCTTTTCTATTCCTCGTGTTTAGCCATTTACCTAACGTTACTTTATTCTTATCATATTTACTCTCTCCTTTTTTTGCCAAGTACGTAAAAAAATTCATTATATTGTAAGCAGACCTGAACCTGAAGATTATTTAATCGTTTTGAGATGATTTTTTTTATCTTATATCATTCTGTAATCGCATTAATTAATGTTAAGGATACTCTAATGAGTTAATATTAAATAATATAACTAATTAAGAACAGTTTTTCATATATATATATATATATATATGTTGTGCATGTATTTACAAATGAAATCAGTAGGAGAAAAAAAAAACATGTACAATGTAGTAGTATGGGTAGAGACATCAATACATGTTGTGTTATCCATCTCCTCATCACAATATTTGATGTATCCTATCCAAAATCAAACCTGATACGCCAGATTTTGTAAGTTGCACAATCTCATACAAGAAAATCTATTGATAGTCTAGATCAGATCATAGAGTAAGAGCACCAAATTATGTAAGTTATACAATATGACTATGTCAACCTTTTAATTCTGACTATAATGTCATCAAGATAACATATTCATCATTATTGGGTTTTGACACTAAATGAGAAACTGTCTTTTTACCTGAAAATCATATCTAAGTTAATGAATACTACTTTTATTAATAAGTTTTTTTTTTTTTTTTTCTTATGGTTTCTGACAAAACTGCCAAATTGATTTAATTTCAAATCCTATGAAATAAACTTTGGGGTTTCCTTTTACCAACACATTCATTTATTTTCAGTTCAGTGGTCAGTTAACGAAAACTGTACCTCTTTTTTTGATTCTTTTGTACATGTGTTTTAATTACCCTCTCTCTCTCTCTCTCTCTCATTTCTCTTCTTCTCTTTCCTTATTCTCTTAAAGAAAAAACTTACAATCAATCGTTCACACATAACATATAAGTTTAGTTAGTAGTTTAACTAATTGTCGTTACATGCACGAGAGTTCATATCAATATTTTTCGAGAACTTGCACAAAAGTCAAAATATACACACATGCATATATGCATATACATGTGTATGGATTTATGCACATGACATGGTCTTATAGGAATCAAAATCTCATTGATGATGCTAAGGATTTAATCAACGACATTATATCACCAAAATCAGAAACACATGATATTTAAGTCAGATCACAATCCGAATCATTTAACTAGGAATTTAAGAAAACATCTCTACATTATATGGAGATGTTACATTTTGTGAAAATTATATTTAAAGGACCCCACAGCTTGCGGTAGAGAGCTAATTCAAATGTGTCACATGGATCCTTATGATAGTTTTGACGAATTAAATGATACATTTTTGGACAAGGATAGAGACATATATTCGAAGTCTATATATCTCTTTTTTTTTAACACAGCTACTTGAGCATATCTTATAAATACATATAAAATTAGTCCAATGATTATTCTTCTATGCTGGTCAAAGCTAGCCAACGAATTGATTTTTTTTTTTTTACTGTTGTATCACCTGCAATTTCTCCCGAGAGGTCTCAATGTTGTTATTTTCGACTCACCTTCAACGATGTTGGAGAATGAGGCTAATGGGAATCAGTGGTGAATGGTGATTACTGAATACTGATTAATGACATATCAGTTTTTCATATTACTTCATGAGATGTTGGAGAATGAGGCTAATGGGAATCGGTCTTTAATAGATGATCATATTACTTCATTATAGATAGATGTTATTCTTAATATGTATATTGATCAAATCCTTTTTGTTATAAAAATTGATTTACTAATTTTTTAAATGGATAGGTTTTGTCGTTCAAATATCCATTTTGGAAGTCATGCATTAATTCTTGTAGATCATTAAAATCTTTCCTTAGAATCATCTATTACGAGTTCTTGTAAGGTTTTTAAGGGTTTAAAAAGTCTTCAAGACATTATTAATAGTAGAAGTTAAGAAACACCAATAAACTGATTATTCATTTTTTTATATTTAATGTTAAATTTAAGAAAAATAAACGTTTTAAAATGCATAGCAAAGTCTCAATACAAGATAAATCTAAATAGAGTTAGTGGTTACAAAGTTGTATGGTGAAGTGCCTATAGTATCAAGGAAAAATGATCATTGTAAATCATATAAAAATCATGAAATTTCAAGAAATATAAATACTAATAACATAGTGGGAATTTACAAAAACATGAAATCTATATTAATAGACATTGTTATAACCAAAAAAAAAAAAAATCCTACGGTTTAACTAACATATTTTGACCCAAAAAAAAAACAACATATTTTGATAATTTATCATTTTAAGCAATAATTTTCTGACAAAAGAAAAACTAAACAGTAGTGAAATCGAATATTAAGTTTTAATTTTTTTTTTTTTGAAACGGACATATCTATAATTAGTGTTTCAAATTTTTAATCTTTTTTTAGTCCATCCATGCAGATCGACTTTAATTTTTAAATATATTAGATAATCCAACTTAACAACTAATTAAGCTAGCTACACATTTCCCCACCCCATATGATTTGTTCAATAGATCAAGTTTTAAATTATATTTAATCCTCGATGAAACATAGAGGTTCACGCACGTAGTCGTAGATTGAAGCCAAAACAAAAAGCAAGAGCAGTGTACGTTGGAAAACTTTTATCATTTTGGTACGAAGATTGTGTGCCCACGTAGATAGGTGTTAGGGACTAGATGTAGAAACAATAATAGATGCTTCATTTAATTTATCATACATCTCTCTCTATACGGATGGAAACAAAGCAATTAAAAATGTGGAAATGGTAAGAATAATAAGAAAAGAAAAAAAAAATGGAAATAGATTGGAGGAAAAAGACATGATGACTAAAAGGAGCTTTCAGTGCTTTCAATTCAGCTCTGAGGCTGACACTAAGAAAGTGTTTTTGGGCAGACCATTATGCTCTTGTCTTTGACCATTCTTCCTACCTTCTCTCTTTTTCGTGTTTTCGTAACTACTCTAATTATGTTTTGGTTCTACTTATAATATTTTAGCTGTATGTTTTGGCTAAATATTACAAGTAGAACCAAAACATAATTATGTCTTTTAAGATAATATTTACAAAATATTTAAAAATGATTATTTAGATAAATATATATCTTTTAGGTTTTCTAGATAGTACAAAAAATAATAGGAATATATTTCAGTATGCCAAATCTATTATCAAGTGCTTGCAATTGTGTAGATCAAAGTATTTTACAAATTCTAAGTTTTTTAAACTCAAGACATTTTTTCATTGTTAACATGGACATCATAATTGTAATACGGTTATGGAATGATATATAATTGTAACACCAAAAAAAAAAAAAAAAAGTTAAAAGAGAGCACACAAGATTCATGATTTACATATTGTTACATATGGAAACGATGAAAATATTATGATTAGATATTTTATGTTACATAAATGTGTATCTAGCAAGCGAAATGTATATATCTGTAAGTTATGGGGTCACATAAAAATATGTTTGTTTGAATGTGGAGATTTGATTTTGTTATAATTTTAGAGTATCTTTTTTTATAAGTTCGCTGATCCATCTTAAGAAACAATAGATTTTTTTTTTCTTAATTCAAGTGAAAAAATTATGAAAAAAAAATTCACATGCATGGTCTTTAATGTACATAGGTCTAGCAATTTGTCCACGCCTCTTAGATTTTCTAGATAGGGACAGACATTGCAATCTCTACTATCTCTCTAGCTTGGCTTCTTCCCCTGGCAACCCATATTTTTCATCTACATATTTACATACACACAGTTAGATTTTTCTATATTTTTTCCGTAGTTAGATTTTTATATACATCTATGTACAATTGTACATATGTATGTAAATGCATTTATGCTCCTCCTTATTTCTGAGTAATTGAATAATATATATTACTATTTAAAGTAGATTCGAAGTGAATCGTAAGTATAGTTGACGCATATGATACCCTAAGTATTTAGTACTTTGGTTTCTTATTTTATTTAGCATAGTTTGAGTGTTTTTAAATAGATGACTCGGTGAGGTTTATTAGTTTCCTTTTAATCGAAATTATGATTGACATCCTTAAACAACTTCAGAAAAATGAATGTCATGGTGACCTTACCTTTATTGGACAGCATAATATTTTCAACAATTTGGTTTTTCATATTGGATCCGATTGGTGAACACAATAAAAATTATACAATTTATATAACTTTTAATTTTTATGAATCATAAAAGCGTTATCAAAAACTTTACTTTCAATTTTTTTTTATACAGCTTTTATCTACAACTTTGTAATATTTTGTAACATCTTACAATTCCAATTTACAGTTTTTCTGTACAGTTTTCTGGATGTTACCAATGAGACCATTATAATTACATTTAACTACGTACAGTACATCATATGGTAATGGTTACAATAAATAGTTTATATGAACAACTATTCAGCAATATAGGTTTTTTCCTTAATACTCGAATCTATGACTAACGATATTACATGTACGACATCTGGTAGATAGGTTTTTCCTACAATAAACGAAACCACGACAAATGACTTTATCTATGATACGAAGAATCATTCGATTAGTTTTTCATCTATTCGAGAAATACCAACCACAAGACCACTAAACACCAATTTTAACTATGAAAAACATAAAATAAAATTATATCAAATTGTTAGTATTTTATGAACATTATCACGCAATTAATATTTGGTGTAATACTGTTTTCTTTCTTTTTTTCTTTTGACATCGGGTGATACTGTTTATAAAAACTAAATACTAATTTTCGTGTGAGAAAAAAATATATGCATTTATTATTTCTTTATGTGTGTGCGTTATTTCTTGTTCTTAAGAAACAATTGTAATATTTCCGACACGGTAAGATGCCACAGCAGGGACAAGCTCTGAACGAGATGAGGTAAGCACTTGAGTACTATAAAGCTACTCATAGAACATACTAATATTACAAAAAATGGAGTCTAATTTTGTATAACCAATGAACGAGCATTGGATATAACCAATAATTATGACTTCTAATATTCGATTATTAAGTTAAAATCCATTTTCAATTGTGTTAAGCGAGCGGAAGAATATTTCTTTTTTTTTTCTTCTCTCCATTTTTATCTTTCGTGATATTACCACCATAATATTTTGATTTAGTTTAACCATGCATGAATGATGATTAATCTATTATTAAGATGAATGACCTCATACAACATATATATGCTATTATTATGATGAATGGCCTCATGAACAATTCTATCATGACGACAGTTTTCCCCACAATACTTAGATTTGTCATATATGAACAATATATTGACGATTTTACCATACCAACGATAGATAGTCTTATCTCCTACTGACGATTTTTAGACAAAAATGAACATATGTGCATTATATATAACAGTTTCTGTTATGCGATAGAGAATTGTAAATTGATTTCGAAATTTTAACTATTCTTTCACTTTAGTGATTTACATGGCAATATTTGCTGGGACGGGTATCATCTGGAGTAATTGTTGTATGTTGGAAAAGTTGGTATGGGCACAAGTCGAGAAATTTATTATTTCATGTATATGTATCCATGCATTTAATTCATTTTACATTTAATTTATTTTGAGGTCTAAGATAATAAGTACACTGAGGTAGAGAATGCCCCATCCCTTTCCTTCATTTAGGACGTGGAATCTCTGCTCCACCCATTCTCTCGAATTATCCCAATTTCTGTAAAAATCTTGTCCAAACTTTAATGGAAAAAAAACATTATAATATGCTTTAGATTAGCAATAAATGTTAAAAGACTCATAGGAATTTGTACGATTTTTTTCTAGAGAACGTATACACCCGATGCTACTGAGCATTATATAAATAAAGCATGCATGGAATACTTATACTAGTACTTTAACGGTTTAACCCATCAGTTGTGTTATATATAAAACAGAAACTTTGAAGAAAATTTGTAAGGCTATCATTTTATCAAAAACTAACACAGAAAAAAATAAGTGTCACTACAATTTTATATTCAAAAAGAATTATAGTACTAAAAACTCAGATTAATATAAATTGCTAGGATAATATTGTTAGCCTCTATACAAGTTATGTAAATTCAACCATTAATAAGCATAGTATTGTCTATTTTGATCCAAGTTTCAAACTTGGACAAACTTGTTTCAATTTTTTTTAAAAAATTGTTTTATATTAATTATAACACTATAACCGCCACTTTTTTTTTAATAGGATTCACGTTCTTTCTAGGTCGGTAAGTCCATTTTTATTCATCTGTCAGTTCGCTACATTCAGGAGGTTTCAAAGACTTGTTTATCGACCCTATAAATAACCATGCAATATTTTTCAGTATTTTGTCCTCAGTTGCACGGTTCTGACAATCACTTCTTACCTTTAAATTGTTTCAGCATAAAAACCTTAACTATGGAGTTGTGTTTGGACGTCACCCCTACTAACAAATTGTAATGTTTTCGTTGCGCACCAAAACCGTCATCCCCGATGATGTGAGCTATGTTGAACCCACACTCGTCTGAATTTGGTTTTGATATCAAATACAACGCTCCGACCACCACCTCTTTTAATATGATCTATGTTTTCATTAGATCTGTGAGCTCATCTTTATCTGATGGCCAGTTCGCTATGTCCAAGAGATTTTAAAGACTTGTTTACCGATCTTACACATCATTATGCGATATTTTTTCATGTTTTGTCCTCATTTTGCTTATACGGTTTTGACAATTATTTTCTGCAATGTCACTCATCTTAAAATTGCTCTAGCATAAATACGCTTAACTAGCATAAGTACATTTAATTGTAGAGTTATTTTCGAACATTTGACTGAAAAAATAATTACATTTTGATAACAGAAATAGCCAAATCAATTATTTTAAACTTCTCTGCATACATCATTATATTTTTTTTAAAGGGAGATATTACACTGATTAAAATTATACTTAAAATTTTAGACAATATTTATCTAATATCCTAACAATAATCTTTCTTTCAAATAGACAAGATTACACCCTTAATCACAAATGTCACACCAAAAACCTCCGATCCTCTCCCAACGAACATGCAGTTTTTACACCTGTTATTTCTACAACAACCATTTTTTTAACCTCACTCTAATACCAATATTGTTGAGTTTTGCTGTATTTATTTTAGCTAAATGGTCAAACCTGCACACATTGTAAATTTATCTATTTGCATGGTCGAAGGTCCGTTGATCTGTTTCTTGTTCATTCTCATCATCACCGCTTACGATCCCATCAACAAAGTCATAGACCATCTGTTTTTTTTTTTTTTTTTTGAATATGCCATTAGTTAATTTACGATATAATATCGAAATTAGACTGTCATCTTTTATTGAATATCATACGTTAAATTTTTGTATTTATATGTTTCTTAAACTTATTATATCTAACTATACAAAAGTATTATCTTGGTTTAATTAACTATCACATGCTAGCTAAATTTAAAACATTGAAATGTCATTTATAAATAAACTATTATGGAAAGTGATTATAATCATATTCTCCCGTGACATTCCATATTGTTTTTTTTTTTTTTGTCAACATTCCATATTGTTTATGCATTCCCTATTTGCCTCTTTTATACATTGCACACTACAAAATAGGGACAAGAAAAAACAATTAATTAGTATAGTATGTTCTAGCATTTTATAATAATTAAGAAGATCCCAAATATTTGTTTTTATAGCATATGACATGATTAGACTAGATGAAGGTGATGTCCATACAAAAACCTAAATTTCAGCGTCTTTCTTGAAATGATAAATAGAAAAATAAGATACAAATACAAATGCAAATAACTGTGTATATTATTATATACCAATATCATCACACGGTACCAAAAGAAAACACATCGATTTTTTCTAAATTGATAAGAATACACCAATCCCACGTTTCCCAACAATTCAAAAATCTATCGTTTTAGCTCATCGGACATTTAAAATAATTTCAATTATTACGAAAAGATTTTAATATACAGTATTATAATGATTCGTTCAACTAAATAATAAATGCTCCTCACCTCTCTTAGTCAATATATACAATTCGTGGCCTTCTCATAAGCCATGCACATGCACTTGTGCCTTCTATTTTAGAAGAGAAGGAGAAAGATGCAACCACTTATATTAGAAGGGAAAGAGACAGATGCAACGTAACTGTATGTGATCATATATAGTCATTGGCTTCAAGTTTATATAATACAGTTTAGTCATATAATCTGATCTATAATGAACATTGAAATTGTAAACTCTTTTAATCCAGATTTAACAAACAATCAGAACACTATTTTCTTTTATTTTTTGTAGGTACATCCATTGGGATCTCAACGTAATAAAATTATGTATTTCTTGCCAACTTTTTATTATTTAGAGATTCTTGTATTAAAAGAAAATTGCAATTTGAACTGATTTATTTTTCTGTTTAGAGAATTAACAGACTAAACTTATCAATAGAACTATAGAAGGTTCTGCTAAGTCATGTTGTATATACTAACTACATAATACATATAGGTTTGCGTGTGCGCATAGAGAAAGCGTTGATCTCAGCGACTGAGCCACATTTTTAACTCAAACAAAACTATAAACAACAATCACACGTTTTTGTTTTCCCATCAAAAACATTCACTCATGACTCACCGAGTCACTATAGAGAACATGCTTAAACACGTTATCTATCACTCAATATATATATCGGGACTTAGAATAATATAATCCAATATATATGTATTGTATATATATTTAATTAGTTGGAAATTCACCCCTTTCTTTTTTGTCCACTAGATTCAAGTGGACAGCTCATTTTACTTTTAACTTTTTAATCGGATCTCATGGATGATAATTAGAAAACATATTATTACCGGCTAAAAAAAAATGACAGTAGCATATGACTCGCTCAAACTTGTCTCTCTCTCACCCAAATGTATATGCCATTGCCACTACTATATATACAAAACGTGTTTCATGATATATATTGCACCAAGGCGAGTGGTGAGGGTCCTTGCAATGGAATATTTATCAAGCGTTCCCTTTTTCTATAGTATATAAGTTGAGCTACTTTTGCCAGCTAGCTAGATTCACTTATCTTGATTGGACTATTTTATATGAAAACTAATAACACATAATTAAAATGCAAATACCTCAAGTGTTGCTTAAACACGCATTTCGATATTTACATGCACGAAACCTTTTTTTTTAGAAATAATACGAAGCAACAACTTTTTTAATGGTTTCCACCATTTTACATGGTTCATATTTGACTTCCTTTTAAAATATTTTCATAAATTAAATTATTAAAAAACATTATACTTGACATTTATATTATCTTAACTGTTATATATATAGTAATCTCAAAAAAATTTCATAAAATCTTAATCATATAAGTACTTTCTTTAGATGAAAATTTGAAAACCCAAAAGCTCTACAGAAATCCTTAAAATTAATTCTAAATCAAATATCTTTTGTGTGTATATATATTAGAAATAACGTCAATAAGCTATTGATTTTTCGAATTTACATACTTGAATAACATAAATAAATATATACGTTGATTGTAGCATACAAGAATATTCTAAGTTTTCACATTTTCATGTACTAAAGATATATGAACAAGATTGATGAAAAGTTAGTAGATATTTAAAACATAATTACGCTCTATTAGTACATAGTTACCAATTCAACTGGAGGATAAAACAGAGAAAACAAAATGGTTTGAAATTAGATGAGTTAGAGAGGCCTTATTGTGGACAAGAAGTTGGTCAAGTGTAAGAAAGGCAGTATGGAAATGAAGCCTATAGCTGCAGATGTCAAAACTCACAAAGCATCACGTGAAAACCTTTCTTGTCCTCCTTCTCTTTTTAGCTATAATATAATAAACAAACGGTCACACAACATACTTGTTTTAATCTTAAACCTCAAGAAGCGGTTTATAATTATTCGTGGAAACACTCTTTCTCCAAATTCATAAACGATATTTTCTTAGGACATATATATATTGGTAGCATATTTCATAAAAACTTAGCATTTATGAGTATAACCAATATATTTATACAACTTAGAGTTCAAATTTCTTACAACAAAAGCAAAAAAAAAAAAAAAAATTGATTAATAATCTGCAATGAGTTTTAACCCCAAGTGACGATATACGATGACAATATTAGTACAAACTAGTGGAGAGAATAAATTGGTAACCATCATCACGTACAGTGAAAATCGATCTCTGCTTTCAATTAACAAAACGAAGTTTTATAAGATCTCTAATTGGATTTTAAGTTAGCAACCTTGTATTTATACATACATGTTGGATTTTTTTAATTATTATTACACATCTCTCTATGATTTCACAAGATGGTATTACAATAAATTTTACAAATTTTTCAATCTTTTGTAACATTTCTTCGAAAAAGGCCAAGTAAGCGTTCTCACGCATGAAAATATTATTAACAAACATATAATTTTGTGTATCTTTTTTGTTTAAAAAAGGAAAAAGAACATTTAAAGTTTAGCTTTATTTTGCTTATCAGGTCAAAAGAGAAAGCGATTTATCAAAAAATTTGGAGAACACCCACTTTCCGTAAATTTCAATATATGAATTAGACAACTCTGAAACGAAGTTGGTCCACGAAGCATTAATATATTTATCATCGTGTGGAAGAGATGATTCATCAAATTTTATTTAAAGATTACTGTTATTTCATTTGTGCATGACAGCAGGAACAAATATTAAGTATGCGATTCGGAACAGTACTCATCAAAACATTATTGGAATCTTAAAAGTCATGCGCGACACCAACGGTGTCCACCTATATAGATATATTGCTTCACACATATATATCTATCTAATTTTGAAATATGTGTACGTACGTGTGTTTGTACTTGCTATTATTCATAGAGGAGGAACTATGAACGAACTATTCTATAATGTCTAAGAATTCAATATTAGATACTTTTTAACTATTTCCTCATTTTAGATGCTCTAAGATACTTGGCTTTATCAAATATACAAAAGATTAACGATTACTTGATACAAATGATATCATCTCGGGTTTATGTTTAGAAAACTTTTAGTAGTATGATGCATCGTCATCAAGATGGATCATACTCGTGGGTAAAGAGAAAGAGGTGGGGATGATGATATAAGGGTAAAGAGTGTGAACTCGATAGATCTATGAAAAGGACTAACAATGATAGAGAAAAGGAAAAGAGGTAACAAACATCTTAAAGCTCCTATGGGTTGGAGGACAATATGACTGAGATCTCTTAATGTGGGGTCTTCTTTTAAGATGGAGACACTTATAATTGGATCCATCACTTCCACTATTATCTTATATACTTGTTACTTTTTTTTTTTCTCTCCCTCTCTCTCTCTTACTCTTTTTATCTTTTTGATTTGATTCTCTCTTTTATTTTTCTTTTTCCTTCTTTTTTTTATATATATTTTGTTTACTTTCAATTCGACCATATACACCAATGTCTTTCAAAACCCAAATTTTCAAACGAAAATAAGAGAAAACATTTTCTAATTAGCTATCAATTTTTATATATATCTTTCTTTTTAAAAACACTTCACTCCCTCAAACTTTTTTTTTGTTTTTGGAAATTCTTAAAATTTTCAACTAATGTTATTTAACAAGGGTTCTTAAAAACTTCCTCAAACTTAGAGCTAATTTAAAAATATAAAAAAGAGTATCAAAACTAAAAATATAATATATTTTTAGAAACCCCTAAAAACATGTTCACGAAATATTTTCCCCCATTTGGAATAGAAAAAAAAAAAAAAAATTTGAATATGATGCTTCCAAAGCATAATACTGCATTGAATTTGGTAACAAGCATTATTTTGACAAGCAAAATGAATATATGTCTTTTGTAATTAGATCATATAATGATTTGTGCCATTTAGCTTATCAGCCCAAAAGTTATTGTCATCTAGCTAATTTTCTCATTAAACTATTAGTCGTAGACACAATGCCAATTTTTGTTCACGTTACTAACGTAAAAGCGAATGGTAATTAACAAAAAAAAAAAAAAAAAAAACTCGAAAGTATGTTAAAATAATAATAAAAAGAAACAATAGTTGTGGTATATGTAGCCATGATAGTACTAAGGTGGCTAATGCTTTGTCCTCCTCAAAGGGCCATCAAAAGCTTAGTGACCATATATACTTTGGTAAGCATTTTCTTCTCCCTAACAACCAACCAAAGACTTTGGGCAAAGATACCCTCGCATAGTTTTCAACACTTTATTAATTTGATAATTTTTATGATTAAAAAAATCAAAATGTCATTTCAAATGTCAAAGGCCCAAGCACTCCATTTGCTTTGTTTAGCAATATATATTTATTAATTTCCCATTTTCTTTACAGAAAGGATGGCACATGGGAGACATGGTCACAGTGTAGGCAATATCCTCCTCTATTTTATCTTCCCATCAAACCTATCTTCATTTCAAAACATGTTTAAATTCCATGGAATATGCAATTATTTACCAAAATTTTCCTTTTATTATCAGTTACATATATATATATATATATATATATATATAGAAAGCATAATACGAGAAGTTTATTTTACATACTGTAAATTGGTTTTATCTATATATATTTTTTTTTTTTCAAATGTGAATCAAGTGAGAGTCCATTCTTGTTCTCAGCTAACAAAAACGAAAAATAATAACAATAGACCTAATCACAATATAGGAATCCTGCGAGTTAACAATTTAACATACAATGCTCAACTGTTTGTGGCTAGCTATGGTTCAGAGTGAATGAAATATATTTGTCTTGATTCCAAAAAATGTGGACCACTTTTCTTTTATTTTTTTTCTAAGTAATAATAGTTAGTTGTTTTGTTTTCTTGTTAGTAATAATTATTAGTTGTTCGATTTCTTAATTTATGTAAGGAAAAAAATCAATTTATTGCCAGAATACTAATTTGGTATTGTTGTTTGTATCTTACAAAATGATAAATTACAACTATTCTTTCCACATTTTACCCTCTGCAAGTGTATCAGTAATATCAGACTTCTGTCTCTCAGTCTTGTGTTTCTAAGAGGTGAATTTTCAAAGATTTTAGCTATATGCACTTATGTACTACTAAAAATATTAAACAACCAAAATAAGAAATTTTATACAATTCCCCTAAGAAAAAGTGATATTTTATAAATTATGGATCGGATGCGATGTGAGATGATCGTTGGGCTTCAGCCCATTTCACTCGAGCCTGGGTACTTAGAAGTTATAAACATTGCGACTTGCGACTCCAATATTTAAACAATATGGATGCTCAAAATCATTGTGGAGACATGTTTGTAAAATCAACCTTTATCCTTTCAAAATCCGAAGAAGCATTTTAAATAAGAATAGAAAAATAAAGATTCCATCATCACATTGTATATATATATATATACATTGTTAAGATACTTTCTGACTAATCCAGTTGGACTTATTACATTGTAATACATTATTTAAAATTATTAAAACAAGTATATTCTATGATAGTATAAAAAGATAAGTTCTGAAATGGGTCATTTATATCCTCTAACATAGTTATGGAGCCATTTATTCGTTGTCCACATCCTTACTGAATCGCTAGTATATTAAAGCTCTAGATGATGATTCAGGTAATGCGGGAGAATAAAAGATTATCAAAATGTATTTAAGTAAGTTAAGAATATGAAATCTGCAACTAAATAATGTACATTTAAAAAAAAAAAAGTCAAAGTCCGACCGTAAAGTTGGCTATGCGTGACTCATTTGTAAAATTACCAACGGCAATATGCTACTGTACTAATTCTTAACGTACACTAGACCAAAAAAATGCTTATGTAAAAAGAAAGCATTACTCTTTTTTTAATAATAGAACGAAATTAGGGTTTGTGCGAAAAAAAAAAATTCAATCGTTATTTTTTTCAATTTAATCTTTCATCTAAAAAAATATCAATCCTGCAATCATATGAAATCAAAAGTAATAGACAATATAATTTTTATACGTTTTTAAATGTGTTTGTAGTCACATATATATATTCATTTCAAGCAATTATAGAGTAAAGTTGAACTAATTGTCATGAGCATTTCAGTTTGATATATTATTTAAAATTTTTTACTAAGTCGACGGTAACAAAAGCTGGTTATTGCTTATTTCTTTTAGTGGATGTTATTGGAGACGTGATTTCTAAATGCATGTGGAATTGGAAATTTTAACTTCTTCTTAACTTTGAAAGATTAACCTGCATTTTCTAGAAATAGAAGACATAGTTGCAAAAATTGGAAACCTATACGATTCATTTGCGGAAAACTTTTTAAACTGTTTTATTAAAACTGTGTAATTTGATATACAATTTAACATTTAAGTATTTAACCACACAAATAATAACTTTGCTACCACCTTCAAAATTTTATATAATTATTATATAAATCGTAACTGAATATAACTATTTTTATTTATATTTATTTTATTTGAAGGACTGTTAATAGATAATACTAGTATATTTTTGCTTCGGCATTCACCATCGTGGGAATGTTTCAAATGTCATCACCATTTAATGCCAACATTATTGTCAAGGTGACGTTTCATTCCCCCAACTGCTACGTCAAAGGAAATGCGACTCTTATCGATCAAGAAAAATTCAAAGTCAAACATTATTTTACTCAGATTTGTTTCTTATATAAAGATAATGGATTGAAACCGTTATTTGAGATTAGGGTTTTCATATTATTTTCTTTAAAACTTTTCTCTACCAATAAATTTTTTTTTTTGGATTTTATATTGCTTTTTTCTGAAAAAAGAGTTTATATTGTTTGTGTCTCTAGTTCATATGATAAATAACTAGATGTCATCTGTTTGTCATTATTAAAAGTAAACAAATTTAAAATAAAAAGAATATGAAACATCTTCCATGTCTTTTATTTTTTATTTTATATCACAAACAATTTCAATATTTACCTAAAAATTTTTAAAAGATTTAAAATATGTCCCAAGAAAATATATACATCACCAAAAGATAAAAGGGTATCACGAATGAATCAAAGAAGCACTTCTTCTTTTTGGCGTAAACCATGAATGTATAAATATATGGTTTAGGCGTTAGAATATTTTCAATTATTTAAAAAATTGCAGTAGTGAACGAGATATTAGCTAATATTGTAGAGAAATTCATGAAAGTTTGTCCCGGCCCTAAAGAAATAATGTTTTAGATGTCAAGAAGATTGAAGTTTTGTTCACTATCAAATGAAAGATACAGTTGAATATAATTGTATAATGTTGGTTTAGAAAAATACATAGACCAAGAGAAAAAGGGTTTTCATATTCTAATTTTTAAAAATTGTGAAAAAGAAAATTAAATGAAATTCTTATTAAAGAACAAATTCTAGTGCATTTCAAATTAACTCATTATATGTAAAACAATTATCAATTTTCAACGCAAAAGCATTAGGAAATCGTTGGTAGTTGGTCAATCTTTATATATATCTTATTTCCTTTACATTTTAGTTTATGATCATAACACATATTCTCAAAATGATGAATATTATGACTCATTCATCTTAACACACATTCACAAATAATATGTTCTAACACATATTTACATTGCCGTGTTTATGTTAATTTGGTTTCAGATCATCTCTGAATCCTATTTTCTTTTAGATTGGTTTACGTATTAAATCGCACTATCAATTGTGACATTTAAACTGCTGCTACTACCGCCACTATCATTAAACATTTGGTTAATTTCCATGGTCAAATTGGTGGTTATTATTTGTTATTATTATTATGGTACGGAAAATTTTCGGAGTATCTACAATTTGGAGTTGATGTTGCATAAAATTGTTAATTCAAATATTTTTAGTTTTACTTTATTATACTAGAGAACATTCTTCCACAAACATGGTATTCTATATCAACAATAACAAAAAATGTAAATCGTTACACTATAAATTTTGTCCACTAATTTTTTTTATATACATTAGGGCAAGTCCATCGGTGATCCTTTAAAAGTGAGATATCAAATTTATTTTAATACAATAGTATTATTTATTTTATTAGTTATTTGTGTTTTTAAATCGAATCAATCAGAACATGACACATAAGCCAATGAGGATCAGAAGAGTGTCTGGCTGAGTCTGCTCGGCCACCTTGCGTCTATTTTTTTGCTTAACTTTTTAATTTTTTTTTGTTTTTTATTAAAAGACACTCGTATTAAGAAATGCGTTGGCCTTGTTCTTAAGAAAAGAATCATATTTTAGTCTACTTATATTTTGAAAAAAAAATTATAAAGATGTTTTGTAATATATGTTAAATCAAATGATATTTTCTGTAGACGTATATATGATATGTAAAAAATTGATAAATAATCATGTTAAGGATTGTTGGTGAGAATGTTGTATACCGAAATTTGATTTATTCATTTCCCAGTTATATACGTGTATTTTTAAATAGAAGTTAATGTTCGTTTTTCTTCCAACAAAAAAAAAACTATTCAGATTTATATGTCGCAAGAGTTGAGGCGCAACCATTTATTTAATAGCTTCAGCGACTCTCCAAAGGTTAACTAATGACTCCCTCCACGTCTAGAGAAAACCCTCTTCTTCATTTGGCCTTCCACTCACATGCAAACACACATATATAAATATTAATGAAGACACCCTATTATTTTCATCACAATTTACAACCCTAACACAGTTGTGTTGTGGACTTGGTCTCTCATCTTCTCCGAGGGAGAGATAGAGAAAGAGATAAACAAAGTTTCGACCCTTCTTAGCCTATATATAAACTGATACACATTTTGGTGGTACTTGGCGTCGACATAAATGGGATTAATGGATACAAGATGGGAAACCATCGTTCCATTTATTGTTATGGCGTTGATGGAGGCATGTACCATTGCACTCACCATCTTGGCTAAGACCGCGTTGACGGGTGGCATGAGCCCTTTTGTATTTATCGTCTACACCAACGCTCTTGGCTCTCTCCTTCTCCTCCCTTACTCTTTCTACTTCCATAGAGGTGAAAGGTACTTAAAGTGTCTATTTGTCTATATAATCCCCACACACACGATTCGATCTATATGTCTTTCTAAATTTAAGATATGATGATATATATATTATATTTCACATGCAGGGACGATGAACCGTTTCTCACGAAGCCTTCCCTTGTTCGTATCTTCCTTCTTGGTTTTACAGGGTTAGTTTAAATCTCTATGTTTAATTATATCATTCTTTATCTATTTATATAAGATATATTGATCAAAACTACATATATTTTGAGATTGTATTAATATGTTTTGTAATAAGATTAATTATACTAGAGTTTAAATTGTTTAATTAACTATTGTCTTCAACAGGGTGTTTTTGTTCCAAAATATGGCATTTTTGGGGTTAAGTTATAGCTCTCCAATTGTGGTATGCGCAATGGGCTTGCAATCACCTGCTTTCTCCTTCTTGCTCTCTCTTGTTCTTGGGTAAACTAATAATTTCTCTAAAATTCAGATTTTGTTTCTATTATTCTTTAATAACTGAATTATAACTAACACTTTTTCCTATGCTTTTTAAATATTTGGAATATTACTAAATAGGGAAGGAGGGCTAAGATGGGAAAGTAAAATAACAAAAGGAAGAGTGATAGGCACGTTGATATGCTTCACAGGAGCCTTTGTCGAAGTTATTTACTTAGGCCCTTTTATTAGACCTTCTCCTTCTTCATCCCCAAACTCCAACTTCCTCACTACAATCTCACACTACTTGACTTTCTTCAAGAACTCTGACAATTGGGCTCTGGGCTCTCTTCTTCTCGCATGTGCAACACTCTCTATCTCCATCTGGAATATCATACAGGTAATTAATCATAATCATGTTCAAAACATATATTTTCGAAAAAATCTATCAAAATTTTAGATGAGTCGACTTTCGACTTTACATATAGATCATTCTTATAAGCATATATACAAGTTTCCATTTATAATTTTTTTTTTCGGTTTCGTTTTTTCAGTTGGATACAGTCCAGAAATATCCTCAAGTGATGAAAGTAGTGTCTGCCTATAGTTTAGCTGGGACACTTCAATGTGCAATCTTCTCAGCGTTCATGGAGCCAGACCTAAGTGAATGGAAACTCAAACTCAACATGGACCTATATCTCATTATTGCCACGGTATATTTATTTGTGATCATATAGTATAATTACTATATATTATATAATATATATAGTGGTTCCTTATTTTAGGGTTGTATAAATTTTTTTTTTTTTTTTTTTTGACAAACAGGTTGTATAAATCATGTTTTTAATTTATAGGGAATATTTGGAAGCATAATCAGAACAAGTGTTCAAGTGAAGTGCTCAAAAATGAAGGGGCCTTATTACGTACCATTGTTTAAGCCATTTGGGATCCTTTGGGCTTCCATTTTTGGCACAAGCTTCTTTGTCAATAGTCTTCACTATGGAAGGTATAAATAATCCTAGAAGCTACATAAATTTTGCCCCCCAAAAAAAAAGAAGGAAGCTACATAAACAGAATCAATTATGGCTTGTTTGATATGATTTTCATTGTTTTTCTAAAATTTTTATAATCAGAATTCTTAAATTTTTTATATAAAAGTTTACATTTTGACTTAATTTTTCGGATATGGTTTTAATTTGTAATTTAAAACAAAATACAATTTGGCTCGGTTTCATATCAATATTTAATGTGATTCTAATAAATTCGGGCTATCGTGTTAAACTTCTTGTGAACAGTGTGTTAGGAGCTGCCATAGCTGGAACTGGATATCTATTGATAATGTGGAGTCAAAATCAAAGAGAAGATCAAAAGGAAACGGTGGAGAAAAACAATAATCATCAATTGGATTCAGATGAACAGACAACTCCACTTTTGCTTGGAAACAGTGATTTTGATCAAGTTTAATTCAAAACGGTTGGTTTCAAGATAATTTTTAGTTGTAATATATGTTAAATTAAGGGTCAGTAAATGGAAGGAACTAAAGCAAACAACAAAATGGAAATATTGTGAGGCAAAAACAAATATAATATCGAAGTCTTGTAACATTTTTTTTTTTTTAATGCGAGGAATGTGTCAAAGTCTATAAAACTTAAAGGTATTATAATTTTTCTTTTCTTGTTTACTTTTATGAGTTTTATCCAAACGGAACTCACGATGTATGCAAATGCAATCTTATAACCTCAAATGTGAAATAATTAGTGAATATATGTCAATTACTTAAAGCACTTGAGGCCGGCTGTATAAGCTAGAACTCATAAGATATAAATGGAGAAGATGCAGCGTTGCTCAAATTTGAAATAATTACAAATCGTTCTTTTTAGGCTAAAAGTACTGAAATGACCACGATTTAACCACTAAAAAATCTAAGTTTATTTGCTAACCAGTGACCATCAAACGCTAAGTGGATCATCATAAAGGCAAAAATAAGCCACAATACTAAAATTTTAGAAATATTCTATAATCTTAATAGAGAAGAGTGTGACGATGAAGGTATTAAAGGTAGAAGTGGGGAGATGCGTCTAGCCGTCTAGTGTTTGCTTCGACTTTACGTAATGCTAAAAATTGTAAAGGTGTATAAAACGAGTGTTTATTTTCCTTTTGTACTCTCAATTTTGATATTTGTGATTTCTTTACCTATTTGTCTAAGAACTAATTGATGGGTGTTCTATATATCATATTCACAAAATATAAAAGCAAGTTGAAATGGTTTAGTTACTCTTCCTCTTCACAAAATACTATAACTATCTTATCCCTATATGCCATAATCTATCTTCCCCCATCCGACTACCCTAGCAAATTCTTATTAAACAAAGACGTTTTTGACTTGGGCTGATAGTGATAACTTATCTCCACAACTCCATTTGGTGATGCTCAAACTTAGGACTTAGGACCACTCTTCTCTTTGAGGCATTAAATAGTGGCGTATATATGTTGGTGTAATATCTTTTCACCAACGAAAATGGAGTAATAGTGGAGTAGTATATATGTTGACTCTATCAAATGGAGTAATCCGCTCCATTCAATAATATACTTTACAGCGGACTAACATATTTTAAGGTTGAGCTCACGATTTTAATCCGCGGTAAAAGTAAAGATTTTTGAACTAATTTTAAGATACAAATATTCTCCAACCCAAACAAGTTTTACTTTTTACGTCAGAATTGTTGGTATTTGTAATTAACTAAATTATAACTTACCTATTTGATTGAGAACTAATTTATGGTGTTTATTATATATTATTCACAAAAATTTAAAAGCAAGTTGAAATGGCTTTTTTCCTCTTCCTCTTCACATTGACGCTTTTGGTTAAAAGGGTTCCGTGTTCTCCAAGTGGTTCTTTCTTCTCAAAGGTCTTTTTTTTTATTAACTTAAAACGCGCAAAATCAACCTTTTTGACGTTCTTGCTTATATTGACGGTTTCTTACTTAAATTCCCCGACAAATGTCTTTCTCTTTTTTTCTAGCTTACATCTTCTTTCTCACTCTCATTTCCTAAACCCTTTTTCACTTTCGGTGCCTTAATTGGTTTGCATTTTCTCTTCCCCTAGGCTCCTACAACACTCACTTGTTCTTTAAGATTCAACCATTCTCTGTTTTGCTTCCCCTGAGTTGCATTTGAGTTATTTCATCGGAAGTTAAAGAAAATGGCCGGTGGTGGTGGAGGAGGAGGAGGAGGCGCGCCGCAGCTAAAACAAGATGAGCTTGAGCCACATCCGGTGAAAGATCAACTTCCTTCTGTCTCTTATTGTATCACTAGTCCTCCTCCTTGGCGTAACTCTCTTCTATATCCTACTTTCATAGTTTCATATCATTTATGTAAATGTTGTTATATTTGATTTTAACTACTAAAAGATCACTTATTTTTCTGATCAGCTGAGGCAGTGCTTTTAGGTTTTCAGCATTACTTGGTGATGCTTGGAACAACAGTTCTTATCCCAACATATTTAGTTCCACAAATGGGTGGAGGAAACGTAAGTTGTCTTCTCAGACAAGTCAGTTCAATGATTTAACATTATTAAAGAGCTCTGTTTTTGATAAATATGTTTTGTCTTTATATATTTTGTGTTTCATTTTGTTGTAGGAGGAGAAGGCAAAGATGGTTCAGACGTTACTTTTTGTTTCTGGACTTAACACTTTGTTACAAAGTTTCCTTGGGACTCGTCTTCCCGCCGTCATTGGAGCTTCTTACTCTTATGTACCAACCACTCTTTCCATCGTGTTGGCTAGTCGGTACAGCGACATTTTGGATCCTCAGGAGGTTAGTGAAAAAAGAACTAAGAATCTATCTGTTTTTATGTCAGATTTTGTTAATAACAGAGGAAAAAATTGCAGAAATTTAAGAGGATCATGCGAGGAATCCAGGGTGCTCTTATCGTTGCTTCGATTCTTCAGATCGTCGTTGGCTTCAGTGGGCTTTGGCGCAATGTAGTTAGGTTAGCTTAGCTAAGAACATTCATTCATATAAAACCAACTGACTCTCTTATGCTACTTTTTAATGATTGTTTTTACTTTTCTTTAGGCTCTTGAGTCCTCTCTCTGCAGTTCCTCTGGTAGCACTAGCCGGTTTTGGACTTTATGAACACGGTTTCCCCCTGGTGTGTATGCTTTAGTTGATCTCTCTTACGGTTTATAACATTTTTTTGATGAGTCATGACTTGTTCTGTTCTGTCTCTGACAGCTAGCCAAATGCATTGAGATTGGACTCCCTGAGATTATCCTTTTACTCATATTCTCACAGGTTAGAGCTCAGCGATCAAGCTCTTCTTGTTAGTTCAAAAGATATCTTAACCTGATTCATCTTTATGGTTTCTTTTTCTAGTACATTCCTCATCTCATGAGAGGAGAAAGACAAGTCTTCCATCGGTTTGCTGTGATTTTCTCTGTGGTTATTGTATGGATTTATGCGCACCTACTCACTGTTGGTGGAGCCTATAAGAACACAGGAATCAACACTCAGACAAGTTGCAGAACAGATCGTTCTGGTCTCATTGGCGGTGCTCCATGGTAGAGAAATTTATCTTTGTGCATACTCTAGTGACATTATTATGCTATAATGGCAAATTTAGAATGGCTCTTGATGATTTCAGGATAAGAGTACCTTACCCTTTTCAATGGGGACCTCCAACATTTCATGCCGGTGAAGCTTTCGCTATGATGGCTGTTTCATTTGTTTCCCTTGTTGAGGTTAGAATTTAACAGCACAGAACACTTTGTTCATTGTACGTATTCTTGTTCTTATTCTTGTGGTTCATGGAAACAGTCCACAGGGACTTACATTGTTGTATCGAGGTTTGCGAGTGCAACTCCACCACCACCTTCTGTTCTCAGCCGTGGAATCGGTTGGCAGGTAACAATGACAAAATTCTTCATGCCATTTTCCCTTAAGAGTGTACACTTAAAAGCAAATGTATTTATATATATAGGGTGTTGGAGTTCTTCTCTGTGGATTATTTGGAGCAGGAACTGGAGCATCTGTATCAGTGTAAGACCGTTTTCTCTGTGTACTGAAAACAACGGTCTTTATTGCAAAATCCAGTGATCATTTTGATGATCTTGCAGAGAAAACGCCGGTTTGTTAGCGCTAACACGCGTTGGTAGCAGAAGGGTAGTTCAAATATCAGCTGGTTTCATGATCTTCTTCTCTGTTCTTGGTAAATTTGGTGCCATCTTTGCATCAATTCCAGCTCCCATCTTCGCAGCATTACATTGCTTGTTCTTTGCATACGTTGGTAGGTTTCTTGAAACGCTTTTACTTTTGTTCAAACGGCTATGCTTTTTAAACCGACAAATGAACAAACCAATAAATTTTACAGGTGCTGGTGGTCTAAGTTTACTTCAGTTCTGTAATCTCAACAGCTTCAGAACAAAATTCATCCTCGGATTCTCGGTCTTCATGGGCTTATCGATACCACAGTACTTCAACGAGTATACAGCTGTTAACAAGTATGGACCAGTTCACACACACGCAAGATGGGTAAAAAGACAAAACAAGAATCTTAATGTTTTCCACATCTTCTTTCTTATGATAATTTTATAACCGAAACAAGTTTTTTTTGCAGTTCAATGACATGATCAATGTTCCATTCTCTTCTGAAGCCTTTGTGGCTGGCATTTTAGCATTCTTTCTTGATGTAACATTGTCATCTAAAGACAGTGCCACGAGGAAAGACCGAGGCATGTTATGGTGGGATCGTTTTATGTCGTTCAAATCGGATACTAGAAGTGAAGAGTTTTACTCTTTGCCTTTCAATCTCAACAAGTATTTTCCCTCAGTGTGATAATTGATATATCATGGTTTTTGTGGTTTTTAACCATGATATAAGGAGTCTTTTAGTGTCTTTTGATTTGTTTCTAGGTTGTTTTTGAGTCTTTACAGGTTATTTAGGATTTTGGCATGAAAGGAGCGAAATGGAGCAATTTGGATCGTTTTGGAGCATAAATCTCGGATCAAAGCATGGGCATCGATCGACACTGCCTTAGCATCGATCGACACCCAGACCAAACCGACGAGAGAGCCAAATTTGGAAGTTTTACAAAGTTGCCCGAAGTTTTCCATATTTGCAACATAAGTCCCTGACGTGTTTTAGGACATATATATATAGTTTTTAGGTTTTCCAAACACAAAAAAATTATTATTCTATCAAGTTTTATTTTTCCTGCAACCCTGTGAGGTTTTGAGAGCTTTGGAGAGAGAGAGATCTGCTTTGTAGAGAAGAATTTCTTGAACTCCCTTTACTCTTTTAATCTCTATTGCTTATTATTCAGAATCATGTCTTGTTCTTCATTGAATATGTCTGAGTAGTTTGCTTGTTAGGTTTAGGGTTTTTCACAGGGATTTTATGATTTATTAGATCTGTTTATTTAGGATTCTTTATCTATCTAGATCTTCATCTTAGGTTGTTCTTCATATTAATCCTTGATTGGCCATCTAGAAATAATACTCTAGGAAAATAAATTGATATGAGAATATAATTGTTTTCCTGATAAAACCTTTTGATGAGCAAAATTATTTCTTGCAAAGAGATTTGATTTAATAATTTTGTGAACAATCTAAACCTGATTTTATTGCTGATTTATTACCTAGAATTTTACAAAGAGATTTGGATTTTCTGGTTTTAAATTTAGATATTATTTGCAGTGAGAACTGATTTAATTTACAAAAGTGTTTAGAGTTCTAGATCTGTTCTTAATTGTTTGAATCCTAATTTATTGATTGATTTAATATTTCATAAATTCCTGAAAAATTCCCTAGGCCTAGCTTTTTGATCTTTTGAATTTATAACAGTTTTATTTAATATTTTGCATTGCTTTTCTTTATTTAAATCAATTTGTTTAGCATAATTATAAAACTCTATAATCTATTGTGTGTGATCTTGAGTCTCTGTGGAATTCGACCCCTAAGTACTACATTGACCTCTTAATTTGAGAGAGTAGCTCTAGGGTTAATTTGAGCATATCAAATTTTGGCGCCGTTGCCGGGGACTCTTTGATCTACCATTAGATTTGAGTTTTAGATTTTGTCTAAATTTTTCTTTTTATTTTCAAACTAACACGCTTTTGTTTTTTTTCTCTTGTGTGTTTCAGGTGAATGCCTAATAAGCCTAACACAAGGAGCAACAAGACTGGTCCAATTCTGAATTTTTCAAACGAAGAGTTGGGAAAACTTGAGCGTGAGAACAGAAAAGCAGCCAAATCCTTGAAGATGGTTAATACGATCATTCTGATGCGTGATGAGGCTGGTGTTTTGAGGGATCAAGAGGGCCACTTGCGCAATGAGCATGGCCAAAAGCTGGATACAGAAGGCAACGTGATTCCTGAACCTGTTGTCAACGAGCAGGCTGTCGTGAATCAACAAGCTGGGGTCGTTGATGATCCGGACCTCGGTGTCGATCGACACCAACCAGGTGGCATCGATCGACACCCACCTGCAGACGTGCGTGGAGCTGCCAACCACGTACAGAACCCAGTTCGACGACAGGAGAACAACCGGGATCTGATCAGGACCATTGCTGACTACAACCGGGCTGATCTGGTGTATGAGAACCGGTCTGCTATTGTTCCTCCCCCTTTTCAGAGGAATGATTTTGAGTTGAAACCTGCGTACTTTCAACTAGTTGGGCAGAGACCTTTCTCTGCTTTGCCCAATGAGAAGCCTCTGGACCATATTGAGCACTTTGAAGATCTGGTGACTAGCATCAAGGCTAATGGAGTGACTGAGGACTTCATATTCTGCAAGCTATTCCCTTACTCACTTGCAGGAGAGGCATCTCAGTGGTTGAAGCAGTTGCCAGCTGGATCTTTGACATCTTGGCAACAAGTCAAAGTGGCTTTCCTCAACCATTTCTATGATGATGCAATGTCGATGAGTTGAGAGTCAAGCTATCCACTTTCAAGCAAAGACCAGATGAAGCTTTCAAGGCAGCTTGGGTGAGATTCAAAGCTTATCAGAGGGACTGTCCACACCATGGTTTTTCAAGGGTACAACTGTTGAGTATCTTCTTCAGAGGGTGTGACTGGAAGTATCAGTTAGCTTTGGATGCTGCAAGTCATGGGAATTTCAAGACAAGAATGCCAGAAGATGCTGAAGTTTTGATTGAGAATTTGGCTTCTAGCAATAGCACTAAGGGAGCAGATGCTGAAAGGAAGAGATTGCATGGAGGATTTGATTCAAACCAGCTAGCTTCTGTTAATGCTAAGTTGGATTCAGTGCATAATCTTCTTGTGGGAAAGAAGTCAGTCCAATTTGCTGCTGAAGTTGAGACATTTGAGCCAGAGCCAGAGAATTCAGAGGAGAATGTCAACTATGTGTATGGAGCTGGGTATCAGGGACAGAGATTCGGTAATCAGCAAGGAAACAGACCTTACAATGGTGACCAGAAGCAGCAACAGAACAATGGCTATACAAGAACCTATGGGAATTCATCTTATCAGTCTCCACCTCCTAAGACCTCTTCTGAGAGTAGAATGGAGGCCATGCTTGAGCAGCTTTTGCAAGGACAAGAGAATCTGACAGTGACATTCAATGGAAAGATTGACAATGTCTACACTGAGCTGAATGGGAAGATAGAAGCATTAAATGTACATGTTAAGAAGCTGGAGGTTCAAGTTGCACAGACTGCTGGGTCTGTAAAAAGGCAAGAGAATTATCTTCCAGCAAGAACTGAGTCAAACCCCAGACATGCTTGCAATGCCATATCAGTGAGAGATGAAGATGATGGTGAAATTTTTTCTGCAGAACAAGAAGAAAAATCGGCCAATCTGTCGGATCTAGATGATGGCATCGATCGACACCACCTGGGTGTCGATCGACACTCTTCTCAGACGGAACCAGAAGCTGCAAAATCTCAGGTTCCAGCTGCTGAAAGGGTCTACAAGCCTAAGGTTCCTTTTCCCAAGCCAAGAAAGTCTAAGCAAGAGATGGAGGAAGCTAGATGCAAGGCTATGATGGATAAGGTGATGATTGAGATGCCTTTAATTGATGCAGTAAAGCTTTCACCACCTCTTAAGCGGTATGTGAAGAGAATGGTATCCAATGGTTTGAGCCCTGAGGAAGGAGCACTGCTTACTAAGGATGTCAGTGCAATTCTGTTGAACCAGCCTGTTCAGAGGAATAAGGAGAGAAAGCAGGAGGTGGTTGTCTCTAAGGAAGTGAGTGCAATCATTCAATGTAGGACTGCAGAGAAGTTACCAGATCCTGGAAGCTTTGTACTTGATTGCTCTATCTTCACAGGAAGGTTTGCACACTCACTTTGTGACCTTGGTTCTAGCATCAACTTGATGCCACATTCTGTTGCTGTGAGACTTGGGGTGACAGAGTTCAAGCCAACTCAGATTTCTCTTATCTTGGCTGATCGATCCCGAAGAATTCCTGAAGGTGTTTTAGAGGATATTCCAGTTAAGGTTGGCAACTTCATGATTCCCACTGACTTTATGGTGCTGAAGTATGATCAAGAGCCTAAAGATCCTCTCATCTTAGGAAGATCTTTCTTGGCTACAGCTGGTGCCATCATAGATGTGCAGAAGGGACACATAACACTGAATGTGGATGGATTGAGTATGCATTTCGAGATGGATAAGCTGAGGCAGGCTCCTACTATTGATGGACATACTTTTTCTGTTGAAAAAGTTTCTGCAACACGAGCATCAGGCTCAGTGTCGATCGATGCCACCAAGAGGGTATCGATCGACACCCCTCCACATCCGAGACAAAGCTTGTCCAAAGTTGAAGCTCCAAGACAGAAACCTGTTCCCAAACAGAAAGTCCCCCATTCCACCCTCCAGAGTCCTCAGGTAAGGCAAAGGTACACCTCTCCTTCTCCTAAACTTCCTCCTATCATCAATAAGAATTTCAAAGAGATAAAAACTGTTTTGCAGTTAACCAAGCCACGAGATTATCGTAGAGCGCTTGTTTCTTCTGTTGATGGTTTTGCAGGGCTAAAAAGAGGCAAACCCATCCCTAAATCCCGCCCTGGTCCTGTTCCGAACATCCTTGGCAGACCTCATGCACCTAAAGCTTATACACCACCTTGGATGAAGAGGACTTCAATGCCATGTTCTGCTCCTCCGGTTGCCTGAGCTCCAATACAGTCAAGCTAATGACTGAAAACAAGCGCTTGGTGGGAGGCAACCCACTGGTAGGTTTTTCTTTTTCTTTTGATTTTGATTTTTATTTATTTTATGTTTCTTTTTGCTTTCCTCTTACTTGATAACACTGGGGACAGTGTTGTTTAAGTCTGGGGGAGGTTAGTTACTAACTATGTTTTCTGTTTTTGAGTTTCAGTTGTGTCAGTCAAAACCATAAAGTTTGAGTCAAATTTTTCAAAATTTTTCTTTTTGTCTTTGGGAATTATGATCTTGACTAATGATTTCTCTTATTTGGCTAACACTCTAATGATTATTTGTTTATGCTTGATCTCAGAACTGAAGCTTAGAAAGACTATGAGCCTTATCAACAATCCTGAAAGCCCTTATTCAATGGATATCTGATTGATCTAACGTTGTCTCAACCTTTATCAGGATTTTAACCGGACTTAATCGCTTACTTTGGGGTTGGAAATCAGTGGACTAGACTACTTCTTCAGGCCATACAAGACAGTGCAAATTTTCAAAGTATGTCTCCCCTCTCTTTTCCCTTTATTGAAAAAAAAAAAGAAAAGAAAGAAAGATAGAAAAAGAATAAAAGATGAGATGATTTTGATCAGTTTAGAGAGGTAGGTAAATTACCAGTGACCTCATTATTCTACTCTTGAGTCAAATGATCACACAAAGCTTGGAAGTGAGGGGTAGGTAAATTACCGATGACCCCGGTATTCGCTTACACCTTTGATTAGAAAAAAAGAGAGAAAAGAAGAAAAAAATAATGGAAGTGAGAAAAGGGAGAGGAAAGGAGATATAAGAAGAAAGTCTTGGCCTGAAAAGAGTCCATATGCCACTGATCAATACACCCAAGGTAAGAACTCGCCTATATTTGCTTTAATTTATGTAATGAGATGACAATGGAGATTTCAGAGATTCCAAAGGATTGTGGGATTTGAGTAAGGAATGTTGATGCTAATCATGGTTGAGTATAAGAAGTAAATTCTTGAGTCAGGTAAATGAAGAGTGTGAATAAAGAATGATCATGCAGTTGAGTGAGTTCCCTGTTTTCAAACCTCTTTCACAGGTCTAAGTTTATGTTTTGCTTGAGGGCAAGCAAAGGCTAAGTCTGGGGGAGTTGATATATCATGGTTTTTGTGGTTTTTAACCATGATATAAGGAGTCTTTTAGTGTCTTTTGATTTGTTTCTAGGTTGTTTTTGAGTCTTTACAGGTTATTTAGGATTTTGGCATGAAAGGAGCGAAATGGAGCAATTTGGATCGTTTTGGAGCATAAATCTCGGATCAAAGCATGGGCATCGATCGACACTGCCTTAGCATCGATCGACACCCAGACCAAACCGACGAGAGAGCCAAATTTGGAAGTTTTACAAAGTTGCCCGAAGTTTTCCATATTTGCAACATAAGTCCCTGACGTGTTTTAGGACATATATATATAGTTTTTAGGTTTTCCAAACACAGAAATTATTATTCTATCAAGTTTTATTTTTCCTGCAACCCTGAGAGATTTTGAGAGCTTTGGAGAGAGAGAGATCTGCTTTGTAGAGAAGAATTTCTAAACTCCTTCTTATTCTTTTAATCTCTATTGCTTATTATTCAGAATCATGTCTTGTTCTTCATTGAATATGTCTGAGTAGTTTGCTTGTTAGGTTTAGGGTTTTTCACAGGGATTTTATGATTTATTAGATCTGTTTATTTAGGATTCTTTATCTATCTAGATCTTCATCTTAGGTTGTTCTTCATATTAATCCTTGATTGGCCATCTAGAAATAATACTCTAGGAAAATAAATTGATATGAGAATATAATTGTTTTCCTGATAAAACCTTTTGATGAGCAAAATTATTTCTTGCAAAGAGATTTGATTTAATAATTTTGTGAACAATCTAAACCTGATTTTATTGCTGATTTATTACCTAGAATTTTACAAAGAGATTTGGATTTTCTGGTTTTAAATTTAGATATTATTTGCAGTGAGAACTGATTTAATTTACAAAAGTGTTTAGAGTTCTAGATCTGTTCTTAATTGTTTGAATCCTAATTTATAGATTGATTTAATATTTCATAAATTCCTGAAAAATTCCCTAGGCCTAGCTTTTTGATCTTTTGAATTTATAACAGTTTTATTTAATATTTTGCATTGCTTTTCTTTATTTAAATCAATTTGTTTAGCATAATTATAAAACTCTATAATCTATTGTGTGTGATCTTGAGTCTCTGTGGAATTCGACCCCTAAGTACTACATTGACCTCTTAATTTGAGAGAGTAGCTCTAGGGTTAATTTGAGCATATCAATAATCGAAAATGATGCTGAAAAGAGTTCATTGGCTTGACGCTGACTCCTACTATGTATAACACATTTTGTATCTATCAACTCTGTTTCTCAAACTGCTTCCCGTTCACTTCTTTTGATAATGTTCCTCTCTATGGTGTTTTCCTCTTTCGGTGTAGAGAACATGCACAGCTTGCCGTTTCATTGAGATTCGTAATTGACATTTTTTCCTAGCTTGATTTTTTTTGTTTTAGTGTTGTTTACAGAGTTACACGTGTGTATTGGGCTGTCAACGTGAGCCGGAACCCACATACTTAAGAGTTTAAAAAACATTGTCTTCTTATTGGGTTAACCCTTTATTATCTTCTCCTTAATGAATTTTTTTCTAAAAACATTGTCACACCTACACAAAGGATGATGGTAGATATGGCCTTTCTCATTTCCCTTCCTCTGTAATAGAGTGTATACACTGGGTCGAAGTCGAGATTTTTATTGTTCGTAGTTGGTCCTTCCCCAATTTTCGCTGTTGATGATTTATTTTTTGGTGTAAACAGGGGGAGATTAGCCTCCCCATTTATTGAATAAAAAGAAAAGATCTACAACCAAATCATTCTTGGCCGTGAACAACCAACAATGTCCTCATGCAAAATGGCCCTCATATCATCCGGGCAAACATCAAAAGAATAAAAACCAAAAGAAAGAGTAAACGCATAAGTAGCTAACCCATCCGTAAGACGGTTAGCCTTCCTAAACACATAACAAATACGGACTGACCAGTCCTTTGACAGAAAGTCATAGCACAAGCGTACTAGGAAAGACAAAGGATGAAAATCACTTATCCATGTCGTTAGAAAACCCACCACCATTGTCGATTCCACCTCGAGCTCCACACGTGTCACCCTCTTCTCCCACGCCATAACCAAACCATAGTATACTCCCCAGAGCTCCGCAAGAGAAGCAGAACACAATCCTATATTCAGAGTAAAGCCAAAAATCCAGCTGCCCTCACCATCTATCAACACTCCCCCTGCTGTAGCTCTCTTTGGGTTCCCATGTGAAGCCCCATCTGTGTTTAGCTTTAGCCAGCTCACACGCGACGGGAGCCATGCTATCTGACGTTTCTCCCTAAGGGATACAGCTGCCACGCCTCCCACAGTCAACTGTGCTTTTCTTTTTTAACTAAAAGGTTCTTGAATCTGAACGAATTTCGTATAGAACATGTTATATGCTCTGGTCCCAGTAACTACTATGTTATTGATTCTATTTACCATATTAACTCTTCATGTATTCATAATTGTGGAGGTTTGCGAGCCATTTTAATAAATAAACAAGGGTTTTTTTTTAACTTAATTAGCTTCTTTTGTTTGAAAATAAGAAGCCATGATTTTACTTTTTGAGCTAGAGATTGAAGAAAGGCTTAGAAAGATTCAAACTTCAACTCTCTTTATCAATCTTTCTCTTTTAAATCTCTTCATCTTGTGTCTTTCAGGCTAGGTAGCACGAAAGCTTTATCCAAAATATGCTTTCCGGGAATCAGATTCGGTATTGGAAACTTTCAGAACCTTTTGAAATCTCACTTATGTGGTGTTTTTGAAAAGTTAGCATTGAAAACTCGTTGGAATCTTACGCTTCTATCTTGGAAGTTAGTGTTTTCATTTTTAATATTTGATATTATAAATAAATAATAACTGAAATGATCATTTATAGTTTTCTTATACAAACAATATCTCAAAAATTGATGTTGTGATTTACTAAATTTTTTAATTCTTATTAACCATAATAAGAAATGTAACAACAATATAGAATTATATTTTAAATATAGAAGTGATTATTTAAGTTAAATTAATTTTAAGAGACAAGAATTTGATGATTTTCTCTTGACATCTCAAAATTACTTTTTTGATTTTTTGCTAAAAAATGCTAAAGAGAGGGGTCAAACCTCTGACCTTGTGGTTAACAGCCACACGCTCTAACCAACTGAGCTACTCTAGCTGTTATTAACCTAATTTATTTGTCTTTTTACTTAAGTTATCTAAAGCTTATATATGTATTACATTTATGTGATTTACTAAAATATTTAAATGATTTGATGTTTAATGTTATGTTATATATATATATATATATGGATAATTATAGATATGCTTCTAACTTGTATCTGCTTTCTAGATTTTTCATAAAAACAGCTCTACATTTTTTGCATACCGTTTGTTTCTGGTCGTTTTTTTGTCAACCATTGGGCCACAACTGGCCGGCCCATTAGCCAAATTCTTATATTCGTAAGGAACATGACTCGATCCCTGGTGTGATGGAGCCTTCTACAAATGGACTTACCTCCTGCCATGTACTAAGGTCACTTCACAAACACGTCGTTTTATATATGGCTAAAAGGTATTAGCTACTTAACCATGGAAATAAACTTATAGTGTAATAACAAAAATATGCAATGAAACATTGAATTAATGGGAAGTGTCTTTAGTCAAGTGGTTATATCACTATCTCTGCGACCGATCCCACCAGGGATCCCACCAGAGTTTGATTTCATTAAGTTGCAGCATTCTGCGTAGTAAAGATTGGTTATGAATCGGATCGTGTCGATTCAATTATTACAAAAAAAAACATTGAATTAACTTGCTGTTTATCAAAATTAAAAAAAAAAATCCTACAATAATACTTACAATAAAAAAGAGGAAGTAGGGAAGGTTATTATTATATTTCTGGTAAAATCACGTGACCTAATATGATTAGTGTTGCATAAAGAGCTACCGGAGAAGGTGATTATGATGTTATAATGTTAGGAAAATGGCGTACAACAAATTTGTATTTTACTTAAGAATTTGAAGCAACTTTTGGGCGACATCAGAGGCCAGTGACTTCTGCGTCTGTCTCTTCCTTCTCTCTTTTTTTCTCTCTCATTCCTTTTAAGCCTCTTTTTACGTTCTTTTAGTATTTTCCTTGTCAAATTTTGTGTACAATTCATAATTATACGTTAATTTCAAGTGATTGAACTGTCATCTGTTGACGATAGGATCTAACAAGATACCTAATAGATTTTAGGAAAGAACAAATAGTTTATAATTAAAAGAGTAGAGGTTCGGCGATTACAGGAGAAAACGTTCCAATGCCGAACAATATAAGCGTTTTGAAATGAAAAAGTGTCGAACTGACTTCTTCTAGCTACATGAAAAGA
Organism: Camelina laxa; assembly: GCA_024034495.1. Taxonomy (NCBI): domain Eukaryota; kingdom Viridiplantae; phylum Streptophyta; class Magnoliopsida; order Brassicales; family Brassicaceae; genus Camelina; species Camelina laxa. The sequence goes on from CM043883.1 coordinate 2,099,310, forward strand.
GCCAAGCTAAAGAGAGCGAATAAGGGCTGTCCGAACTGAAGAGGTCGAACTAGGTGTTCGTTGATCAAACTAGAAGACTAGAAGTTGAACGTTAGGTCAGATCTTGTTTCTTGTTGGATCGGGCAAAGTAAACCAAGACTAATTCTCCTTTATCAACTCAAACTCGACTTGGGCCGGACTTTTGTTGAGGGTTTCAGCCAACATTAATCTCTTTGACATATTGATACATGTAGGCGTGTTTGTGTTGATACGAGTACTACTGTTTCACTTGTATGACTAGTACGTACGATCTATCATTCTTCACTTGCACATGAAATGCCTAGGCCACATTAATTAATTTCATCATTTTACTATCCATGCAAATTAATGGATAATAAATACTTCCATTTCGCTTTTCGACGTCCAAAAACTTATACTCCCTCCGTTTCACAAAGAGTGTCATTCTGACGTACTTTACACAAATTAAGAAAAGTTTGAATTATACATATTTGCCTTTATTTAATAAGTGATTAATGATCTAAATTTAATGAAAATAGCTTTGGGATTAGGGTAAAAAAGAAAATTTAACATTAAAACACTCATTGGAAATGTAAAATGACATTTTTTGTGAAACAAACAAATTTCCCCAGAATAACACTCTTTCTGAAACAGAAGTTTCAGTTCTGTTTCAGAAAGAGTATAATTTTCCTGTCTCTCAAAGCAATTTCATAGACGTGAGATCTGACGCACTAATGAATATGTATTTTTTCGCATTTTAACATTTTTCTTAGAAGGTGGACATTTTTCAATTGGTTTAATAGACAAAGCAAACAGAAACAAAGGTACATGTAATCTTCTGACGAGAGATACTCTGTTGAAACTTTAACATATGTCGTTGATTAGTTACCTTTAATAATTATAGTTTTGCATGATGTATGACGATAATACTAAATAATATATATTATTGTCAGCTTTTACTAAATAAATGGAATACATATCGGCTTCAATGTGCAACAGTGACGATTTCCCCGAGAGACATTTTTCATCAACAGATATACTTTTTCTTTTTTTCTGGTCAAATACCAATTTAAATAAAATATTATTAATTACTCCGTATAGTTTTGAATGACAATTTTTTTTGTAACAGTAAAAACCTTTTGATAGTTGATTTAAAGATATTAAACATATTATACATATTTTTGTTATCTAAAATTAAAGTTGATATACCTCGTGGTATGTGCATCCCTAATTCAGTGAAACTAATTTTGCCTCCTTCGTTTCTTTTGTTTTTGTTGTTGTCACAATAACGACTAGCTTCATTGATACACCAGAGACAAATGACATTGATCAAATCATGAATGTTTTGTAGGCGTTGGTTCAGTATATAAAGCGACAGATTTTATCGACTAGCGATCAAGATTACTAAAAACTAAAAATTTATTGTCTTAACTTTTTTGGTTTAATTATAGTATATCTCTAAGGGGGGTGTATTCAAACTATGATTTTGGAGAATTTGATGGGATTTAGGAAATTTAAAATTTTGATAGATTTTAGGGAAGTTCATATGATTTTCTGTAAAATTCTTTCAAATCCCACCTAAAACCATGAGATTTGGATTTCTGTATTTTTAACTAAACAAATCCTCCAGAATCCTCCAGAATCCTAAAAGTTATTAAAATCCTAATCTACAAAACTATTTTGAATAACAGTGGATTTTAAAGTAGATTTTTAAATCATCAGTTCAATAACAAGGGATTTTAATAGATTTTAAAGTAGATTTTTAAATCATCAGTTCAATAACAGTGGATTTCAGAAGACTTTTTAAAATACATGATTGAATAACATAGGATTTGTAACTCTTACACAAATCACTTAAAATGTCAAGTTGAATACACCCCCCTAAAACATGTCGATAAACCAGATAATTAAATTTGATCACGGTAATATCCAGCTAGTTAAATAACAACTATAAAACAAAAATAATTTGATTCTCGTGGTTAGGGAAAACGAAACATAATAGACCTAATATAGCCAAGTATCTATTTGACCATATAATAAAATGCCATTTCCACAAATTTTGAAGGAAAAAAAAAAAAAACAAATCTTTACAGTAGTACTTTGAAGGAAACTATTGTGCAATAATATTCTCGTATGATTGGAACTTGTATAAAATATAATACTAAAACCATTTAGGAAAAAGTTGACATACTCTGTAGGATCCTCAATAGTTGGTGATTGCTGATGTAGTGTTCTGGTACCGATTCTCTTTGTCGGAAAACGATTTGACATTTCACACAAATGTTTTGTAATTATACAAAAAAGTATGAGATAATTTCTGGAGAAAGAAATCAGAATTGATGATGTCAAAAAAAAAAAAAAAAATTGATGATATATAAGGAAACTAGTCTTTCGTACATACGAATGTTTTTGAATGTAATGCTAAGCTATAAAATTTATGGGTTTAAATCTATCTCATTGCTTCTATCGCTTTTGTCAGCCATTGGTTACTTGTATTGTATTTGCCTTTATCATTCATATAGATTCTACTACATGTTTTATTTTTACCCCCACCGATCCTATTGTTTCTTGTTACTATCACTATCACCATTACCAATTGGAACCTAAACGTGAAAAGACTCTTTAACATCATCTTTGTATCATAATATATTCAATATTTGGATGTTTTTCTTTAATTAAAATAAGGTGGGGGATAAATATATGATAATATTTTATCTATAGAGAAGGGAGAAAATAAAGATCCTTTGGTTTGGTAGAGGAAGCCAAAAGAGAGTGATTAAAGGATGTTATATTAGAGCTTTGGATGTTTTAGTGGCATGCAAAGCTACAAAACGACATTCTAAACCTAACTTTGGACAATCCTAAACACCTCATAGTCCACTTAATAAGTGGTTACCTTATCTATACGAAAAATTACTTAACATAATAGGACAATTTTACTTTTTTCCTTTAAAAGAACACCTTTACTTCTTTTATGAAACAAAGGGACCTATTATTCTGCTCGTTGTAATCCACCTTCATCACTTCATGGATAACAAAAGATTTGTACAATGACTTATTCCATTCTTAATCAATAAATATTAATTCAAAGAAAAAAAGAAAAAAATCAACTTAGCCATAGTCTTGTTTTTGGTGACTGCAGTTCATCCGTTCCGAGACTACATCATATCATTCGATTTTCTGAAATAAACGATAAAGGAACGTTTAAAATTGTTTGTTTATTTTTATAATTATATTTTATTTTATCTATCATGCTAGTGATCGACGAACCATAGAGTGAATGGTTTAATCTAGAGTGAATGGGCTTAGATCATCTCCAACCCATCTCCAATTTCATATCTATAATAGTGTTTGAAGTCAATTTTGTTCCAACTCATCTCCAATTCTATCTCCAAAATAGAGATCTCCATTTTTTTCTATATTTAGAGACTTCCATTTCTATTTTACACTAAAATTTGGAGATTTCTATTTTTAACTCCAAAATAAAGTAGACTTGGAGCAAAACCCATAAAAATGAAGAAATGGGTTAAAGATGCCGTTAGTGTTCCAACTTTGTATATCATCATGTATGACTAACATGTAGTCGAATGGTAATTTTGAATCGAAAAATAGTTTTTTTGTTTTTTTCTATACACAAACATGTAATTTGGTCTTCGTTGATGTTGTCCTTGTGTCACTATTTGAGTTCAAATCCACATATTATATACGTTATTATATGAGAAATAAAAACAACCATTTCCACTCCTGATATTTGTTTACATGCTTAAGCTTTAAGCATAAAGCAAATTAAACATTAACCAAACAATATCATCGGAGTCATCATCCAAAGATAAATTAACACCTTCTATACGATAACCAAAGAAAAGATGATTACACCTCACCTGAACTTTTACGTCTCGAATGATTATTCTTCCCCGGCTTGGTATTCAAAGCCCAAAAGAAACCATTTTTTAAAAAACTTATTTTATTAATAATATCCAATTAATAAAACAATGATAGTGGATGAATGAATTATCAGTGATGATGATATTTGGGGTCTAATTACAACCAGTTCCCTAAGTTATAGTCGCATGCCTAGCTATCTTTATGAAAGTTTAGATCATCATTATTTTCATGCCTTCCAATTTAGTCTTATTATTGGATGTTTAGAAAAGTATTTTTGTTTCATAATATACGATGTTTTCAACTTTCTATGCAACTTTTAGATTAATTTTATATTTTATATTATACAAACTTGTTTGTGATTGATTAAACTTTTTAAAAGTAACTATTCTTTAATATGTGTGTTTTTACTAAAACATCCTATATTTTGAAACGGAGGAAGTATTATATAAACGAATCATACATATTATTAGATAATCTCATATGTATGATCTTTCAAACTATTTGTAAGTCTTGTGCAAAAACTTTTATTAATAACAACTTTGATATGATATTTTTTTACAAACCAAAATTTATTTATTTTTTTGGTCAAAAAACTAAAATTTATATATTTTTTCTCAATTTTTTTTTAAAATTAGGATCTTTTTGGAGACTTTGAATGATTGCACATTTCTAAAACAATATTTCTCTTAACTCTACGTAATATAATACCAACAGTGTAATTTTGTTATAAAATTGTGAAAACTAAGTCCCAGGCGATATTGGATCAACCAGTTAAAGCTCCCAAATTTGTTAACGTTTTACTGTGACAGTGTAGACAAACAACAAAGAAGACCAAACAATATTTTTGGTCTTTTAACTTGCCCATTACGATTAAAATGTTAAACCGATTTAGAATATTACAAGTTTAGTCGTTGTGATTAAATAGGTTATATTATTGGTAATATGGAAGTTTATTATATGGTTATGGATTGGGATGTGCAGTTATATCGATGTAGAGAACAAACTTGAAAATGAAGTTTCCGAATCGTCAAAGACATTTAATAAGTTAAGAGACGAAAGACCATTCCAACACCTTCACATGGCACATATACACACACTCTCTGACCGTTGTATCAGATCATGTGTTCACACATGACAACAATTTAAAGTCTTAAACTAAAAATATAAGCTAAATCCTCGGGATTTCAATTAGTTAATGTGTTTTAGAACGATTCCTATATGTTATTTAATCATCTCAAGATTTTTTCACCAACAAGTCCAAGATGCTCTGAAAGAATTAGCTGGTTTTGTTTGTGTTTAACGAAAGTTAAGAAAAGATTATTATAATTTGAGATGTTGGGTGGATGAAGAACCAAAAGACATAATTTGCTATCCAAAATCTTTAATTTTTTGTTGCGTGTTGGTCGCCGTACAAACGTCAACGTGATTAGGTCTCCGTATATATGCAAATCTGAATTTTAACTTTAGCTATTATTATTTGTTTCACTTGTAAAAAAAGTTTTTTTACAAAATCAGTGAATGATGAAAATATTAGGTAGGGACGTAGGGATGTATCCACGAAGGACAACCGTATTTAAGTATATGCCAATTTTTAATATACATATTGTGAAGGGCACACTGTGACACTGATCATCATGAGCCAGGGTTAGTTTAATCTAAAAATAAGATTATGTTACTTTATTATCATAAGGATGTTTCCTTAGGATATCCGAATCTTCTGTTCTATTTATTAGAGGAATGGATTACGTCATGTGAATATTTTGCATATTCTTGATTATAGATGGACCAATAACTTCGAAAATGTAGCAAAATGGGTCCATACTTAACTGTACATCGTTTGACAATAACTGTGATCATTAAAACAATATTTGAATAAATGTGTTAATTAAAGAGCTTGCATGTTAACTATTGCATGATATCTGCATTACATTTTAACATTCACTTAGCGTGGCTCAAGTTTAGGTTTTTAAATCAGTGATGGTTGTTTTGTTTAACAGGTTATGGTTATTTAATTGGTTATGTAACAGTAACACTCGTTCGTTATTACTTACTAGCTAGTATTAGAAAAAAACAAAAAAAGATGACTACATTTCTGAACATTAAATACAAATTGTATTTATGTTTTCACCTCGTTTCTATGGTTTAAACTTTTATTACGCGTGTCTTCTAATTTAAATTATAAATTTTAATTACTTTTAAGAAAAATACCATTACCCCTATATGTATTTGAGTCAATTGAGACGGAAGAACTATATGAACTTTATAGATTTCTCAATATTCGTCCACTTAAAAATAAACTGATATCTAATCATATCTTGAAATCTCACTTTAGTTTGTCTTATAATTGAAGCCTAAGTCCTAGCATATCTCTTCCATCCGTAGTCATCATTAAAGTGGTGTATAGTAATAGTATAGATATTTCTCCAACGAAAGTTTTAGAAACAAAAGAAGATAACGATATAATGTAACATATATCATACACACAAAAGATAACTAATGAATTAACTATAGGGGTCTAAACAGAAAATAGCAAAAGGATTTTGCTAGTAACGGATACTGTAGTAACCATTTGACCATGTCAGAGGGAAGTGTTTCCCATATCGGTGCTTTGGTGAAGGGATGGGTACATTTACTATCCATGTATCCTTTGCCAATTAAAATAAGAACGAGACGAGACGACCCATTCTTAGCCTTAAACTAATTTGGGACATGAACCGGATCGACTTCAGAAGAACCAAACCTTGTGAATCATACAAAAAGTAAATAAAAACAAAAATAAAATGTCAAGAGAAAGCATTTAAGTCCGTGAAAGTGAGAAAAAAAGGAGATAAGAAGTTGCAGTGTCCCTTGTCCACCCAATCCACAATTCTATTTTATTTTTCTTCAGTTATCTATCTATCTATCTATATTACGTCTACAATTTCTAAAGAATATTGATATTTTTTTGTATTTATTATTCGTCATGAGTGGTACCAAAATTGATTTTTTTTGGATCTATTAGTTAGGTTATCTTCAGCTATCTCTGATTTTTCTTATATATTCCTTCTAAATCTATATACCATATCCTCTTGTCCATGGTCCAAGTTCAACGTGCATTGAATGTTATATTCGGCCATGTTTGAAAATATGCAGAATAATACTTAAGCTTCCGGTGGTTGAAGAGAACTAATTTCAGTACGACTAGTTGTATAATAGTATTTCGTATCTATTGTTGTATAACTTCAATGTCAAGTGTGTTTCGGGAAATAATAGTATCAAATGTTATTATTAGAATTGAGCAAAAATAGAATATCTAATATACACAAAGTACTTTGATGTATTCATACCGAATAATAGGTTTTTTAGACAAAAATGAACGTTACTTGTAAAAAGATATCGAAAATGTATTAGTTTACAAGATTTACTTTTAGATAAAGGTAAACGTTATGAAACGAGAAAAATACTAGTTCGGAACGACAACTATTCAAATCACTTGGGCAATTGTCGTTGAAGCTACTATATTTTCGATTTATAATTTTCAAAGTGTTTGATGATTATACTCAGTTATAGATTATTGGACAAAATAAACAATACATATAAAAAAAAAATATCGAAAATATATTAGTTTATGGGAACTTATCGACTTTCAGAAAAAGTTGAACGTTATAGATATTAACATGAACACGAGAAAAACATAGTTTGAAACGACACTATTCATATCATTTGGACAATTGTCGTTTGAAACTAAATTTTGTTCCGCCGATTCTTCAAACGTTACAAATATTTTAAATAATAAACTAAAAAAAAAAAAGACACTTTGCATGATTTTTTTCGAAAGTTCAATTTATGTGTCTCGTTTTCTGATTTTTAGTTAGAAAACTGAAATAGACTTCGGAAAGGTAAATAAGTTATTCTTGTTAGTAATATAGCATAATCAAGTCCTAAATAAAAGTCAAACGCTACAACATTGGATAAATTAATTCTTATTGTAGCATTCTAAATATTTCACATTATCTAAAACGAGTAAGTAATCTATAAATACAACAACTTAAATAATTTACAAAAGAGTAAAGAACAAATTAAAACAATGTCAAAATCATCGGTCCCTGATCTCCGGTGCCGGCACCCACCCGTTCATATCAACTATTTAATTTCCGACCATCCTATTACTCTATTCCATTAAATTTTGAACTCCCAAAAATAAAACGTCAGAGATGTCCCAGGCAACCACAGTCAAATCTACAACAATATGGTTACAAATCTTTAATAATATTATTATTCTTATCATTAATTAAACCCCTTAAAATGACAGTCCAATTAAAAATAATAATCAGAAAAAGTAACCAACCATTAAATAATCACAAATGGAAACTATAATTTTTTATTTTTGTTTTGGGGTTTCACATGTTTTTATAAGCAAAGCCAGTGTGGTGGACCTAACCCTTTCACGCTGTCCCGAAAAAGACTCTTTTCTTTCTCTCTTCCTCTTTCCTTCACAAAACTCTCTCATTCTACTCTCTGTTTTTTTTTTGTGTACTCTCTTAATCATACCATTTTTTTTTTTGGAAGAACAGAGTTTTTTTTTTTGTTTTCTTGTTTTGTGTGTGGAAGAAGAAGAAGGAAGAGATGGGAAATTGTCAAGCGGTTGATGCGGCAGCGTTGGTTCTACAACATCCTGATGGCAAGATCGATAGATATTACGGTCCTATATCCGTTAGTGAAGTCATGCGTATGTATCCTGGTCACTACGTTTCTCTTATCATCCCTTTGCCGGAGACAAGTATACCGGCCACCACGACGACAACGACGAAGACAGATGATAAGAGTGCTGAGAGAAGGGTTGTGAGGTTCACGCGCGTGAAACTTCTCCGACCAACTGAGAATCTTGTACTTGGTCATGCTTATCGTCTAATCACTTCACAAGGTTTGTGTTTTTGTATTTTTCTATAACTCTTTCTATATATATATATATATAGCTTTTGTTTGGTTGTGTTCTTGTAATGGGTTTCTAATTTGTTTGATATGTTTCCAGAGGTTATGAAGGTTTTGAGAGCTAAGAAGTACGCAAAGACAAAGAAACATCAGAGTGAAACGACGACTAGAGAGAAGAAGAAGCCATCACCAGAGAAGAAGATTGACGAAGAATCCGATAACAAGAATCAGAATCTGGTACGTCATCTTATAACTCGAATATAATCAAGATTTAATTAGATATGGGTTTTGGTTAATATCAAGTTTGTTTTACTTTAAGCAACAATTAAAATAATTAATGGGTTTGTGTGTCTTTTTCTTTGTTTTAATAATAGGAAACGAAAGATGAGAAGCAACGTTCAGTGTTAACGAGTTCAGCATCGTCGAAATCAAAAACATGGAGGCCATCATTGCAGAGCATCTCTGAAGCTACGAGTTGATGTTTGGTTCTTTACGTGAGGGACAAGAAACGTAGTCTCTGTGTTGAGATCAATCAAATCAGAAGATGGAATCTGACGAAAGAAAGAGATATAAAACTTTATCGAAATAAACTCTTCTCTTATGTTCCATTCTGGTTATTATTATTATATAGGAGATGAAAATTTTATAGATTTAAGATGTAAAAAGAACTCTGCAGAGATTAAGAACTTAGTCCCTTTTTTTTGTCCTGTCGTCAATGTATATATAAGTTCTCCATATGAAGAAATCAATCTAAAAAGAAAAAAAAAAAAGATTGTGAAAACATATGTTTTGTTTTTGGTGTTTACAATTTATTATTTTTAGGCATTAATGGTTTACACAAATTCTTAGAAGAAAAAAACATTAGTTAAATGAGTCCAAAAAACATTTGATTTAGATGTATCAGTATCATGTATGGTGAGGTATAAATGGGTTGTAAGAATTGCATTGAGTTGGATTGATCATTGGTAGGTACACATCCTTTCAAACATTTATGAGAAAAGGGTATTTAAAAAAAAATGACCAAATTTAAATTTATTTGGGATTTATTGAGTTATTTTCTTATACAGCTAAAATTAGACTTTTTCAAAATTTGTAAATTCCTTTGAATTGAAAGCAAACTGTTTAAATAGGTTTTTCATAACTTTCATAATTTTTTTTTATTTAGCATCCAAAAAGGATGAGCATTTTGCATCAAACCCAAACCAAACTAAATCTTGAACCGATATTTTATAAGCCGAACAATTTTAGATTATAAACCGATACTTTAGATTATAAGAAAATATCTAATTTTGGCGAACACAAAGAAGAAAAATATCTGAATTTTTTTTTTCCAATTGATATGAAAATATCTGATTAATAATTGAGATAATTCTTCTTTACTACTTTCATTCTCCAAAAATTACAAAACCAAAACCAAAAGACCGGATAATCTAGACTAAACCAATCAATTACCAAGTGGTAGATTACAGAACCAATCAATTGTAAGGATGTTATGATATGATAGGCCAATCACTATTTTGGCCTTATCCAAAATCTTTTTGTGGACAGACTCTGTCTTAGGCCAATCTCTGTTTCTCTCTCTGTCCAGAGAGAAAATGGCAGCATCAACGGTACCACTTCCTTGCTTGAAACTCCACCGTCAACCAAATCTCCTTCATGGCTGCAACAACTCATCTAACCAAACACTCCTCAGATTCAAATTTTCACCTCCAAAACCTCTATACATCTCTAGCTCCCGGCGATTCAGAGTCCTGCCAGAGACCATCACCGCCAAATTAGAAGAGGAAGTGAAGGAGGAGGAGAAGGATCAGGCAGCTGGTGATCTTGATCCTTCTGCAGCCGTTAGCACTAAGCTCTACTTTGGGAACTTGCCTTACAATGTTGACAGTGCAACTCTGGCTCAAATCATTCAAGATTTCGCTAACCCTGAGCTTGTTGAGGTTCTTTACAACAGAGACACAGGACAAAGTCGTGGATTCGCCTTTGTAACGATGAGCAATGTCGAAGATTGTAACATCATCATCGATAACCTCGATGGAACTGTAAGTTTCTTGCAAGCTTTTACAAAACACACACCAAAAAGGCATTAAAAAAACAACATTTTGGTTGATGTTTGTTGGGTTGTCTTTCTCAGGAGTATCTTGGTCGGGCTTTGAAGGTGAACTTTGCAGACAAACCAAAGCCTAACAAAGAGCCTTTGTATCCAGAGACAGAGCATAAGCTGTTTGTAGGTAACTTGTCGTGGACTGTTACTTCTGAGTCATTAGCTGGAGCGTTTAGAGAGTGTGGAGATGTGGTTGGTGCTAGAGTTGTGTATGATGGAGATACAGGAAGATCACGGGGTTATGGATTTGTTTGCTACTCTTCCAAAGCAGAAATGGATGCTGCACTTGAATCGCTTGACGGATTTGAGCTGGAGGGTCGGGAGATTCGAGTGAACCTGGCTCAAGGCAAGAAATTTTAATATCATACAATAACATTGTGGAATCATTCTGAGTTTTATTATACATTAGAGTTATGTTTAAACTAAACTAACTAATTCAAATTCAATAAATTTTTATGCTTGAAGATGTTGGTTATAACTAGTCAGTACTACTAATCTAATCTGTGAGGAAACCTCAGAGACACAAAGCAAACTTATGTGTCTTAGCTATAGAACATACGACATTAGAATGAATCAAAAGCATTGATCTTGTACCTTCTCTGGATAACAAGAAACGTCAAGAAGATCTCCTAGAGACTACTTTGCAGACATATATAAGAATCACAAAGAGACTCGTAAAATTGTACCCTGAAAGCTCCTTCACCAACTAGGTGACAACCTAACTAGCTTCACAGAATGAATTAGCTCATTACATTCATTTGACAGTTTCGGCCCTTGTCAAGGTAGGTCTTCATAGTGTAAGCTTACAAGTTACAAACTTGAGTCTCATAACTCTCTCCATTCAAGTAAGCAAAATCGTCCTTACAAAACCATCGCTATACCAAACTGATGCCTTTGATGAGAATCAGACGCATAAATGTTCTGAGAGGTCTTAACCAACCCTAGAGAATTAGACAAAAGTAAAGCAATCGACAACACTCTAATCCAAAAAAGAGGTAAAAAAAAAGTTAACCTGTCAGACAACCGTGCGACCATCCCTGCAAAGGAAGATCTAACCGGGTGCGACCAACCCCGGAGAGGAAGACCAAACCGGGTAGCGAATCGTCTACAGCGCAGAGAATCCCGAAGGAGACACAGCCGTCAATCGCACTCAAGTCGCACACCGGCAGCACCGAGAATCCCGAAGGAGACACAGCCGTCAATCACACTCAAGTCGCACGGCTATATGTCATCATCCAGGTTTAAGGGCCTGTCTCCTCGGAAACCAAGGACACAGAGGTACGAGCCTATAGAACAGATCTTAGGTCGTGACCATCAATGATTTCTAGAGATATATAAACAACAAAACTTATCCCTCACGTTATCGATGTGGGACAAAAACGAATCAAGCCTCTCTAAACAGAGCCTAAAACGTATTGTCAAAACATAGCTCAAAACGTAGTCGTTTCATTACTCCACGAACTAATGGCCCAATACGTAGTCGTTTTCTTACTTAGTGAACTAATGAGTAATGAAAGAGACTGAAACAGAGGTTTCTTCTCTCTGAATCTCATTTTGCTTAAACCCTAAAACCCTTTTGGATTAGGTTTCTTCTCCAATCTTATCCGCCGTGATAAAATCTGGTTGCTTTTTTTTTTCATGAAGTTTTGATCTTTGAAGTCCGATGATTCTATCACGCTCTGTCTCCGTGCTTCATTTGTGTGGAGTCTCTTCTTCAGCACCGTCGAAGCTCTTATCCCAAAAATTCAAAGTCTCGTTTGCTCTCGCTTATGGTTCATCTGTTTCTTTCCGTTTAAGCACTCTGACTCGATCTGATGGGAAATGGGTTCGTGGGTTTGCTTCTACCACCGAAGCAGAAGTAGAGAAGAAAGGTAATGATACGTTCTTCGCGGACCAAACCGTTTCTTGGAAGTCTCTTGGGTTATCTGATAAGGTCTCTGTAGCTCTTCAAGATTCTGGTTTCGGTAGACCATCTCTTACTCAGGTAAAGTTTTCAAATTTTGTTGAAATTCGAACAGAGAACTTGGAGAATCACTTCCTGATTGTGAAATGATGAGTTACTTTTGCTGTGTTCTCTAAAGTTTTAGGATTATGGTTCTGAAATGTTTTTATCTGTTAGGCTGTTTGCATACCGTCGATATTGTCTGGGAAAGATGTTATTGTTGCAGCAGAAACTGGTAGTGGTAAAACACATGGATATCTTGCTCCAATAATTGATCGGTTAACGAACACCACCGCTCTTGATTCCGAGAATACGAATGGAGACGAAAGGCCGTTTCCGCTTAAGAATCTCTCTCTTATCCTGTGTCCAAATGTGATGCTGTGTGAACAAGTGGTTCGGATGGTTAATGGTCTTATTGGTGAGATGGTAATCCACTTCTCAGAGTTGAAGCTGTTTGCGGGTCTCAGGTAACCATTTCCGTAATTGATGTGAGCTCTGTTACTTTGTAACTGTTCATATATAGCTGAATATGGAAGTTGTATTTGATGCAGGGTTGGCCAGATAGACTGCCTGATATAATTGTTTCGACACCTGCTGCTCTTCTGAATAATATTGAGCCGAAAAGAAATAGGCGTCTGGAGTTTCTTCGATCTGTCAAATATGTGGTATGGCTTATTTGGTTAGAGTTGTATTGTATTGTGTTCTGTGTAATTTTTGGAATTGCAGATCTCCCTTTGATTGTTTGGATCACTTGCAGGTCTTTGATGAAGCTGATATGCTTCTGTGTGGAAGCTTTCAGAATCAGATTATCCGTCTGATAAATATGCTGCGTTTTGATGAGAAACAAGTGTCTCGTTTGGTTACATCCAATATTGGAAAACCAATGGAGATTGATGCCGTGGTACCCCAAATTGATCTTGAAAATGAGGATGATGCTGAATTCGATGACGGGTCTATTTCTGAGGAAGAGGATGAAGAAGAGGAAGAGGAAGCAGAGTATCTTGATGATACAGCACAAATGCTTAGTGTTGAAGGTGAAGCTGGACCAGATACCAAAAAGGGTTGGAGAAGAGTGAGAAAGATCTATAGCCGTAGTAAGCAGTATATCTTCATTGCAGCGACACTTCCAGTTAATGGAAAGAAGACTGCTGGAGGTATTTTGAAACATATGTTTCAAGATGCTGTTTGGGTTAGCGGAAACTTTCTTCACCGAAACAGTCCAAGGTGGAAAGTTCTCACTTTTATCTTCTTTGTAGTACTGTGCATCACTCACCCCTTACAATAGTTTACTACGTCAGCTAATATGTATTATAATCTGCTTTTCTAATTAATTACTTAGTAGTAGTTTTTAAGCTACTCAAACTAAGATTTTGTTATTGTCTTTCCTATGTTGCAGACTAAAGCAAAAATGGGTTGAAGTCACAATAGACTCACAGGTTGATGCTCTTATAGAGGCTGTAAGAAACAATGACAACACTGAGAGGACGATGGTGTTTGCAAACACGGTAGAAGCAGTTGAAGCAGTGGCTGATATATTGGAGAAAGCTAGTATCCAGTGTTATCGTTATCACAAAAACCACAAGCTTGACGAACGTGCTAATATACTAGCTGATTTCAGAGAAACCGGCGGTGTCTTTGTTTGCACTGATGCAGCTGCCCGTGGAGTTGATGTTCCTAACGTCTCACACGTTATTCAGGTTGCTTTTTCGAATTCTAACTAACACCCTTTTTCAAAGTATTCAGCTCTCTAAAACCATAATGAAAATTCTTTGGGGTTGGTTGCAGGCGGATTTTGCTAGTTCTGCAGTTGATTTCCTTCACAGGATAGGTCGAACAGCTAGAGCTGGGCAATATGGAACAGTGACCAGTCTATACACTGAGGCTAACCGTGATTTAGTAGAAGCAATCCGTGAAGCAGTGAAGATGGGTCAGCCAGTGGTATAGATTCTATCAAACTCCCATGATTTCAATTCAGTTTTACTGTCACCCTTAGTAGAATCCTCTGCATACCTTGTGATGATTCATTCTTGTGTTTTATGAAATGTCCAGGAAACTGCATTCAGCAGGAAAAGAGGGTTTAGGAACAAGGTTAAGAAGAGAGGTAAATAAACTTAAGAATCCATAGATGCAATAATATAATGAGAAAGATAATGAGAAGCTAATTTGTGTTTTAATGTTTCAGCTTTTCTGAAAGCTGGAGAAGCAGAGGAGCCTCAAGCTGTGAGATTTTAAAACGTTCTCTTTTCTTTTTTGTTTCTTCTCTCTCAATTTCCATAGGCGTTGTTGTATATAGTGGGTTGTAACTTGTACCTGATAACAATCTCTTTTATACCATAAGTTCTTTTTTGCAATTCTAAATACTAAAGCTTACTCCCTAAAAATTATACCCTAACTGTAAAATTCTCAACCGACCTAAAAAAAATTATAAAAATTAATTAAGATATTTTTAGTGTGTCAATTAGTATTATTTTAAAAAATTTGTGGTGTATGTGTTATAATTATCTATAAAACTTGTTTTAGTGTTTTTCGAGAAAATTTCTCTTAAGTTTTTATATAAACATGTATCTCAAAATTGGCTCTTTTAAGCTAATGTTTTTAAAATTGTTGACGAAAGAAATTTACCAAAATCTTAGTCAATGCAAAATACAAAATCTTAGAAAACTTTTAAATCTATATATATATATATATATATATATTAAAATAAAAATAATTTCCAAAAGATATACCACGATATAGCGCGGGATTTTATTTAGTTATTTTAAAATAATATAAAACGGAAAGCAATCTCACACGACCTATCAAATAGACACAAAACTTATTATCCATCTTTTTAAAATCATCTAATATATTTGTTTCCAAGTATGTATATTATTTCAGAAGAAAGAAATGATTAGTGCCAAATACAACCTATTTCACCTCTTTATATAAACTTACTCTAAGAGAGTAAAAAATATTAAAAAAAAAAAAAAAAACAGAAAAGATAATACCTCCTTCAACCCACAAATTTGGCAGCTTAGCCGATAAGCTACTCCAGCAAATGGCCTCCCCAACGTTAGCCTTAGCCCAATCTCCTCCTCTAAAACCTCCAGCCGTTTCAGTCACTCGAAGAATTCCTCATTGCTGGTCCGAGCTTCCTCTTGATCTCATGCAAATGGTTTTCGAACGCCTTGGCTTTTTGGATTTCGACCGAGCTAAATCAGTTTGTTCATCTTGGCTATCTGGTTCGAGACAATCTAAGCCAAGCAATAAGATCCCTTGGATGGTTCTATTCCCTGTGGACAAGAATTATTGTCTCTTGATCAACCCTGAAGATAAAGAAAAGATGTACAAAACTCAACATCTAGGTGACAATTTTGCAAAGAGTATTTGTTTGACGACTTATAGAAGCTGGCTTTTGATGCAACCTCATTTAAGAGAGAAGAAATCTCTTCATCCTACTTATCCAAACCATAATCTATATATTTTGGATCTTTTAACCCGCGAGAGAATCAATCTACCGGCTTTGGAATCAAGAAATGATGAACTCTCCTACCCGATATTATGGATAGACGAGAAAACCAAAGACTACCTAGTTATCGCAATAGTTGATGATGAAGACAGTCTGATTTCTTTCAAGAAAGGAAATAATTCGTGGAAAGAGATCCCCCAGTTGCCAATGTCATGCAACGAAGAATGTCATAACATGGTATACAAAGATCACATGCTTTTTTGTCTCAACTCTTCTTTTCTCAATATTTTTGATTTTTCTGGAGAAGTTCCGCTGAAAGTTTTCATAACTAGTGTACGTGGATACACACCTACTGAAGGAGGTTACATTAGCCGTCCTTGTAATCCATGTGCGTTGGATTACTGTAAGTATAATATAGTAGTCACTCTACGTGGAGATGTCTTAATTGTTAAGAGCTTTGGTCCGCTTGTGTCCAAAACATGGACCTTTAAAATCTACAAGATGGATCCATTGAGGAAGGACAATTGGGAGGAAATTGATTCTTTGGGTGATGAGTCAATTCTTTTAGAGTTGGGTATTACAGTGCTTGCTAAGGACCAAGAGGGAATCACTCGTAACTCCATCTACTTCACTGAAAATAAGTATTTTGGGGGATATAAAAAGAATGAAATCTTCATATTCAATCTTGATACAAAGAAGGTCGAAGAACAACCACAAGCATTTGTTTCTTTGTCCATTCCATTGTATCATGCTCTTTGGTTCTTACCAAGTTTCAAAAGAGAATGATTGATCATGTATTCTATATGGTTTAATATAATTGTTTTTTTCTTATAAAAAATATATTGTGATCGTGTGTATCTAGAGCATCTCTTTCACTAAAAAAAAAAAAAAAAGAGAAAAAAACGAAAATAAATAAGAGAGATCAAGATTGTGGTATGTAAGCATTGAACACATGAGTAATAAATTTTGAACAATATGTCGTAAACATGAGAACTCCACTTAAGAAATCTTCCATGCAAAGTGTCTGAGATTCGATTGAGAACTATAGATGAGAAAATTAGAGATTATTTCTAATATATATAAAGAATCATATGTTTTTTTTTTTTTTGATATGAAATGTGTAATTTATGGATCGATCTAAAAAGATATGTACAAAGAATTCAGAACACTACAAGAGAATAAAACTGAAACAGAGCGGAAATCTACAAAGATACGAGTAAAAACAAACCACCAGAACAGCTTAGGCCAAGCGCCCCATTGGGGGTGTATTCAGTCGCGAGCCAACGTTGTATCAAGTATTTATATGAGGCGAGGTTTGCGAGAATAGTAGTGGGAGGTAACACAACGGGTGTGATCTCATAAAATTTTTCCCCCCACCTTGTCTTCCTTTTTACATGTGAAGAACATATCAATTCTCTTTTTTGCTCTCTCGTTCTAGTCTTTGAATAAAAAAAACCCAATCTCTATCATCATGTGATACAAGAGGAAAATTCATGTTACACAATTACCATCCACATCAACATAATCACAAAATTGAAAGCCACAATCTTTACTTGGGGGTCTTTTTTTTTTTTTTTTTTTAACATAAAAGACCAAACACTCTTTAATCAAACCAAATTAGAGTGACCACAAGAAAGAAAAAAAATGGCAACCATCAAAGCATTACAAATGAAATGATGTCTTTGCAAAGAAAATCATCCAATAAAATGATACAACACTCACATGAGATTCACCACGTTCAAGTGCGTTTCTTATGCCATTAATCAAATGTTGACAGCAGCGACATACTCAAATACATATTCCACCGGAACAGGATGTGGAAGCACTGCATCAAACCACTCGATCTTCCCCCAAGTCTTTTCACTGTTGCGTCTTTCAAGTGCTATCATGGCACACCAAATCATCCTATTCTTATAGCCACCAACAGAAGCCACAAACCTGTCCCAAAAAATTGCCATTTTCCCACCATAATCCGCCAACATAACATTGGCATAATGAGCAAACTTACGCAGTTTTTTTTATACCATTCAAGATTCTCCAGGATCTTGCCTTAGTGTCATACCATTTGATCTCTTCTTCATGATAATGGTAAAGCACGTTCTCTATTACACACGCAGACAGCCATTGCAAACCCAAATCCATCTCCGATCCTGAACTATTCCATGTACCATCATTGGGGTTGTAAGCCACACCCTTATCCCCAAAAATGTATAGCTTTCCATAAATCACTACATTATTAGTGTGATCATGACAGCCATGTCACCTCAACCTACCTACACGGCTCAACACAGGCTCCCAAGTTTCGGTTTTTAGATCCAAAACCTCCATCCAGTTTGACGGATCGTAGTGTTTATAACAGCCTACTGTTACGTATATCTTCCCATCAAGTAATTTAGCTGATGGGTATTCTCGTTCCACCTGCATGCTCGGAGCTTGGAGCCACGTGTGAAACCAGCAGTCTAGGATTGAGACACTAGATGAGGAATATGGAGAGCCTTACTTGCCCCTTCATGATAATGTATGGCTCATCTATACCTAAGCTACACTAATGTTAAGATGATTCCATATTGCCTGAAAAGTTTCCATCGGGTACAACTTTATCTAAACAACTGCAGAAGACTCACATCACTACCAGATTCACTCAGCAAAAACTGTGAATCAATGGAGAGCCTGACTTGCCCCTTATAACACTCAATATGCGCAACTTAATTACTCCAACTCCTTCAGGAAAACATATGTGAATTTGAATTAGCAAAACTTCCGAAGAATAAGCAGTCCACAGTACTGAAGACAGAGAATGTGAATTTGTATCCGTCTAAACTTATGAAGAGATGAACCCGGCGAAGCGTGCGAAGAACTGACAAAGCATAAGGAACCATATACCAATTTTGGAATGTAGCTATGTGCCTAAACATTTTCACTGAAACATATAATATCGTTTTTGGAATGTAGCTATGTGCCTGAAACAAACTCAAGAGTCTCTTCAGGTTTTTTTCTTGTCTTGCCTCAGCTGAATATTGTACCATTTCTTCTTCTTCACTCCATCTTCTTCCCTAACTGCGACTTCTCCTTCTTCTCTAGGTTCCATTAAAAGACTGTTCTTTTTCTTGCTCTTTCCCTTGCTCCAGCTTCTGTTCTTGCTTGAACTTTGCTTCGTCGGCGGAAAGATTGTGTACGCCGCACATATCTCGTTCCTCCTCTTGAGCAGCTCATCGATCTGCAAACAAAACAAATGTCAGTTAACTGCTAATGTAACCAAGACAGCGGAGTGATATTGGCAGCTCTCTCTCTCACCTCTTGTACTTCCCCTGTGCATTTACTAGCCATCTCTGTGAACTGTGCAAAGACCTCGTGATATTCAGATTCAAATTTTAATAGCTCAGTTCTTTTCGAGACTATCTGTGCTTCAGTGGATCGGAGATCTTCTTTCTCATTTTCAAATGGAGCAGATGAGAATATTTCTAGAGTGTAACTCACACTTTTAAAAAAGTTGTCACCTAATGTAAAATGACACCAAGTGAGGTTACTTTAAAGTTGACTAGTAACTCATTTAAAACTGTAAGCGAATGAAACAAAACATACCGTAAACAGCAAATACATGAGATCCAGGTTTCAGTTCAGTGATCTCAAACGGTTGGAATGCATCGAGCCTTTTGAAAAATCCGGTCTCTGGATCCCTTGAGAGAGCCCTCTGTGGCCAAAAGGTAGACAGCTGAGTACATTGATGACTGAGAGATTAATATAAAAGTGTTAACTTAAGAGGGAAGAGAAGATAGTTAACTGAATTAACCCTGTGATCAAAACGGTAAACAGGAAAGCCGAAAAAGTATAGCCCTGCAGTCGAGAGCTTTCCTGTTTTCCTGCTGTCTTCCTTTAGCAGAATGAAAGCAAATAAAACATAGTTTAGAGACAGGGAGAAACTAAAGAGGCATGAAGATTCAACCGAATGCAAAATTTTGACGTTAACTGTTAAGGGGATTAGAAACTTGAGAAAAAAGTATATGATAAAACAGAAACTACATGATCAGTCAATGTAGGATCAAATGCAACCAAATGATTGTTACTTAGTAAACTAATAATACAAAACTTCATACCTGTAGGGCCAAGCTTAGTCCTCCATTCTCTTCTTCATCAAAGTAAAGTAACTGAGAAGCAAAAGGAATCAGAAGGTCGATATAGAATATGAAAAACAACTACGAGATTCTTGAACATGAAAGACAAAAGTTTGTGCCAACACACCTTGAATTTGTTTTTAGCAGATGACTGCACTTTACAGATCAATCCCGCATGAGCTTCTTCTTCTGTTAACGTAACAGAATAAAAATGAGCCGATTGTTTTTCAACCTGTTAGGGAAGCAAATATGTAAGAGAAGATGACAGAACCACATTAATGCAAAGAAAGTTAATGCTAGTGTAAACAACTAATTGTCATACCTTCCTGGAAACAACTTGCCCAACCGTAAGAGGCAAAGTAGTAACTGTTCCATTCAGCGCTTCCTCCAGTAAATTTGCTGAGACAGTTGTCTTGATTTGCACTCCAAGCTTACTGTGTTCAACAAAATCATCAAGTTGCTAAGGGGATTTTTGGTAGTAATTGAATAACAGAGAGTAGAGAAAGCTAGTTTCAACGAAACTCACTTGAACAGCGCGGCGAATATTGTATTAACAGCTCCTAAGCTTGAAAGATCAAGCTCAAGATCTTCATTTTCCGGACCAGGAGCCTACATAAACATCACAGGTGAACCAATGTAAAAACAAGATATGGGAAATTAAGTCGAATTTGAATAAAGGTGCATCTAAAGAAGAACTATAAACTATCACTTTAGGCGATTTAAGGTTATCTGCACACAGCAAAAGTGTAGAATGCTTGTTCCAACACTAAAGAAACGTAATCAGTAGCTGAACACATCTATCCTAAACAAACGCTTAACCATGGAACCATCTCCCCAGTGCTTCAGACAATGGTTTCAATCAACCATCAAAGATTAGGATGTTAAAAAAAAAAACTCAAAACATGAATTGAAACCTTCACCTCAGAGGAAGTTGTATCAAATTGACGCCGATTCTCCGGATCAGACAAGACCTCATAGGCAAATGTAATCTCCTCAAACATATCCGCAGCAACCGGGTCGTTTGGATTCTTATCAGGATGGTACCTTGAAATAAAACTAAACTTCAGTACTTGGTAACAACAAACACATCAAGTAGTGATCTAAACCTCTTAATCACTTCTGAACCTAAAATTACATCCAACAAAACATCAAAATCACGAAAGTTTCAAACTTTTTTCACAGAATCGAATTATATATACCTGAGAGCCATTCTCCGATAAGCACTTTTGATCTCTTGATCAGTCGAATTGGTAGGGATGCCAAGGACTTCATAAGGGTTTCTTCGTCGGAGATCATATTCTCCGACGTCGTCTTTATTATCCGATCTTGATCTCATTGTTTACTTACCAAAGAAAGTGTTTAGATTTTGATTCCGAAGCTTAAAAGAAAAAAAAATCGTTGCTTTTTAAAATACAGAAGGTGGATATAGCAAAATCTGGGGATCTTCGCAGCAAGTGGGGAGAATGATTCATGCCTCGTGAATTGTGGTTTGTTAATCCAAAACCCTAGGAGACGACGAGACAGAGATAGAGGCAGCTCCATGGGGAAAACCCCACAAGCACTCTGAGCTGGAGAAGACAACAGAGAAGGAGACGAGACACCACACTTACACTTAATTCGTTGTTTTTTTAATTTTTAAATTATCTAATTTTAATTTTTTTACCTGGTTTTGTTTTCTTTTTAATATATAGTTCACATAACCCACTTGTAATAAAAACGGCCCAAAACAGATCAGAAAAGCCCATAAAAATACTGTATGGCACGTGCAACACTACATTCTCAAAGAAGATTAATTTTAAAAAATAAATTAATTTGTTGTTTATGAAACTAAATGGCTACAAATAGTTTTAAGTTAGTATATAATAAATTTTGATTTAAATTTATAATAGCATAAATGTAATTAATATTAAAATGTGATTAATATAGGGCGATCATCTGAGTTTCTTCTCTTCAAATGACTTGCCTAAAATCAACTAATAAACCGACATTAAAACATAAACGGACCTAGCCCATATAGCCCAATAAGAACGTCTGAAAAGTTTGATGTATTCGAGCAATTTGACAACGTCGGCCACTGTCGGTCTACGACCGGTTCCGGTTCAAAAACAAACACATCATTCATCTCTTGAACCGGTGATCTATCACCACCTCTTCTCTTTGGTCTCGTACATGTACCACTCCTATTACTTGAACACTAACATCTACAGACGACGTTGTAGAACCAAACCAGAGTAAATAACTTGAACTAGGAGAAAATATTAGATATAACTTGATACCCAAGTTTCAAGCTTGTCTCCTTCTTCAGAAAACCTCATCATATGTTGGTCTTCTTCCAATTGGACTTGGACAGGCCTCATACTATAAATAATTCATATATTTGTATTATCCATTACGTTACGTATGAAAGGAAACTGGATTTTATACATAACACAATTCATCCATTTATGTTCAAAGTACTCTTTTTACAATTCCATGACTGTAGATTATATTTCCACTGTGGACACAACTAAACTAAGCACACACAAAGCTGCGTTATCAGCCTCCAAAACCTTGCTTAATTGCACTGGTCCAAATCGCCTTTCAGAAACAGATGCAGATTGGTCAAAAGACA
Source organism: Camelina laxa (assembly GCA_024034495.1). Taxonomy (NCBI): domain Eukaryota; kingdom Viridiplantae; phylum Streptophyta; class Magnoliopsida; order Brassicales; family Brassicaceae; genus Camelina; species Camelina laxa. The sequence continues at coordinate 2,122,320 of CM043883.1, forward strand.
TTATCTCTTTAAGAGTTGCAAAAAAGTCTCAAACGAAACCCTACGAGTCACACATAATGTTTTATAGAGATACTTAACCATCTTTCTTTTCCTTAACCATATTTTTTAGATACTTTATGAAAATTGTACTGTTTAAGATTTAGCTGATGAACAATTAAACCATCACAAAATTCTACTGTTTATGATTTAAAATGGTACTTTTTAACCATCACAATATATTTTTTTATAAGAAAAGAAAAACAATTAAACCATATTAGAATACATGATCAATCATTCCCTTTTGAAATTTGGAAAGAACCAACGAGCATGAGACAATGGAATGGACGAAGAAACACATGCTTGTGGTTGTTGTTCGACCTCCTTTGTATCAAGATTGAATATGAAGATTCCATTACTTTCATATGCCGGCCCAAAATACTTATTGTCAGTGAAGTAGATGGAGTTACGAGTGATTCCCTCTTGGTCCTTAGCAAGCACCGTAATACCCAACTCTAGAAGAATTGACTCATCTCCCAGAGAATCAATTTCCTCCCAGTTGTCCTTCGTCAGTGGATCCATCTTGTAGATTTTAAAGGTCCATGTCCTCTTAACAACTAAGACATCTCCACGTAGAGTGACTACTATATTCCACTTACAGTCATTCCACGCACATAGATTACAAGGACGGCTAATGTAAATTCCTTCAGTAGGTATGTATCCACGTACAATAGTTCTGAAAACTTTCAGCGGAACTTCTCCAGAAAAATCAAAAATGTGGAGAAAAGAACAGTTGAGACAATAAAGCATGTGATCTTTGTATACCATGTTATAGCATTCTTCGGTGCATGACTTTGGCAACTGGGGGATCTCTTTCCACGAACTATTTCCTTTCTTGAAAGAAATCGGAGTGTCTTTATCAGCTATTGCGATAACTAGGTAGTCTTTGGTTTTCTCATCTATCCATAATATCGGGTTGGAGAGTCCATCTTTTCCTGACTTGAAAGCTGGTAGATTGATTCTCTCGCGGGTTAAAAGATCCAAAATATATACATCATGCTTTGGATAAAGAGCTTCTTTCTCTTTGTAACGATGTTGCATCAAAAGCCAGCTTCTATAAATCGTCAAACAAATACTCTTTGCAAAATTGTCACCGAGATGTTGAGTTTTGTAGATCTTTACTTTATCTTCAGGATTGATCAAGAGACAATAATTCTTGTCCACGGGGAGTAGAACCATCCAAGGGATCTTATTGCTTGGCTTAGATTGTCTCGAACCAGATAGCCAAGATGAACAAACTGATTTAGCTCGGTCGAAATCCGAAAATCCAAGGCGTTCGAAAACCATTTGCATGAGATCCAGAGGAAGCTCGGACCAGCAATGAGGAATTCTTCGAGTGAGTGAAACGGCTGGAGGTTTTAGAGGAGGAGATTGGGCTAAGGCCAACGTTGGGGAGGCCATTTGCTGGAGTAGCTTATCGGCTAAGCTGCCAAGTTTGTGGGTTGAAGGGTATTCTCTTTTCTGTTTTTTTTTTAATAATCTTTTTCACTCTCTTAGAGTAAGTTTATATAAAGAGGTGAAATAGGTTGTATATGGCACTAGTCATTTCTTTCTTTTGAAATAATATACATACTTGGAAACAAATATATTGGATGATTTTAAAAAGATGGATAATAAGTTTTGTGTCTATTTGATAGGTCGTGTGAGATCGCTTTCCGTTTTCTATTATTTTAAAATAACTAATAAAATCCCGCGCTATCTCGCGGTATATTTTTCGGAAATTACTTTTATTTTAATAGGAATATAATTTGTATTTTGCATTTAGTAATATTTTGGTAAACTTTTTTGGTCAACAACTTAAAAAAGATTAACTCAAAAGAGCTACTTTTAAAATACATAGTTTATATATAAACTTAAGAGAAATTCTTTCGAATAATATTAAAACAATTTTTATGGACAAATATAACATAGACTCTACATAGTTTATATATAAACTTAAGAGAAATTTTTTATTAATTTTTATAATTTTTTTAAGGTTTGGACTGATAATTTTATATTTAAGTATAATTTTTAAGGAGCAAGCTTTAGTTTTTAGGGTGCTAATTCTTGAAACGCCTGATGTTTATTGAGTTACCATTACTTATGTAAATTAGAGTCAAAGACCATGAGTTTACCTGGCCCTGTTCTGAAAATTACCAGGGTCAAGTTTATATATTTATGTGCAGAAAAAATTGGGTAAAATGTAAGTATTATGTTATGGTTGAAAAAGATTATGGAACATCAACCATGAACCGTCATGCAACCAGATGTAAGAAAAGACCACAATTAGGTGGTTAGATCAATGTGACGATAATATGTTATGCATACCTACTTATTTTCTATTATTTCTATTTGTTAAAATTTATTAGAAGGTGATACAGTGCATTATTATGAAATATTATTATTATTATTATATTTTATTTAATTGATAATTATTGTTATAATATTTTGTAGTTATAGGGGTTTAAGATTTTATTACAAATAATCGTCTAAGGCTTCTTGGAAAAATACTTAGGTTCACTCGTATAGGTGAACGCTTGTATTTGTCCTCTCTTCTGTCAGCCAATCAGAATCTTATATCTAATATTTTATTTAAAAAGTAAATCAAAATTAAATTAAAAAGCAAAATAAATTAAAGAAAAAAATTATGTATACTTTTAATTAAGAAAAATTAAATATTGGGTTGGTTTAGATTTTACAATTAAACAAGGTTATATCTCAGTTTGGGTTTATAAATAAGAATTAGGATATAGATTTTACAATTAGAACGAAATTATATGTCGATTTGGGTTTACAAATGAGATGATTAGGATTTAGATTTTACAATTAAAACAAAATTATAAGTCAGTTTGGATTTACAAATGAGATTGTTAGAATTTAGATTTTACAATTAGAACAAAATTATATGCTGATTTGGGTTACAAATGAGAGTGGTTAAGATTTAGATTTTACAATTATAACTAACTTGTATGTCAGTGTGGGTTTACAAATAAGGTGGTTAGCGGTCGGCTGACTTAGAGCATAACTCAACCAAGCGTTATGGATGACTTAATGAAATCTGGCTGAGTTGACGGCTGAGTTTCATCCGATGGTTGAGTTGTCAAAACTTTGGCTGAGTTCTCACTACGGCACGGCTGAATTAGCTTTTCCCGGCTGGCTGAGTTATAAACAACGACTGACTTATGAGATGTCGTTACGGCTGAGTTATGGTTAAACACATTAACTCAGCTGTCATAAGCTGTCTTACCGGACAACTCGACCATTTTACGGATGACTTAGTAGCAAAAGATTAGAATATCATTTAGTTACAGCTGACTTATTAAAAGATATGGTTGAGTTACAAATTTTCAGTTGAGTAAGCGACTGAACTTGACAGCCATTTTTTTGCTTTTTAATTACTGTAAGTTATAATCTTGTTTGATGGCTGATTTAATTAGGCTGATTTACATGTTCGTATGGTGGCTGACTTGCCACTTCAGACGCATCATCCATGTCAGCATTCCATGTCTTTATCTTCTCCGGAAATACGAAACGTCGTTCTTTCGACTTTTGTTCTTCAACTGGTTAAAAAGTGTTCTTCACCTTGTTCTTCCTCTTGTTTTTCTCCTTGTTCTGAACTTCTTAATTACACTCATTCTTATCAATTTCCTCATTCTTCTTCATTTTATTTCATGGATCCAGTTCCGGTAATTGTTGTTTCAGTAATTGGGTAAAGAAACACAAATATATATTTAAGCATCACTCATGTTCGCGATATAAACAAGTTGGGCACAATGTGAAAACTTTTCGGACGTAGTATTGTTGTAATACATTTATTATATTTTGTGTAATAACTCAGCCGTTAAGCATTATAACTCAGCCGTCATATTAATCGATGAGACCTTTCGTTTTCCGTTTTTAGATTATTTCTTGTGATAACTCAGCCACAAAGCATTATAACTCAGCCGTCATATTAATCGATGAGACCTTTCGTTTTTCCGTAAATACTAACTCAACCATCAAGTCGTATAAATGAGCCGTTTGCTTTCAGATTATTTCTTGTGATAACTCCGTCACAAAGCATTATAACTCAGCCGTCATATGAATCGACGAGACCTTTCGTTTTCCCGCTAATATTATAACTCAGCCGTCACATACTGGAACCCGAAAACGAGGGCGGCTTAGACGGAAACGAACAAGACATAAATGACGAAGAGAGAGAGTGCAAGAGAGGATACCGAGCAAGGACAGCGAGAGATGACGGCGAGATAGTAGAGAAAGACAGAGTATCGCCGGCGGAATTAGGATTCGGCGACAAACGAGAGAGCGAATTTTTTTTTTCGGGTTGTGAACAGTAAAAATTGTTCAGTTTTACTCTCTTTTGATATAAAGAATAAACTATCGATTCTGGAAAAAAAGAAAACTGTCTAATAATATGGATTTTAATTTGCTGATATGTATTTATTTTATTATTTTTTAATCAAAATCGAAAAATAAACCTAAAAGATAAATTGTAATTAAACAGCACACCAAAACCAACTTTTAGATTACATCTGAGAAATTCTTTTTAGATGTAAAGAAATTCAATTACTAAAACAATGTTATTTTATTACACATTTTTAAAAAAAAATATTGGAAGACCTTCTCGTTGGTACGAAGGATGCAGATGGTATAAAGAATTGAAGATTATGCACTAGTTGTGGGTTAGTATTTTAAGGAGACGTAAGATTTATATGTCACTATGAAGTCATGAACTATATAGCACCTCCATCTCTAAGAAAAGTCCTTTCATTTCATCTATTGGATGAGAGAAAATGATGTTTGAACTAAGACTAGATGAATTTTCATAAAGTGAGCTTTCCAACTCCAAAGATCCTTCGTCAGCCAACTAGGAGATGAATGAAGAAGAAGATAATGATGAAGACTTTTTTTTTTTTTTTTTTTTCATTTTCACAACACCAAATATAAAAGAGTAGGATTCAAAGATCCAAAGTTTGATACAACATAAAAGGTATTCCCCAATACTATAAAAAGATAGATAACATGTTTCAACAAAGGATCCAAGAAAGCTTTAGGACAAGTGCTAGAAAGCGGTTTGACCCATGAAAGATCAAGGTTTGTTGAAGGGTCTTCCAAAAGTACATCCATGGTACATCCATGAGAGATAATGATAAAGACAAAGAGTAGTTATCCGTTGTAGTCAGTGGCGGAGCTAACCAACAAGGCAACAAGTAACAGTTTACAATTACTTGAAATCTTTACTTTTTTTTCTTTTTGTGCATCTTTACTTTACTTGACATTATTAAAAATTCAATTTTTATAGTGAAAAACAAATGTTAATACACATTATGAATGTTGACATAACCATTGCAACTTTAAAAATTTTGGTTAGCACTGTCCTTATTAAATACTCACAAAACATTGAGAATTTGACAGTTCTGTTTTTGGGTTACACAGCCCGAACAAATTATACAGTTCTGTTTTCCATTGCGTTCTAATTTGCCATTAATTTAATTAGATATCCACCATAAAACACTAGAAAAAATGTACGTGGAATAACATCATCCGATTATGTCAATTAAAAAACTTGTCTTTCAAACAAAACTGGACTAACCAACTTACGTATGTAACATAAACAATTTGTAGTACTTGAAAAAACATTTTCTCTGTTGTCGGAAAACTTGAAAGTGACTTTTAAAACAGTTATGTCTAAACTTGAAAAACTCCAAAATATTGAGATTTTGTCAATATATTCCATTACCATGAGCTCCATGACACAAAATAGTCAAAATATAAAACCAGTTTAAGTACAGAGAACCAATACTGGACACAAACCAATCATATAGAATATTTACTTTAAGAAAAAAATATAAAAATAAAATAGAAAATATTGACCCCCCAAACGTGTCATCATTTCTAAAAACAAATAAACAAAATACACGTGGCACCCAATGATAGGCTAAACACCCACCCTCTCCACCGACGCAAGCTACCACGACCACCGCTAGTTTCACTCTGACGGCTACTCTTCTTCTCACCACCACCACCGTCTCCGTTCGGATTCCCACCGTATAAATGCTGAATCCCTTCAATATCATCCTTAGCTAACTCCACTTTCCGATCACCACCAGAAATCGCCGGAAACATAATCGCATCTTCCACCGACGAGTGCCCTAACCCTAACAAATGCCCGATCTCATGAACAACCACCGATTCAAGATCCACCACCGACGTCACCGGCAATATCCGACGGCTGATTCCACCGTCAGAGGTTAACCAATCCTCGTCACTGTCTAAATGCAACATCCCCGTAGGAGGAGACGAAGCGTGAGCCAACGTTCCCATCGCTCCATCAAACGGCTCACCATCTCCATGTTCACCGGAGAAGAACCCGATCACTATATCAGCTCCGAGAAGCGACTCAGAGCGCGTGAAATTCAACGGCGTCACTTCCGACCAGCGCGTGAAAGCGCGTGCAAACACGCGTTTAACCTCGTCGGTGAGATTGTTCTGCGGACAAACGCGTAAGTCAGATCTCGTTTCCGTTTCGGCCACCGCGGCTTCCCGGGAAAAAACGAGTACCGCTCCGTCGTACGAAGCTTTCTTCCGCCGTTCATCTCCGAAACACCGTCGACCATATCCGGATTCCCGCATCGTGGTTTGACGATCTGCCGGAGAGTCGAAGAATCGAGTTTTCCGGTGACTTTGAGATTGAAATTTTTCTGGTACGTGTCGATCGCTGATTGGAGCACGTCGTCGAAATCGTCGGTGCAGTTATCGACGGCGGCGGCGGAGATGTAACCGAAACGATGGAAGTATCGTTTGAGTTTGGAGAGACCGTCGATTTTTTCTCCGATGTGACAACCGGCGAGTTTTGAAAAAGTTTCCCACGCGTTTTGCGTTGCGTTTAGGAATTGTAACGGTGGGATTGAAGATACGTTTGTGTAGAATTTGGCTGAGATTGGAGTCACTGTGAAGAAGAAGAAGAAGCTTGTTAAGATCGTTACTACTATAAGAAATCTCATTCTTGTATTTTTAGGAAGAAAAAAAATAGATTATAAAAAAAATAAAAATAAAGAGAAGCTACAGAAAAATGGAAGATGAAGATATGAAACGACGTCGTCTATGTTATAAAAGCCTCTGTTGTTTCATTTTCCACACGGTGTCTAAATGCTACGTGACATGTCTGAAAATAAAGTCAAAATAATACTATAGAAAACAGACCAAACACAATCATACTTTCAGTTTTTTTTTTTCCTTTCTAATCAGTAATTCTATTTTGCATTAAAATTTTGAGTATCAAATTTTTTTTTAAATGGACATGCTAACTTTAATCTCTATCTTAATTCTTAAACATTATAATAGAAATGTTCTATATGTTATATATGTTAGTGAGAGTATTGGATTTACCACCCACCAACACCGTAAGATGTTAATATCAATCTTTTGGATTTATACAAAAGAAGTTAGGATTTATATTTTATAATTAAACAAACTATAAATAAGGTTAAGAATAATATATTTAAAATTCAGATTTAGGATTTTTTCTAAACTTATTAATTTATGTTGATTTATTTCAATTGCTTAAACTAGATAATAAAATCACATCACTATAATATCATCGCTACTCTTTGTCACAAAATAAAATCACATATAACTTCTCCAGATATTGCTACTCTCCAAAATCTCGATGAATTTACTAGCAATGTTATTGTTTGATGTTATTGTTGATTTAGAGCTTTTACTTTATCTTCTCAAGACAATGATTATATCAACTTGATTTTTGTCCATCTGTGCAGCATATGACTCAATCTGAAACTGTTAACACAAACAAAAAAATCAGAGGATAATATTAGTTGAAACAACTTTACATTTTGGGGCACTAAACACTTTAATATGATAATATGAGGATAAAGAAAATGTATTCATGGAAAACCACAATAACTTTCTATATGTTTTTGACTATAGTAATACATGATGAAAGAAAAAGAGGTGACTAGCGCACAATTCCCGCACATACATGCCAAGCACAAAGATAATTTTAAATAAATAATCTTAGTTATTTTGGTAAATTTCTACTTATATAAAGATAATAAAATATTTCATAGCCTTTTATATACTATAGTTAATATTCATACATCATACTTATTAACTATTATCTATTTAATTTAGTTTTGTTTGTTGTAAATAATAATAAAGAAAAATATATTTAAATTAAACAAAAATTTTAATACATTTTAATGTGAAAACTATAGTGTTTTGTTTATGTATAATAGAAGAGAACTCATCTATTATGTAGTTGACTAGTAGGGACTCTTGTTGAGGCTATTCTAGGTTTAGGTTATGTTTAAGTATAAGTTTAAGATAAAGAATAAAAACTTTGCTATTTTTTTGGTTCAAAATAGAAAATATAAAGCTTTGCTAGTTTTTATCACCGTCTTTGATTTTAGTTTTCATAACAATTTTATTTTAACAACTTTTTATATAGTTTTACATTTTACATAGTTTTTGAGAAATTTAAGAAGATGTTAATTTGAAAACTGTTAATTGTTTATGTTTGATATTATTTCATTACCACATTCGTTACAAGAATGTTATACATAGACTTACTTCAACTTGGATTTATTGTAAATTTTTATTTTTAAAATCTATATAATTAATATGTGCATTAAACTAAGCATTCATATTTTAAAACAAACAAAGAATAACATACTTTTAGTTTCTACTTTATTTTGTTAAATTTTTTTATGTATGAAACTTTTAGCCTTTTTGAGAGTATATGACTATATACTATTAGCCACCGAAGCAACCATTTTCTCAGAGCACACCTTCGTTGACTTTTTTAGCGACTTCTCTTGAACCAATGTCTTTAACCACAGTCCCAACGCTCCCCATCAGATCCGGCCCTTCCGGCCATCACTCGATGCCTGTCTTAGGTTTCGGAACTGCCGCGTCTCCGCTACCGGAACCAACGATGCTGAAAGAGACGGTGATCGAAGCCATCAAGCTCGGTTATCGCCACTTCGACACATCTCCAAGGTACCAAACAGAGGAGCCCATCGGCGAAGCTTTGGCCGAGGCGGTCTCTCTCGGTTTAGTCCGATCTCGATCCGATTTCTTCGTCACTACCAAACTCTGGTGTGCTGATGCTCATGCCGGTCTCGTTGTACCGGCTATCAAACGGAGTTTAAAGTAAGATTTTAGATCACTGATTTGGTTTGGTTTTTGTTCGGTTTGGGTTAGTTTAAGTTGGTTGTAATTCGAATTGGTTTAGTTCGGTTTGATTGTAATTGTGTTATGGAAACGTTATATTTTGGTGGCTATAGAAAATTAGCAATGAATGATTTGAATACATTACATCATTAGAATCGTTTAAGGATGTGAGTAAACATGACTTAATGTAAAACAACTATGCAGGAATCTAAAACTGGACTATATTGATCTTTACCTAATTCATTGGCCGGTTAGTTCTAAGCCTGGTAAATACAAGTTTCCTATAGAAGAAGATGATTTTTTGCCTATGGATTATGAAGCAGTATGGTCTGAAATGGAGGAGTGCCAAAGACTTGGGCTTGCAAAATGTATAGGAGTAAGCAATTTTTCATGTAAGAAGCTGCAACATATCCTCTCTATCGCGACTATCCCGCCAAGTGTTAATCAAGTAAAAATCTTAAGTTTACACTCTTTTGGTTTATTGTTTAGGATATAGTTGAATTAAGAATAACAAAACTTACATGTGATTTTGTGAACAAGGTTGAGATGAGTCCAATATGGCAACAGAAAAAACTAATGGAGCTTTGTAAGTTGAACGATATCGTTGTCACAGCGTATTCAGTGTTGGGATCTAGAGGTGCTTTTTGGGGTACTCCCAAAATTATGCAATCAGACGTTCTTGGAGAAATAGCCAAGGCAAAGAATAAAACAGTGGCACAGGTTTTTAGCAAGTTCAATACTAGCTAAATTTATGGGCTATGCATGGAGTTCAAATGCTCATATTTGGAGTTGTAATTAATAACAGGTGAGTATGAGATGGGCTTATGAACAAGGAGTGAGCATGGTGGTGAAAAGCTTCACAAAAGAGAGACTGGAAGAGAATCTGAAGATATTTGATTGGTCGTTGACAGAAGAGGAGACGCAAAGAATCTCTACAGAGATTCCTCAGTTTAGGAACCTCGGCGGTGAGGTTTATATATCCGAGAAAGGTCCCATAAAATCTGTCGCCGAGATGTGGGACGGCGAGATCTGATCACTCTTTGTGAAACCACATAATCATCATTCGTTAGATTCATTTACTTGCAGTCCTGTTATAATGAATAAGTACATTCTAAAAGTGAACGATGTTGCAAAAATTAGTCAATGGTGCTAATGTAAGAACGTTTGAAGAGGCCGTCGACTTTGCCTCGACGGGTTTCAAAACTTTTCCAAGTGGCATTAGGAACTACTTTAATATAGTAGCTAGTAACTAGTAAGGACGACGAGTAGGCTCACAATATACACATTGAACAATCTTAATATTGGAATGGGAGAAAGCTAAGCACACTCGCTCGTTATTAATTACGTTGAATTTTTTTTTTTTTGGACAAACAATCAAGTTGAAGGTATAATCACTATAATAAACAATCAAGTTGATTATTATACTCACTACTTGGTAGTAGCCACCATGGCCGCCAAAAACAAGCAGAGAGCACCATCAGAAAAGACTTTAAATATTTAACTTTTGGGTCGAGTCAAAAGACTTTTTTGTTTAAACTACATCAGCACAGTCTCCATACTAAGTTGGAGCTGGCCAAGACTTGTTAAAAAACATAATTACCCACAAATTGTTGGTTCTCTCTCTCTTTCATGCATGATTGTTGCATTATCTCTCGTCCATGCAACCCATCCCATCCGTAACGATCTTTCGTAACAGCTACTTCTTTGATGGCCACTGACTCGTGACATGTTTTTTTTTTCTTTGATTGTTTTTAGCAGCCATGCATGGTGGGCTACTAAAAGTAGTAAGTATATAAGTTGAGCCAATGAGAAACGATTCTCTTGTAGCAAACCTTCTTTGACTTTTAAGCGATTCTTCCTTTTCACCAACATGTCAGCTCTTACGTTCCCAATCGGATCCCTTCAACACTTGATGCCGGTTCTAGCTTTTGGAACCGCCGCGTCACCTCCGCCAGAGCCGATGGTACTGAAAAAAACGGTGTTGGAGGCCATTAAGCTCGGTTACCGTCACTTCGACACGTCTCCAAGGTACCAGACTGAGAAGCCCCTCGGTGATGCTTTGGCTGAGGCGGTTAGTCTTGGCTTAGTCCAATCTCGATCCGAACTCTTCGTCACTTCTAAGCTATGGTGTGCTGATGCTCATGCCGGCCTTGTTGTACCGGCGATCGAACGGAGTTTGAAGTGAGATTTTAGTCAATATATTTCATTGTTAGAGTCTTAGAGACTTTGGGTCATCGTGCAAAGAAAGATTTATATACCTTTTTGATTCTAGATTATTTATAATCACAACCATGTCTTTGCAGTGATCTTAAACTGGACTATCTCGATCTCTACCTAATTCATTGGCCAGTTAGCTCGAAACCTGGCAAATACAAGTTTCCTATAGAGGAAGATGATTTTCTGCCAATGGATTATGAAGCAGTTTGGTCTGAGATGGAAGAGTGCCAAAGACTCGGAGTTGCAAAGTGTATAGGAGTAAGCAACTTCTCGTGCAAGAAGCTTCAACACATTCTCTCTGTTGCCAAAATCCCACCTAGCGTCAATCAAGTAAATTCTAGATTTTCTCGTAATATATCAACAAGTTCGATTCTCTTTAGTTACTATAAGTAATATATTTGTAACTGTAATGTGAAAAAGGTGGAGATGAGTCCAGTATGGCAACAGAGGAAGCTGAGGGAGTTTTGTAAGTCAAAGGGCATTGCTGTGTTAGCTTATTCAGTGTTGGGATCGAGAGGAGCCTTTTGGGGAAATCATAAAATCATGGAGTCTGATGTTCTTAAAGAAATTGCTGAGGCCAAGGGGAAAACAGTAGCACAGGTACTCTCCCAAGTCTTTAAGATACAAATGAGAAACAAAATTTTTGGACTTCTGCAGTTCTGCTATAATTTACGAGAAACATCTTAACTTTTGAATGGAAAGTAAATAAATAAATAAAACACTCGCAATTTTAAGGGAATTTTTTTTGTTAAATACACCAAATATTTTAACAAATTGGAACACTAAAATTCATGTTATGTTAATTTTGAAAACTAGGTCTCGAATGAGTGTTGTGAAGATGAATTATGCATTAGCTGGTTCCTTAGAGTCCAAATGGGTTAGAACGCGAGTACATATTATTATTAAAAACTAACTCTTAGAGTTGTAAATGACAAATGACAGGTGAGTATGAGATGGGTTTACGAGAAAGGAGTGAGCATGGTGGTGAAGAGTTTTAGGAAAGAGAGATTGGAAGAGAATCTGAAGATATTTGATTGGTCTTTGACAGAGGAGGAGACACAAAGAATCTCTACAGAGATTTCCCAGTGCAGGATCGTTAATGGACAGGTTTATATCTCCGAGAAAGGTCCCATAAAATCTGTAGCCGAGATGTGGGACGGTGAGATTTGAGAATGAAGAGGAAGTTATGCTTCATTCACAAAGCTTTGAGGATCTTTTAGAAGTACAAAGTAAACGATATTTTCAATGTCAAAGTATGAATACAAAACATAAAAGTTAGTACTATTTACCACAACCAAAGACTGTTCGTTGGCTAGAAATATATTATTAAAACCAAATTTTATTCCCATGGAAACAACGAAGGAGGAGGATTCGTGACTTTTCAAATAGCCAAAACTAATGGTTCCGTCGTAGTTTGAGTGTAATTTTAAAGCCCGATCATTTTTTTGTGTGTAATTTGTCAAAATCACTAGCTACGGGTTTGTGATTTGGTATAATTAATGTCTATGTTTATATTTTGGTATTTATATGTTTGGCTATTAGTTTGAGTGTAATATTATGTTTATATTATGGTATAATTAGCCACTACCATATTTTATTTTATTTTTAAAAATAGAAATCTATCTTTCAACTGATAATCAAAGAAAAACTAATTTAAAAAGAAAAGAAGAAAAAAGACACGTATAAAAAGATTTGATATTGTGACAAATAATGGTAATATAAAACGTTAGTGAAGGAGGAGAAAGACAAAGCATATCTCTCTTCTCCTTCTCATTTTCTCACTGACAGAGAGATCTATGGCAGCCCGAGACGGTGGCGTTTCGTGTCTACGTAGATCAGAGATGATCGGTATAGGTATCGGAGAACTAGAATCTCCACCATTAGATTCTGATCAAGTTCACGTTCTCGCCGTCGATGACAGCCTCGTCGATCGTATCGTCATCGAAAGATTACTTCGGATCACCTCATGCAAAGGTTAGTTTCTTCATCATTCTCTTAGCCAAAACCAAAAAAAACTTAATTATTCACCAGCGGATGATTGATCAATGCAGTCACGGCGGTTGACAGCGGATGGCGTGCTCTCGAATTCTTAGGATTAGACGAGGATAAAGCCGCCGTCGAATTCGATGTACATTCTTAAAAACACTCTGTTTTATAATTTTGGAGCATTTTGAGATTCAAGATTCTTGTTTCTTGATCTTGATCTTGATCTTGATTCTTGATTCTTGATTCTTGATTCTTGATTCTTGATTTTTTATTTTTGATTCTTGATTCTTGATATTTTTTTTCAATTTTACAGAGATTGAAGGTTGATTTGATCATCACTGATTACTGTATGCCTGGAATGACCGGTTACGAGCTTTTGAAAAAGATTAAGGTTTTGACATTTTCCCGCCAGATTATTATTATTTTTTTTGGCAATTCTTGAAACAATGTGGATCATATTCTTTGAAACAGGAATCGACAAGTTTTAAAGAAGTTCCGGTTGTAATTATGTCGTCGGAGAACGTACTCACTCGAATCGACAGGTGAATAGTACTCCTCGCCGAAGCTTTCGTTTCAAGATTTGGTTGTTGCTAACATATATATGGATATTTTTAAGAATTGATACGATGAAATATGATGATTTTGTAGATGTCTTGAAGAAGGAGCGGAGGATTTTTTACTAAAACCGGTGAAACTCGCCGACGTGAAACGTCTGAGGAGTTACTTGACGAGAGATGTTAAAGTCTCCGGCGACGGAAACAAAAGGAAGCCAAGTACTACTACTCCTCCGCCATCCCCGTCGCCACCACAACTCTCATGCACCACTTCGATGGAGTCTTCGGACTCAACGATTGTGGATGAAGATTTCTTGACATTGTCGTCGGAGTCATCGACGTCGCCGATGGATTCGCCGATGAGACGGCTAGACATGAAGAGTCCCGGTTTAGATTAGTATGATCTCCGTTTAACTTTTTTTTATTTCCATTTGACGGTTTTATTGACTGCAACGTTAACTTTGACGCCGTCAGTTTAAAGATCTTCTCTTTATATCGTTTGCACGTGGGGGTGTTCCTTTTTACTCACGAAGGAGAACACTTTTCTTGAATTTCTTGTGTATTTAATTTACATATATTAATACTGTATTTTTGTAAACTTTCTAAATTAAATAATCTTCTATATTTCTTTAATCGGATGATAATGTGTGACAACATCTGTTTCTAGGTGTATTCGTATCGTCTTGCTAATCACTTTTGAGATTTGAAAGCTAATCTTTAGTATACTTCTTTGATATGCCAGCCATTAGCGTGTTTGGTTGATGATGCCTTAATGTTAATAATGTACCTACGACTTGGGGATACTGTTCTCTAATCTTCACTTAAACAAACTAACAACTAAATCTTCAGTTATTATAATTTTTTTTAAGAAAAAGTTTTCAAACATTCTGCGTGGCGTCTTTGATTTTTTTTTTTTTTTTTTTAAGACGAATTGTATAACTATTTTTATTTTCCGGATAACGATTTATTATAATACTACGAAGCCAATGTTATTAGGACTTTGAATTTTCGTTGTAGAGAAGCTTTAGTTATAGGAATTTTGACCACATTTAAGTTTTAACTACATGTATTTTTCATCTCTTTAGATGATGTATATATAAATCATGTTTGATAAAAAAAAAAAAGATGTATAAATCATTTGCAGACATCTTGTAACTTTTACACCATATATTGAACACCGTGGCTATATATTATTCTATCATTCAGCATGAAAAGGGTAGTGGCTAAGTTTGTAGAGTGAACGTTTCTTACTCGAGTTGGTTAAT
This sequence comes from Camelina laxa, assembly GCA_024034495.1. Classification (NCBI taxonomy): domain Eukaryota; kingdom Viridiplantae; phylum Streptophyta; class Magnoliopsida; order Brassicales; family Brassicaceae; genus Camelina; species Camelina laxa. Next base: position 2,137,549 of record CM043883.1, read on the forward strand.
ATTAGAAACCTATTTGTATGTAAACGATGTACGTAATGTAGCATATGTACGTGTATATGTGCAAATTTAGAAAAGGGTGAAATGAATACATTATCTACATTGTATTTTTTTTTGGTCAACATATTGTTAAAGTAAAGTAATTAAAGGCTGGAAACGGATACTAATATTCATTCATAATCAACAGTTCAATATACCCACCAAAAGATCCGTTATATATATATTTCCTTTAGTTATTTTTAATTTTTTGTTAGGTTTGTGGAGAAAAGAGGTGTTGTCCTTCCATAAGTATGCATTTTAGCTCCTAATCACACGTACTTATATCTTGAAACCCACCACGACCACAATATCTACTTATAGAGAAGAAGAAAAAAAAAGTATAATATTATGAGCTTTCTTTAGAATGAAGGATCAAATCGAATAATATAGTGTATCGTACGGCTTAAGTTTATTAGCAAGATCCTTAATTACATTGCCCATTGGAACTTGGAAGGGAGGCACTGAATATTTAAAAATTCAAGAGAGGCAAATGCAATGAATCAAAAGATCAAATATAATCATTGTAGACAACAGAATCAGCTCAAAGATACTCCCCACGTTTGGCGTACTAAACATGTGAGATCATTCAACCTTTTTATCTTCTTCCCATTTTGATTTCTGTTTTGTCCCCTTAAGGTACGGCCAATTATTCTTTCTACAGTTCTTTTTTTAATTCGTTATCTATGAAGAACATGCATGCGGGGAAAAAAACAGTGAATGTGACATTATTTTAACAAATAGTGAAAAAGTGCTGTAAATGAGATTTATGCAAAAGCTTTTCTTTATTCTGTAGAGAAGTGCGCAAATAATGAGATTTGTGTGTTTTAGTCATGTTCTACGTGCGATTTCCCATTTCTTTTTATTTAAACCAAAACTTTAGTTATAAATGTTTCGTAATTAAGCATTAACTGTTTGTATTAGTGTTGTTGATGTATCATCATCCAAATTCAAACCCGGTTCAAAATGCTCGGCCTACTGATCTATATGATTTGGTGTTCTGTTTTAAACTTTTGGTAAATGAGAACCAAGTTGAAGAAACTAATGTCATATAGATCAGTTGGCCGAGCATTGTTTCTTCAAATTGGTTCTAAAACCATTTGACTATGATTGGACTTATCTGGTAAATCATAGATAGAATTAGAAGTGTAATGTCTACAAATGCCGATAGAGTACTCTTAATTTCTATGAAGAAAATGAAAAATTTAATCGAAAAATCAGAAGAAAAAAAAAATTGGGTCCCGATCTCGTGCGAGATTTATTTGGGAAGAAATGAGTAAAACAAAATTGAAGGTCGTGCCAGATGTATTGGAACTTGGGATTAGGAGACAGTTTTAACCCAAAAAAGGAAGTGGGAGACATTAGGCCTAGTGGTTGCGGTCGTCTCCGAGAAAAACTTGCAATATTGTTTGGGTTTTACTCAAAATAGTCAAATGAAACATCTTTCAATCTTGCCTAAGAGAAAGAACCAAAAATCAAAGACATAGCATTTTCAACAATACAGAAATGGACTTTTTGTATAAACATCACAGACACGTATTTGTTTGCTTGGCCCATCAAGGCCACAATATTTGTAATGTTCTAAATTTGGTGGGTCTAGACATTCAATTACTTTGTTTGTGGCCCACTAATTCACAACATATACATCTTATTCCCAACTATGTATTGATACTTTTGTCAAATACTCAAATATTCAGTTTTAGTTTCAATTTTCTCGACGTACGTAGTAGAAGAGAGAGATGTAACACAAGTTTTTAAGAAAAAATCACTAAAGGCGGATTAGATGGATTATCACATCTCATCTGAATCTTAGAATGTTTGAGTTTATGAACCTTTATATTGTAATCGTGAAGTACACAAGTTATCAACGTTCTATGTTGGTGTGAATGTGTGATGTCCACGTATCTTCGTTTCCTATTTCAACTTTTTCTATTGCTGAAATATCACACCCAAAAATTTGATTATCATTTCTTGTGTTCTTTTTAAAAGTAGCACTAGCGCACATGATATATATATATATATTTTTTTTTTTATATGACGTTATACAAATTTGTATATTTTCAATCATTTATATGGAGAATGAGGAGGCTAATGATGAAGACTACCCTAGTTGGTCGACGAACCAAATTTGTTACACTACTAGTATAATATAGTCATTATGTCGATCGAATAATACATAACACATATGGAGTATTTGTAATTTTTTTTCATAGATTTAAATGAAATGACACTCTCTACTGTATACAATAGAAACGTAGATGTGTACATATACACACATATCAATTTGAACATATGTTACACTCTTTGTCACAAAGAAGTGACATTACTATACACGTAATGAACGGAGAGAGTAGTAAGTAGTAATTATCAACTAATCCATAAGTTGAGTTATATTTAAATCCATCCTTTTCTTTCACGTGAGCGTCTTAATCAACTTAGCTAATATGAGAGAGTAGTAGAAAGTAAAACATTTGTATTATATTATAACTAACAACATTCCAAAACTGGCTAAAATACTCTTAGCATATAATTACAAAAACAAAAAATTCGATGTCATCCATTAAAAAAAACACCATTTTAATTAATTAAGAGGATCACAACCTCAGTGTCAAATAAACACTAAAGATCTCGAAATCTTTACGAAACCGAAAAAAAAAAAAAACAGTTTGGTGAAGTCTTCTTCGGATGAGATGGGACCAAAACCGTTTTTAAGTATCTCTACTTCTCAACACCTAACCGATACACAAAAGTCAAACATTCCAATATCACATTTACACTCCAACTTCTGTCTTCCAGATCATTTTCGGTTTTCTTCTAGAACATCCACATTACCAAAACACAATCACAATTCACATTTACTCTCTGAAGCATACAAAATTATGCAGAAAAGGTCCACGGGGGTTGGTTACCACTTACAACACTATATTGGTAGGTTATAAAAGATGTATGAATATATTAACTACTTCCTCACAAAAAAAAAATGATTACTTTGAAATTTGCATTCATATTCTAAGTTAAACGAAGAAGAGACATAAAAGTCAACGCGTAGCCGAAGCATAGGATCAACTAAGTCAAACATCTTCCGTCCAAATTCGGACACTAACCTCCAAAAAAAAACACGACCGGATCAACCCAGCCGCATTAACCTAAAACGACAACATTACCCTTGTTCAGACACGTGTAAATACCGAGTTAACGGAGGGTGTTCTCGTCAAAAGTAGCCACGCTTATGACATTGGACCTGATCTCATGTTAAAAAAGTTTTTAACTTTATATTATAATAATAATAATATTTTGTTGCTTTTTTACCAAATAAAAACAAAAAAATCATTAATGTGTTAAATCATTTAATGGTTGTCATGTTCACAAAAATATCATTCATTCTCCAAAACACATTTTTTCATTTTTTTTTGTTTCCTTTTATTTGCTTCGTTGTCTTGTCAAATTCGCCGCGTGAAATCTTATCACCGTTGACGGCGAGAGACTCTACTCTCCGGTCAAGAACCACCACCGAGAGATGTCGTTTCTATTTCGTAAGAACGGGAGTAGTTCACGGAGGAAGATCAAAGACAAACTCCGTGGTCGGAACTCAGATCGAGGCGGGAAGAGAGAAGGTGGTGAAGAAGACAGAGTTAGATACGACGGTGGAGGCGGTTCCGGCTCTGATTCGTTACCACCACCACCGTCTCCTTGGGGTTTTCTATTCCCGGAGGATTTTGTTAGAATCGATGGGAATCTAAAAGCTGTTATTGTAGATGAAGATGGTTTAGATGTGATTTACTGGAAAAAGCTTATTGAGTTGGAAAATAGCGGGAAAATTAGGAAAAACCCTAAACCTAGAAGACGAGTTGACAATTCCGGCGGCGGATTTAGCAGAACTGAAGTCGGAGCAGATCAAGACGATGATGATGAAGATGATGAAGTAGGTGATGAAGAGGCGTTTTCGTTTCATAAGAAAAATTCACAATCTCCTTTATCTTCTTCAGGTGGTGGTGGTGATGTTGGAGGAGGAGGAGGAGGAGAGACACTATACTTCTTCTTCTGCTTCACCGTCGCGACCTTCTTCTTCTTCTACATCTGCTGCTTCGCCGTCGAGAGCTTCTTATTCTACTACTGATTATGTTGCTGTTGGGAAACAAACTCAATCTAAATTTCAAGCTCCTAGCGGCGGCGGCGGTTCGTTTCCATCTTCTCCGTCGCAGATCCGAAGCGGTAGCGGCGGTGGTCGTTCGCCGCCGCTTCCGCTTCCTCCGGGTCAGTTTGCGGTTGGAAATGCGGTTTTGTCTACATCGACGCCGTCTGTTCCTCTTCCTCCGGGTCAATACACGGCGGTAAATGCGTCATCGACACCGCTTGTTCCGCTTCCTCCAGGTCAACAATACACGGCGGTGAATGCACAGTTGTCTACTTCGACACCGTTTGTTCCTCTTCCTCCTGGTCAATTGGTGACGGCAAATGCTCCGCCGCCACCGCCACCACCATCTGCTGGTTCTCCACCACCGCCTCCGCCATCAGCTGGGGTTCCACCTCCTCCTCCACCGCCTAAGAAAGGACCTGCACCGCCACCACCTCCTCCACCAGGTAAGAAGGTAGCTGGACCACCACCGCCTCCAATGTCGAAGACTGGGCCACCAAAACCACCTGGTAATCCAAAAGGACCGGAGAAGTCAGGTGAGACTTCATTAGCCGTAGGCAAAACTGAAGATCCAGCTCAGCCAAAGCTCAAGCCTTTGCATTGGGATAAAGTTAACCCTGATGCTAGCCGTTCAACGGTGTGGCACCGGATTGATGGTGGCTCCTTCAAGTAAGTATATCTTACAGTCACTAAAGTGTATATAATCTAGAATGTGATATTCTGAGTTCTTATGAGTTATATATGTTTATTGGGTAGCTTTGATGGTGATCTCATGGAGGCTCTATTTGGATACGTTGGTGCTCGAAAACCAAGTGAAGCAAGCAGTGTACCGCAGAATCCCACTGTGTCGACTTCGCAGACTTACATTCTCGATCCTCGGAAGTCTCAGAACAAAGCAATTGTGCTTAAATCTTTAGGGATGACTAAGGAAGAGATCATTGACTTGTTAACTGAAGGTCATGATGCTGAGTCTGATACACTTGAGAAGCTTGCAGGAATAGCACCAACTCCAGAAGAACAGACAGAGATCCTAGAGTTCAATGGCGACCCGACGAAACTGGCTGATGCAGAGTCTCTACTGTTTCACATCTTAAAAGCAGTTCCTTCTGCGTTTAACCGGTTCAATGTCATGCTATTCAAGATTAACTACGGTTCGGAGGTTGCTCAACAAAAGGATCTTTACAGACACTTGAATCTGCATGCAATGAGCTTCGTGCTCGTGGGTTGTTCATGAAGCTGCTAGAAGCAATCTTGAAAGCAGGTAACAGAATGAACGCTGGAACCGCTAGAGGAAATGCTCAGGCTTTCAATCTGACTGCTTTGAGAAAATTGTCTGATGTGAAGAGTGTTGATGGGAAAACTACTTTGCTTCACTTTGTTGTTGAAGAAGTTGTGAGGTCTGAGGGAAAGCGGGCTGCGATGAATAAGAACATGTTCCCAAATGATAGTGCTAGTGGCGAGAATGCAGATGTGTCTAGAGACGAACAAGAGATTGAGTTTATTAAGCTGGGTTTACCCATTATAGGTGGCTAAGTTCAGAGTTCACCAATGTGAAGAAAGCGGCTGGAATCGATTATGACTCGTTTGTAGCCACGACCTTAGCTTTAGGCACCAGACTTAAGGAAACAAAAGGCCTTTTAGACCAAAGCAAAGGAAAGGAAGATGGGTGTTTGACAAAACTGAGAGCTTTCTTTGAATCTGCAGAGGAAGAACTGACATTGATTACAGCGGAACAGCTCAGGATAATGGAGTTAGTGAAGAAAACCACAAACTATTACCAAGCTGGAGCATTGAAAGAGAGGAACCTGTTTCAGCTGTTTGTTATAATCCGTGATTTCTTAGGGATGGTTGATAATGCATGTAGTCAGATTGCAAGGAATCAGCGGAAACCACAACAAAGACCTGCAACAGCTGTAGCGGGAGCATCAACTTCAACATCAGAAACTACGAGCGTTGCTGCTGCACCGCAAAGGAATGCAGTTAGATTTCCAATTCTGCCTCCAAATTTCATGTCAGAGAGTTCAAGGTACAGTTCAAGTGAGTCAGACTCAGATTCCTGATAAACCAAAAAAAGTTTATTCACTTTTGTTATTATGTATATAGATGATAGGGGAGCTTGTTGGTAAAAAATTCGTTAGGTTCTTTAAAGATGGTTTCTTTTTAATTTTACCTGTTTCCTTTTTCGGTCCAAATTTGATTCTTTTTGGAAGGCGGAGAATACAAAAAAGAAGAAACCATTGTTTTGGTCTTTGTTTGTAATTCAATTTGTTATATCTTTCGGTGTGCAGCAATAATAAACATCAAATCAAGTGCTTGAAATTGAATATCAAACACGAGACTTCATTAAAGAAGTCGCAAATTGTAGATACAGCGACAAAAGCTTCACAAGAATAACATGTTTCTCGTTACGTGTGTGAAGAAAGATACAGAGAGAGATTAATAAAAACTAAGGAGAGTGGGGAGAGAGTATACAAATCGAAAGCCTCTTTATTCATAACTTCCTATCAGCCAAATAACACGTGGCGGTTCCAGGACCAAGAGGTTCATGGAAGCGCAGCTTTGACTTCTTTTCTGTCTGGTCCAAATGACTGCCAAGAGAAGCGAAAAAGGGTCAGTAAGGGAAATTAACTCTAGTTTAAGGGGCGTGTTGCAAAATGCAAATGACAGAAATACGTAATCAGTAATTACCTCAGTGCCAAATCCCTTCACGTACACATTGGTAAAAAGTTCGGACGGCTCTGGCATTGGGCAATCCTGAAAAGGAAAAGAGTTTACGTGTGTTTAGCTTTGACAGTTGAATTCCCGAGTGGTACAGAGAAGCAATGTGACAGTTAATTTACCTTAGCTTTGGCAATGGCGTCATCTACTTCTTTTCTAATTTCCTTCTCCATATCCTTAAGCTCCTTCTCGGTTGCAAGGTCATGAGCTAGTACCAGCTTTTTTATTCTCTCAATTGGATCACGTTCCTGAGTCACACACATAATGTTTTGAGATTCACAATAACCTGAGTCCTCCACCAAGAATTAGTTTGTTGTGCAGGTAAAGTGACTAACGAACCTGCCTCACACCAGATATCTCATCTCTTGTACGGTATGTGCTTCCAGGATCAGACATGGAGTGGCCATGGTACCTGTATGTGTCCATCTCAAGAATCTGTATAGAGGAAATCATAAATCAATTCTTATATAATTTATATGATAACAGAAGATGAAACATCAGAAAGTAATGAAAACCAAAGCTACTTCTACTTTATATGAGGGACTTTGATATCAAAAACACAGTTCTTTGATGTACATTGATACAGCATAATTTCTATAGCAGATTAAAAGTTCAAAACTCTACAGAAAACAAACCAGCCACTCTATCAAACATTCAGCTATTGGAATTCAGTTACAGTTCACAAAGACCAACTGAAGGGAAGTAAATTTCATGTAGGAAACACATAAAGTACGAAAAACACTTCATCCTATGATGCCAAGTCCTAGGGGATAGCTAGATATTGATCAAAGTAAATAAAAAAGTGCGTCAGGTGACAACGGGAACAAGAACAGAATATGTAAAAATACTAAAATGCAGACAAACTTACTATCGGTCCCTTCTCCAAGGCATGATCCTTAGCAAACTTGCATGCTTGTTTGACAGCAAATGCATCCATACCATCTACCTGTTCATCCCAAAAATTGCATCCAATCCAGCAACCGGTCAAACTCAAAAGAAAGTTGATAACTGATGCAGATTACAAAATACCCATATCAAAACAATGTAACGATGCACCACGGCTCTGTTAATGATATAGGACTCATGACATCATTATACATGAGAGATTTGCTTTTCATCTCTAAACTGAAAAGATTATAAAAGAAAGCCTGGTAGTACTACCCTAATACTTGCATTTACCAATGTTCTATATGGAAACTAAGAAATCCATGTGGTTCAAGAAATGACACTGATCCATCTCCTAACAGCTGAATAGCCAACCAAAACTTCTCCTCTCTCATCTTAACAAGTCTCAGATCAATCTTTGTTACAAATAAGATTCAACACTGACCTTGAGTCCAGGAACATAATCACCACGCTTGTAGTAAGATGGACTCTTGGCAGCTCTCCATTCAGCAGTTCCCATTCCATCTACACAAATCAAATCCAATTCAATCACGCTGCTGACCATTACAAACCTCCAAACAAATAAAAAACAAAGCAAAAAAAAAACTGCTTACAGTGATTGTTCTCGCAGACAAGAATAGCAGGTAAATCCCAAAGAGCAGATATATTCAAAGCTTCAAACAACTGTCCTTGATTCGCAGCACCATCACCATACAAAGCAAACGTCACAGCCTCTTCCTTATTATACTTCTGAGCAAACGCAATACCACAACCTAACGGAACCTGAGCACCGACAATCCCATGACCACCATAAAACGAAGAATCCTTCTTATAGAAATGCATAGATCCACCTTTGCCTTTAGAACAACCAGCTTGTCTTCCCATAAGCTCTGAGAAAACCTCATGAAGCGAACCACCACGACCTAAGAAGATACAGTGATCACGATACGCAGTGATAATCGCGTCTTTCTTCGTAATCGCAGCTTCCATGCCTATAGCTACAGCTTCTTGTCCGTCGTAGAGATGGCAAAACCCTCGGATTAGCTTCGCTTTGTAAAGCGAATCAGCTGCGATTTCCATACGTCGCATCAACGCCATGGTTCTGAAGAAATCGAGAAGCTCTTGGCTCGATGATTCGACGGAGCGTGAAGGTGGATCACATAAGTGAGCTGTGAATGGAAGCGAAGTCTCGATTGTGATAGGTGTGCTGTCCGTCGAGATGAATCGGTTGAAGGCGGCGGAGAAAGGACGAGCGATGCCTTTGGATCGTGATGAAAGGCGTGATAGAGCCATTCTCCACCGTTGATTTTTTTTCCGGCGAATCTGTTGAAATCTTCGCGGAGGAACAACACAAAAATGAGAGACGGTTTCAGTGAAGAAGAGATTAGAAAGCAGAGAGATATGATTTGCTTGCTACCAAACAAAAGACTCTCTCAAAGGATAAGAAGGTTCTCAAAAGTTTTAGCTTTTAAAGCAGATTTCGGTTTTGTTAACCAATTATAAATGTGGCTGGGGGATGATAATCAAATTAACCCGGTCCGGTTCAATTTGTTTTCCAGCTTATTTTTGAAATTGAAAATCGAACTTTTTTTTTTTTTTTTAGATTTTCATTAAAAAATATAAATGTAAAAAAAAAACATAATCCAATTTTATTCAAATGCATAAGTAGAACGGAAATATTGTAAATGACTAAGGGGTGTATTCAAACTATGATTTTGGAGAATTTGATGAGATTTAGGAAATTTAGAATTTTGATAGATTTTAGGGAAATTCATATGATTTTCTGTAAAATTCTTTCAAATCCCACATAAAACCATGAGATTTGGATTTCTGTATTTTTAACTAAACAAATCCTCCAGAATCCTAAAAGTTATTAAAATCCTAATCCACAAAACTGTTTTGAATAACAGTGGATTTTAAAGTAGATTTTTAAATCATCAGTTCAATAACAATGGATTTTAAAGTAGATTTTTAAATCATCAGTTCAATAACAATGGATTTCAGAAGACTTTTTAAAATACATGATTGAATAACATAGGATTTGTAACTCTTACACAAATCACTTAAAATGTCAAGTTGAATATGTAAAGTAAAACTAAAAATGTAAATGTAAAATAGAAATGACATATAAGATTTATAACTGAAAAAGAAACATAACATTAGAAGGAATATCCAATATTTTTGTTGAATGATTGAAGTAAAAAAAGTTTCTGAATTTAGCATCTCTCCTTAGATATATATTATAACACTATACACCAAAACTGGCGGCTCCAGACGCGATTTCAAACAACAACAAAAAACTACGGTTGCCATGTGAATCTCTTTGCGCCAAATCATGCAAGAATCTTCGTCAAAGACAGTTGGTCTCTACTCTCTACCACTACCGATGCTTACATATCTCAGCCAAGAACTTCACACCTGCACAAAAAAATACTAGCTACGTCTATTTACTTTTATCGCGAATAAGCCATTATGGAGGATTATGCAAGAAGAAGGTTACTTACGTTCTTAAATTAAGGCAAGGCGACAAGTCTACGGTTAAGAATGCTGTGAAAACGCGATATTCTTCTCTCTCTCGAGATTTCACAGCTACCAGAAGTTTTATCAACGTTGTCAGGCCCAGTTGGATTCTGAGTTGCTTTCTTCTGCTTTCTTCTATACAAAAGATCTGCTGTGTTTGGTTCATACTTGACCTAATGACAAATGTAAACTCTCATTAATTGTATATACATGGAAAAGAGAAAAGATTATTAATGCTATAGATTCACAAGAGAGTGTTTTTACCTTGGAAGAACTGCAAGCAATCTTACATTCAACCTCGTTAATAATTCTCAGTCCTTCCATTGCACGAGACAACCCTGAAGATTCATCCGGACTGCTTAATTTCGCCTTGTTCCTGAAAAGAGTATGATAAGATGATAACTAAACTGTACTTTCACAACTGAAGACGGAAAAAATTATGCTCTTATCATTTGCTTCATTTACCTCTTCAGAAATAGTCCGGGTTTCTCTTCATCACGGACAAACGAAAGGAAGTCATTCTGCAGATAATTAGCAAAACCTGGTTCCACTGTTACAGCTGTAACTTCAGCCTGATCATTCCCGCTGTTCATAAGTTGAATCGAGAGACGGGTTTGCTCAGATGACTGCACAAAATTTTGCAAGGACAGAGATTAGTATGTGAGAATATATAGACACAGGTGTCACACACATATCAAGAAAAGCGTACATATTTGATCCTGTATATGTTCTGATCATGGAGAAGGGCTCGAGCATTTTCATGGTACACTATATCAAAGAACCTTCCTGGTTTTCTATAGTTCTCGTATGCATATAGTTGCAGAAGCTTGGTGTCTGTCTCATCAGCTGCGACTGCGTGAAGCTAAAAACATGTCCAAGCCACTTCAATGATTAGTACAGAACAGAAACAAAGGAGAGGAACAGAAGCAGAGTCAAGGCAATAACAAGTGGCAGGTAAAATGGAAGCTTACATGCTTAACAAACTTTTGAACTAGCTTGTCCAATGTGAAGAGAACATATGATTGTGCTCCAATGATAGCACGGCATTCATCTTCAAACTTTGTATTGTCGCTAGAGCCGTCAAGTAAATTATAAAGTGCATCCATGAACCTATGCTTCCAAATATCATTAGGAAACAACCTTTTCTTTTAATCAAAAAGTACCAATAATGCTTTAAAAAGATAAACTACCTGGTATACGAATCAGTAGATGTGCTATCTGGAGCTTTCCATTTCCTCTCCGAATGTATCTTTGCTGATTGTATTCTCTCGTACAACATCTGAAAAATCAGCAGAATTAGCGGTTTGAACAGAAGACTATTTGACATTTCAGGAAAATGAGAAGGTTGTTTCGAAGCCCTTACTTGATGAAGCCTAAAAAGCACATAAAATGAATCATTCCCATAGAAAACTAGAGAATCATTCCGGGAGTCGCATTCGCTTGCTTGCAGTGTCCCAGGCACATGCTTTGCTAGGGGCTTTACAGCTTGCAGATACCGTTCTGAAAATGTTAAAAACGATCCATCTTCACCCTCGTTGGAATTAACCATCCCTCCAGCCTCATTTTCACTATCAACCACACTATCATGCTGGTCACAGTTCATAGCTCCTTTCTGCTCTTCATCGGAAGAAACTTGGCCACCAAACTTGCTTGCTGAGACATTAGTTTTAGAGGCATTTTCATCCCCTTCTGATAACATTTGAGTAATTTTATTTTCATCATCTTCAGGGAGGGCATTGCTCCTTGCTTCAGCTTCAGTACCACATGCACCCTCTTTGTCTTCTCGGTCTTTATTACTTCTTTCATTGTCTGGTTGTTTCTGCACAGGCTCGAGACCATTCTCTTTGTAAACTTCAAAATTGTCTTGCTCGAAACTTTCAGTGGGAGATAATTCACCCTCTTCTCGCTCAACCTTTGGACCTCCCATTGATACATCGCTAACCTTGCTATGATTCTCTCCACCCTCCATTATCACATCATTTTTGGGTGACACCACTTTGGAAGGCTGGCTATCCTGTATAGCCACAGAAACAAATATCAAGGAACTGCATAAAGAAATAAACATAAGCAACTTTCATTCATTAAAATACGCGCTACCACCAGCAGTCCGAATTTATGAGAAGCTTTGACTAAATTTACTCAGCGAAAAGTGAATACAGCTTCAGGCCAAGAACAAAGATAATAGAAGGAAGAAACAACACGGTTACCTCATTAGTTATAGCTGCACCATTATGCAGTTTATCTTGCTGAATGAGTTCTGGTGTCTTGACTGGGGAATCTTGCACAGAAGAGCTTCCTTGTAATTTTGGGTTTTCTTTCATAGGCGTTTTTGGAGCTACTAACGGATTAAGGTTTGAGGCCAGAGAACCGTCACCGGTGTTTTCCTTCAGCGCCTCACATGCATCATGGTGCTCTTGGTTGTCTTCGATCATTGCAACATCTTTCATTGTCTCAGTAGTTTGAGACCTAGAAGGAACGCCAAACATGGGCTCCAAAAAGGTTACCCACAGCGTCATGACTTTATCCGACTGTTCAGTAGCACATATTTCTTCACAGTAATACTTAATTAGTTGATATAGGTCAGCATGGACTTGTGTATCAGGATAACTATACTCCACGTCTGGGGTGAAAGAGGGTTTAGTTCCAACAGCAATGGCACGAAGCAGGTCTTCTTTATGCTTCCTCTCGCTGATATCTTTAATTTCCGCCACCAAACCTGCATTTGGGACATAACAACCAACTTTAGTTGATGCAATTTACCACTTAAATGATACACGACATTCTCTTCGTTTCATCATTTTTTCCATGTAGAGAAAATATGGAATTAGGTTCAAGTGCAGCCAAAGATGTAAATTTCTAATTTAAGAAAACATAAATTACGTTCGAAATCCAAAAAAAAATTAGATTATAGTCCTGCAAAAAAACATACCTTTTGTGCTCAAATTTTTGGAGTCCTGCTGCTTGAAATAGAAACTACGATGATCTAGTGATTTGTGATGATTCTTAGCATATACTTCAGCCCATACTTTCCCGAAATCATTGCGGCACCTAGCCCATTCTTCTTGTTTCTGCTTCAAGCGTGTTAGTATCACCGGTAAGGCGACATGAGAATTCTTCTTCAAAAAATCCATGAGATCAAGCCCAAAATCCCCGTACAACCGCTCAATGCATCGTAGGTTCAGCTCTATTGAATAGTCACATATTAGGTCACTACTAGCCCAAGTAAAAGAATAATAGACACACACATATATCACAGCCACGTTCAATCAGATAACTACTTGCCTGATAAGTGTTCTCTAATACAAATTGGTGTCACTATAGAGATTGTGTTGTTGTTGACCTTTTCCAGAAGACTTTCCACACGCTTAATGGTTGCAGCCACAGACCCTAATAACATGTCCAACTCAAACCTGAAACCATATAAGTTAGTTAATAAATCAGATGGAAGTAGAGTGTTTATGGAAACTATATTGTCAGCAAAAAAGAACCACAATATCCACAGAAGTTATAAGCAACTTAGTGAAATTAGAAGGTAAGACTGAACTGACTAGAAAACAATCATCAACTCAATGTTATCGAAAGACTCCTAATCAAGATATAGAAAAAACATACAAGAACAACACTAATATGTCTTACCTATCATCCTCACATCGAAACAAGCTTTCTTCATACTGGTTTTTGCGCATGTGTTTGAATGAGTAATCCTCACTCCCAGAGGTGACAGATACCCAATGATCATTAAGTACCTTTTCACCAAGTGAATTTCTGTAGCTTGGAATCTGAATGGGATACTACACAAGAGAAAGCCAACCATAAGATCTTAGAGCACAAAATTAACACTATATTGAAGGACAGTAGATAATATGATTAGTTAAGAAGGGCTCACATCATCTGGCAGGCGACGATAGCTTGGTGAACATTGTGCGCAGTCAGTAAGGTCCAATTCATTTATTGCCTTGGCCATATGGTTAGTAGACAGTAGATTTTTTTGACTTCCGATGTCTCTACCAAAAGCTGCAGCTCTATCATTCTCTGGATCTTTTTCAAGACCCCCGTTATTTTCATAATCATGAATCCCCTCGGTGTCATCTACCTTCAGATATCCTGCAAGGGATTCTGAAATTATTAACATCGTTGGACCTTAGCACCAGGTAAGTACTGACCCGTCCATAAACAGAGACAAGATCAATAATGACCACAGTATAGAAGATGACAATATGTAACGTAGATAAATAATAATTTCCCTTTTATATCAAAATCACTGAAAAATGGAAGACATATATATATGTAGTTATCATGCTCTCAGCTGGCGCTGAGCCAAGTCATAATAGTTAAAAATGCAAATAAATAAGTACTCACTTCCCAGAGAATTACCAGCAGAATAAGCCACAAGGTTCTCGTCACCATCTTCTCGTTGATCAGAGTGTTCAGTATACTCATCATGCCTATTCCGTAATTTTAGTTTCTGTGGCAGAAAAGACTCTGTATCAATATTTCACTAAAACTCTGCAAACATATATTCTCTCATCTATTTGCTGTAAACTGTGCCTTAGTTACTATGTTTAGCTTGCTCTTAATTTATCAGTCTTAAAAGGATGTTAATACTTTCCATACTACGCATGAATGGCAACAAAGCAGGCTTTCAACCATGAATATTAACTACGCTGTGAATTATATGAGCATCACTAAGAAATAATAATTTAAGAGAAACCTTCTCAAGATGCTTTGGATGCATGGCAGGATATGGAGAATTTCTCTCATGCGGTACTGTGATCCTTCCTCCAAAAAGAGGGTTATTAACAGAAGCTGATCCTGGGAAATCAGGTAAGAAATGAATAAACTCCCCAAGCAGATCTTCATGGCCCTGGAATAATAGAGTAACCTGTAAAATAGATGGATAGTCAGAAAAACAGAATCACAAGAAACCTAGAGCAAATCAACACTATGCACATTTTTACTGTAAATATACCTCTTGATAGACCTCCTTGATAGACTTGGTTTCCTTTCTATACATGTTCAAGATGTCTAGGAATTTTTTATATGCACGGTCATCACCCCCAAATCGCGCCTGGAGGAATAAATATCCAGTGATGTTAACTGCTTAGATCATGACTAAACTTGATATAATACATCAGATACTTACCTTGATCTTGTTGACAAATTCAATAGCTACTTGGAAATCCACTGGCTTCTTAGGTTTGTCATCCTCAGGCTGAAGAGTTATTTTGAACCCCTTTGGCAAGAAGGTATTAAAACCCAAAAGTAAGTCGTCATAGCCCTTGAACAAATCTTTTACTTTTCCAATGACACCATTAGTGTCAACTCTACAACCAACACGAGACACAAAGAAATTAGGACATTTCCACCTGTGAGAAGAAGCACCAAACGGAAGAGAAGAGGAAGGCAAACTACCTCTGCGCTTTGAAGTCCTTCATGACTCCAAGGAAAGTTTCATATTTCTCTTTGTTGTCTTGAAACATGTCCTTGACAGCTTTGAGATATGTCAAAGCATCACCTGTTGTTAGCCCTCCTCCACCAATCGTTAAAGGCCTACCATTTCTGCATTACACAAACATACATTAAGTTGCTTTGCGCATTTACTTCAAAACAATCAAATTTAGTTTGCCCTTTTGAAACTACAATAAGCCTACGCTTTTAAGGTAACTAACCCCAGGAACAATTATACAACTCAACTCAACCTACAAAACAGAACTAAACTGCATTTAAAAACACGTTTACGCCAAGAACAGAACTGCAGTAGTTTTGCTTAAGCCTATAAGGTAAACTACCCCAGGAACAAACCCTAGACCGCAAAGATAAAAAAACAGACTCAACTCAACCTAGGAAACAAACCAGAGCACGAAAATTTCAAAATCCCTACAAGCAGCAATAAGAATATCTAACAACACCCTACACAATTTTGACTTCCGTACAAGAAAATAGTATAGTCAAAAAGCAAATTTTGAAATCCAAAACAAGAATTGAGAGAGCTAACGTTTCTCCACGAGACGAAAGAGTAGGTCCTCGTGCTTCAACGTAAACCTCTTCTCTATCCCTCTTCATCTCTTTTTAACCTTTCCACCACAATATGAAATTAAACGAAAAAAGATTCAAAGCTTCACAAACACCAAACTCAGTACTACCCTGCAAAACAAAAAAAAAAAAAAAAATCACAAAATTCAAAACTTCCCACTCTTAAAAAGAACAAACACAAAAACCAGATCTATCGTCTCAAATCGAAACCAAAAAAAAAAAAAAAAAAACAAGACTTTGAATCATATTCAAACCTTACAGAAACCGGATCACATTCATCAAAACGAAAGAACCAAACTTGTGTTCGTGTCTTACGAAGACAAAGAAGAAGATAAAACCACCATAGACAAAAGAGTGTGGATCGCCGCTATGAGTTTGCCGGAGAAAAGAGATACGAATCTTAACAGAGAGACACACAACAAACAGAGAAAAAAGCCAAAAAAAAAATAGATTGCTTCTGATTTGGATCTCTCTATCTCTCTCTTTATTATCTCAAATCTCTCTCTCTATAGAATACGAATAGTTTAGAGATGAGCCGTAAAATGAAAACAAGAAAAAGGACAAAGCTTTTTGTTCAGAGCAAACAGAGGGAAGAGAGCGAGAGAAGGAGATGGAGGAGGAGCCTGTTTATATATATTTTATTTATTTATAAAATAAATTATGAGAGAAGTGCTTAAGATTTATAATCAATCTCTCAAATGTGTATGTTAACATATATCTTGGTCTTGGCATGTACTCTCATGCATTTAATATATATATAAGATGAAGAGGATTTGGGTTACCAAATGGATTTCTCTTTAATTTCTACAGTCAAACTAGGGCATAATCCTTATCCCCTACATTCAAAATTTTTGGGGATAAAAATCCTTTTGTGAGATTTCTTACCATTTTATTTCATTTTTTTACAAAAATAATAATATATTTTACTATTTATAGGATATTAAATTTTAAAGACTTTAAGAAAAAAAATAAAATAATAATAATCTTATGATTTTATATGTTGATTACAGTTTATCATACACAATTGTTTTTTTTTTTAATTTCTTCTTTGATTTCGGTATAACGACAACGAGTTTTACAAAATAATTCATAAAAAAAAAACTAGGGTTTACAATAGTTTTTAGACATATCATAGTCATTTTCTATTTTTTTTAACAGATATTTTTGCTATGCTAATATGAAATATCATGTTTTTCAACACCTTTTGAAGACAAACTTTTTATTTGTGATATAGTATGAAATTTATTTCATATTGGCAATTCTAAGATAAGAGTACTTAATTATTATTGTCACCAAACCCTTTTTACTAGATATATAAGTTTTTCTTTAGCCGTTTTTGCTTAGTGACTTTTAAAAATCTTACTAGAGTCGTTTTTTATTGCAGACCTACCACATAATTCATGAATTATTATCATGTATTGATTAATTTTGATATACGAAAAAGTGGAAATTTAGTAACATAAAACATTAATTAAGTTAGTTCTTTGTTGATAAATATCTCTATTATAACAAAGATCATGCTAGTATATATGAGATTTTTTTACCTTCTACCAATAACGAAAGCCAAATATATTCAAATCAAATCTTTAAATAACATTGTTTTTACGTATTCATAACGATCATGTAACAAACAGTAATAATGAAGATGCAAATGGAGAAAATCGATAAATTACAAATCAACCCAAAATGTTGAAAGGAGAGGAAAGAAAGCCAAATAGTTTACGAGTTTTAATTACATTAAACATTAATTAAGTTAGTTTTTTTTTCCTCTGAAAGAATGATAGTATATATGAGATTTTTTTACTTTCTACCAATAAATAAGACCAAATATGTTCAAATCAAATCTTTAAATAACATTGGTTTTACGTATTCATAACGATTTGGAACAGTAAACTGTTATAGAATATTGTAAAATCGTAAAAGAAAAAAAAAACATTGTACTAAAAGTATTCTAAAAAATGAAGGTAACGTTTTTGATATTGTTTTTGTGATTTTCAAAGTAGTACACCCTCTACACCATCTTATTCATGTTAAAGATTGTTTGGTAAAACAAATAACTAAATATATTTACCTGAGACTCCTTTGCAACAAAGGGCGTTTGGTCTAGTGGTATGATTCTCGCTTAGGGTGCGAGAGGTCCCGAGTTCAATTCTCGGAACGCCCCTTTTTCTTTTTTAACAAATTCATAATGGGCCAGATCTCACTGAGGCCCAGTAAGGAGCGGGGCCTATCTCAGTATATTCGTAACTCAAAACGAGCTATTTTAGCCATATCAAGAACCAACCACACATTTAATCAAAAGATGTCGATGTTATCATCATAAAGAACATCAAACTAAAATCTCTTTTGATTTGACTATTATAAGTTGTCTGATTTATAAAATCAACAAACCAAATAAACAAACAAAGGAGGAGTCTGATTTGATGATTGTGTTGTCTTCTTTCTCTTTTTGGTAAGTATCGTAAAATACATATTAGATATATGTGGATTTGTCTCTTTCTCAACGAACAAAAAATGAAGTATATTCAAAGTAGGTTTATATATTACATCTGATTTGATTCGATTCGTCGTCATCTATATAAATAAAATAGTTATACAAAAAATCCGTTATATGACACTACAATACATATTTATAACAGAGATATATAGCTTTTGTGTATGTAACACAAATGATACAAAAATAAAGAGACTTTCAGATTGGTTTTATCTGGTTTGGAAGTTGAGAGTTCTGATGCAAAATGCGAAGATGAATGCGAAGAAGACGGTGAAAGCAACAAGGACGGCCGCTACTGGTCCCATAAAGTCAGATTTGAAACCATAATGGTCATCAATGTATTGCTTAACGGTAAGGCCAGGAGCACCTCCAAGAACTTGGATAGGTGTATCAACGTCACCATACTGCGACACGATCAATCCGTAGACGGTCCATGCAACAGGGCAGATCCAGTAGTACCACACCCACCATTTTGGGATTTTGGGTCTTGGAATGAAGAAACCAGAGAAGAGGTTAAAAATGCCGTAAAACGCTGAGGCGAAAATGGAAGCGACTTGTTGGTTTGGTGTGAGGGAAACAGTCATCATGCCGTAGTAAGTCCAGTAGAGGAACGAGAAGTAGCTAACGAAGAGGAACCAGAAGAACTTTGCTGCTTTCCACTCGAAACCAACCATTGCGTAGACGATGAGTGAGTAGTAAACGGTTTGAACAAGAACATAAGGAAGCTCACAAGTGACTTGAGAGATGGCATATGGCATAGCTGAGTACATTCCTGCTGCTCTTTCTCTGTAGAACACAGTTCTCTCCACTGCAACCATAGGTTGTACCGTCGAACAGTTATTGATTCCAACGAAAATAACCGCGGCGTACAATGCTCCTATAACCATTGATAAGTCTCCTGCGGTCGACCTGTTACCTCCTATTTGCCAGAAGATGGTACCAATCAAGAGAGATGTTGCTAACGTGAAGATGAATCGGACAAGATTGTAGTCTGGTGATCTCCAATACGTCCACCATTGTTTCCATAGACATGATTTGAACTGTCCCCATGTGTTTTGTGAGAATTGTGTAGCGAAATAGAGATCTGATGCTCCTGCTGGTGGTACACTGAGTTCTTTAACCAACGCTTTGTTTCTCCTGCATTGTTATGTTTTCATTAGTACTTAAATTTTCATCAATCAATCAGAGAGGCAATGAGCTTGAGATAGAAAGAAAAGAACTTAAAACTTACTGGTGCAAGGCGGAGTTCTTGTACAACTCAGCAAAGTCAACGCTAAGCTTAAGCTCAGCGGCGAGTGAGCTAGCTTCAAGCATCCAAGTAGCCGGGTTATATTTTTCTGGAATCTTGGGAACTCCGGGAAAGGATTCGAAGTATTCCACAACCTTGTGTGAGTTACGACCCAATGGACCTGCGTAGATCACTTGTCCTCCTCTCTTCATCAACATTAACTCATCAAACGCTTCAAAGATATCAATGCTAGGCTGATGGATGGTGCAGACCACGGTTCTTCCAGTGTCAACTGTGTTCCTTACCGCTCTCATCACTATAGCAGCTGCTCTAGCGTCTAGTCCAGAAGTTGGCTCATCCATGAAGATGATGGAAGGGTTAGCTACAAGCTCCACTGCAATTGTAAGTCTCTTTCTCTGCTCAGTGGAAAGACCTGTGACACCAGGTAAACCAACAATGGCGTCCCTAAGACTGTCTAGCTCTACCAATTCCATCACTTGATCCACAAACATCATCTTTTCCTCTTTGCCAACTTCTTTAGGAAGACGAAGGAAAGCAGAGAAGATCAAAGATTCTCTAACTGTGACTTGAGGGGAATGTATATCTGTCTGCTCACAGTATCCTGAGATTCTAGCAAATGTTTCTTGAACTTTTGGGAATCCTGATATTCTCACGTCTCCTTCGATGTATCCGCCAGTTTTCCTTCCGGCCAAAACGTCCATAAGTGTAGTCTTACCAGCACCACTCACTCCCATAAGCGCAGTCAATACTCCTGGCCTAAATGCACCAGTTACACCTTTAAGCAGTTGCAGTCTTGTTTCTGTAACTCCTTGGTCTCTCATTTCCTGTACCATCAAAAAACATATACATTTAGTCATCTATTTCTCATTTAGTTTGGTGTGAAGATTTAAGTAAAGAAGGTTACTTACCGCAGGCATGTCAACAAAGTATCTGACATCGTCAAAGGACATAGCCAAAGGAGAGAAAGGAAGAACCATTCCTTTAGTATTGCCTGCACCCCTGGATGCTTCAGACGCAGAGTCCCTACTCACTCTCCCCATTGCGACCTCTCCTCCTGATAAACAGAGAACAGAATGAGACAAAAGAGTAGAAGAAAGAAACAGAAACATCTAAGCAGAGTAAAGAAATGCACTTACTTCTGTTCCCATCAGCAGTAGACAAAGATCTACGCATTGGATCTTTCCTCTGATCCGCGTCATCATTTTCTTCCTCTGGAATTAATCCTGCCTTCTTCCCAAGAGCTGTAGTTTTCAAGGAAACATTATTATTAGTAGTCTGTTGTTTTAGCTTTTGGTGAAACAAGTGAATGCAAGAACGAGAAACTTACGGTTGAGGACAGTAAGTGCCAAGGTGAAAAGAACGTTGAAGAGGACTGTGAAACCAAGCAAGGCACCAACTGAAATCCAGTACCAGTTCTTTTCATGGTAGATATCATAATTATTAAGCACCATGGTTCCAAGCTTTGTTTTGCCGTCAGAAGCCTGCAGTTTCCAAAAAAAAAGTGAGACTCATAGCTAATAATATATCTTTGTAATTAAAATGCAAGAATAAAGAAGTAAGTAACACTCACCAGTTTGTTCATCCATCTAGAGTCAAACAGTTCATTGACAGTTAAACCGTTGAAAGCGTAGGTAAGAGGAGATATCCAGTAAGCCCAACCCCACCAGTCAGGAATCTCGCCTTTCGGAATAAGGAAGCCTCCAAGCAAGAAGACGAGAAGTAGAGTAAGAGCACCACCAGTATTAGCAATCATCATGGTTCTGCAAACAGAAGCAATCAACCTAAAGAGGGATGCAGCCATTTGTTGAATCAGAAACACTAGGAGAAACTGCTTGAAGAAGCGACTCGCGTCAGGTGCAAAACCGATGGAGTAGTAAGTCACCACCATCCATGCCGTGGACTCGAAGATTGAGGTTGGAATCCCTAGCAAGAAAGTGGGAAGTGTGAAGGTCCATGATGGGTAAAACAAGAGATCCCTCTGTTTGTAAAACACCGGGAGTCTTGAAACCATCATAGCCATCTCTGCAAACCCATTAAACATGTTGATGATCATTCCAAATAGCAATGCTCCTACGTAGAGGCTAGCATCAGCCTCGTTCTTTGTGTCCATTTCAGTTCTGAGGAAGAGTGTACACGTGATTGCAGCAATGATGATGATCTGGACAGTCTTGAAAATATAGAAGAATGAGTTACGTTGCATAAGAAGCCACTCTTTGTCCCAACAACTCTTGAGAAGTTCCCTCTTTGAGACTGAGTACTTATCGAACACAAGAGCCGCTTTGTGGCCACGAGACTTATCGAATGGTACTGCAAGTTGGTTAGATATATCCTTCCCAACATGGAAACTCTTGTATCTGCTTGCAAACTCTGAAACCGGAATGTAGCGGTAAGGTCTGTTATGGTCAACCCAGTACTGTTCTTGATCTTTCTTGGAAGTAACCTCTTGCAAGAAATCAGCTGTTCCTTTTCTCTCGGGACACTTGAACCCAAAGCTCTCAAAGAACTCAAGAATGTTGTCTCTTGGTCCTTGGTACACGATCTGACCTTCCGACAACAAAATGATATCGTCGAATAAATCAAAAGTCTCAGGAGCTGGCTGGAGGAGAGACATGAGCACTGTGGCGTCTGTGAGATGAACGATCTGTTGCAGACACTTGACGATTTGAAATGTGGTGGAACTGTCAAGACCAGTGGATATTTCGTCCATGAAGAGTGTCTTCGTTGGACCAACGATCATCTCACCAGTTGTGACACGTTTCTTCTGACCTCCGGAGATACCTCTCATCATGTCATCTCCAACTATAGTGTCTTTGCAAATGTCAAGCCCCAAAATCTGTTTTATAGAACAGAGTCAGTATTACACAAAACATTGAAACCAAACAGTCTATAAAAACATAAAAGATTCGGTTTCGGTTATAAATAACGGTTTAATTCGGTTCGATTTTTATAAACACTTGAACTTAAAAGATGAGCGAAGTTAAAAGAAGAGAGGTGAGACTCACTTTGAGAGTATAATCAGTGACGAGACTGCTCTTAACTCCTTGAGCAGCTGAAGCTTTCATGAAGAGATCAACATCAGCTTCAGGGAATATACCAGCATCCTTTTCTCTTCTTGCAAGCTCATTCAAAAGATCTACAAGAAGGTATCATCAAACCATTAAACAAAACAGAATCTTGAAATAAAAACGAATCTTTAAGTTAATTTCAAGATTTTGAATATTCACTTACCATAACGAGTACCAACACCTTGACACCTAGCAGAGAAATCAAGAGTCTCTTTGACAGTCATGATACCAACATGAAGATCGTTCTGACTAATGTAAGCAGAGGTCTTTCTTGGAACAAACTCGTCGAGACGGTGACCATTGTAAGTTATGTCACCACTGACTTGGAGTGCTTTATCGAGCTTACCGGCTAAAGCCAACAGAAGAGTAGTCTTACCAGAAGAAGGAGGACCTAACAAAAGTGTCATCTTTCCAGGTTTAAGGACACCAGAGATATCTTTAAGGATCGTAAGCTGAGCTTTCTTAGCAAACTGTATACCAATCATGCCTAAAGCTGATTCTCCCATGTTCCTCACCACATTAAGAAGCGTAGGAAGAGATCTGTTACCAGTGTAGCAATCAGCTTTGATCGTCAAATGCTCGTACCTGACTTCAACTGTTGGTAGCTTGATACCAACTCTGTCGATTCTGTTTCTTAGCTTCGTCAAGATCCTCTCGTTATCTTGCTCAGCTACTTTGAAAACCATGTCAATAAACTTCTGACGGTCTTCACCATCAAGCTTGGTCACGTCAACTTCTTTGCTCATTAACTGGTTGCCGTAGACATCGTCTTCGACAACAGCGTTCATGAGAGTGGTTCGGAGACGGCTGTACGTTGGTAGTTTCTCTATAGCTGCCCATTTAAGAGCTTCTTCGTCGTCATTAACTGATTGCGTTCTTCTTGAACCAGCTGAGAAGATATCTTCAAGGTTTCTACTTGCTCTGCTTACACTTCTGCTTATGCTTCTTCTCAAACTCCCACCACCTCCTAAAGGTGGAATATTTGGATTGTAATCCATCCCTTCCCCAAAAAGTTTTTGTCTTTTAGAGCAGGAAAAGAAAAGGTTTTAAAGTCTTTAAGAATGTAAACTTGGTCAGGAGATACAGAGAGAAGAAAGGCAAGAATGAAGAAAAGAATGAAGGATGAAGAATTAAGAGTGCAGAGAAGGAGGTGGTAATAGAAAATGAATATATAGGGGGAAGGAGGAACATCAAGGTGGACTTTTCTTTGCTATGGACTATTCATACTTTGTTGAATGAAGTAATCAAATCGGAGAAAAAAACCAAAAAACTAGAAAGTCTTGTTTTTTGTTTTGTAATCAAATCGGAGGGAATAGTATAAAGTTGTGTGTTTTTATATGCAAGATGCCAAGATAGGATTTTTTTAATTCAAAGACGACGGCTCTTTTTAACGTATATTTTTTTTATTACAAAGATATTTTTGTTTTGGGGTTTGTAGATAATGCGATGGCTCACTTTTTAACGTTTGTTTTTTTTATTACCAAATATTAGGTAATAATTGAAAAGCTTTGAACAGTTCATATTTTCAAAGTCAAGAACGATGACCCCAGTTAGTTACGCTACTAGTAAGTGGAGGAGATAGTTGTGGTTAAATTAAATAAAAGTCCATCTTGTGTACCTTTTTTTTGTTGTTGTAGGTAAGAAAAGAAAGAAAGGACCGTTGTTTGGTTCCTTTTTAAGTCGTTGTGTTTAGGAAATTACGGACGAAGATGTCATTCACACTTTGACATTTCAATTCACATTTTGTTTGGAAAGAACGTTTCGTTTAAGTTATTTGTGTGTTCTGGAACATGATACACTTACGTATGAAGATGTCATTTACGTACCGGTGAGGCGGTGACGGGAATAAGTTTTAAGTGCTAACTCCTCAAATCTTCTTTACGATAAGAAGGCTCTATTGACTTTTTGGCTTTTTTTCTTTTTCAGCTAATCTTTGATTAGTGCTCTGTAATTTGGTATTAATCATTCTCTAATACACTGGTTGGGACAGCCAGCTCCTATCTCTTGATGCCCTCAGCTTCTTGAACAATGTTATAGGTTGGTTTCTTTGTGCAAATAAGCTCTCATTTTTCTGGTTACAATTCTTTCAATCTTCTTGAGAGAACAAACGTCTGCTGCATTTTATCCACCAAGCTTTCATTTACATTTCCTCAAGAGAACAAACTTACATTGCTCTGAGCTTTCTGTTTTCTAAAGCAATCTTCTTTGACTCGTCTTCTTTGTCCAACAAGCTTTCTTTAAGTTTCATGTTTTTCAGTTTTTGCTTCTTCAACTCTTCCTATAGATCCCTCCATCTCCTCCTTATTCATACTGGCTTCTTCTTCTTCTTCTTCTTCTTCTTCTTCTTCTTCTTCTTCTTCTTCTTCTTCTTCTTCTTCTTCTTCTCTCTCATTTACCTCAAGGTTAAGCAAATTCACTGTGCCACCATTCCCGATTTTTTCACACCAACCATAAAATAAAGTTTAGCTGTTCACACTCAGTCTCAAGAGTTGACAAACTCATTTTGGTTGTTTTCTATTCTCTACACACATTTTTAATTAGTTTTCAAATGCATCTTTTGCGGCCAACTACTAACTTTTAATCTGGGCTCCACAATGCAGAAGCTATGGTTGACATATCATGATATCAAGAGCCTATCCTTTGCTAAATTTGCTTCAAAAGATACTAACCTGCCGATCCAAAATTAAGCTCCCCACAGCTTTGTTGCTTTTATCTTCTTCTTCTTTTACCTTTCCAACTCAAATGCAGGTTCCATCTCTATTCATTCAACAGGGTACTGAGAAATAAGATGTTGCAGTCTTTTTTATTGACCAAAGATCTAACCTTTTTCCTCTTGGGCAGCTTCAATGTCATATGTTATTGGCACAGCATGCTTTTTGAGCTTACAAGAAGGTATGCAGACTTGGCGTGGTAGAAAGAAGAACTGAGATGAACCAAGGCATGCTGCCTTCTAATAGACCCAACTTCTTTTTGGTCCACGAGTTTTCGTTTTTGTAAACCGCTTTAATTACCGCCTATTCTCAATAAGTCTCCTCGACATGATGCTAAGAAATGCCATTGCTTAACCATATGAGGTCCCATGACTGTGCTTTCTGAAATTGCCAAATACAAAATGATGATCAACAAACAATATAGCCTATTAGAAACGCTGTCGTAAGGCGATTTACTACAAAAGAGTCTCCATCAAACCAATTCTACAGCAGAAAAATAAACCACAACGTCACAATCACATCAGCGAACAATCAACCAAACAAACAGACCATCCATCATCTACGCTTAATTGAATCTTCGATTCCAACTCCATATACAAACTTTTGACACTCAACTAAAGCTAAAACCACTATCCATCTCAACTTAGATGATAACTAAATACATTACATAGATCATAAGCATCTAAACAAATAGGCTAAATTAATCAGAGGACTATATTCAAAACAAAGAACCATCTGATATTCATCAGAGACACACACTTACACACAAAAGCTAAAGACCACAGAAAATTCAAAATTCAAGCTCAAATTGAATCAACCAGAGATTTCAATTGACTTAACTTGAACCCTTCTTCATCATCATCTCCACTTTAGGCACAGTTACAGTAAAAAAAAAAAAAAAAACTCCATAGAAGCCTTGACCTGATACAGTAAAAGGGGAAGGAGCTGACACGCGTAAGTTGAATCGATGGCTGAGATTAGAAGTTGAATCGATGGCTCAGATCAATTGTAGCTCAAAGACGCTTAACCTGGCTCTAAACCGCACCTCAATCACAAAATCTAACACCGAATCAATACTTCGAGCAATAAGCAACCAAATCCAAAATCAATACTCATCACCAACGAGAATCAAACGTTTCATAAGACGAGGAATCCTCTAATTCATCTCTTGTAAGAACCTATTAGGGTTCTTCACAGAGGATGAATCAGAGTTTACAAACCCAGAACTAGAGAGAGAGAAAGCTAAAATCTAACAACTTTTCTCAGCCATCAGCTTCTAAAATCCAACTTACACGTGCGCACTCCTTCCCCTTTTACTACTGTATCATACATCTTCACAATTCTCCGGTGACCTAAACATCCTCCTCGAGAATCTCGATCTCCAGAGCTACTAGCTAGATGTTAAAAGATAAGCGTTTCAAGTTTTTGTTTTGGGTGTTTTTGGGCCGTAATGGGCTTGTAAGGCTCAATGTTCTGATATGAGCCGTTTAAAAGAGTTCTAATTGATTTTTTTTTTTTTTTTTTTTGGTTTTGCTTAATATATATACAACTGATTTCACTGATTATTATTTATTGATTTGTAATGTATTCATATCTCTTGTAAAGTAGAATTGTGAAACTGTTCAATGTTATTAACAATGTTTGGATAAATTTTAAGATATATGGCGATCGAGGTTATTTCACATTTTTACAGGATTTTTACATAGATGAAGACCACATGATTAATTTAGGCCACGAATGTTTGCAAAAATTTTAAGTGGTTTTTGGATTTTGAGTTGTGGTCTACGGTTTTTAATTTGTTTTAAAAGATTAAAAGAAAAAAATGGAATAAAAATCAAGTCACCTTAAAAAATGAAACTTAGAGTTAAGATTTATTTTCAAAATGACTAAGACTTTCAAAATTTAGTTTTTCTATTTCTAAGAAAACCAAATTTTTAAATTGAATAAAACCAAAAATAACTTCAAAATCGATAAGTTTTTAGTTTTTCTATTTCTAAGTTTTTTCCGCTTGGAGATTTCTTCAAATAAGTTCAGACAAACATGTTTTCCATAAACTTTAGGTGAGTTTCCTATGTCTATGAGCAAACATGATGACTACCATTACTTACATTCCTCTCTCAAAATATAGAGGACTTTTCTTTATCTAGTGTATATATACACTCATATTTATTAAAATTACAATCTTGATTCTATTTATATATATAAAAAAAGACAGTGCGATTTCAAGATTTTATTTGGTTATAAAATATAAATATTTATAACAGTGCATATGATCCTAACTTTTGGACTTAGAATGGAAAGAATAGTTCATTTCACGTTATGTTACGTGTTAAGAAGAAACCGTGTTTGCTTGACTTGCTCATCAGCTCATTGTGGATATATATTAGCTTCTTTCTTTAGCTTTGCAATAAAATAACATATAGCAGAATCTTTCTCTCTTTTAAAAACTTTTAATAATGATATTGATATCATAACTAAGCACTAGTATTTTTGTTTTCTTACTAATTTCAGAAATTTATTTCGTTTTATGTGTTTCAGTTTCGTATTACTACTGTGGTTACCAAATTACTCAATTTTTCGTATACGTATCATTCAATACATTCTTTTTTCTGTGAACCTCCTAACTTTGATAATGAATCAACTATACATGCATGATCTATTGATGCTAAATAGGTAAAATTTGCAATCAGATGGAGTAACAATTTTAAGTTATCCTAAACCATTGTCATGAAACCAAGTCGCTTTGGTCCAGTGGTAAAAAGAGAAAAGTCCGCCACATGAGTTCGAGTAGTATTAGCCACGGGGTTCGAAATTTAACATGGTTTCCCCCGGTCCCATGAGATTAGTCTTTGGGCCTAGAATATCTTTAGGATCACTACTGAGTTATAAAAAAAGTCGTGAGTCTCTAGTAAATAGTTTTAAGTCCTAACATTTTCTCATTATCATAAACGGATTTTACTTAACTATTCCTTGTGCACTTTCGAATCTTTATATTGAATCTATTTTGACGTACAAAGACCCTTAAAACAAACAAGAAGCAAGTAATATGTAAATTTGACATATTCGATGTTTAGGACAACAATTGTTTTTTTTTTTTTCAGTTGACAAATTTTTTAGGAAAAGGAAATCGAAAAAAAAAACAACTTTGGGATATGAATTAAAAGTAAAATGTAAAATTTTGTGGCAGGTGGTGAAATATGACAAGTTTAAAAGGCAAGCCAAAGACGAGTCTTGTTTAAAAGCCAAGTAGTACCAACCGTTCCGTACTGTCTTCTTCATTGCCTTTTTCTCTACCGCCAAATCTTTAAAGTTTTCTCCACAAAAGCTTTTGTTCTCTCCGGTGATCTTATAATGCCTTCCGTTCAAATCCGTTCTTCTCCGTCGCCGGCGGTGACGGTTACCGATCTCAAACAACGAGTCATCGCTTGTCTCAATCGTCTCTCCGATCGCGATACTTTATCCCTCGCCGCCGCAGAGCTTGATTCGATCGCTCTTAATCTCTCGCCGGAGACTTTTCCTCTGTTTATACATTGTCTTCAGAGTACAGACTCTTCCGCCAAGTCTCCCGTTAGGAAACATTGTGTCTCGCTTCTCTCTGTTCTCTCTCGTTCTCATGGAGATTCTCTCGCTCCTCACCTCTCTAAGATGGTCTCCACCGTTCTCCGTCGCTTACGTGATCCTGACTCTTCCGTCCGCGCGGCTTGTGCGGCTGCTTCGGTTGATATGACTACCAGCATCACCGGAACTCCTTTCTCAATCCTCTTGGGGCCGATGATCGAAACGCTTATCCACGATTGCGATCCGAACGCTCAGATCGGTGCTGCTGTGTGTTTAGCGGCTGCGGTTGACGCGGCGGATGAGCTGGATGTTGAGCAACTGCAGAAGGCGCTGCCTAAGATTGGGAAATTGCTTAAGTCGGAAGGTTTCAAGGCGAAACCGGAGCTTCTAGGGGTTATAGGGAGTGTAATTGGAGCCGTTGGCGGTAGAAGTAGCGATAAGGCAGTGCTAGATTGGTTGTTACCAAACGTCTCGGAGTATCTAAGCAGCAACGATTGGCGTGCGAGGAAAGCAGCCGCGGAGGCTATGGCTAGAGTAGCTATGGCCGAAGAAGAATTAGCTCCTTTGTATAAGAAGGCCTGTGTAGGTATTCTTGAGAGCAGAAGATTTGATAAGGTAAATATTCGAAACAAGTTATGGTAAAATTCATAAGTGCAGTCAATTTCTTCATTGTCCTTATTCTTCAATCTTATTTTGTGCAGGTCAAACTTGTTAGAGAGACAATGAATCGTACGTTGAGTTTATGGAAGCAACTTGAAGGTGGTTGTGGTTCAACAGAGTCTACTTCCTCCTCCAAATCAGCTAATTCTGGTTTGTCTGCGACTTCAGGAAAGATAAATGGCAAAGATAGGAATTCGAACGCACCAGTAAGCTCAAAGTCGAATGATGCTCAGCCCTTAGACCGTAGTAACACTCCTAAGGTTGTTGAGCAGGAAGCTGTGGAGTCGAAAGACAAGCGGAATCATTCGACAATGGGAGCTAAACGGAATCTGTTCCCGGCAAAAACTTCTAAGGTCAAAGAGAACGGGTTGAACAAGTCGAACAAGTCACAAGTTGTTCAGAGTAGTGATGAGGAGAGTCCTACAACTGACAGTGGTAGTAGCAGCAATTCTTCTCAGGCAAAGAATAATGCAGAAGAGTTGTCTCTGATAAGAAACCAGATTACTCAGATCGAAAAACAACAGTCCAGTCTGTTAGATCTCTTTCAGGTTACCTTTTTCTCTGAACTCATTGACTTTTTATTAACTTTTAAAACATCCAACAAACTGTGTTGTGCTGACTTTTGCATGTTTTCTTGTTAAATATTGCAGAAGTTCATGGAGAGCTCGCAGAACGGAATGCAATCTCTGGAGAGACGAGTACGTGGTCTAGAAACATCCTTCAGTGTCATCTCAACTGATTTGTTAGTCTCTCGCACCATAACACGTAACGAAAATCACAAACGTAACGAAAGGCAACACTTTACCTGACACAACACTTCAAATATATTTAGCTTGAGAAGAAGATTCATTGTAATACATAAACTCTAAGCTAATGTATTTTACATTCATTTCGACTTTCTGTAACCAAAGGGATGGTTCGTTACCTTTAGTCATTTGATACTTGTAATGTTTTCTCATAAGATGTAAATCATCTTATTTTTTTCCGTCTTCCTGGTCTGATTGCATTCATCTTTTTCCCGGGAAACCTCAGCGGAATCAATAAAATATCTCCCCAGTGTCGCATCTAGCTTCTCCCCAATTGAAGAAATCCAAGCCTAGATATGATGAACAAACTAACTCTTACACTTGTCCTATTAACTTTTCTTAAGTCACAAAACAATATAGAGAAGTTAAATGTTTCATTACCTGGTCTGAAGACGTGAATCCTCTAATAGTGTTTCCACCAATGACTGCGATTCCTTTATCTCCAAGCGGCTGCAAAATCACCGCCTAGCAAACAAATCTTTGTTACACATGCAGTTTTATTATTCCCACACATAACGGAGTAATACTTGAACTCTCAACAAACCTGTGTATTTGCAGGTAAAAATGGCAGCTCTGATCTCCCAGGATATAGAGAAAGATTGGCCAAGTAACTCTCTGATAAACAAAACCAGTTTCCTCTTCTTAGATAAATGCATAATCTTAGACTTTTTATATACACGAAAAAAAATCCAAACTACTTACGTGCTTTGGATTTCATTACGCCTCGGTAAACCGATCCTTGCATCAACTTATCAGTGTTTACTATGACTGCTTTCTTATCTTCTGTAGATTCAGCAACCATCCCTATTTGTATAAGACAAATGCCATTGTAGACAATAACTAGAG
Source organism: Camelina laxa (assembly GCA_024034495.1). NCBI lineage: Eukaryota > Viridiplantae > Streptophyta > Magnoliopsida > Brassicales > Brassicaceae > Camelina > Camelina laxa. Next base: position 2,169,262 of record CM043883.1, read on the forward strand.
ACTTACAACATGTTGCTACCTTAAGAGTTTCCCAAGCCCTAAGTAAACAAACAAAAGTCAGATTCAATTTCTACTTAAAATCTTTTTTATTCATCTAATAAGAGATATGATTACCATAACAATTCGGAAACTATCGATGTAGGAAGATCGGATTCTACAACTTTACAATCCACACCTTCAGGATTGACCTGATGAATATCAAACAAAACCAACAATCACATTATCTCCCAAAATCACAATACATCAATATGGTTTATTGAAAGAGATAAGAGAAAATCTCACAGGTGTAATGGACTTAGGTCGGATCGATAACCAAACTAAACCGGTTAATAAATTGGTAACAGCCAAGCCAAGCGCCAATAGATCTGCTCTAGACTGTGAGCTACACGAAACACCAAAAACCAATGGTCATATAAAATTTCTGAAATTTACCAAAATTGAATCAATCTCAGAGTTTAATCAAAATTTGTACCTGCTAGCATCGGCAACAGGAGCGATGCCGGAAACAGTACGATTGAAGAGAACAGCTAAAAGAGAAGCGCCTCCGACGTAGATAGGTAAGCTACGAGCCAAGTCATCGTTTCTGGAAATGAAATCGGCTACCAAGTTTTTACTCGGTTTCGGACCTCTGTAACTTCTCGGCTTCTGGTGACCCGAAGAAAAAAAAATTGAGTAAACAGAGAGAGAAGAAAAAAAGAAGAAGAAGAAGAGGAGGAATGAGAGAACCTGTGAGGTTGAAGAAGAAGCTCTGATAAAAAACGCGGAAGATGTAGAGAAGGACGGCGAGAGAATTTGTGATTAGGGTTCCAAGGGATTTGAATTTGGAGGATGATTCTCGCTTCCATTGAAGAGATGAAGTGAAGTGACGTTTAGAAGAAATCAAGAGGATTAAAAATTGGCCGTTAGGAGCAAACTTATAAGATTGGATCATCCACGATATACACACCAAAAATATATATATATATATATATTTTAATGTTTGATATGTAGATATGAATGGTTGGAGCGGACAAATCCGTCTGCGGATTGGACGACTTTTTACTTTCTGTTCAGCAAATGTAGTTCGTAGTAGTGCGGTTCAAATAAAGTAGAGACAAAACCGCAGCAGATCAACTGCGAACCGCTTTTGCATACAAATAGAATTTCTCCACAGCGGTCTGTTTTCCACTTTCAAAATGAAGCGGTACAGACCGCAGATGGATTTGACCGCCCTGACCGCAATTACCATTCAAACCAGTAATTTATAGCTTTATCGTATCATAATTTTTTAATTTGTATTTTGTGTAATATAAAGATTTTTAAAAACTTTTGGCACTTTATATTAATGCCATTTTTTAAAACTATTCTTAAAATTTAGTGAAAAAGTTTTAAGGATATAATTTTATAAAGGATTATGAATGTTGAATTATATTTTTTAAATCTTTAATATCAATTCATCCTCTTAATTTGCTGATAAGAAAAATACATTTTGTTTTTACCATAGGTAACACATCGATAATACTATCATATATATACTTGTAGACTATAATTATGATCAGAAAAAAACAAATAAAGTAAACTCTTAGAATTTTGAAAACAATATAATAATTAGCACATATAATATATACTGTAATAGATAGTAGTAAACTCGATCACTCAACATATAAAGTAAAAATGGATATCGAACTTGTAAAAGTTCTGCTTTTTTTTCCACTACCTTCAGCAAAAATCTCTCAAGAAATGGCGATCAAACTCGGAACATAGACATCGGATTGAAACTGAGGACATACCACTTCATCTATCTTAATCTTTTTACACATATCTTCCCTCACAATATAGACCCAAGCGTCTTTAGGTTCCTGGCTATGACAACACGTAATGAAGCTCTTTCCGTAGATGTTACTATCCACGAAGTATCTTGTATATATCTGATTAAAAACTATGGGGAAGTCAGGTCTTGAGACAGTCAGGAACTTAATCCACACAACACTGTCTCCATCATCCCCATTACCAATTTTCTTCTCTGTCACCCAAATCTTAACCTCATTTGTTCTTTTGCATTGTTGTAACACTGAAAACCGATCTCCCTTGTAAATCGAGAGGGCAGGGTTACGGAAACAATTTTTTTCCTTCTTACACGGTAGAATACAAAAAGTCTTGTTTACCTCTTTCGAAAAATCGAACATTTGGATGAAGTAGTACTGATCAGTTTCGAGATAATTTTGTCCTGTCCAGTACAAGTTTCCATTCAGGGAGACCCTAACCGATTCACTTGATGCTAAGTCTTTGCCAAAACTGGTACGATGAGTATCCTTCCACGTATTGGTTGCAAAGTCAAAGACTGCAATTCTATTATGGATCGATTTAGTACTGTAATAACGTCCAAAAATTTTGAAACTCTTTTCGGGTCTACTACCATCGTAACCAATGTTACTTCCAGTTATAATCCCATTCATGTCAACCCATTTAGTCTGCTGTCTCAACAAACGGGTTCCAAACCACGCCATCTTTCTGAGGATCATACGAGAAGAAGTAACCATCGCAGGGCCCATAGAGATAATGATAACGGTGACGGCGTAAATCAATGCATAAATCAATAACTTTAATAGTTGGATCTTCATTGAGGTCGACGCTAATCGAATAAATATGTGTATGCGTCTTTAGCATGAATTCTGGACGAGCACAAGCAAAGTTTCTTTTGAGTAATCTCTTATCGTTCAAAAGAGTGTTCCATTCTTTGCAAACGGATCTGAAGCGAAGGAGAGATCGAGGTGGAACGCGAAAGAGTATCTCTTCCTCCAGATCTGATGGAAGCTTTCTCGACACCATTAGGTTTTTTTTTTCTTCTGTGTAAATGAAGCAACTAATGAAGGGACTAATTAATAATGTTATATATATATATATATATATACTCCTCTGTCCCAAATTATATAATGTTTTTTTTTTGTCTCATTTTTTAATAGATTTTTAATATATTTTTTTTTCATATGGGATGTGATGATCATTAATAGTCTCATATCTTCTTTTTATTGGTTATAATATTTTAGATAAATTAAATAATATATCTTATAAAAAATAACAAAGTATTTATGGTTTCTTAATTTTGTTTGGCTAATCCTAAATGCATAGGATTAAACTTAAACTCATTCTTACACATGTTTTGATATTGTAAAATTATTAAAATTTTAGTTGTGTAACAAAATTTTCATAGCAAACAGATAATACAAAATTCATCTTTCAAAATATATATAATTAGAAAAAAAAAACATAACAAATATAATTAGATTAGTATTATAAGAATAACAATAATAATAGTAGTCTTATTTCATTCATTATTAAAAAGTTGAAGATCAACAACAAATATAAAATTTCATCTTTAAAACTTCGATAAAAAATTATAAAGATCAAATCGCCGATAACTAATTAAGAGGAGTATGAGTTCCTATTCTGTGTATTGTAGCAACAACATTGTGGGTTGTCTTGACCTTTTATTTGATAATCACATTGTCCATATGCATATTGTTTACTTGTACATTCATCGTTACATTTATTATTACCATAGGATGCATCACATGGCCCAATGCAATTTCCCTCTTGCTCGGTTGCTTGCTCGATTGCTGCAACATAAAAAAAAAAACGTTTTTATGACAAAAAAATTTCAACCATTGCTCTTCAAATGATCAAACATAGTTTAACAATAACAACTACCTGGATTGGCCAAAATGCTGTTGTTTAAAAACGAAATTGTCAATATTCCTACAAAGAAAATAGTCACATATGTTTTTGAAATATCCATATTTTTCTTTTGTTTACTATGAATTCTATGGAGAAGAATAGATTTTTGTAGTTTTGTAGGATATCTATTTATATATATTTTTTTTGGTCGAGTAAAATTTCAGTTTTCTAACAACATTTCAGTTTTTATTTAACACCATCAGTGAACACTCTATAGTTCTTTTAATATTGATTGACTAAAATTTATTGTCTTTCGTAATTATAACTCATAAGTTTGATCTAGAATAACTTCTATTGTATTGAACTGAAGAGATGATAATATGACCATTTTTTTTTATAATGATAATTCAGTGTAGATCTAGGACCTACGGAAGGATCCATACTAGTCAACCCACATATGTATATATATAAAAACAAATGTGTTACAAATAGGATGTAAGTAAGGACCTATATTTTTTGAAATATTATGGGCTAAAAAATTTAGTGGCCCTAAGCATGGACTTAGCCCGCCTGTTCTATGGGGCGATCCTGATTGTAAAGTGTTTTTTTGAGTCTTGTATAGATTTTGGTAATAGGGAAGACAAAGAAGACTAGAAGAAGTAGACATATACTTGTTGCATACATGTAATTATAATAGTTTAGGATCAACCATTGACCTATGAAATTTCAAAGTTTGTTAATGAATTTCTTAACACAACATTTTTCAAAATTTATAATAAAAAAAATTCTTAAGCAACTTTGTTAGTTAAATAACTTTTGCTAGAATTTGTACTTAGGTGTTGATTGTATGATTAAAATTTTGCCAATTCCATTTCTTTTTGACCAAATAATATCTCACATCAGTTTTGTTTTGGTTCAAACTTTAAACAATTTTAGGAAAAACCAAACAAAAAAAAAAACTAAATTGTTTTCATTTGTCTTTTTTTTTTTTTTGTCAACCAATTAATCATTTGTCTAAAACATACTAATAAATATCAAATTTTGTGTGACGAGAGAAACCAAACCAAAGACGGGTCAGAGCCACCTTTAAAAAACACCATCGGCGACTTCTTCTTCTCCTCCTCCGTCACCGCCGTGTTCGATCCGAAACGATTCGGTTTTGCTTATTCGTTGTTAGATTTTTAGATTAAAAGGACGACGACGAAGACGAGGACGAGATGCCGTCAAACGGGGATCTCGACCGTCAGATCGAACAGCTAATGGAGTGTAAGCCGTTGGGTGAAGCGGACGTGAGGATCCTCTGCGATCAAGCCAAAGCGATTCTCGTTGAGGAATGGAATGTTCAACCGGTTAAGTGTCCGGTTACGGTTTGCGGCGATATCCACGGCCAGTTTTATGACCTAATTGAGCTTTTCCGTATTGGTGGTAATGCTCCTGATACTAATTACCTCTTCATGGGAGATTATGTTGGTATGTCTTTTTCTCTTCTTCTCCATCTCTCAATCTATCAAATCAATTTGGTGAGTTCTATTTCCTGATTTGTTGTCTTTTAGTTTCACTACTTGATGTTGTATTGTTGTAATAACAACATATGATTAGGTTTTGTAATTATTTTGCTAAATGGTCTTTAAATTAGGTTTTTAAAACTTAATGATTGTTCATTACTTATGAAGAAGCCTTTACCTTTTGTGGGTTATGTCAGATTCAATGTTATGCTGGTTCAGTGTGAAGTACTGTCTTTGATTAATTGATGTCTTTGTGCAGATCGTGGCTACTATTCAGTGGAAACAGTGTCTCTATTGGTGGCACTGAAGGTGCGTTATAGGGACAGACTCACGATCCTGCGAGGGAATCATGAGAGTCGTCAGATTACACAAGTGTAAGATTCTCTTTTGTCAAAAAAAAAAAACTTGTATTTCATTTTGCTTCTGACTCAAACTAACATAAAATTTCGTGTCTGCGTATTTTAGTTATGGGTTTTATGATGAATGCTTGAGGAAATACGGAAATGCTAATGTGTGGAAGTATTTCACGGACCTTTTTGATTATCTCCCACTTACAGCACTCATAGAGAGTCAGGTTTGAACTGTTCTTGCTAGTCGTCATTGTTTCAATCATATTCGTTTCATTCCATACTCTTCTTCATCAACTGTAATCCCGTCACAGGTCTTCTGTTTGCATGGTGGCCTTTCACCTTCTCTGGATACCCTTGACAATATCCGAAGCTTGGATAGGATACAGGAGGTATTTACAAAAGTTTTTCTGTAGATGCAATATTTTGAACCAAGTTTCTGTAAATGTCTCCTCTCGCTTACGCAATAGCAAGAAGAATTGGTTCTTATAATCAGATATGTTTTGTAGGTTCCACATGAGGGACCAATGTGCGATTTACTGTGGTCTGATCCAGACGATCGCTGTGGATGGGGAATATCTCCTCGTGGTGCTGGTTACACATTTGGACAGGACATTGCAACTCAGTTTAATCACAACAATGGACTGAGTCTGATTTCAAGAGCGCATCAACTTGTAATGGAAGGCTATAATTGGTGTCAGGTATATATATTATTGTTCATAACATTAGGTTAGCATAATTGTCGGATTAAGTTCTGGTCTGCGTAGATGCTGAATCTTCTGCTGTGTATGTGTGTTGATAGGAAAAGAATGTGGTGACGGTGTTTAGTGCACCGAACTACTGTTACAGATGTGGAAACATGGCAGCAATTCTTGAGATTGGAGAGAACATGGAACAGAACTTCCTTCAGTTCGATCCAGCACCTAGACAGGTCGAACCCGATACCACCCGCAAGACCCCTGATTATTTTTTGTGATTTCCCTACCACTTCAATTTTTTTTTCTTTCTCAGAGTTTGTTTGTTGCTGTATCATTGTAGATGTGTCTCTATTTCATTTTGTTTTGTCCGGTCTCTAAATGGAGTTTGATACCAAAAGACCAAAACCCCATCATTTTTTTGTTGATGTTGATACTGATAAAGGTTTGTAGGAGCCTCCCTCTATTATAGAGACTAGCTGCCTTTAATTACTTGATGTTTCAATTTACAAATTAGAATTCACCATTTTTATTACATTTGGTGTGTAATAATAGGACCAGTTTTATTACTTCATGCTCCAGAACCATTTTTTACTTTTATTATAAAGCACTATCAAAAGTAACTTAAATGAGAAATAAAGATATTTAGAATATATGAAAGGAGAAACAATGACCTCGAAGGTTGTAATAAAATCATATTTATGTACATGAGGAAGAAGTATTGTGTCCTAATGGTTGCCTCTCCACATGAGTCATAAATGGAGCTATGAAAAATGGCGTTTAAAAACAAAACACAAGCATAAAACATCTAAGACGTACATTCTCTACATATATTTTAAAACTAAGGGCCCTAACAAAAAATTTCCCCCAATCGGATGACATTGCCTAAATGTACAAAGACAATTAGCAATATATATATATATATTGGCTCTACTTCTTGGGTACCTTAGGCCGTGACCTCATACTGGCTCTCCTTGCCACATCCCACGCCTTCTGTGGCGCGTAAATACCTAACTGAGACGCGAAGAAGGATTCATAACCTGGTGAATCAAACGCAAACCCAGTGTGCTTTGAGAGCTCCCGAGGCAATTGGGATATCGCATAGCTTCTCGCCTCTTGTGGTGTGAGCTCGTTTTCTATCTCCAGCTGATCTACCTTGCTTGCATCTGACTCGTGCCTATGTATTTCTTGAACGATCTGATAATCATATGGGAAGAACCATCTCTCAATCCTGCATTAGTAAAGACATATATTCTCTCATGTCATGATCCTTTAGAAAACATCAAGTGTATGCACCAAATATTCAGGTCAAAACTATAAAGAACCTATGATCTGAATTAAGTTGAGACACAGGAATTCAGTGATATTGCACCAAATATTGGTTCATGCCAAAAAGTAGTGACAACTGATAATATCCCGGTTTAACTTACCCTTGGAAGATAAAATCGCCTAGTAGAGAGACAATGGGAACAAGCAGCAATGCGAAGTAGAAATAGAAGGTACTCATCAGGACATATATGACAAAGTAGACATTTTCCTGCAGAGACGAGAAAATAAGTAACTAAGATTTGCCAAGTTAGGAAAAAACAAAATTCAAAAAAACCCAAGATGTATGCAAACAGCTTACATTCCTATCGTGTGGTGTCATAATCCCACAGTAAATGAAAGCAAAAACGAGCCACGCAAGAATGCTCCCACCGACTGTGATATAATGCCATCTGGTAATGGAATTGCTCATCAAAAGAATTCGCACATTCACAGCAATCACCAGACATGTGAAGACCATTGTGCTAACATCCCAAATGCCAAATATTTTGCCTGATGAATTTACAGCGCCGAAAGATGACGTGGTCACGAAGAGATAGCACACAAAAGACTGATACACAGCAGAAGAAGCCCATACTGCTACAACTCTCCATTTGAAAAATGAGTTACGTATTCCCTCTCGATACAGTTCTGGATATCTTTTCGAAAGGGATGCACTCACATCCTAGCAAGAGGACAACATAGAGATGAAATTATCAGATCCAAACAAGATAAAGATGGTTCTAACTAAGATGAATATTCTTTTGTATAAATCAGAGATCGGGAAAAGCTAGTACCTTCTCAAACAGCCCAAGGACAATGACAGGAAGAGCTGTAAATAAGACATTATACAATGACTGGAACCAATCATCGTAGAACCTTTGCCCAGAAAATCCAGTTCGAAATGTGAACCAAAACTGAGTCAAAGTGAAGGTAAGGTTCTTGTAGAAAAAATACATGACAACCTGCCAAGAAAAGATCATTAGAACTATTCAAAAACTAAAGGCGCGTTTGTGATGAAAGAGATATTCAACCTTGCAGATTCTAAGATATGACCACCGTCCATGGACAAGAAGCAAATCTGTAAGAAATCTAAACTGAGCAATGGCAAAATCACTAGCCATCACAGCTTGCATTCCCTCCATCCCACTTATTCCTATACCAACATGAGCGGCTTGAATCATGCTAACATCATTGGCCCCATCACCAATACTAAGTGTAATCTTTTGCGCCCCTTTCCTCACCAAGCTTGTCACCTGAAGTTAGATACCATATATTAGAACTAAGAAGCCGGTTCAAAGAACACAACGAACCAAGTTACTCACTGGATATGAAATTAAGTGCCAAAATTAAAACCCAAGAAAATATGTGATTACCAATTTTGGCAACAAAAGCCCTTGAACAAAAATTTATAAGCCCTCTTTAAAAGGCATTGCCTAGAGGAACCTATTTTGAAATTACCTGTGCTTTCTGTAACGGAGAAACACGACAGCATACAACTGAAGTACAGTTCAAGCTCAAGCTGAGCAGCATCACGCGTAAACTTGGGTCTAATGCATACATTAAACACTTTCCATCAATAACGAGAGACAATTTTGGTCCAGCTACGGTATTCAGAGAGTGTTGAGCTTCTTCAAGACTCTTTTTCAGCTCCTTCTTTACTTCTTCTTTGATAACACGAGCAATCTCAACTTGATCACCCTACAATAAAAGCTTTTATTATTAAAATGTAACTACAGTGATTGTCTTTCATGAAATTCTACATAAAAAAAAAAAAAAAAAAAAAGTTAGTAAAACAATTACCCTTTCTTCAGCTTCCCTGATTGCATCCGTTTCAGAACTAATGACAAATTGTTTCATTTCATTGTTGATCAAGTTGCATGCTGTAGCATAACAGAATCCAAGAGCAGATATTAAAGTGGGAGATAGAAGAAATAAGATCTCAGAGTAAAAGTTTGTGACACGCTACCATATGCAATATTAATAGCCGTTTCCATTTTGTCCCCTGTTAACACCCAGATCTTAATTCCAGCTCTTGATAAGGTTTCTATGCAGTTAGGTACCCCTTCCTGAAGTTTGTCTTCTATGGCAGTTGATCCGATGAGGGTAAGATCCTTCTCGATAAGTTCTGCCACCTTCAAGGATTAAGACACCTCACATTCATCAACTATAAATTATAAGCACTATTTACTGGCGACTCAAAAACTGTATTTGCGGATACAGTTGTTCAGACTAGTTTACGAAATAATCATATCATTTTCATTCCTGATATACAAACAAGTTTCACTGCTCCTGAAACACATTTTCAACCTTCAAGATATTCTTGAAAATTTACTCAAGATTTAGAAAGAAATAGATAAGAAATAGAGCTGTATATAGATAAGAACGTATACCTCATCTAACTTCTTCTCGCGGTCTCGTAATGCAGATTTGGCCTGGATGAACTTTTCATTCCAACTATCGTAGGTTTCAGGGTTTAAGTCTTTATAGGCTAGGCAAAGGGTACGCAATCCAGAAGACCCAAACTGTTCCAAATGTTCTCTTGTTACTTTCCTAATATCGTCTGTAGCATCAGCCAATCTCTCAAAGATTACATTATCAGCGCCCTGTGGGACAAAATTCCACGCAATGATCAAAAATTAATCCAGATGTACACAGATAACCAAGTACATATAGAAATATTACCTTACAGTAGAGTACAAGCCTTCCATCTGGGAAACGACATACAACAGACTGGCGCTTCCTAGTACTGTTGTCCACAGTGTAGATATTATTAGTATGCTTAAGGCATGACAAAGAGAAAATAAACAAACAAATCACTGTCATATAAACCTGTTGAACTCGAGAACATTAAGAATCTCATAGGCCACATCTTGAATCTTTCCCATCTTCTCCACATGAGACTCACGAACATACACCATAGTTGGAGTACGCCTGAGAATACATGAAAATAGTCTAAAAAAAACTAACAAAGACTTGGGAAACAAAAGCACTTATAGAAGAAATTCTAAGAATTAGAACTAGGAGTCATGAGACAAGTTAGCTAATAGCAAAAATTTTCTAGTCCAAATTGATTTCCTGAAATTTCAAATCTTTGGAAACTGAAATGTAACAAGGATTACAGATTACCTGTAAAAGAAGAATCCAAAATTCTTGGCAGCAGTAACTAAGGCAGCTTCATCTGGAGATGCAGCTTGATAAACAATCTTCTCAGGGGACTCATCACCTTCAGGAAGGACAGTGTGACAGATGGCCAGGCATCTAAAAAGTTCCTGAAAGGTATCAAAAATGCAATATTTTTAGTTAGAATCATATTAGCATGTGCATGTGTGTGCCAATCTGGAACCAAGGATCTTGTAACTTCTACAATTTTAAGAGGCTTCTGTCAGGACACTTCTGTAGTTTTTTAGTATAAGGCTCCCAAAATAAAGGCCTCAACTTATATATCCTTACAAGTTCAGATCTCACCATCTATTAAATACACCATATACCGCAGTTTCTCACGGAAACCCTATAACCCCATCACCTCTTAGCTATTACAATTCTTAAACTGATTGTGAGCCAAATCTCTAGAGAAAGAAAGTAAGGAACCTTGCAAAGATCAGGATTAGGTTCGTTTCTCCAAGCCCCCCGCATAAGCCTTGGATCATCAAAATTAAATCCTTTTTCTCTTATTGCACCAGTCGACCTTTGCTCCTGAGAATATTTGTAAGGGACAAATTAAAATTTTTCCATTGTACCATAAGGCACAGAGAAACTCCACCATCTGAAAATATACAATACCTCTTGAATTTTTAAGCCATGACGCTGAGCGATTCCTCTTTCTATTTCAGTGACACCACATCCATAACTTATACCTCCAATTGAACATTTGAAAAACTCCATCAAATTTCTCGTCAGCGTTCCGGTTTTATCAGAAAATATGTACTCCACCTGAATGATACCAAAGTAATAGCAACTGAAGTGAGAACAATAGCAAAGCATAAATTTAAATAATTATTTAGCAACAGTTATAATACTAGCAACAAATAGATGGAATGATATCTACCTGTCCAAGCTCCTCGTTCAAATTGGAAGTCCTGGCCGAGGCGGGGGTATTTGTTTCAGCATGATACATATTAAGATCTCGGTTGATAAACTGAGTCGACTGGATAAACTTGATCATCTGGTTTTAAGGAGAGAATATAGTGATCATTCAAATTGCCAGTCCTCGTAGTGCAGATAGTTAGAATAGAATACTAGAGAGACGTACCTCAATAGAAACATAAAGGGAGATTGGTATAATTGATGAGAACAGAGTGACTAGCGTGAAAAAGGTGAAAAACCCTATCTGTGGCAGCAGACGGAAGCAGTATGGAAGAAATCAGTAATCCAGAAGTAGAAGGAAATTAATTTCAACTATGCAAAAACTAGTTACCATGAGCCCATTACGGTATTCCCAATCTGACTTATGAAGACCCAAGTATTTGTCCTCACGATCCGTCACAATTGAACTGTAAAATTAACAAATGTAATAACCATATCACAACAGGACATGAGAACTGGAGAATGAACAAATCGTAGCAGGAGTTGGTAATTCACAGGATTGAAAAGAAAACACACCAGCCTATAGCTCCAATCAGACACATTGTGACAAGGACACAAAAGATTGTGATAATGAGTTTGTCAAGCTTCTTTTCCAGCGTACTTCGTTTGGAAGGAGCATTCATGGCATTCATCATCACCTACATATGTAGAATTCACCATAGAATAGGTTCAGATCGTATGCGTAGCAACTATACAACGAAATAGAAACCATAGAATGGTCTTAAATACATGAATCCTGTAAACTAGAAACGCATGTCTGCAATGCTAGTTTCCCATAAAACAAGCTCCAGAACAGCTTACCTTTGTCTCATGACCAGTAAAAACTACAGCTCCAACTATGTATTCTGTGTTCCTAAGACTGCATCCCTGAAAAAGTAGATATCAAACGTCTCAGATAAAATTAAATCTAGAGATATAAAGCTCTGCACTACATCCATGGAAGTTTTCTCAGAAAACTGTTAAAATCCAAGATATCATAAGTGGATCAACATAATCTAAAACAAAGTAAATTCATACATGACACAATCATGAAATTGCAAAAAAGAAAAAAAAAAACAGAAACGGGAAAAACAACCAATAGCAGAAACAGTCAATCATACACGCAATAAAAGCTGGTCCGGAGAGAGAGGTAACGTTTGCTTTTGGACTACAAGGTTCCCAGTGAAAGTGTACAGAGAATTGTTTGGTTGCTCACACTGAATTTCACCTGCAAGAGAAGTTGGCGAAAGTGAAGACATGTGTTTAACAGTTACAACACAATCATACTGAATGAATAAAAAGTTGGCAGGTTAACTCAAAAAGTAGTAATAATAATAAAAAAACATACAATTGTTTATGCAAAAGCAAAATCCAAATCACCTGAAGCCACAAACTTTATTTGCAATTTAATTCATATTTATTTAGTACTATATGTCACTGCAAACAATTCACATCTATCTTAAGAAACAAAAAAAAAAATTTGCATGACAAGAATCAAAGCCTTAGGCTAACCTTTAAACTCATAAGCTTTCTCTGGTACTAAGTAATCCCATGTCCTTTCAAGGGCCTTTCTTATTTTTAAATTTGTTTCTCCATCTAGGTTTGCAGTCTGCACTCACAAGGAATAAACATATAAACATACACTAGGTAAGAAAATGTTCTTGATAACAGCCTTGGCCCTGGACAAAAGACAGCAATATAATATTTTAAAGGGGATGTCAAAAGAAGCACCTCAACGTAGCAGATACCATCAGCATTAGTGCTGGATAGGAAAAGAATATCTGCTGGGAAAAATCCATCTTTTTTTATCTGTAAAATCAAGAAACCCATTTAACAATTATAAATCTTAATTCAAAGGTAGTCTCTGATATAATGCAAGGAAAGTATGCTGTAAGAACTGTTAATCCCGTAAACGTTATAAGCATTGCAGGGTCAAAGTGTGGAGGAACAAAAGATACCAAGGTAAGTTAAAGAATAGGGAGAAGAGCGCAGTGTCTCAACCTAAGTAAAACAAAAGTTCAAGAGCAGCTGGAGCTGCAATAGCATTGTGTTGCTATATCAGTTATTTGATATGCGTGCTGTTAGTATCTGATAATATTAGCCAACTCAGCCGATGGTCTAAGTACCAAGTAAAAAATTTTAGGCAGATGAATATTTGGTGAATACTGGGGCTAAATTCTCTATTATATCTATCTCTATGTTCTTAAAAATTCTCGACAAACTATAGTGGTAACTAAATTTCAGTACCTAACAGAACGCAAAGAAAATTTGAAAAAAATAACTTCTGTCCTAATCGCCCCTGGGAGAATCCTAAATGATAAATCAGAACTTAAGTCAACACAAACAAATTTCATAAACACAGTGTCCTTTGCTTGAGGCCAGCAACGCATGATTTTGTCAAAAATTTACACTTCTACGAAAGACTTTCCTATAAAGAAGAAACCAATATAAACTACTAAAAATGTTGTCAACAAGTTACAAAACCTTTCCATTATGAAGATAGGAAGGAAGAAGTGACCACGGTGGAAAGCAGCACAATAACAGACATATTGGCAGTGGAACTCTATTAGAACAAGTATAATGCAGGTCGTACAAACAAGAAACAACTAAACATGTGTACCAAACCAACAGTGCACTAAAACACACACAACAATGTATAAATGTAACCATCTCCCTTAGAATAATAAAAGACTAACCTTGACAATATCTCCAACTTGCAACTTTCTCCAAGGAATAGATATCCACTGTTGATCTTGTAAGATCTCCACAGTGCTATTGTTTATGGACATATCATTTTGAAACCTTTTCTGCACCAGATTTTCAGCAGAAGGATTAAGAAGTTGAGACGCAAATAGGTCTTGAAACTAATTATTTTCGAGCTGAGACAATTCTACTCTAAAACAAGGAGAAATGGGATATATCTGCAATATATATAAAAAAAAAGGAAGAACAGAGGAGCATACCCAGTCTTCGAAAGCTTCTTTAATCAGAGAAACAAGAAGCACCATTGACAGCGGAGCTACATTTGTTATTGGACTCACAGGGCTGCAGGACAAACAGTCTATCTAGTTAATAACTCCATTTTATCATGCATGAATTAACCAGCAAAATTTCATCTAACCAGAACAAAATTTCAAGGAAGTTAACATACCTTATTGGTGTCATTGATAGACACGAAATTCCAAGGAAGTATATGTTAGCTATGCGCCTAAACTGTCAGGAAACACACAACAACAAAGATCATCACAAATAACAGAAAAAAATCTTGTAAAAAGGACTGCAAGTGTTGGAATTCCATTGGTAAATCCACATTAGCCTTGAAAGGCACAATTTTTCGCCTGGTGTAAATCCTAGGGTTCCATTTTAAATTTATAGGATTTTGGAAAAAAACACTAACAACAATGCTGGAACTAAGTTAACAACCTCTAGAATGCTTTCAACAATGCATATTTAAATACCTGTTCAAACAGACCCTTTGGAAGAAAGGTGAAAACATTATACTTTGTTGTAGAAATCGAATTACCCTGAAATACAAAAAAAAATCACACAAATCAGATCGATGAATCCAAACAGCACAAATTCAAATGCGCATATCCCGTAATCGATTCAGAAAAAAAAGCACTAGTATATAATAACTCCGCCGTACCTTGAACCGGACGGGTTGATTAGACTCCCGATCATTACAATAAACGGTACGATAACTCGGAGCTTGAGGCTGAATATGACCCAACGTAACCGTCCTAGACGGCGTCCGTCGATGACTCGCTGACGACGAATCGACGCTAAAACTACCCGATCGAACCATATCGGAATCAACCCCGATCCAATCCAACAGGTGTCGTCGTATCGACTAACAAAAATTCTAATTTCCGACTTCACCAGTATAATTCGCGGATTGATTCGATTACGCTATAGGCAGAGAGAGAGAGAGAGAGATCTGAATCGACGGGTCACGGGTAGAGAAGAGAAACAGAGAGGACCAAAGGAGCAGAGCCTTCTTCTTCTCTTCCGTTTCCAATGCTTTTTTTTTTTTGTTCGTCGTCTCACAAAAGTCTCTTCCTTCTTTCGGGTTGAGAAATAATAAAATTAATTAATTTTTGAAATTTTGCATTTTTCAGATAACCAAAGAAATAATAATAAAAAAATATTCGCGTTGGTGATGCAAGAAAAAGCAGTCCGCGTTAAAGAAATTTCAAACGCGCGATTACGCCGCGTGATCTTCAGATACACACATCTGAGACCCAGTAAAATATAATTAAAAGCCTAACTGGTTCAAATCTGGCGAATAAACGATATAAAGATACACCAAAAAAAAAATGTAATGATAATTATACCCAAAGAAAAAAGAAAAAAATGTAATGATAATGAATTACTATGCAACTATTACCATATGGAACAAAAAACCTAAATTTTAACTCAAAATAATTTATGTGAAGTAAATCAAACTAAATTTTTGACTATTACCATTATTAATCAAGCAAAATTGTTCTACAGTTTCACTTTTGGAAAAAACTACTAAATTTTAGTTTATTTTCTCCAAATATTTCTAAATTTGGCAAACTCAGTTGTAATCAAGCATAATTTTTGAATGATTTTCACCTTAGAGACCTATAACTCATAGTAAATTAGTCAAAAGATATCCACACTGGTTTTGAGAAAAAAAAATATTTAATTTGATAAAGAATATTCAGTTTTTTTTATACGATCACATCTGTAATAGAGAGTCAAGTAGAGTTTTTTACGATGGAAATTGTCAAGAAATGAGTATGAATAGAAACAGTGATTTTTTTAACAAAAAAAATTATAATAAATAAAGAAATAAATTAAAAAAGTGTGAAAAAGATCAAAAAATTTGTAGATTATCAAAAATTTTAAGAGTGCTGAAAAAATTATCAAGCATGTTTTGTTTTGATCGTATGCCAAAAGTCTAATGGTTGAATGCATTATATTCAGATAAGGATAGTTGGCAATTGAATCTAAATTTTTTTGTTTTTAATTCTTTTTTTCTTTAGTTGGCTCAAGAAACGTTTAATGGTATATTCAATTTTGATTGTCTTAAAAATGAAGAAAATATATTAAAGCATAACATGTTACTCAAAAATCTATTCCATAGCTGGTTATCTAACATGTACTGTGTCATATTCAGAATATGATATTCTAGTCTATTTAAGAGGTGTAATAGATTTTTGAATATGTTATTAGATGATTTTGGATGAATATAGATAATTTATTATTAAATTTTATGCAATCTTAATTAAAATAATAATATTTAAATTTTATATATTTGATTGAAAAAAAATCCTTAAAAATTATTGTAAACCTCATGCTAATAATATTTGAGATAATAATCGAGTTAATGATATTTTTTCAAGTTACCATAATTTAAAAGCATTACATTTTAATAGACATCTACAAAACTTATAACCATAATATTAAATGTAAATAACTATTAAAATTCATGGTGAATAATATAAAATTTATCTTAACAAAAATTCATTTATTAAATACTCACACCAAATTAAATCAAATGTTAAAGTGAATATTGTATCTCTTAGATAATTACCTAATTCGCCTACCAAAAAAAAAAATTACCGAATACATACGTAATGTTACTTTTTTTTTGGCTTATTGCGCTAAGCGTTTGGAAGATTGGCGCGTGAGAGTTAAACGAATTTCAATTTATTAATTGGTTTCTCAAAAACCGCCATGCTGGACTTGTTCGTGTTATTAGCTTTCAACCGCCGTCGTTTCATTGTGTGACATGGGCATCATGACTTTTTTCTAAGTTTAATTGGCTGGTTTGAATTATGTTTGCTGAACGACCGATGGGCATAGCCCCAAAGATCGTGGAATTAAAAATAAATTGTTGACAAAAGACTAATATAAGCAAAAGAAGTTGAACCGGGAATTAAATATACACCAGTCTAGATTTCTTGCATGTCTTTAATCGGTAAACAATGAACTTCTCTTGTCAAAAGTTTGAAAGTGCAATCTAGAAGAAAATGTTACTAAGAGACAACAAATAAGAGGTTGAGCAGATATAATAATAGCTATCAGTTCACAGTATATATTTTGACCAAATAACATTATATATACATATATTTCATGCTCGATAGGCCACGGACACAAGTACAAAGATATGAAAGGATAAAAAAATTGAAAATAGGAAGCTTATATGATTTGAGGTTTTATGTTTTTCCACAGCTCCAAACATGAAAACTGATACGCCCTTTACTTAGTTCTAGCTCTTATTATCCGATCCTCATCATCGGGTATAGACAAGTTAAAGTTAAGCTATGAAACATGGGAAGACCTTGCTTTAAGTTTAGAGCTACAAAATGAAAGCCAAGAATCCATGAAGCAAGATGTAAAAGGGTTCATAGATAATACCGAATTCCTGAAACTCTCTTTAGTGTGATTCAAACACACCATTGACACTATCAACTATGTATGAAAGACAACATTTGGAGTTTCAAGAACATATATGGAAGGAGAGGGATTTCAATCATGACATTTTAAGTGATTTGTGTAAAAATTACAAATCCTATGTTATTCAATTATGAATTTTAAAAAGTCTCCTGAAATCCACTGTTATTGAACTGATCATTTAAAAATCTACTTTAAAATCCATTGTTATTCAAAACAGTTTGTGGATTTGGATCTTAATAAGTTTTAGGGATTCTGGAGGATTTGAGAGGATTTGTTTAGTTAAAAATACAGAAATCCAAATCTCATGGTTTTAGGTGGGATTTGAAAGAATTTTCCTATAAATCATGTCTAACTTCCCTAAAATCTATAAAAATTTCAAATTTCCTAAATCCCATCAAATCCTCCAAAATCATTGTTTCAATACACCCCTAAAAACTCTAGTCTTTAAAATTCTATTAAAATCCCAAACCAATAACCCCACTAATTATCTAATGATTTTCAAATTATCTAAATAGTATTTCTTAGCACACGTTTGTTGTTGTTTTATCTCGAAAAAATATTGTTATGCTTTTTCATATGTGTTCTTGAAGACATTTGCATTCATATGAGCTCTGCCATCTTATATGTTTTTAGCAGTCAGTGTCTGTGTTTAGGTTCATATGGACCATTTAAAGCTGTGATTATAACCAATTTCAACAAAGGACAAAAACAGAAAAGAAGGATTTGTCGACGTAAGTGTCAAGATTAATCGATAATGTGTTAAAATTTTTTTTTTTTCATTTTTCCATTAAATAACTTAAAATGTGTGTTAAATATTTTGTAGTTTGTGTGTAGAAAATAAATACAGTATAAGACCATCTCCAATGTATATCTCTATTTTTTTCTCTATAATAGAGTAACTCTAAAATAGAGCATTGTTTTCCTCCAATGTATTACTCTATTTTAGAGTTGAAAATAGAGGTAGTGTAAAAAAATAGAGGTGAGAATAGAGTTACTCTATATATAGAGCAATCCTATCATTTTCTCTATTTTAGAGGAAAATATAGAGTAGGGTTGGAGCAAATGTTGCTCTATAATAGAGTTTTGACTCTAAAATAGAGTAGGGTTGGAGATGCCCTAAGTCTATTCTGTGTCACATCGTTTTTGTCTTCAAATCACACATATAGAGTTTTATTTATTCCCAATCACCTCTTATCAGCTTCAAAATCTACGCTTTCTGCTTCTTCATAAGCATACACGTCTTTACTTTCATGCCCGCCACAGCCTCTTTTCTTCCGAGATCCCACGATCCCATATTCCTCTCCTTTGGGTAGACTCATAATTAGGAGCGAAGAGATCAGTTTCTGGGCCAAACGCTCGACAAGGAGAGCATGGTAGAAGTAGTTGGATCCACCCACTATAATAGGGAGTTTCATGCTCGAAAACAACTTTAGATATGGATAGTGTTGCTAAAGATATCGAAACTCTGTCGGGGTAATTAAGTTCACCGTTTTCTGGGCTGAACTCACCCAAAAGATGGTGTCGGACTCTGGCTTAGTGGGTGGATCAAACTCCTTCAATCATGCTCTCCTTGCCGAGCGTTTTGACCCGGAAACTGATCCTTTTGCTCCTAATTCGAGTCTTTCTACGATATGTTCGGACCTGAGGTACTAAATTGTTGCATCTTTAGGGTGGATGTTTCGGAAAGCTGAAGACTCAAAACTGTTTGGTCATTACATAATATTTCTGCTTTTGAAACGTTTACTGAAATACATTGATGAGCTAGCATTTCACAGAATTTGATATGTGTGCCATTTCCAAGAGTGGGAGCAAGACGGTTACAAAGGAAAGATTGTTAGAAATTGATTATCTTTGATATCAAATAGTACATGTGTAAAAAAAAAAAAATTGGCATGTGTAAAAAATTGATTATCAATATATCATAATTTTTATTCCTACTTATGTCGCAAATGTTTTTAAAAAACTGAACTTTTGTTTCAATCATAAGAGATTTTTCAGAATTTTACATGCGTGTTGTAAAATCAAATATATTTGATGTGAAAAATTTGATTAGATTTTGAAGTTTTTGAAAAAAATATATTTTACCTAATGTCCTTAGGTTATTTCTGTTGAATGGGAGCATCGAACTTTGGTTTGGAGGTGTTAGCACATTCACTAAAACCAACTTCTACTTGGGTCCGCCACTGGAGATGATTATGAGACTAGACTCATGCATGTATAACCTCTTAATCATAAAAATATATATTTATTTAAATACTGATAATCTTTCAAGAACTATTTTTATGTGTTTTTTTTTTTTTTTTACTTTTTAAAAGATGTTTAAAGATACTATAAATTTTAAATTTGAAAATTTATGCTTATATTATTTCGAAACATTAATATATGAAAGTTGAAAATATAAAACTTTGAAAAAGTTAAGCTTTTAAGATCTTTGAAAATTGTTTGGCTTTTAAGGACTCTACAAGATATTAACAAACTGTTAAGTTAAAATTGTTTGTAGAGAAACTAAAAGTAATACATGCAAGTAAAATCAACTGTAGAAATCAAGATAATTTTGAAATTATGAAAGTGAATTGAAAAACTTGAGTAAACTCTGGTTTAATTAGATATGTGAAATTTTATGAATAGCATATCATCGACAACATTACTTGCATGAAAATTTCTCCAAAAAATAATTCTCACGAGATCATCTTCTTAAATCAATAAATTTTCATAGCTCACTGATTATCAAAATCCTTAACAATTTGCAAATTACCTATACTCGTCGCGCTTTTTGTGGAGCCTGGATCTTGGTCCATACCAAGCAAGCTTTGCTCTTTGATTTCTTGTTATAGCGAGCAACACGATTGTTTTTCTTTTTACCTCTTTTCCATTTTTTTCTTTTGCTCTTCAATTTTAGTGCTTTCATTTCGACTTTTTTTTTTAAGATTTAAAAGAAAAACTTATGAAACGTCTATTAGGAAGTTTTCTACTATGCTTACATTTTTATATTAAAAAAGAAGTAGATTTGTCGTTGGCCGATAGAATCGATGTTTATTGAATTGCACTAATGTTGTTTTAATTTTATTTTTTTATCGGCGCAATTTTTATAGATACTAGAAAGTAGATTTGTCGTTGGACGATATAATCAATGTTTATTGCATAGTGAACACATGTTATGATGTGATTTAATGATTTTTTAATTTATTTTTTGATATACCAATTTTTTAAATAAAATATATTTATCTTTGGACGATAGAATCAATGTTTATTGCATTGCTAACACGTGTTATAATGTGATTAATGTTGTTTTAATTGAATTTTTTATTTACGAAATTATACAATATTTGTATACAGATGTGCATATGTTCAAAGTCCATTAAATTTTTGAGTTTTTTTTTTTTGTTAATACTTAGGATCCAATTTTTAATTTTTAAATTTTTACATAGGAAAGGGGTCCAAATTTTTTTTCTTGCTCAGGCCCATATAAACATTGCCGGGCCTGTTTGTATATAATCGGTTTTGCTAGGAAATTTTATCATTTTATTTTGCAGATGCTAGGAAATCGGTTCTTGCATTATAGTGATCCAAAAACTTAGAGCATCTCCATTAGGAGATTATAATTTTGAGACTATTAGAATCTTTTAACAAGAAATTGTGTACTTTTTAAACCAAAGAACTTTTTGCAGGTGAAATAAAATTACCCCTCTTCAATGGTTAATCTCTTAATGAGATTCTTAAATTTGAAAAAAATTATTTTCAACATAAATTTATTTGAAGTAGAACATAACTGTTTACACATTTGAAAGAGAAGGTAAAGATGAGCTTAAACTCATGAAGAGAAACTCTTTCTTAGATGATTTAATACTTTCATGATCTTGGAACCATCAAGACGGTAATGAGTACGCTTTCCAACAATCACAGTGGAGAAAAGCAACATCTTCGAGCATTGCTTCATGAACAGATATGAGAGTCCTGTTAAGTGGCCTCTGAACAGCAGCACCCTTCTTGGGAGGACGCATGATCCTTCTGAATGGGACGTAAATCACAACAACTTTGTGGTTTCCAGAAATATCCATGTGCCTGCAATGAGAAATCAAATTATTTTCCCTGTATATAACAGAATGCAACCATTAAATGAGAAGGGGAATACACTAAACAGAGCAACAAACAAAGCCTAAGAGAAGATGAAAGTTTGTTAACAATGAATAATTCCACAAAAGAGGACAAAATTACAAACAAAGACATAAAAAAAGGTTAGTTGCCTGAGCAACTTGCTCCTCGCACTCTTTGGTTCAGCATTCTTATCCTTCTTGATCTTGTTCTGAGCGGAGAACATCTTCACAGATCCTGAATTGCAAAGAAACAAAACAAGTAAAGGTCAGACTTTAGGCATAGGAGATTACTACTAACATAACAGGTGACCTTGTAATGTAAACTCAAGCACCCAGATACGAATCATTTCTACAAAATTCAGGAATACACATTTTAAAAGTCCATGAGCACAAACTGACAAGTAATAGTTTCAACCAAAGCTGAAGGCTTTCAATATCAAGAGAACAATCTATCAAGAAGACATACAAACAAAATTTGTTCTATTCAATCATACTAGTCTGGAGCAAAAGACAATGCTTGATAAACTACAGAGACTTAAAGTATATTTTAACCACAATAAGAGTCATGATGATCTAAAATATGGGTGCATTATCTATAGTGTGTAAGAGTCATGATCTAGTGTGTAAGAGTCATGATGATCTAAAATATGGGTGCATGTGTGAGGGTGCAACTAGTAGAAGTAGTATAAGTATGTATGTGTTGGGTTGTAAGAAAATATCAAGGTCCTTGTGATCCGAAATATCAATGTAGACAATTAAAGAATTCTCTCTTCTCTCTTAGTGAAGAAACGTTTGTTTTTTCTTGAAGAGAAACAAAACACAAACAAGAGAGTAATGTTCTCTTTGTATTTGTTAAACAGAGGAAAAAAAACAGAGAGAATGAGTGTGTGAACCAACTGACCTCCCAAGTGAAAGTGAGGTCAGAAGTTCAACATGGTATCAGAGCTTGAATATCCTCGGAGCCACAAGGAGAAGATGTCATGGACAAAGAAGATTCCATGAAGTGAGAAAAGTATGAGAAATACTGAAAAAGAAGAGAAAAGAAGGAGTAAGCCATAAGAAGAAGATGGAAGTGGAGTCCATGGAAGTTGTTGAAGCCTTGAGCAGACCTGAGCTCAAGGCAAGAGGGAGCAACCTTGAGTGGACTCAAGGCAAATGAAGAAGAGCCTGCACAAAAAAAAAAGAGAAGAGTAAGGCTAAAGAAAAGAAGAGCAAAGCTGAGAACTGCAAGTCGAAGAAGAAAAGAAGGAAAGCTTCACAAAGTCATTCACAACCGTACCTGGAAGAAGGAGGGCTTCAGGTGCATAAAAGAAGATAGGGAAATCTTCTGAAAAATAGTGGAGACAACGGTGTGGAGATGATGTGAAAGGAGAGTTATGTTCTTGATTCGATGCGTCTTGGTGAAGATGCTTGATGAAGTAAAGATCCGAGTGGTTCTTTAGCTGAAAAAGAAGAAGACGGTGAGGAGTGAGACGGCAAAGAAGCCGTGAAGAGAGAAGATGAAGAAAAAGCTGTAGCCAAATAACAGAAACTCATGAGGTGAGCATACACAGAATTCAAGCTTCAACAATGTCACAATTTACAAAGATGGATTGAGAAGAAGGTTGATGCCAAGAACAAACCTGTAAAGTGCCAAACCAAGAAGGAGAAATCTGTGTCTGAAGCAGAACAAGGAAGAAGACACCAATGCAAGCTTGGTTGCAGCTTCCAAAATGAAATGTAGGCAATGAAGCCTTGCACAACTAACAGCAATGGTGTTGAGAAGCTCCAATCCGTGACTAATATTGAAAACCTGAAAACCTGAAGGAGAAACTGAGGGTTCAAGGAGCCAAACGAGTAAGGCCGAAAGCTAAGGTGATGACTTGAGGAGAAGCCAATCATACTACAGTTAAGAGAAAACCGAGATGATGGTTCAAGTCAATAGAAAAAGCTTCCCGAAACATAAAACAACTTTTTCTCTTCATGGTTCATTCTTGTAGGAGGGATGATGTGAGTAGTGAACTGATATATACCTTGTGATAATTAAGGTTGACGAAGCAATTGCAGAGAGGAGTAAGAGATGACATATATAGTGATGGAGGATTTTATTTCATTCATTCATTCATCAAATAATAAACAAGAGAAGAAAAAACTACCAACTTTACAAACGCACACAGCTCCAAATGAATCATTGGCTCTTAGCTAGGTAATAGTGATGAAGCAAACCCGAAATCTATCCCACAAAGATCCTAAACACCTTCGTTCCCAAATTATCTGTGGAAGGCGTTGGATCCACCGGAAGACAGTCCCCACAAGAAAACCCTGACGGTTGTTGCATCACAGAAGAATCCGAAACACCAACATCTCTAGGCTTGGAGTTTCCTCTTCTTAATATACTTAACTTTTTTTGCTTGATCCCAACTAAGTGTGATTCGAGGTTAATGAGATGGTTCCTCAAGTCTTCACTAGACAATCCCTTGAGATTTGGGAAGTCGTATAGATCGGAGGCGTGATTCTTCCTCTTGTGATCACTTAACGCATTGAACTTTCCAACGATCTCTGGTATGGCTCGTGGGTTCTCTTCAGGCTCAGGCCAGACATGGAGATCGTTTTCAGGGCCGTAACAGATGAAACCAACAGAGTTGCCGCAAAGAACAGAGAGCTCTGTGGTTTTTTTCTTAAAAGTAGGAAATATATATTTGAAAAAGTTCTTCTTCGCCTTCTTCAGATGATCATCATCACCACCACCACGGGACTTCTTTGGATTATTATCACGGGGAACCGTCTCGAAAGAAAGAGAAGACGAAGGTATCTCTGATTGATTTTGCTGATCGGAAGGTATTATTACACGAGGGTCCGGAAAATAATCGCCGCCGCAAGACAACCCTAACCTGAGAGGAGAAGAATCCGAAACACTAAAAACCTTAGAAGAAGCAACACTAGATCCCAAATCCGACTCTCCAAACCCTAATCGATCATCCGAAGAAGCCACCGTCACCTTACGGTTTGATACGGTGGCGGCGGCGTTGTCTGATTGATTAGACTCTCCAAACCCTAATCGATCATCCGAAGAAGCTGCCACCTTGCGGTTTGAGATGGTGGCGGCGTTATCTGATTGATTAGACTCTCCAAAACCTAATCGATCATCCGAAAAAGCCGCCGCCACCTTACGAATTGAGATGGTGGCGGCGTTTTCTGAAACCCTAAAATGATCATTAGGCTTCTTCTTCGAGTTTTTTTTTCCTCTTCTTGTTAATAAACTCATCTTTTTCTGCTTAATCCCAACTGACTGGGACTTAAGCATAGCGAGATGTCTAAGCAATTCTTCATTTGACAAACCTTTGAGATATGGCAAATCGAAGAGATCAGAGGCGTGACTCATCCTCATGTGATCGCTCAACGAATTGAATTTTCCAACGAGTTCCGGTAATGCTTGTGGGTTATCTTGAGGCTCAGGCCAAACATGGAGATCGTTGTCGGGACCGTAACAGATGAAACCAACAGAATTGCCGCAAAGAACAGAGAGTTCTGTAGCTTTCTTCTTAAAAGCAGGAAATATTTGTTTGAAATAGTTCTTCTTCGTCTTCTTCAAATCATCATCACCACCACCGGAATTGTTTAATTTAGGAGCCATATAAATTATAAGTTAAGAGAGACAGAGAAGTTCCGATGGGAGGGAGATAGGGAGAGAGAATTGTAATAATGATGGAGAGAAGGCTCTGTTCGGTGAGTAATATTAATAGAGAGAGACTAATGACGGTCATAATTATCTTCTTAATTAATTACATATGAGATTTCCTAATTTACTACGTTTTTCTTTTTAAGCTTAAACCTTTTTTTTTTTTTTTTTGCTAGAAAGATATGAACATTATTGTATAGTTTTCTATAATCTCCAAAAAAAAAATATTGGGAAAATTGGAAATCTTAGAAATATTAGAAAACTAGAAAAACTTAGCTAATTTCCTTTTTTTCTTTTTGGTCACAAGATTAGTTAATTTCTATATTTTTTAATTTTTGTGATGGGATAAAGGAAAGTGAATTGGTTTGCTAAAATTATTTACACTTGTGAACCAAATAAATAGTGATGGAGAAGGCCGGACAAAATAACCGGTAACCAAATAACCAATCGAACCGAACTGAAAAAATCGAACTAAAACCGAACTAAAGTTCCTCCAATAACCGAATGGTTAGTAAAATCCTATGTTCAAACTAACTGAAACCAAACCGAACCGACAATTGAATGGTTAAACGAAATATCCAAAAACTAGATTATACCCAAAATAATATACTTAATATTAGGCAAAACTATAAAATAAACTTTAAAATATTAATTATTTCTACATTCAAAACAATTAAATACTTTAAATAATCAATATATTTAAAAGTTATTATTTTGAATTTAATAAGATAAATACTGTTTTGTAAAATCAGATCAATATTTTCCCTCTTTTTATATTTTTGTAATGTAATTTTGGTTAATTTTGGTTATATTTGGTTATTTTTGGTTGCTTTTGGTTATATTAGGTTTATTTGGTTAATTTCAATATAATTTATATTAGTTATAGTTATCTCTTCAACTAACCGAACCGAAACCAAAAGAAACCAAACGGAACCTAACCGAAATTTCAAAATTATCCAAATAGTTATTATATTTCTATATCCAAACTAACCGAAACCGAATACAACCGAACCGAAATCGAACGGTTAACTGAATGCCCAAGCCTAATAGAGACTAATTATCTTCTTAATTAATTACGTACGAGATGTGGAAAAAAAAATTAATTACATACGAGATTTCCTAATTTTCGATAATAATAACGACGGTTTAACTATGTTTTCATTTTTTCATTAGGTAAGAAATAGTATATAAGATTCCATAGGATCATAAAATTTATACTACGTTTTTCCTTTTTAAGCTTGAACCTTTTTTTCAGCTAAGATATAGATTTATGATAACATAGTGTAAGAATCCACGGCATTTAAGACTAAAAAACTCAAAAGCTAGAACATGAATCTCTGTTTTGTCTCATGTCCAGAATCCAGAATCCTTTCGTGTCTCTTCCATAGATCTCCTTAACTGCTACCTCAGAATTTGAAATCTTTCTTCTTCTTCCTCCCTTCCTTATCATGCATTTTCCTCTTCCTAGTGTTCTGCTACACGTGCTCCACGACCATGTCACTCAAGTCCACTGGCTTATTGCGCAATTTCTCCTCTTCTCTTGCCTCGTCATACTTGGCAGGTAAAACATTTTCCATAGCATCCAGCTCTTATGGCTGTAAACTGATATCCACTCTGTCTGTCTTCTTCTGCCCTCTCAGCAAATCAACCCTTTTGGCTCCCGTCTTGTCTTGAGTACCAGTCTTAATAACGTACGTGTGTGAGGTTCCCAG
Source organism: Camelina laxa (assembly GCA_024034495.1). Taxonomy (NCBI): domain Eukaryota; kingdom Viridiplantae; phylum Streptophyta; class Magnoliopsida; order Brassicales; family Brassicaceae; genus Camelina; species Camelina laxa. The sequence continues at coordinate 2,196,726 of CM043883.1, forward strand.
CACTGTTCCAGCAGCAACACTCTCACCCTTTTCTTCGAGAACCTGATATAGAGGCCTATCGGGTTCCTTTCTCTGATCCTTACGAAGTTCAATTGCATCTAGTGTCTCAATACCAGTAGGAGTGCTCGACAATGTATCAACAGATTCAGTGCCGTCTGCTAGTTCCTCTTCATCCATCTCCTCTTATTCTTCCTCTTCCTCAAGATCACCCCAGTGCTTGCTCTTATCAATAGACTCATCCTCATAGTTAGGTTGATCTTGTTGATTGACACCAAAGACATCAGGATGATAACCAAAGCTAGCTCCAAGTGGAATAGGGGCATTCAAACCAGGAATTTTCAGATTTGGGTAAGAAGGGGGAGGACCATATCTCTGCATATTATTTAGCCATGGGGGAGGGGCGCCTTCAGGCATACCAAGAGCTTCTTTTAAATCATGTGATAAAAGCCCTGGTTTCATCTCCCTCAGTTTAACCTCAAATTCTTTCCCTTCAAAATACAAATCGCCTAAAGCTGACAGCTTAGGCTTTGTTTGGTATTTAAAGAATGCATCATGGAGGACCTGGTAGTCAATGTCCATTTTTCCCATCTTTGGTTGCATTCGCTCCCGTTGCTTTTGCTTCAACTTCAACTTCTTACCATCTTCTTTCTCAATGTAAGCCTGTCTAATTTTCTCGATTCCGGTTGCAGCAATGAAATCAGGAAGATAAAATGGTTGCTTCTCAATACCACGCTTTCCCTGCAAATATTTTCTCTTCTGAGACCAGTGTCTTGGAAGAGGAACTGTATTCCGATACGACTTCAAGAACACCAACAACTTTGGATCTGCTGAAGTAGCGTCCCAGACCTCAACGACATCAGGCCTAGCGGCAACTTGCTTCAGCTCAGCAAGCTTCATCCTCCGTTGAAGCTTTTTCTTCTTATTAGAGACGCCTTTCTCTCTGAGGTTGTTATCCTGCTCTTCCTCGTCTGAGTCTGAGTTAACCTTCTTCTTTACATCCTCTTTCTCGTCAGACTCATCATCCTTCTTACCGTCTTCCTCAGAAGCAACGGGTTCCCGGAAGTTGAACTTCTCAAAGATCTCCTTGAACTCATCGTTAAAACCATCTTCAAATTCAGCCTTCTCTGGAACATACTCTATCACAATCTCCTCCGAAACCTGTTGCTGCGGTTCCGCATTCTCCTTAGAATCAGAAGCACTAGAAACGTCTTTTTCATATACATCGGCCTGAGATGCTTTGTTGTTCTTCTTCTACTTCCGTCTGCGGCGTCCACGGTCGCTCTCGCGAGATTTCTTTGAGGAAACGATGGTGTTGCCGTTGGTAACAACGCTATTCTCGTGTGTCGGTTGAATCGGCTGTCATATTTGGGGTGAAGTATCAGAAAAGGTGATGCGAGAGAGAGAGAGATAGAACTTTTTTTTTTTTGCTAGAAATATATGAACATTGGTTTGATCAAATTATTTACACTTCTGAACCAAATAAATAATAATATTTACACATTGGCCCAAAATTAAAAAAAACAAAGAGAGAAGACCCTATCTGATTAGAATTCGTAACTTTTCTTTTCGTTCTGGTAAACTCTGAGAGAGACGAATACGATCTTCGATCTTTTAAATAAGAAGATCCCACAGACCATCCAACGTAACCTTCCGCATCCGAGGGTGGTGGTTTTGTCTGAAAACCCTAAATTCGAAATTAAAGTTGGGGTTGAATGAGAGAAATTGGGTAATTCGAAATCGAGCACATTCTTCCTTTTTTTTACCCAATTTCTCTCCTTCAACCCCCCAACGAATTTGGTATCTACCTCAGCGACAATGTCAACAACAAAAAGGATGATGACTCAGTATGTTTTCTTCTAAACTTGTGTCGGCTGGCTCATACACTGACTGAAACTAACTTCCATAGTTGCATGTTCGGTTCTGTTTGTTCATCTCGTAAACATTTTTAAGATTTAGTAGCAGTGTGGAATGGTTGGTTTAAAGGATGGACACACCTTTCGTATGTTTGTGTTGGTCTCTCCGAAGCTCCAGTGTTCTTAGGGTAACTGAAAAGCAACTGACTGAAGAGTTTGGTGTTACAACTGATTTTTTTTGTTTTCTCCTGTTCTGCTTTGTGGTTTTAGCTATCCTTTGCCTCAAAGTGTATTCTTATGCTTAGTAATAATGAGAAGGAAAATAAGAGTTGTGGCTTTTTCTATAGGATTGCTTCTTTCAGAAAATTGATATCTGGAATTTTCAGGAGAAATTGGAAGTTTATTGTCGTTTAAAAGTGTTTCAATTTGTTTATCTTTGATGGAGATCTCAACATGAAGAGATTAGGAGGTAAAAGTTGTCTTCCTTGCTCTGTCACCATATAAACAACATTGGTTGAAAGGATACTAAATAATTTGGTAGTAACGCTATGTTAATTACTAAAATTGTGTCTTTTAAGACAAATTTAGAGTAGAATAACAATTTAGCATTAGTATGATATATTTCGAGTTTCCAAGTGTATATTTTGGTTTTCAATTCCTCTCTTGGTAGTTAAAGAATAGAGAAATCAAACTCTCCACAACTGGTTTGTGTTTGATCCTAGCATTCACCAAGATAGTTTTTAGTTATCTTCTTGTACTTGGCTTCTTCTTTTTTGTTTCTTCTGGATTTTGGTTTACATTTTTTGTGGGCTTTTTTTTTTTTTTTTGCAGATGTGGAGAAGTTTAATCATCAGTAAGACCTTGGTAAGTTATATCGTCACCTGTGTTAAGTGTTTCTTAGTTCCAGAATTTCTAAACAAACGTTAGTTTGAAGTTTTCAAGGGATCAAATGCAAAAAAAGGAATGACGACAATCATGAGTCTGTTGCGTTTTACCCTGGTGCACATATTGGATTTGGTAAAAGGAGGAGGTACGGTTCCTTCTTGTATTGGTTTAATCAGTGTCGCGTAGCAAAATGTGTTAATATTGATGGTAACAATCTATCTCTTCTTTTATGAAGAAACTGCTATAGAAGATTTAAACCAGTGTTATGAATCCCACCAAGGTGGACCAACTTTATTGGAATAATGGCCATCAGTCGTCGTGGATTTTGATGAAGTTTACTTTTGAGTTTTGATTCTGATTGTGAAGTTAACAGAAGTTGTAATATCTGTTTGATTTGCAGCTGATATTGTTTTTGATTACCGTCAGAAGGCGACGAGGTCATTTGAACATCTTCAAGGTGATTATTACATTGCCCGGCCCCTCGTTTTCCTGGTAACTCATTTAGTCTTTACAAGAGCAGCATTGTTAGTCTCTTGTTTGGATGCTTTTAGAATTGAAACCAAAATTGTGGTAATGTGTTACCACAGTGTCTTGAGATATTTGAGTTTATATCAGGCCTATGTAACTCATCTACCTTCTTCTATACGGAACCTGAGGAAGCTGCTCTATTTAAACTTATGTGTAGATGCGAGATCTCCAATCTACATGCCCAATTTTTTTTTAAAGAGACACGAGAATCGACATACCTCTCTTGTCCGTTTTTGATCATTGTTAAAAACAGTTAAAAATCGAACTTGGAAGTTTTGTTTAATCGATGATTAGTCTTTTGCTCACTTTTTGTGCTACAATTTAGAATTAGCCATGATCACAATATGAATTGTTAACTGATGCCACAATATAGTTATTTGCTCTGTCCATAGCTTTTAAGTGTTTGAGGTTGCAGCTAAGATCGATGAATTAAGTCTTCTGTGTAGTTTCTCTCCTAAAGGCTAATCTTTCAAATTCCTTTCTTACATGCAGAAAAGTTTAAAGCTTTGGCGTGTGCTTTGTGGACAAATTTCTTATTTAGTGATTGATTTGTGTATTTGTGTTACAATAAGAATCTGTCTGACTTGTAAGGTGGATTTAGATGGCAAGTAGATAAGTTAAATACCCTAATGACAGAGAACTAATGTCAGCTAACATGAAAATTATTTGTATTCACTTGCATGGGTTTATGTTTGACAGAAGTTACATGAAAATATGTTCAGCAAACAACCTTGCGAAAGTTTGAACAGAGTTAGGAGGAGCATAGAACCTTAAATAAAGGTGACAGCAGATGAACTCCATCCAAGCGGAACTTTCTCAAACTGTAAGAAACTAAACTAGTATATATGTGCTTGTCTTTGACAATATGTGACTACACAGCCAGGAATCTCATAAATCCTCTGTTTTCCACCAATCCTCTGTTTCCACCAAACAAAAAGGTGAGCTGTTATTTTGTTTGGTGGAAACAGAGGATTTATGAGATTCCTGGCTGTGTACGAAATGTCTCATAAATCTCATGAATTCAAGAACTGTAGTGTGTTATAATAAGAATTTGAACTTTATTGGACTTTTGTGGTTAACTAGGGAAGTTGTTAAACTCTGAGACAATGTGATACCCTCAAGCTCAGCATTAAAGCAAAACAGAATGAAAAGACAATTTTATTCATTCAACAATACACAGAAGAGAAAAAAGCTACCAACTTTACAAACATGGATTTGCGTTGGAGCAACAAAGTTAAAAAAGTTAAGATACTAATAATGATTAATCACCAAGACGAATATATGGAGGTGAATTACATAGATTTCAAACCCTAGTTAAGACTAATGATCATGCCCTCAAAACCCTAGAAGGGGGACCCTAAATTATCTGTGACTGATGTTTGGTCTGGTAACTGCTTACCGTAAAAGATTCATCAGTGGCTCCTAGAAGTGGATCGTAGCCAGGAAATAGTGTTGAAGAAAACTCCAAATCCATCCTACAAAGATCCCAAGCATCTTCGTTGGCACAAACCCCAAAATTATCTGTGGCCGGCAGTATTGGATCCACCGGAATATAGCCGCTAGAAAATCCTGATGGATCGAGCACAGAAGAATCTGAAACACCAACATCCTTAGAAATATTCAGAGCAGTAGAATATCCCAAATTGGAAACGGTTTCGTGGGGTTCACGGAAGACGTTACCCAACTCGTCAAACCCTAATCTCTGACCTTCCGATGAAGACACCTTACAATTTGAGATGATGGTGGCGCTGTCTGAAACCCTAAGAGGATCATGTTCTTTCGTCTCCTTCCCCTTGGGCTTCTTCGAGTTTCCAAGTAAGTGTGAGTCAAGGTTAACGAGATGGTTCCTCAACGAGGAGGAGGACTTGTTTGGTTTCTTCTCGCAAAAAGCCATCCTGAAAGAGAGAAGAGAAAACTCTGTTCGGTCGTAACTCGTAAGAGAGAAATAAGATGATCGACTAGGGTTTGAAAAGTTTCGATCGTAATATGTGAATGATGGGAAGTGAAAAAGGAAGGTCATGATATATATATAGAGAGAGACTCAGCAAGACGGTGCTTTCTCTCAATCCCCCACAACGGTCATAAGATCGGCATAATAAAGTGACGAAATCTTATTAGATCTCTTCCTAATGAATTAGCATAATTGGTCTTCGTGATTACAACGTTTTCCATTTTTTTTTTTTTTTTAAACTTGTACCTTTTTTTAAATTTAGGTACTATACATATATATAATTTCTATCTATATAATTTTTCCTTTTTTCTAATTATTATTGATCGAAGCTGAACAAAATTGTCTTATGTGTTTTTATTATAATACTATATACAAGTTAAGAATGAAAAAATTGATCCCACAACATCCACAAAAAATAAGTTCATAAAATTTAAGTCTGCCAGAAATATATGGATAAGATACAGACAACAAAGAAACATCTCTCAATTGCTGCACAACACTTGTGCATATGTCAATCTGAAAATCAAAAGAGAACTAATTAAGGGAACAAAAATCATATTAGATTCTAACATCAACATAAACTAATTAAGGTAACAAAAATCATATTAGATTCTAACATCAACATAAGTAAGAAAATTATAAAGTGTAATGACCCTTGGATAGATATTACATTTACCATTGTTTCTTGACATGAGTTCCAACACACTCAACTGGCAGACAAACAAATATATACCATAATCTCTATCGATTAGGGACAGACTAGAGTCATACAAAAATATAATTAGTAGATAAAAAGATAATCTGTTTAATACTGCAATTACTGAACAATTGTAGTTTATTTTAATTTTTATATATTTGATAATACTTTAATTTTCACCAAACATCCTTAGATTATATCTGTTGAATTTGCTTGTGAAAAAAGAAAAGAGTTGATGAGGAGACAATATCAAAGCAAATCCTATTGAACTGAAAGAAATTTAAGTTGTAGCCTAAACATTAACAATATGAAAAAAGAGAAAAAAAAAATTACTTCATGAATAAGCGTATAGATCTTTAATACTTTTATACTTCTCACTTCAACCATCCTTCCTTAAGATTTTAATCAAATGCCTTTTTTATTTTTGAAAAAAAAATGATAAATTAGATTTTTTTTTTTAAGTAGCGTTTTTAAACGTTTGTTTTAAAGAGAAAGAGCAAAACAGAGTAATAGCGAATTTCCAAAGTCAGAGTCTTGATGCAATCCAGAGGTGCACATCATCAAATGCCTCTTTCACAGCCTACAATGCATTAAAAAAACTATTGTCAGTAATATGAAAAAAGCAAAAATAAGAAAGCCAATAACAACTATACATATATATATATGACCCTTTCATAAATAAGCTATGATTAATAAATTCAAAAACTGAAATCTCCCATCGTAAAACTATGATGAATTAATTCCAAATAATTAGTTCAAAACAAACCTCAACTAGTTTGGGTTCAGTGCTTGAATGGAGGTAGTGAGTGACTCTCTCCCGCTCCTTTTGTAAACACTCATCAGACTGCAATATCAAATTATCGATCGACGTTAGTATATATTTAATTACTTTCCTGAATCGAATCGAAACATAATCAGAGACAAACCTTTAGCTTGTAATCAGAAGAATCCTCCTGGATCCACCTTGACACCTTGGAAGAATAGTAAGAAGCAGTATCTTGAAGGAAGAACTTTTCAAAATCCTCTTCATATTTTGTCAAAGTTCCCATTCCATTCTCCACATAGATATCTAACACGCTTTTCACTAGTTCCCTATCAATCTCTTCGCCCTCACGTTCTTTATGAATCTGGCAAATACAAATTTTTGTTAGATAGAAACAACAATTAGGTAGGCTGAACCATAGCTTTTCTCAATATAGATACCAATACTTACAAGTGCTAATACAGCTTCTTTGGCAGTGGAGTGCATCTCGCCATAAACCTGTAGTAAATAATTTGCAAGGACAGTTACAAACTTACAAATACATTTTAAGGCAGTAAAAGTTTAGGAGCAATAAGGAATGCATGACAAACCAGGCTGCGAAAACATGTCAAGCCAACTTCCCTCATTGTTGGCAGCTGGGGGCTATAAATAACATAGCATCGGTCAATATAAGCGAAGATATTGCGTAACCATTTGACCATAATTACATGGTTCTTCCACATCCTAACAAGCTCTCTTAGCATATCTTCGTCATTCTTCTCCCTTAAGGATGGCAACATCTAAACCACACGTAGAAAAGCAAAAAAAAAAAAGAGGATCAAGTTATAAATATATATATATATATATCCAAAAGGACATGTATCCTTTGCACAATATCCAAGAATCAAAGCCCTAACTTTGGTACTCACCGTTTGGATAGTATAATCTTCAAATATTTGACGATACTTTTCGTAAAGCTGTTCTGCGTAATTAGTGTAATTCTGGGCACACATATTGTAGATAGTTCTGTGAATCACATAAGAAATTACAGTTAATTGTAGCTACCTGTACGTATATATAGAGCTGTTAACAAACAAACATTACATAATTAAGAAGACCTACGTACGTGTAAAGATTCATATGTAGCGCAGGGTTAATTGCTGGTTCACGCTCTCCTTCTATAGTCCTTATAAGCTTGGTAATATCTTTCTGCAAGGAGGACCATCCTTGCTCAAATTTAATAAGGACCATCCTTCTCGTATCTGTTTCAAACTCTCTTGAGTCAAATTTATTTATAAAGTAATAGACATAATTTTTTGTAATTTAATAAAGTTTTGATAATTACAACATAATTTAGCTCTTGAGAGGTTATCATTATCGATACTTTGCAACCACATTAGCGATACTCGACAACAACCTTATCGCAAACCATAGACTAAAACTAATTAGATTACCAAACTAAAGTGATCAGAAGCGGAAATTACTCGATCAAAATCGCGTAAATAGAGGATAAAACCTAAGACATCACGTACCTGAAAATTCTGAAGAGTGTCGAATCTGATTTCAACTATAAGAATCGTGAAGTGCGTAGCTAGTAGAAAAACAAAAGGTATATATAGAGCCAACTATGAGAAGGCGGTTTTAACTTTTTTTTTTTTTTTTTTACCAAATAGGAAAAGGAATTAAAAAAACACATATATATATATTATATAAACTTGGATTTTAAAAGTTAGCTAAGATTTTGACATGTGTAAAAGTTAATATTTAATATAAGAGATTTGAGATAATATACAAAATGTTTTGTTTTAAACAATATTAATAAATTAAAAAGATAATTATAAAAAATATAAAAGTTATCAATTTGAGATTTTAACATGTGTAAAAATTAATATTTAATAAGAAGAATTTGAGATTAGGACAAAAAAACAAAAAAAAATTTTTTAAACAATATTGAAAATAAAAAATAATTATTAAAAAATTAGAAAATTAAACATTTAAAAAATAATAATTATAAAGAGATTATCATTTATCATATAAAGCACAAGTAATATGTGCAATCATTTTCTGCCATGTCATTTAAAAAGTTTTAAATAAATGAACAAAACAAAAAGTTATGCAACCGGAAGATACCTCTTTAAAAAAAATGCAGATTTTATTTTTTTAAATATTATGTATTTTCTACGCTCTGATCCTGATTTCCTACATATGCTCACACCATCTCCATGTTCATTATAAAACCATCTCACGAAGTTAAACTATTTCATCTTCTGTTAACTCACAATCACTAAATATTTTCCTTCGTATCTCACCTTATTCCTCTGTTTTGTGAATTGCATGGTAATTAAAGATACCAGCTTCTAGACAGACAAATTTATGAGATGCTATTTTCCACACTAACTTCTTTCCTATATGAGTTATGTTTCGCTCAAACTCAAGTTATTATTAGCTGACCATTTGTTAACCTTTATATAATAAGATTATCTAATCGTTGTTCTCTGTGGCAATTGGCTGATTTTTTTTTTGTAGATTGAACTCATACGACTTTTAAATTGGTGTGCAAATCAACGGACAAGCTGTAAGGATGTACTCTACTAATATTCAGCCTTTCACGATGAATATTAACAGCTTATGTTTCCAGATTGTTCAGATTATTTGAAACCATCAAACAAACAACACAAAGCTATGAGAAACTCGACCTCTCTATAAACTAATGGTATTCATCAGAATGGCTTTTAATCGTTGGTGTTTCACATTTTTCAGACCTTTGAAATTAACCTACGTTTTATAAAATACTTACAAACTTTACTCAGTGTTGTTAGGCGATCAATACAAATAAAAAGGCCTATGACCAAAAAATTAGAAAAAAATAATAATTTGACATAGTTAAAAAAATAATAGAAAATTAAAAGCACGATAATATATGAATCTCAAATAATTTAAAAATGAAAATATAAAATTAAATAATACAATAAATTTTAAGATATATTATTTATCAAAGCAGCCAGGAAATAAAAACTGTAAAACACTATCATAGTTGCCTTAATAATTATCCAATCAGTCATAAGTTTTCTATTTTATTATCAAGAAATTAAGAACATCTGATCATCGCAAACTGTTGCAACTTCCAAGTCTCCCTGCCATTTTTATGTTATACGTAAAAGATCTTAAAGGCCTCTTCCAATGCCTACAAATACATTAAAAAAAATTATGGTCATTCCATATATTTTAAAATATTTTTCGTGTAAAAAAAAAAGAGACAAGCTAAGTGAACTTTCAGAAAATAAGCATATAACTAAGTTTAAAGACTAAAAAACCTCCCTCATCAAAATATGATTAGTTCCATATTAATGAATAATAATATCATAACAAACCTCAACTAGTTTGGGCTCAGTGCTTGAATAAAGGTAGTGACTAACTCTCTCCTTCTCCCTTTTTAGACACTCGTCACACTGCAATACAGAACTATTGACATTAGTAATTTACTTTCCTGAAATCGAATGAAAACATAGTCCGCGACATGCCTTTAGCAAATAATCAGAGCTAGAACACTCCTTGATCCACATTGATCCCTTGCGAGAATAGTAAGATACAGTATCTTGAAGCATGAATCTTTCAAAATCCTCTTCATATTTCTCCATAGTTCCCATCCCATTCGCCGCATAGACTTCTAATACGTTTTCCACTAGTTCCCTATCAATCTGTTCGCCCTCACGTTCTTTATGAATCTGGCAAATACAAATTTCGTTAGATAGAAACCTTAGCTTTCTCATTATAGGTACCAATACTTACAAGCGCTAGTACAGCTTCTTTGGCAGTGGAGTGCATCTCACGATAAACCTGTAGTATAATATTTGCAAGGACATTTTACAAACTTGCACAAACATTTGAGGCAGTGTAAATTTAGGAGATATAGCTAGGAATGCATAACAAACCAGGCTGCGAAAACATGTCAATCCAACTTCTCTCAGTGTTGGCAAGGATCTCCGAGAAACATAGTATTTGCCGATATAATCGAAGATTTTGCCTAACAATTTCACCAAAATTTTATGGTTCTTCCACCTCCTAACAAACTCTCTTAGCATATCTTCCCCATGCTTCTCCCTTAAGGATGGCAACACCTAAACACACACACACACAAAAAACATTAAAAGTTAAAACAAAGAAGATTAAGTTACAAAAAAAAATGGAAAGAAGAATATGTCTTCTTTTCACAATATCCAAGAATCAAAGCCCAAACCCAAAACTTTGATACTCACTGTTTGGATATTATAATCTTCAATTACTTGACGATACTTTTCATAAAGCTGCTGTGAGTAATTACCCTCTTTCAGGGTAGACATATTGTAGATAATCCTGTGTATCACATAAGAAATTATTGTGGTAGGTACCCATATATATATAGAACTGTTAACAATCAAACATTACACGGCCTACGTACGTGTAAAGATTCAGATATTGCGTAAATTTAACTGCTGATTCACGCTCTTCTTCTATATTCCTTATCAGCTCGGCAATACCTTTCTGCAAGGAGGACCATCCTTCCTCAAAGTTAAGGAGCATCCTTCTCGAATCTGTTTCAAGCTCCCTTGAGTCAAATTCTTAAATAAAGTAATAGACATAACCACAACAGAGATTAGCTCTTGTGAGGTTAGTTATCATTATCGGTACTTTAGATGAAACTCACATTAACGATACTCAACGCTAATATTATCACAAACCGTAAACTAAAACTTATTAGATTACCAAACGTAAGAACAACGACAAAGATGTTACATCAGAAAGTAATCAAAGATTACTTAAACACATAGAAGCGAGGTAACCCTGAAACTCGATCAAAACCGTGTAGATAAAGGCTAAAACCAAAGACGTTACTAACCTAAAGTTTCTGAAGTGTATCCAATCTGAACCACCAAAATTAACTGTGAAGAGAATCGTGAAGAACGTACACGTCCTCGAAGAAAACGAAACTAGATCCGACGATGGATGAGATGGCGGTTTTAACTTTTTTTTCAACAAAAAAAAAAAAAAAACATATTAAGATATATTAAATTACATATCTCTATCTAAAAACCAAAAAAAAAGTCCTTATCCTTTTTTTTTTTCATTAAAAAAATATAAAAATCTGTTTTTAATAAATACATAATGATAACCTACCTTTATATATGTCTCTCTCTATAAAAGATGGGGCCAAGTTAAAAACTCCTGATTTCTTTCTATTCGGAACAATGATGACTACGATCTCTGATCTATCGAAAAATTTGGTAGAGAAGATACTCTAGAAGGTTCCGATAACTTGTCTTGGAGCGGTAAGATCGACTTGCAAACAATGGAACACTTTATCCAAAGGTAAAATGTTGTGTAAAGCAGAAGAAAGGCATCAGTTTCTAGGGTTCATGATGAAGAAGTATAAGCTTTGTTCAATGAGGTTCGATCTCAACGGAAGACGAATTCGTGGATCCATTTATAAAAGAGTTAGGTAATTTTCTTAATCATCAGGTGGAGATTTCTAATGTCTTTGAATGCGATGGCTTATTGTTATGCGTGACCAAAGAGGACAACACAAGGCTCGTGGTATGGAACCCTTATTTGTGTCAAACTAGGTGGATCCAACCCCGAGACAATTACCATATACTAGTCAGGTATGCTATGGGATACGACAATAACCGTAAACACAAAATCTTGAGGTTTTTGGATGATCGTGAAATAGACAGGAGCCACGTTTTTGGTTACGAAATATATGATTTTGGCTCTGATTCATGGAGGGTTCTTGATATCGCTCCCAACTGGGATATAGATTCTTATAAACGTGGTGCGTCTTTGAAGGGAAACACTTACTTTATCGCCAAGGAAAAAGTAGTATTTGAAGAGGACGATGGAGAGATACCAGAGAAGGCAGACTATATACTCTGTTTTGATTTTACAACGGAGAGCTTTGGACAGTCTCTTCCTCTGCCGTTTCATCACTTTCGTTTTGATGCTGGAGCTCTTTCTTCTGTTAGAGACGAGAAGCTCGCTGCGTTATATCAGAGCGTGGATAGATCAGATGTGGAGATTTGGGTTACAAGTATGATTGAACCCAATGCAGTGTCGTGGAACCCTTTTTTAAAAGTTGATATGAAACCACACTTTGGTTCTGGTTTTCAGTTTCACTATGACGGTGGTAGTTTCTTTATTGACGAGGAGATGAAACTAGCTGTGGTTATTCACTTTGACGAATCTGAAATGACTCGTTATGAGGATGCAGCTTACATCATTGGAGATAATGGGTACGTTAGAAAAGTGCGTCTTGGAGAAGCTGTGAATCAAGGAGGATCTCTCAACTTCATCGAGTATGAGGGTTGTTTCCCGCTTGTGTGTTGTTGCTCTTATGTTCCAAGTTTAGAACAGATCAACCAAATTGCCGGATTCAAAAGGGAAAGAGAAGAAGAGGACGCGAACCAACAAGCACTAGCTAAGAAGATGATTAACTATTAATAGCTTATTTCCTTTGTTGCATCTCTTTTTATTTCGTTTCTGTTTCTGTTTCGTTTTTGTTTTGCAATGTCCTTTGGACAAGACGAAACATTTATCTCTTTGAGGTGTATAGACAATTGTAGATACTGGTATGGGGAAAGTTTTGATGACATTGTGGGCAGCTATTGCGGTGGTGGCTTGTTCTGTGGAGACGGTGTTGGTGACTGGTGAGATGGTTGATGCCATATCACTGGAGATATTGCAATCTGGTTTGGTCTCTCAAGGATGATCCAAGCTTAAAATTTTGCTCACTTTCTTTTATAGGTTTTTAAAGTATCTCACTTTACGATAATAAGTTCAAGATGTTGAAACGCATTGCAAAGTAACCAACAAGATGTTTGCATTTTAACTTCTTGATTGCTCTGTTTGTTGTTTTTGATTGTAGATTATAGATTACAGCATCAGACGTCTTCTTTCTATCTCACTATATGTCTCTGTAGAATCTGATCTCTATGTTGTTGACCCAACCAGTCCACGTAACATGCTCCCTCCATTGCGTTTTTTTTTTTGTTTTTTTTTTCACATAAACCATCGACCAATTGATCGATTCCAAGAATTGGATCGATCTTCAACTGCATTCCCAAGTCTTTTCAGTTGCAAACTAGTATTGTACCTTCAGTTTAATTTTTTTTTTTTATCAGTGTGAGTCGATGAATATAAATATCAGCATTTGAATTTCAAATGATAAATTAAAAAATGACAGATTAAATGATAAATTAAAAAATGACAGATTCTGCAAGCTATATACAACATAGTCAGACTGTTGTAATATTGGTTTTTTTTGGCAAAGCAATAATTCGACATATAGTATGTGGTAATAAAAAATGATTTAAGAACCTTACAGGCCATCTCATGACATTTTATCCATAAAACAGCTTATTCCATCTTCATACCGCAACACTTTTTAAAAGTAGTAATGTCGAGTATCGCTTGTTAACATAATTATAGAGATGATCCATCATTCAACGTTCTTGTAATATTAAGATATACAGTTTTTGTTTTTTTTGTTAAAAGATATACAGTTTAAAAAGAATTTCTAAAATTTATAACATTGAACTGAAAAAAAAAGAAAATGAACTGTTTGATCTACTCTTTAGTTTGTTCTATTTTTTAGAATTGTTTTCTTTGGACGCTGTGCACAAATACAACTAATTCTCATGTAAATTGACAAAAAAAAATTGTGAATTTAATTGGTTAGTTAATAAGAAGATAATGTGTTTAGTTTAATACACTGCAATTACTGGCCACTTGTAGTTTATTTTAATTTTTAAATATTTGATCATACTTTAATTTTCACCAACTGATGCGCTGAACTATATAGTTCACACTAAAAACCGAACATTATTTGTATTAAATCTGTAGAATTTGCTTGTGAAACAAGAAACCAATTGTCTGAAATTTACGAAAGCAAATCCTATTGAATTGGAAGGAACATACGAAAGCGAATCATATTGAACTGAAATGATTCAAGAAAATGAAAAACAAATCTACTGCTTCATGAATTAAGCGTATATATCGTTAATACTTTATCACTTAAGCTAGCTTCTCACTTCCACCATCCTTCTTTAAGATTTCATCAAATGCCTCTTTCACGGCCTACAATGCATTAATAAAAAACTATTGTCAGTACTATGGAAAAAGCAATAATAAGAAAGCCAATAACTAGGTTCAAACGCTAAACTCTGCACTTGTAAAAATATGATTAAAACCAAATAATTAGATCATAACCTACTTCAACTAGTCTAGGTTCAGTTCTTGAATGGAGATAGTGAGTGACTCTCTCCCTCTCCTTTTCTAGACACTCCTCAGACTGCAATGTATAAGATTATTGACGTTAATATATATTTCCTTTCCTGATATTAAATAAATAACATAGTCGGAGATGCACCTTTAGCATGTAATCAGAACAAGAATCCTCCTGGATCCACCTTGACACCTTGCAAGAATAGTAAGAAGCAGTATCTTGAAGCAAGAAGCTTTCAAAATCCTCTTCATATTTTCCCAAAGTTCCCATCCCATTCTCCACATAGATATCTATTACGCTTTTCACTAGTTCCCTATCAATCTCTTCGCCCTCACGTTCTTTATGAATCTGGCAAATACAAATTTTTGTTAGATAGAAACAAAATTTAGGCTGAACCTTTGCTTTCTCATTATAGAAAGATACCAATACTTACAAGTGCTAATACAGCTTCTTTGGCAGTGGACTGCATCTCCCGATAAACCTGTAGTATATAATTTGCAAGGACATTAACAAACTTGCAAAAACATTTGAGCCAGTGAAAATTTAGGAGCTATAGAAATGCATGACAAACCAGGTCGCAGAAACATTTCAAGCCAACTTTTCTCAGTGTCGGGACGGCTGCCCGACTAACATAGTATCTGTCAATATGATGGAAGACCTTGCCTAACCAATTAACCAGAATAACAAGTTCTCTTAGCATATCTTCCCCATGCTTCTCCCTTAAGGATGGCAGCACCTAAACCACACATAAAAAAAAAAAAAAAAAAGATAGAAAAAGATTTTAAATAAACAAAACGAACATGTCTTCTTGGCACTATCCAAAAATCAAGCCCAAACCAAAAACTTTGGTACTCACCGTTTGGATAGTATAATCTTCAATTACTTGACGATACTTTTCATAAAGCTGCTGTGAGTAATCAATGTGTTTCAGGATACACATATTGTAGATAATCCTGTGAATCACATAAGAAATTATTGTGGTAGGTACCCATATATATATAGAACTGTTAACAATCAAACATTACATAAGACGGCCTACGTACGTGTAAAGATTCACACATTGCGTAGGGTTAAGTGCTGGTCCACACTCTCCTTCTATATTCCTTATCAGCTTGGTAATACCTTCCTCCATGGAGAACCATCCTTCCTCAAAGTTAAGGACCATCCTTCGCGTATCTGTTGTAAGCTCAACAGAGATTAGCTTTTGTGAGGTTATCATTGTCGGTACTTTAGAAACCACATTAACGATACGCAACACTAATATCACAAACCATAAACTAAAACTAATTAGACTACAAAACAAGTACAACGAAAAAGATGTTACGCCAAGAAAGTAATCAAGATGTATTTAAACACATAGACGTCACGTACCTGAAGATTCTGAAGAGTATTTCACCAAGATTAACTAAAAGAATCGTGAAGTGCGCGTCTTACCAGAAAAAGAATGAGAAGGCGGTTTTAACTTTTATTCCTTAACAAAAAGAATAAAAATCATATTTATATATAAATGAATGGGAGTTTTGCCATGACCTATAATTTATTAGAAACAACTAAAACTAACCTATGAAGATTTTAAAAGATTTGTAAAATACATTTTTACCATATTATCCCTCTATATATTATTCATTTTCATTTTTAACTACATAAATATTGTAAAAATCACACATGAAAATATATGTTCAGAATATTATTTGAAAACAAAATTTAAATTAGGAAATAATAGAAAAACAAAAATATTTTTTTTACGTATGTAATATTATTATTACGCATGTCTGCTAAAAATATTAATTTGTTTGTGAACTTCTAATATTAATTTTAGCAGACTTGTTTAGTAGTAGTTTTGTTCATAATAAAATATTTAAAGTCGGTTTAACAAGTGATGGTAATAAACCGACGTCTCTTATCCTATTTTTTTGTACTGTACATTTGTGTTGTTAAAAATATTAAAACCGTATTGAAGTATTAGATTAGTGATATGGTAATTTATTATTATTATTGATTCAAAATCTTCCCGTCATATATATGTAACTTGTCTATGTTATTAAATAATTTTAAATATTTATAATTTTAACCTTTTTATTAAGTTTAGATATATCAGTTATATATTTTTAAATTTTTTTAAATTTAATTTTTTATATAAGGTAAATATGTATATTGAACACACACTTTATATATTAATTAAATAGTATATGTCCGTTTAAAAAAAATTCAAATCACAATGTATGCAGAAAAATACATTTTATTAACTTTATGTGTTATACGATGATTCATAACAATTAAAAATTATATTCAAACAAAGATGATAAGAGAATAAAAAATCAGGAATAAATAATTTAAGGGGGGTGTATTCAAACCATGATTTTGGAGAATTTGATGGGATTTAGGAAATTTAGAATTTTGATAGATTTTAGGGAAGTTCATATGATTTTCTGTAAAATTCTTTCAAATCCCACCTAAAACCATGAGATTTGGATTTCTGTATTTTTAACTAAACAAATCCTCCAGAATCCTCCAGAATCCTAAAAGTTATTAAAATCCAAATCCACAAAACTGTTTTGAATAACAGTGTATTTTAAAGTAGATTTTTAAACCATCAGTTCAATAACAAGGGATTTTAATGGATTTTAAAGTAGATTTTTAAATCATCAGTTCAATAACAGTGGATTTCAGAAGACTTTTTAAAATACATGATTGAATAACATAGGATTTGTAACTCTTACACAAATCACTTAAAATGTCAAGTTGAATACACCCCCCTAAATATCTATATTAATTGTAGAACATGTTATATATGGATATACAAAATATTTTAATTGTGTTAGAGAAAGTTAACTAAAGTTATTTGTTAATAGTTTACCAAACAGATTTAATTCTGAAAAACTACTTAAGTTTACTCATAGGGGTGAACCCTTATGTTCACTTTCACTTTTTTCAACCAATCAGAATTTTCTATATAATATTTTATTTTAAAAATAAATCAAAAATAAATTGAAAAGAAAAACAAATTATGTATAATTTTAATTAAAGAAAGTTAAATATTGACTTGGTTTAAATTTTATAATTAAACAAGGTTATATATCATTTTGGGTTTAAATGAGAATTACGTTTTAAATTTTACAATTAGATAAAATTGTATGTCGGTTTGGGTTAACAAATGAGTGATTAGAGTTTAAATTTTACAATTATAACGAAATAATATGTCGGTTTGGGTTTACAAATGAGGTGGTTAGAATTTAGATTTTACAATTAGAATGAAACTATATATCGGTTTGAATTTACAAATAATGCGGTAAATAAACTGAATGATTAAACATAATTGAACCGAGCTGAAGAAAAGAAAAAAATGAACCAACGTCGGAAATAATAAAAACAGTTGGGCCTTACAAAGGGCTCACTGGGCTAAGAGGAAACCCTAAAACACACGTGGAGAGAGAGAGAGACAAAGTATTCATCTTCTTCGTTTTGTGCAAACCACCGGCAACGTTACTCGTCGGCGGAGCACTTACACACACCATTCTCCCATGGGTTCGGTTAAGAGAAAATCTCTGGAGGAATCTTCTGATTGCGCTCCGCCGCAGAAGGTTCAAAGAGAAGACGATTCAACCCAAATCATCAACGAAGAGCTTGTTGGTTGCGTTCACGATGTGTCCTTCCCTGAAAATTATGTTCCTCTTGCTCCCTCCTCCGTTGACAATAAACCACCGGCTAAAGAGTTCCCCTTTACCCTTGACTCCTTCCAATCTGAAGCTATCAAGTGTCTCGATAATGGCGAGTCAGTCATGGTAAGCTTTAATTTGTTTTCAAAGCTCCAAACTTTGTAAAGTTTACATCTTTTGGTTCAAGCTGTGATCTTAACATTGTGTTCTATTATTAGAATCAGAAGTTATGAACTTTTCTAGGTATATAATGTAGTTCAATTGAATGTAGAAGGAAATAAGAAAACTGAAGTGTATGGTTTGATGTTCAGGTTTCAGCTCATACATCTGCTGGTAAAACTGTTGTGGCATCATATGCTATTGCCATGTCTTTGAAGGAAAACCAGAGGGTTATTTACACTTCTCCTATAAAAGCACTTAGTAATCAGAAGTACAGAGATTTTAAAGAAGAGTTTGCTGATGTTGGTTTGATGACTGGGGATGTTACAATTGATCCTAATGCCTCTTGCCTTGTAAGTATCTTTATTACTATTTTAAGTGCTGTCTCAGAGATTGTTTTATTTGTTATCTGTTCTTAGTTTTTTTTGTAATTTGTGTTATAGGTCATGACCACGGAGATCTTGCGTAGCATGCAGTACAAAGGTTCAGAGATTATGAGGGAGGTTGCCTGGATTATTTTTGATGAGGTGCATTACATGCGAGATAGTGAAAGAGGTGTGGTTTGGGAAGAAAGTATTGTAATGGCTCCAAAGAATTCTCGTTTTGTGTTTCTTTCTGCAACTGTCCCCAATGCCAAGGAGTTTGCGGATTGGGTTGCTAAGGTAATTCACTCTTGCTAGCCCTGCTACCTCTCTTGTGTGATCGGATTAGTACAATATATACTGGTTATGCACATTCTCCTATCACATTCTTGTACATATCGACCGTTAACTTATGTTGGAGGAAAGAGAAACACGCCTTGGCGAAATGCAATGTAGGTTTCATATATATGGTGTTTTTTTGAGTAAGCATATAAAAAGCCTATTCAAAAGAAATGAAACTTTTATTATTATTTGGTGTGGTTGCTCTGGAGATGTGATTATAGACTTGGTATTTCAGGTTCACAAACAACCATGCCACATTGTTTACACTGATTATCGGCCAACTCCACTTCAGCACTATGTCTTTCCTGCTGGAGGTAATGGACTTTACTTGGTTGTGGACGAAAAGGCTAAATTTCATGAGGATAGCTTCCAGAAATCTCTTAACGCACTGGTTCCGACTAATGAGGGTGACAAGAATGGAAAGTCTCATAAGGGATTAGTGATTGGAAAATCTGGTGAAGAAAGTGACATTTTCAAATTGGTGAAAATGATAATTCAGCGGCAATATGATCCCGTGATTTTGTTCAGTTTCAGCAAAAAGGAATGTGAGACACTTGCTACGCAGGTTAGTTTCCTCCTCTTCTGTTTATATGGTGCAAGTAAATATATCATTTACCAACTAATATTTTATTTGACCTCTTTCCAAATCCCTGAATAGCCCTGTCATATGTGAATTTCATCTCATTTTGGGGTATGGTCTTTTGTTTGTAACTATTAGCAAAACAGGAATCTGAATTTGATTCTGCTGAAAAGAAGAAAATTTAGTCCAAAAACTTAGGTGTTTCTTTTGTTCGTTTTCTTCTTTTTGCTTGGGATCAGTCTTATTCCTATAAAAATGATATGGGGTTGGAGTGACTGTGATAAGCTCTTGGAGTCTTATGTGAAGATGTGTAACCTATATTTGTTAGTATGTGTTCATGTGTGTTTTTAATTCTTTCAGAAACTAGTTATGTCTGTTGACTACTATTGTCTTAGCTAGCTCAGAAACACTCTCTTGCTGGAGTCTGTTAGTCCTGATAGAGGTTAAATTGAGTTAGTAACAGAAAAGGTGAATTTTCTGGGTATTGGTTGTAGGAGTTGGTTCGCAAAAGAAGTCCTCACTTGAATCAAGACTTGTCTATAGTATACTGTTCCCACCACCAAAAAAAACGCTCTCTTCATACCGTATATTTCTTTTGTATAGACTGTTCAAAAATTGTTTTTATTATTTTATAGTGCGTTTATCTGAAACCTTGCAGTGACTCTGTGGCGTGTCTTGTTTTATGTGTATTTTAAAATCTGAAGTGCATTGTCTGCGTGTGGCTCTTACTGTTATAACGTGAGTATAATGCCTGTATGTTTGTTCCACAGATGTCTAAGATGGATTTAAACAGCGATGATGAGAAAGACGCTGTGGAGACAATCTTTACTAGCGCAATTGATATGCTTTCAGATGATGATAAGAAGCTACCTCAGGCAAGCATTCATTAAAACTCTTTCTAATATGCCTGAGAGTTTGTATAATGCACCTTAACCTATAACCTCTGTGAATACTTTCCACAATTTCGTGAAACATATTGTTATGTTTAAATGCTGTGAGGTTATCTGTGAGCTAGGATGATCCTGTGCACATCTCTGTAGGTGATGACTAGTATTGTTGGCTTACTAGTTGTGGATTACCCACCGACCTCGCCTCTTTTATCTCAGTTTTCATTTAATATTTTATTTGCCTTGTCACTAACATGAAAAAGCATATATTCCTTTTACTCCTGATGTTGAATTAATAGTCATGTTGGAGCTTCTTTAGTTGATCTAGTTTCAGAGGCGATCTGACTTGTTGAATGTATTTGTTCTGTGGGGAAACTGACGTAATTCATGTCTTCATGTACCGCAGGTGTCAAATATTTTACCCATCTTAAAACGTGGTATCGGCGTTCATCACTCGGGACTGCTTCCAATTTTGAAAGAAGTAATTGAGATATTATTTCAAGAAGGTCTTATTAAGGTAGGTGAAGCAGTAGAGTTAAAATTTCCATAGTCTCAATTTTTGCTACCTTCTTGATCTGGTTACCGGTAAATAATTTTATGATGTTTTCCTTAACTCTGTTTGAATGGTGTTTACTCTTTCTCACTTTGTCATTACTACTTAAATTTTGAAGTATTTTTTTTTAGTGTTTGTTTGCTACAGAGACATTTAGTATTGGATTGAACATGCCGGCAAAGACGGTTGTTTTTACAAATGTACGTAAGTTTGATGGAGACAAGTTCCGGTGGTTATCAAGTGGAGAATATATACAGATGAGTGGTCGTGCTGGACGTCGAGGTATTGACAAACGAGGTATCTGTATCCTCATGGTTGATGAGAAGATGGAACCCGCTGTTGCCAAATCAATGCTCAAAGGAAGTGCTGATTCTTTGAACAGGTACATTGTTAAGTATCAGATATATTAAATCCACCGGGTAGAAAATGATTAACCTGATTGATAGTTCTGCTTGAAGAGCGTTAGACTTCGTGACAGAATTATTGATCTAGACGGTTTTTTTTTTTTTTTTTTTTTTAATCAGTGCCTTCCATTTGAGCTATAATATGCTCCTAAATCAGTTGCGATGTGAAGAAGGTGATCCTGAGAATCTTCTCCGCAATTCGTTCTTCCAGTTTCAAGCTGACCGTGCTATACCTGATCTCGAGGTGCAGTTGCATAATGCTAAATGTTAGATTTCTTGGTTAAATAATGTCTCCTTTATGCAAATGATCTGATTGTGCTCTGGTGTATGCAGAAACAAATAAAATCCCTGGAAAAAGAGAGAGACTCTATGGTGATTGAAGAAGAAGAAAGTTTAAAAAATTACTATAACCTCATTTTGCAATATAAGAGTCTGAAGAAGGATATATGTGAAATTGTGTTCACCCCAAAGTACTGCTTACCCTTTTTGCTGCCAAACAGAGCTGTTTGTCTCGATTGCACAAATGATGATGATGAGCCACAATCATTCAGCATTGAAGATCAGGATACCTGGGGAGTAATAATGAAATTCAACAAAGTCAAAAGCTTATCTGAAGGTTAGAATTCTGAGAAATAATTTTCGGTTTAATGTTATTTTGGAATCCCTTCAAACAGTGTGATGATTCCGTCTTGACAAGGCCAATTTATCCAGATGACGATAATAAAAGACCAGAGGATGCAAACTACACCGTAGATGTATTAACTAGATGTACGGTTAGCAAAGATGGCGTTGGCAAAAAGAAAGTTAAGGCAGTACCAATTAAGGAACGTGGTGAGCCTGTTGTGGTCACTGTTCCTTTATCTCAGGTATCATGGCTGCTCTGTTTAATTTTCATTTCTTGCCTTCGTAGTCCTATATAATGTTATACACATTCTTGTGCAGCTCATTCTCCTTGATTCTGCTATTGATGATCTTATTGTATTGTTTTCTTCATCATGGACAGATTAAGAGTTTAAGCAGTGCAATCATGAATATACCAAAAGATCTTGTACCACTGGAAGCTCGAGAGAATGCTCTGAAGAAGGTTTCTGAGTTACTCTCTAGACATCCCGATGGAATACCCCTAGATCCTGAAGTTGATATGAAGGTAGTTTGTTTTCCCCCCGATGCTTTTCTGCTTCTGCTATCTTTCATTTGTCACAAGAGATGAATACAACTTTTATTTTATTAGATTAAGAGCAGCTCTTACAAAAAGACAGTTCGTCGCCTGGAGGCGCTGGAAAACCTATTTGACAAACACAAAATTGCTAAATCTCCGCTCATAACAGAAAAGCTGAAAGTTCTACACATGAAGGAAGAGCTAACAGCCAAGATCAAGTCACTTAAGAAAACTGTCCGATCATCAACAACATTGGCATTTAAAGATGAACTCAAAGCCAGAAAGCGTGTTTTACGAAGGCTAGGGTAAATATTTACTAAATTTATTTTATTCATTTTCGAAATATTCTTATGAAACCAACTCATTCTTCATCAGCTGCATCAATCTCTTCTGCTCTCTTCAAAGTCACAGAAGTGCAATACTCCATTGATAACTTTATTAGCTTTACTTACATTATTATTGCTATTGAAATGCAGATACACCAATAGTGATAATGTCGTGGAGTTGAAGGGGAAGGTTGCATGTGAAATCAGTAGTGCAGAAGAATTGACATTAACGGAGCTAATGTTCAGTGGTGTGTTCAAGGATGCAAAGGTGGAGGAGTTGGTTTCTCTCCTCTCTTGCTTTGTGTGGCGAGAGAGACTCCCTGACGCCGCTAAACCCAGAGAAGAACTTGACTTGCTCTTCATACAGTTACAAGACACAGCCAGGCGTGTTGCTGAAGTTCAGCTTGACTGCAAGGTATTCACTAACACATTCTCTCCCTGCGCTCATTCAAGAAAACTCGCCCATGAAGAAGCTTTGGTCCATAACTTTTCTGTCTTTTATGACTTGTGACAGGTCGAAATTGATGTGGAGAATTTTGTGCAATCGTTCAGACCGGATATAATGGAGGCGGTGTATGCTTGGGCAAAAGGGTCTAAATTCTATGAGGTCATGAAGATTGTTCGTGTTTTCGAAGGGAGCTTGATCAGAGCGATAAGGAGAATGGAGGAAGTTCTGCAACAGCTCATAGTAGCTGCAAAATCTATAGGAGAAACACAGCTTGAAGCTAAACTAGAAGAAGCTGTTTCTAAGATCAAAAGAGACATTGTATTTGCAGCATCTCTCTACTTGTGATGTCGTACCTTCATTGACACAAAAGCAAAGAATTTTGTTTGTACCTTTATTTATAATTTGTACTAAGAACTATAAAACCAAGAGGAAAGTTAATTTTTCAGAATTTTATTTTTGACCATGACTCTTGTTCACGTAGATCTAGACGTGAATCTTAATTCAACATTTAAGCTACACAACTCCTCAAAACGTTTACATCTAAGTGAATTCATAAGATCTGAAGACATAAAACTTCATTGCTATACACAAACATCTCAATTATCAAATTTTCTAACGATCTCTTGCTTCTGCTTTCATCTTTCCTACGTGGCAAGTGCATTAAGAGCATAACAGTGATATACTCATCTTGATCCAGCCACAGACGATGACCTGCCCTCTATGTTCCCATTTTCATCTACATCATTTTTTGGCTGCATCCTTGCATTGACTGTGAGTTTGTTCTTGGGTGAAAGTTTCTTCACTTCCTCAGGTGTGTAGATGAATATCTTTCTCACCATTCCACAGAACTCACTGCATCACAAAACAGAATACCAAAATGATCATCAACAGGAAAGAAAAACGACACATTAGAGTAGATGATGCTCAAAAGTTTAAAAGCTGCTGTGTTTCTTGAGACCAGCACTTACTTCCATGGATCATCACCAACCATCATCATGTCATCTTCATCATCGGTGTAAACAACCTGCCATTTTCTGGTAGATTCTAAGAGTTCACCCTTGATATCGAACATCTCTTCCAGTTTCTTAAACAGATCTTCGTAGCACTCTGACCTTGTCAGATCAACAGCTCTCCCTACTGCACTGCCTTGCATGTGCACCTAAATCAAATTGCCAAGAAAACATTCTTTTAGTCCAAAGCAAGACGCAGTCAATGTCAAGATTCTGATAGCTTATTGGAGTTGTGACCTAAAACAAAAACAAAACTAGATTTTGATAGAGTGAATGATCCAAGAGGGTAATAATCACCTTTGTGCAGCTACGTATCTGTCTACTTTGTGATTCTTGAGGAGACCTCAAAGAGGATTTCTCAGGGTCACCACTTCCTGACGGAATATCAGATTGGTTGATGTTTAACGGCTCAGATTGCTGAACAGAGTCAAACTCATTGGATGGTACAGGTTGATCTACAGCGACAGCACCAGACACAGAGGCAGCAGAAAAACATTCATCCACGTTAACATTTTCAACTAGCTCGAACCCAAAAAGCCTGCAGACATTTCCATTGGTTTGTTTCTTTTCAGTAGATTCATTGTTAAACGCTGAAGCAAAGGATTCAGCAGCACTATCTGCATGGGTGGGCCAAAAGGCTGATCCAAGGGATACTCCAAATGATTTGTTCCCACCATGACTAAACATAGCAGCTTTGGCAGGAGGAGAGAATAATGGCACCGAGGAAGGAGTATCTGCTGGGGATTTCCACACACCATCTGGAGTAACTGAAGAGAGCATAAATAAAAAGAGCCAGAGCTGCCACAACGACCATTTCAAAAGAGAAAGGAACACAGAATACCTGGAGCAGATGGACCGGGAATTGGTGTAGGCAAACCAGGAGGTCTCGGTCGTTTGTTCCTTTGTGGAGGCTGAGGTTGTGAGGAGGGGGTATTATTCGCAACTAGGGGCTCAAGTTCCCATGGTGAAACTCTCTCAGGACGAAATACAGATGAGGGCTCGTCCCATTGAACCTGAAGCATTATCAGATTGCCAACGAGCATATTAAGATGCATCACTCTATTCATTCAACTAGAAATACTAATTTATTACTTGCTCCACTGGAAAGTATAACAGAAGAATATTCTAACCTTCAGCGATCTCCACTCAGAATCACGCCAAACCGAAGAATTGTTTTCCTGAACGCCAACTATTGTGCCACTGAACCTGCATAGTTAAAACAGAAAAGAAAAAAAAAAAAAAAAAATTATATTACATTCAGCTTTATCAGCAAAAAGTAAACAAGATAGTTCGAGGTGATACCTTTTCTCAGGAGCTTCTTCACCCTCGAATCTCATCTTGAAACGCATGCCTACAGACAGCTTCTGTGTCTTAGCTTCGAGATACCTATTGACGCTCACAATAAACTCTGACCTACTTGTCCTGACAATAGAAGATATGTCAGCCTGAATTTGCAGCCAAATGATTATCATCAAGCATATGCAAGCAACATTAACTCAAAGGCATAAGATGCACATTAGGAAAAAGACCAGCTGGTGTGTCTGTCCAGACTGGTTAGATACATCTAACATAGCAAAAGTCAAGTTTTCTAAATTAAGCTGACAATCCGAAGCAGGAACTGATGTGTTCTGGACCATTTAATGGTCAATGACTCAATTAAACTACAGCAGAAATAGCCGAACCTTGGCTTGTAGAAGACAGAAAAGATTGTTCCTGTTGTAATGGCATGAGCTGCAGTCGCAAGGACCCCGATATGCATGCTATGACTTGAGATAACAGATGATGGGATATTCATCTGTTGTCTCATGTGCCGCCTAACACCAACTCGGAGCTCTTCATTCTCACCTCTGAAAGACAATACTATGTCACATGCTCAGCCGTTTATGGCAGAAACAATATGCAGAAAAATGAAATGACAAACTTGCCTTAAGAATATGAAAGCATCACCAGCCACTAGTTTCTTCGAGCTAACAAAAACACTCCATCCAGTTGTTAGCAAATGGCGCCTTGGTTGCCCTGTAATCACAAACTCGTGATATTTAACAAACGTGAAACAACAATATTAATGCAGAATTATGTAAAGCTTTACAAGGTTTCCAGTAGCAGTAGCATTGGGGTTAAAGAACCGCAGTTTAAAAGATCATCTCATAATAAGATACCAAGTGTATTACCTCGGAAAATGTGCCTAAAATGCCATTCATTATTGTGCAAATCAGTTGCAACCAATTCTTGCCACGGCGGTTGTTGGGACATATCCTAAAAAAGAGAAAGCAAAGTATTACAAAAAAAGAACTGTTGGAGGTGTTTCCAAAAAGTAAAAAGAACACCGGATAAAGGTCTGACCAAGGGTGGAAGACAATCATCTGCATGTCTCCGTAGCACAGAGAATCCACCATGTGTGCTTGTGTCTGAGGCAGTTAGCGTCTTGCAGAATGAATGTACTGTGCACTTTTCAGGTTCTTGAACAGGAGCATCTGGGCTGATTGGTTCACTTTGCTGATAACCAAACACAATAGTTTCACCAAATTAAGAACAGGAAAACAAAACACAAAACCATTTTCTGTAAAACACTAAACCATCAGATTTGCTTACATCCAGTTCTGGCAGTAAGGTTATTTGTGCATATACTTCGTCAGTCTCGGGTTCTGCCTGAAGCACAACAAGGTATGGAATCATTTAGCCAACACATTTCATGAAGAAAAAGTAGGGAAATTCTGTCATATATCACAGTATTTAGCCTACCCTGCGCTGGATGTTGATCACTTTACAGAGAATCTTAGATGGGAGATCGAAGGAAGGCATCTGTTGCTCCAAACCTTGGTGCATTGATGCCTCGAGCTGCATAAGAAATTACCAGTTAAATGCATATATGTGATAATCAGATAAGATGGAAAAAAAAACGATTAATCATATGAAATAAAACAGGCAGTACATATATCTCCTCTATACAGCAATACATGTTTTTGTGATTTTATTTTTAGCTCAAAAGCATCAACAAGGCAATTTGAAGTGTCAATATGACACAGTAAGAACAGCTTAATTAACATAACTGGCTTTAGCAAATGAGCATAATACGGTTTATCACAGTGTTAAGTGATTCAACCCAATAACCAAAATACCTGCTCCATGTGGCCTTCAGGGAAATAATAAACTCGTTCCCCTTCACGAGGTAAGGTTACAAGAGGTCCAGCACAGGCATGCCATAGCTCCCTACATAGAGCATCACTTAAAACCCCTACAAAGAAACAAATAATGGTTATGGCACGCAACATTGTATCTCAAAAAGAAATCAATTGTTGCAATAAAATTGCTCCAAAGCTATGCAGAATCCCCAAACCAAGCTTAGAAAGCGAATTCCCAGTAGAAAACAGCAAACACACTTGACAGAATCGTATAAACACAAAATGATCCACAAACCTCCAGGTTTTTCAGATGAAAGACTGCTAGCCGCCATTTGGAATCCACTTAATTTCGATAACTTCACCTGAGCAAAAACAAAAGAAGAGAAAACGATAAGATTGAAATGCCTTTGTGAAAGAGAAAAGAAGAAGAAGATGGACCTATCCTCCTCTAACTTAGACAAACAAAAAAACTCTCATAGATGTCATTATGTAGAAAACATTTATAAAAAAAAAAAACCCTTTCATAAATTGACTGACAAAAATGTGGGCCATTTATGTAACTGCTTTGTTCTACATTGTTGTCTAAAGCACACCACAAGACTCAGATTCTCAAATATTATTACCCAATTTGAAGAGTAATCCAACAGTCACCTCAAACAAAGAGGTAAAAAAAAAGCAAAAGCAAGACAAGAACCTACTCACAAACATACCAAAAATGAACAGATTTTAGTCCTTAAAACTCCACACTATGCAACACAAATAAAACTATTACTAAAACCATGTCTACTACAATAACAAGATCTAAACTCAAGTCCTAAAATTATGAGATGGAATCAAATCCATGAGAAGAATACAAGTGTACATACAGCAGCTACAGACAAAATGTTGAAGTTTAGAGGTAAACCCATTTAGAAAGCAAAAGGGGGTAAAGCTTGAAACAGAAACAAGATCAGAAACCACTAAAAGACTTGATCTAGATAAATCCCCAAAAAAATCAAAATCGAGAAACAAAAACCACAAATCTGACTACAGATCCTCAAAAGTCTTCTCCTTTTCCAACATTTACTAAGCAAAAGAAAGCAAAACCCAGAAATAAAAATCGAACCTTTACTTGAAAAAACAACTGGATCCAAACAACCCAAAAGCGAGAGAGAGCTAGGGTTCAAACAAAAACCCAGAAGATGAGATGTTTGATTTGGGGGGAGGGGGAGAGAGAGAGAGGAGGAGGCAGTGAGAATTTGCTGTTAAAAACCCATCAAAAAAATAATTGCAAAGAAAGGAACAGTAGATTGATTTGTAGCAAAGATGTGTGAGAGAGAGAGAGAGATAAAAGGGGGGGCGTGTATGTAAAGGTGTATACACACACCGTCAGTGTTTGGTTGAAGCCGACACGAACCCTTTGGCTATGGCTTGCCCTCTTTTTCTGTTCTTCTCTTTTATTTTAATTTTATTTTCTTCTCTTTTGGGTTTTGTTTTTTTTACCAAACCACGAAGCAAATGACATGCTCTCTACTAGTCTCCCGTCTCCTCTATATACTTTGAATAAATTTAACCAAAACTAGCCATGATTAACGAATTTTTATTTTTTTTGTGTTTTGTTTTTTTACCAACACTTTTACACTCCTAATATATTCATGTTTGATGAATTTAGTTTAACTCTAATTAATAGGAAATAAATTAAAAAATGTGTTTTTATTTATTAATTCATTATTAGTTGTTTTAATTTAGCTCTAAAATTTTTGCATAGTATATAGTATATACTGTATATGAAATAATTGATAAATCTTTAGTAGCCATATTAAGAAACTACAAAAATTGTGTAAATTTGTGGCTTCTCTGTATTAAAACATAATATACTATCAAAAATATATGTATTCAACCAATGACAGATAAAAAAAAAACTATGGAGAATACAAATAGTCATAAATAATAATAGAGATTATTAGAATAGTCACAAATAATTAATCTCACGTAAACAGTTTTATTCAAAACAAATAGTCACAAATCTCATCTTAACAGTTTTATTCGAATAGTAAATAATAAAATAAATTTATTATAGCAACATACGATGTTAATATGATTTTACTTTATTTTTTTCGTAAAATTATGTGTGTGCAACGGTGCATTATATATGAAACATTATTTTACTATTTTAGTGTTGTTATTCATCGAATGAAAATCTCATTATAGAACATAATTATTTCACCAAATTGTTCACCAAAACATAGTTCAAACTTTGAGAAAAATGATACTCTCTCTTTCACTTTTTTTTTTGTTTCAAAAAGAGTATCATTTTATGTTTTTAATACAGTTTTAAAGATTAATTTTTTTATCCCTATAATATGAACTTATTAATTTGAAAGAGAAAACAAAATTAGGTATATTTGTAAAAGGTAAAATAAAAAATTTGGTAGTTTTTTAATTTGTGTGCATTATGTCAAAAAGACATTTTCTATGAAATATAAAGAGTAATTAAATATTTTTTACTAATTACATGTTGGGAAAACAAATATCTTAGGTAATAATTAGAATTAATATATGATTTCCTCAATTTGAACAAATAAAAATAGTGCAATCGGAATTTGAATGTTGATGATATCATTGCGTGGGTATAAAAAATACCTTAAGTTGGTAAGAAATAAAAAATGCATTATGTGACCACCACATAGCACAACAAAGAAATACAAATGTAAATAAAGCACTGATGAAACGAGAGCCTACACCAAGCCAATTGAAAATATAATCAATAGTATATGATATGATATTACTGAGTCATTACTACTTTCTCAACAAGCATTTAAAAATTTTAACTTGTCCAAGGAAAAATATATAGTCCAATGAAGCATTAATGTTACAGTGAGCCAAACCCACAACAACCTACTTTGGCACCTGCATACTTTGGAAATTTAGTCAATACTTAAATACTTGATAGGATAAAAGCGGCCACCTACCATGCGCCGGTTCAATATATGAAACTCAACCCATAACCCAACATTCGATCAAAACGAGGTAATTCTACCCTATAGATATAAAGTCATATCCTTCAATTTTAAGGGTGAGGAATTTAGGATACATAAGCAACCCGACAAGTATAAGTTTTGAGTTCTAAGTCTATAAAACCTAATACAACGAAAAAAATACTCATTACTAAACGTTTGATTTTAGGGTAAAAATCCCATACATATTTATAAACTAATTAGAACTTCCGACTAGCCATTATGGTCTGTATATTACTGATTTGAGGGTCAAAACGTTTTGAATAACACCACATTTATGTTTCAAATGACCTTTGATAGATTAGTGGTGTACAATTTTCTTACCCTCATGAAAATATGCGGGTTAACAGTATAATTAAGTCTACAAGTTTCTTACTCTAAGTAGCATCGAAACGGGTACGGAGTCAGGAAACAGGGACAGAAAATGGCAAACTTAAAATTTATGGATACGGGGACGACGTGGGTATGTCAATAAACATACCAAAAAAATACCTATAGGATACAAATATATAAGAAACCACACATATATAACACTCTACATAAAAAAATATAAGTATGTATTACTATCCTCTATACTTGTGTATATGCCCAAGACTGATTCTAGCTTACGTTTCATGGTTATCCATCAAACACTAAACTTTAAACATATTTGAAGTAAAAGAGATGAGGACTAAACAGAGGATATAGGAAACAATGAACATGTATAGTAATGTCAAATATTAAAAAATCAAACTTTATGTTTTATTTGGAGAAAAAATAAGTGAATAAGTCGTCGAAACATTTCAGAAACATAAAAAGTGAATATATAAAAGAAAAAGTGAGTTCGACGTTTTAGGGTTTTGGTTGGCCTATCTCCTCCTTTGTAAAAGAGAAAGAAGAGAGAGTTCTCCTGAAAGTTCTTGAGAGTTTATATGATCAAAGGAAGGCTTTCATGTGCATGTTCTTGGGAGGTATGTCTATTGGAGTGGAGATATGAGACTGGAGTGGGGAGAGAAGCTTGATGTGGTGTTGCTTTTGCTCGTGTTTGGTCAGAATTCTCTTTGTTTTAAGATAAAATGTGAAGTGTAATCATGGTGATGAGGAGCAAGATGTTTTAGGATCTCGGTTGTATGTTGTTGAATTTTTTATTATTGTTAGAACCTAATTAGAAGCTTGCTAGGTTGATGGATTAGTTAGGTTGGTTTGTTATGTTTTTGTTGGTGCATGTTTATTGTTAGTTTATGTTAATTGAAGTTGGTTATTAATTATCGATCAAAAGTTGGTTGTTTGTTTGACTGTTTAATTAAATGTTATAGTATATTTAATTATATATAAAAAATGGGTCAGGTTGTTTCAAATATACAATACAAAACATTAATATTCAAAAACATATATTACATATGATTAAATTTCTGTTATTCATATGTATATTATTCTAACGAAATTATTGATTCTTATTTATTTTACATGATACAAATTGTAATAACGAGTAACAAGATCAGTTTAGTCCAAAATTACAATGCTTTTTTGAAGTTAAAAAAATGAGTTAAATTATGTGTAAAATGTTGTCATATTTCATGTGGTGCTAATGTCTATTTTTTTAGCATTGATGATTCTTCTGGTTCATAAAAAAAGTACTAGGGTCACCACAACAGTTTTGTTTTGTACCAACACCACTAGCGATCCCCATTAGTAAAATTTGGACAAACGAAAATAATAAAAATTTGAAGAACTAAACATTTCACTCAAATTTTGGACGTTTACCATATTATTCATTATGATCTCTCAAATCACGAAATCTACCCCAATTGTCGTATTAGTATCGGCGAAACCGGAAATGGGATTTAAAAAGAAAAACCAATAACTTCAACTCAAAGTTATATTTAAAAAGAAAAACCAATAATTTGAACTCAAAGTTTACTATAATAATACTATATTAATTAATTTTGTTGATAAGTAATGCAATTACCCAAAGTTATACAATTTGTATAAAAAGAAAAGCATAGAAGACATGTGTTGGTAAATGGAAAATAATGCAAAATCCACCAGAGCTTCTTACAGCTTCACTGCTTGTCCCCTGTGGTGGGCACTCAATTAGATTCACGCGCTCTACAAAAAGAAGCAATACCCACTTGGATTAGTTAAATGATTTTTTTTAATTTAAGCTAATAAAGTAGAGATTTAGGCTACCAGTAATAATTAATGTATGCTTAATAATTGAGTTGTTTTGTCTTTGACAGTACCATCACCAGCTTGACGTGTCCTCTTCTCGGTAAGCAAGGACCTGTCTCCTTTGTCTCTAACCAATCTTTTTATTTTCATTTTTCTTATAAGAAGAAAAATTTATTTTTAGTTCTGAAATCTTTTAAAAACTGTAGTCATGTAAAGAAAAACATAACTGATCTTCTTATTATTAGCTAGGGGTGTGTATAATAATATCCGATCCAATCTAATCTGAACTTTTAAATCCAAACATTTGGATTTAATTAAATTTTATTCTAAATCTAATCCGGATTTATTGTATATATGTAAATTTATATAAATTATTTGTATTTACGTGTTTTTCATAATAAATAGTCCAATTGTTTACTATAAATATGCCTTAGTACTTTTTCAGGTATTTTCTATTGGAATTTTTTTTTAGTTTAAAACTATTTTAGTTTTATTTTAATAATATTATGAATTCGATATTCGACCGCAAATATCTATTAATATTGGTGAGTCTGAATCCATGTAGTTTCAGAGATCCGGATCTAGGTACCCAAAAATTCAAACTTTCAGATTCGTGGCTACTCCTACTACCAATAATACAAATGTTACAACCAATACATAATGACACAAGATAAATTTGCACCCAACCAGCAATGAAAATAACCAATACTGTGTATATTTAAGAAGATGGCCCTGACTTGGCATAGATATTTTCCAAACAATTATTTAACATTACGAAAATATTTTTTTTTCTCCCATTTTTCATGTCTTCTGTTTCTATTTACTTGCTTCATCTCTCAGAGAAATATGGGCCTTATGATTAGTGCTTTAGTTGTAGTTGTAGTTGTTTTTTTTTTTTTTTTTTGGAAGAATTTAGGCTGCAAGATTTTTTCTGTAGCTTTTGAATTTTCGAATAAGGCAAAAATTATTATATATTACTATATATTTTTAAAAATTTATCTTTTAACGAAAAAGAACTGTGAACTTGGTTCACCACTTGGAACAACTTGTGCCATAGTCCAAAACATTAATCCGGCTTGACTTCCAATCCGATTTTACCATATTCCCGTATAGTTCGAGAGTTTAAAATTAGGTATTTGTTCCACTTGAAGTATTTATAATTCAGTTTGGATTCGAGCTATCCTTGGATAATTGTCGAGCCATCCTTCAGATTATTTTCAAGCTTTCCAAAATAATATGTTTACATGCAAGTAAGCCTGGTCCTGAGGCCCAATTCAGGCCTGCTCAAATACTCGTTTAACAGCCTGTGATGCTAATTAAGAGAAGATACAATACATAAAGTGGAAAAGTACTTTTGTTTTTTTTTTTTATATAATGAGATATAGTGGAAAAATACTTTCAACGTCAACACTAACATAGTACAGATGTAAAATCCATAACAATCAGGAATCATATGATCAAATTGATCACAAATTTATTAGTAACATAAGTTACGAGAATAATATTAGTAATAGATTGAAAATTTCATAATAATATATTACAAGCTAACAAACAATCGACAATTAGATCAATAGCTCTAACACTATTTTAGTATCTGTGGGTCTAACTCACACTCAAGTTAACTCATATGTGGAGAGATACCACATTTATAAAGATCATATATTACTTAAGTACCCAACCAATGCGAGGCATTCTAATAATATTATATAGTAACTTGTCTTGATTTCTCATATAATGTTTTTTTTTAAACAACACATATTATATAGTAACTTGTCTTGATTTCGCATATAATGTTTTTTTTAAAACAATAAGCAATATTGACAAATATATATAAAATTAAAAAACAATAACAACATGCAATATACAGAAGTGATTTCTAACATTTGTGTATTAGCTCCATTTTTCTTATTATTATTATTATTATTTTCTTTTGTATAGATGATAGATCTACTCAGAAGTACCAAAAAAAGTCCATCAAATAAAAATAATTCATCAGGACTCAACGTCATCATATTTTTACTGATATAATTTATAGATGATGCATGTATCCACTATCAAATAGCTCGGCTTGAACAGCATATATACCTGTAGATACAAATAGTAAAAAATCGCATTTCTGAAACTCAAGAGCGGCAGGAAAATAATAGAAAGCATCACAACAAATTATGAAATCCACTTCTTATAAATAACTCTATGGTTGAAGTAACTGTGCTTGGTGGGAGATTGTACTAATGCCATTAAAATGGGAGACAAATTGATGCAATATTTTAACCATTAATGAGTAAAGTAAAGTTGAATATAAAGAAACTATTAACACATAGTGGACAAAGGAAGGACGAGCCAATCTTTAACACCAAACATGTTCCAGACATGTTTCTTACCATTAGATTTTGTCCAAATTGAGAACATCATTGAACAAAATAACAACTCCATCACTTTTCATCGTGTTCCTCTTTTTAAATTTACATAAAGATAACTTTTGTGTGAAAGAAAAAGTTGGTGTTGCGTTTACTGTTCGTGTACTGTGACAATGATTCCGTAAATTTCAATATAGAACATTCGAGCTTTTCTTTCGTATGGTTAATCTCATACTAGCTAATTAATTTAGTTTAGTATCATATAGTTAAATTTTTATTATTTGAATACTTATGTTGGTGATTTAGTGAGGAGATACGTTGATTTAACATTCGGTACGTATTAAAAAACTTATAAGCTTTTAAGATGATTTCTCTGTTAGTCGTCTTCAACGGTTGTTGAATTTTTTTTTTCCGATTCTCATCTCCATTTTTTTCTTCATTCTGTTATTTAAAACTTCGTATCAGCTTCAGCTCATTTTCATGATTCAAATTTCAATGTGTGAATACTCAAGCCTTTCCCATGCACCTTCTATGTAATCTCTTATTTTCATTTTCCAAGCATATGGTATATATATATATATATATATATATATATATCGCCAAATATTTTAATACTGTACGTCGAAACTGTCTTCGAATTCTATCAACATAAATATGTCACTCTAGTATATAATTTGTTACTAGTATTCAGATCCAAAATTCACCATTTAAATTGATTTAAAAGCCAGAAAAAAAACATGATTTATAGGGTTCGTCGTAAATGTGAGACCTATATGTCAAGTTTTTGTCGCACCGAATTCTCTATCAAAGACTGTTCGGTAGTGACAACTTGTCTATCTTTTTTAGCCCCTCTAGCTCTAAAACCCAATAAAACAACGACAAAGAGAATAGATAAGATCACCAAACCCTAATTAAGAAACATAAATACCTAAAACAACCCTAATGAATACCTTGATAAAAAAAACTACAGTATAAGATTCCAAAAAGACCACCACTCAGCT
This sequence comes from Camelina laxa, assembly GCA_024034495.1. Taxonomy (NCBI): domain Eukaryota; kingdom Viridiplantae; phylum Streptophyta; class Magnoliopsida; order Brassicales; family Brassicaceae; genus Camelina; species Camelina laxa. Next base: position 2,233,152 of record CM043883.1, read on the forward strand.
TAAAGAATGTTATAACATCTTTCAGTATATTTTTGTTGACAAAATATATTAGAATAAAAAAATAACTATTCTATATTTTCAATGAAATATCAACATAATAGGGAAAAGGTAATTTTGTAGTTTAAACATTTCCTAGTACAGAAATATAGAACGAATTTCATATTTTATGAATAATGCATACACAATTTTATCAGAAATAATGCTATGATGCTGTTTATAAATGTATTATAATATAACATATTATTTTTATGTCCTGTTATAATATAGCATGTCTATCTTTATATTTCAGAAATAGAAAAGCAAAAAAAGAGAGAAGAGGTAAGAAAAAAGCTAGTTAAACTCTGATAGAGTAAAACTGTAAATTCATAAATTGTTTCTATTTATATCTTGATATTGTTTCATGTTATTATTAGTTTGACTAATTTAAGTAATTATGGTACTAGTTAGTTAATAGGTTTGTTTTTAGTATTATTCTTATTTAAATTTTTGTTTAGTGCTCTATTTATATATTTTAGCATGCATGTAATAAAGCATTACTGAAAAAGAAAAAGAGTTGCGGATATAGATAACTAAATTATTAAGAGTACAAGAAGTGGGACTAGAAAATCCGAAGATTAATACAACAACTTATTTATATTAATTATATGCCGGAAATGCATGTTAATATGTTATATAATACTATGTATTAATTGTACATTTTATGCATCAAGGCTATATGTTCTCATCTCCCACCATATTAGTGGTGTTGCTTCTCGAAGACTTAATGTTCCAACGAGACCAAAAGAGATAGCTAAGAAAGTTCAAGAGACTAAGAACCGCTAAAAGCCAATAAAACAGATCGAGCCTGTCCTTGTTCAGATCGTTCTCCCCAAGCCACCCTTTAGAGTCGACGGACGTAGAAGTAATCTTGTTGACGACCGAAACGAGCACCGAGCTGAAGTAAAATCCAAAGGAGTAGGAACAATAAGTCAATGCCATCAAGAATGATTCCATGCCCTTTGCAGATTGTTTGTAAAAGAACTCGATTAATCCAACGGCTGTAAACATCTCGGAGACCCCAAAGATTAAGAACTGTGGCGTGATCCAGAAGATACTTAAGATTCTACCGTCAAGAACTGAAGAGTCTCTACGCTTCTTCTCGAGCATAGCAGCTGAAACCATTGAGAAAGTAGAGAGGAAGAGTCCGACTCCTATCCGAGTCAATGGAGGAATGCCTGAGTTATGTCCTGTGAGCTTACGTGCAAAAGGGACTAAGAGAGAGTCGTAGAGAGGGACGAGAAATATGAGCAATATGTAAGGGATGGCCTGGAGTGAAGCTGGAGGGATGTGGAAGGAATTTGAGAGACGAGTGTTCATAGAACTTCCTTGTTGGACCGAAAAAGTTTGGAGCTGAGCCAAGATGGTGTTGAAGACGATGGTGCTTGCGAAGATTGGGACAAGTGAGATTAAGGTTTTTACGTGCTCTACTTGTGTTACTGTGCAGAGCCTCCATGGACTCTCCTTTGTGTTTGTTTCTTGGATTTTGATGCATGCCTTGTCCAAGAACCTGCCCAAACGTTAAAAACCAAGCGTTAGATTTAATTATATTATTCTCTGATTTCATGCTTATGTACATACGTACGTGTGACTTATATTTTATAAAAGAAATATTCTAATACTTTTTTAACAAAATGTTAATACTTCCTTGAGCTTAAGTTTCTACAATTTATAGATGAATTTGATCAAAAACATGAACGGTTTTGGTTTTACTAGAAAAAAGAGAAAGGGAGACGTTACACGTGAACGGATATATGCAAGTAAACAAACAACCAATATTTGCAATATTTCTATTGAAGTTTTTTTTTTTCAGGTCTTAATTATAAGAAAATATATATAATTATTTATAAATGATAAAACGAAAACGACCAAAAAGTGAATATATGAATGATAGAAAAAGGTGAAATAATGAGTTCATTGTATGACTATGACCTGAAACGAGGAGTGTGTGGTAAAGTGGAGGAGGGTACGACGTCGTTTGCGACATGGTGGTCTCCATGAAGCATTCTTGGGTCAGAGGGAGACACAAGCTTTCTTTTTAATATGGCAGCCACAACAACCTGAAATACAGAGACCATCATTATATATGATTATTGTGTATATATATATATAGATATATTATTTTTAAAAATATATTTATATATAGAATTGACAAAAGAAGTGGCTATCAGTTTTTTTCAAAACGCACAATTATAATGTTTTGCTTAAACATCAGCTTCTCTCTTTTCATATGAGTCAGCATGGACCAAACTGTTCTACCATTGTCTTGTCCACACACGTGAACACAATTCCTCACTTTGAATATATGATCTATCCTCTATGCATGTTCCTAACTTCTTCTCTCAATATATAACACCCAAGTGGGTCGAATTTCCTTGGTGTATATAGATTTGTATATATGCGAAAATTTATTTCTTATAATAATTATGGCAAATTTTATAAATCTGTAAGAAATCAGAAATTTATACGAGTATTATATAGTTATGGATGTTCGGACAGTTTCAGTTAAGTAAACATGATAGATGTAAATATATGTTAACAAAATAATGACTGATCATTTCGTAACTTGTAAGTTGTAACGTTATCATAAACCGTAAGTTTTGGACAAAACATATTCGGGTTTGTCAACGATAAGGGGGTCAACATTAGCGCAAACTATGGAAAGTGTCCTTCCTTTTACGACTCTACGTAAAGTGTTATTATTCCTTTGTAATAGTAAAAAAACATAATCAACTTATATAAATATTTGATTGTCTCTTTAACAAAAAACGAAAATGTTTTATTATGTAATTTTTTCCGGTGGAGACAGAAGTCAACTCTATTGTGGATGGTCTTAATTTTTTCCCTATAAAAAATAAAAATATGCTCACGGGTCCAAACTAGATGGACTTACGTATATACACATACGCATGCAGACAAAATTGGGAAATATACGTCTCATCAGATTTTTGTTATATATAAATTGTTTTTGACACAAATATATATATGTTTATGAAGTCAACTATTTTGGTAGGTAAAAATGCGAGAGGATGATTTTTTATAAGTAGATATCATCATATAAAAGCGTATATTAAAAGAAAAATGGATAGTAATAATCATATTAAAGTATGTAGTGTAGAAAAATAGCAAAGGAATATCTATAAATAGAGCCATTATGCCATTATGAACATGTCTTCTATGTGTAAAACATACTTTATTAAAAAAATAAAGGTTCATCCAGTTACCTCTGTTTTTTAGTTCTACTGTTTGCAACTGTCGTAAACCCCACTAGTTTGTGTGTGTGTGTGTTTTTTTTTTTGGTATCAAAACAATAGTATATCTCTCTGCAGGAGCAGACTTTGGTAACTTTTAAAAAATTTACGTTGCTTATATATTTGAGGTAATAAATTCTATAGAGTCAATATCTCTGTTTCTTATAGTTTAAATTTAATGGAATATCCTTGATGCAAGAAGTTCAATAGAATTAATATAAATGGTCATCAATTTATATTCGTATGGTGTAAGAAAAGTTAAAAGAGAACATGAACTTACTTGGGCAATGGGAGTGAAGATGCTTCGACGTGGACGTTTGTTACGAAAATACATAGTACCGGAGACTAAGCTAATGAGGCCTAAAGTCATGGCTGCAGCAGAGACTCCGAACCCAACGTCCATGCCCGAATGAGTTTGAACCCAAACTAGGAGAGTCAGAGCGATAAGCTCTCCCATTGAGAATGCAAAATAGGCGGCATTGAAGTAAGACGAGAGTCGTTTAGATTGTTTAGGATGTGACTGAGAGAACTGGTCTGCACCGTGAGCTATCATGTTTGGTTTCACGCAGCCACTTCCTAAAGCCACCAAGTAGAGTGCCATGAAGAAGATCATAGCCTTGAAACCTTTGGCTTCTTCACATGTTTGGTCTATCAATGGGTTACACTTTGGTGGCTTTAGTTGGGGCAAATGTGCTTGTACTGATAATAGTATGAAACCCTGGAAATACACGTGGCAATACAGAGTTAAACGACAATAAATACATTAGAAAGTCTCGGAATGAGAAACTTTGATCTAAACATTAACTGATGATGTTGAAGTTAGGTGTTTGTAGCGCTGGTATTTTCGTAAATCATTTATATAACCGTGATGAGATCACACACAAAAAGCATGTTGCCTGGACATACGTACGTAAACTAATTACGTGTGTGCACATTATATTTGTATATCAGATTTAGTTAGGAAGCCTTGTGACTTATATTTTAGTATTGACTTGGAAGTTAAGAAACTCAAAGAATTGTACATACATATGTGTAAAAAAAAAAATGGAAAGAGATGAACATACAGAAAGCTCGACGAAGCCGAAGATGAGGATGGTCCAGAAGCTGCCTAGAAAGGCGTCCGAGAGGTAGCCGCCGAGAAGGGCGAAGATAAAGATGGTGCCGACAAAGTTGGTGACAATATTGGCCGCTTTAGACAAGGGGAAATGCATTTCGTTTATTACATAAGTTATAAGGTTGTTCCCTACCGCTGCGATCCCCATAATCTCAAAGGCTTGTAATCCTTTAAAAAATAGAATCAAAAACCACTAATCAATAAGAAATAATATAACCGGGAAACCAAACATTTACCAAGGTCCATGGAATATAGATTTATGGTTAGTGGGACCAAATTTTGGATAAGGTCGAGTTCTTATGGACCAAGACACCAAAAACAAGATGATCCATCTAAGGCTACAAACAAATCTTTATCACTGATAATTTTTTTGTGAAATTATATAGATAGAAAGAGAGAGATACCAAGAACAAAGAGAGCAGCTCTCATGCCACCATGTTTGTTAGGGTTGGAAGGTCTCCCTCTCCAGTCAACACTCTCTTCTTCAGCCAATTCCCAATTATTCATCTCATTACTAACCTCCTCTTGTTCCCATTTGTTGTTTTGTTTGTTTATCTCTGCCATCTCTCACTAACCCACAATCAATCCAAAGTTTCTCTCTCTATATCTCTACTTTAGTTGTGCCAGAGAAAGATAGATATTGAGAGCGAGAGAGAGAGAAGATAGAATAAAGATTGGCTTATTATTTGCCTTGTCTTTAGTATCTTGAGGACAAATAGAGTTGGCTTATTGGCCCTTCAATTTATAATAGAGAAGAGATGAAGAGAGGGGGAGCCAAAGTCGTTGACTCTTTGGCCTTACGTCTAACACTAAGTGTAGAATCTAGGCAGAAACGAAGACGCCGTGTGTCTCTCCTCTCTCACTGTTCCTGCTTTTTTTTTTTTTTTTTCTCACAGTGAAGTCAAGCCCCCACAGGCACTTTCTACAAAAGATGTGGATCTCTCTCCCACCACAAATATTCCATTTTTAAAATTTAATATGATTCTTAATTATGATAGATCGGTTGAATTTTGGAATGTTATAAAGTATATAAGTATGTGTATGTGTGGGTTTGTGAAAATGATGGGCATATATAAGAGATGGTTAAATACAATAGATATTTAGATTTTATGGCTTCTTGATGTTTACTTGTTGGGTCATTCTACTTTCATATACTTTTTCAACGTATATATATGAGTCAAAAGTTTATGTCATTTATATGAATTTCCAAGATACAGCTCACTGTCATCGTGCATGTTTAAAGTATTTGGTTGTAGTTTAGTGGGATTAAATATGAAGGGTCGTAGTGTATTTGTTGATAAGGATTGTGTTAATTATATTTGTATTGCTTTTGTGTTGTGCTATCATACTCTGTTTCTCTTTCACTGTCTCCTCATACTTTATTTAGGTCCAATACATGATACCCCATTACTAAACACTTTCTTGTACGATAAACATCTTAAATCTTTCGGAATAAAAATATTACTATTAAATTTTCTAGCAAAAAGATAAAATTTTCTAGAAGAAAAAAATTGCAAAAAATAATACCAAAATTTTGAATCAGACCGGTTAATTAGTGTTTTTAAATTGCACTTCCACTCTTTTACAGACTTATAGATGTGCTTGGTTTTTTTTTTTTTTTTTTTTTTTTTTTAAAATGTCCCCATAATTTGAATACTTTTAGTCTGTTTTGTTAAGAGTAAAATTTTCAAATGTTAACTTTTTTTTTTTTTTGAATTTGTTGTCTTTATAACTTCTTCAGATTTTAATTTGCTGATATCGTTCCCTCTGATTTGGACAACCCTCATAGGCTTTTGATAATATTTATTTATTTATATTAAAATTTTGTGTGGTTGAACGACAAAAAAAGTCAGTGTAAACACTACGTCAATTTTATCATAAAGATGCTAAACCAACCTTTGGTTATGAAGATTTATCCATACGTGGATTTGTATCATCGTAAGAGTTTCCAGAACCGTCTTTTATCTTATGCATTTGGAGCATTCGAACATGGTCTCAATTTGATTATTTATTTTATTTTAGAAACTTAAAAAATACGCATACATAGACTGGAATCTATTCTTTTGTTGCTCATCACATCGATAGATCTTTCGGGATCTATTAGTCTCTTTCTCTGCTAACATTTTCAACGTGAACGAGACCCCAAAACAAAAACTGGTATATGACACATATGCGAGAAAATGGAGGTTTGTCTTGGACTCTTGGCTCATTTTGTTAGAAAGGACATGGATTTTGTTTCATGCAAAGATATACTTAAACTGCTTACGTTTTAGTCTTTTGATTCTGTATAAGCATATATTTGCATGAAAATAACAATCTATATATATGAATATATGATTGTACAAAATGTAGTGACTATTCTAGTCATAATGTGATAGTTATTTCTGTTTATTACAACTTAGTTTTTGATCAGCTGCATATAAATAAATAAATGTTAACATGTGTTGTTTAGCAAACTCACCTTAAAAATTAGTATACCATGAGGCATGAGGTCAGGTGACAAAACAATCTATCGTTTTGTACTAGTTTAGGATTATTGTAAGCAATTCGTTTAAACTAATCTCGCTAATTATTTTTATTATTTAGGGGTTAAGTACATCCATTTTCGTACTTCTTTTTTTTTTTCTATTTTCTTTCACTTTCCTTTTCGTCCTTCTTTTTTTTCATACTCTGAAATCTGGTCGTCCATTGCGTTTTCTTGGCAATAGAGCATTTATAGGTTGCCACTTTCGATTTTCCTCAAGTTCCACATCATACACGACTCTCTTTAATTACTAATATTATCCTCTTGCAAGCTCAGTCTACTAATAAGATGATATATGTGCGTATGTATTTGATATAGATATATATGTATGGACAAATATATGCTTTTGCAAAATGACAATAAGAAAAGCAGTTTTTGTGGAAATGTAGTTTCCAAACAGCTTAGTTATGACTTAAAATAATGTGACGTGCTTACAGAAGATTTGTCATAGTAAGACTAATGCTACTTCCTTGGGTGCTTGACGGTAGTGGTTGGTGATTGGAAGGTAACATTTCGCTGTCTTTGATACTATAAAAAAAAAAAAAAAAATGATGACAGAAAAGTTAGAGAAATTATTCAATTAAATTATGATCTTAAAGTTTAAAAATGCGATTTAAATGTTTTAAACGATATTCTTTGAATCTGTTCAAGATGGTACATATTGGTACATTCATGTTCAGCTTCTTTTTTTTAAGTTATTTAATTCCGAAATTTCTACAGCAACATTAAGCAATAATAACAGATCGGTATGGAGTAGCTATAAAAGTAAAAAAAATATTAATACTCTATCTACTTCAAAAAAAATTGTTAGAAATACCTTTATGTAAATATCTTTTTTAAAAATATCTTTTTAGTTATTTTCATGTTTGTCCGTTTGTACACAATTACAATACATTAAATTAATTTTAGAATTATTTTAAGTTTAGGTTATCTATTTTACATTTGGCTTAAAGTTTTGAGAATTGTGAGGATAAAGTTTAATATTTAGAGTTTAGAGTTTTAGAATTTAATCATTTTGTACACAAAAATGATATTATTGAAAATAGACAACAAAAAACTGTATTTTTACAAAAAAGTATAAAAAATAGTATTTTACAAATGACATATTTCAATTTAAGAATCGTTTTACAACTATTTTTTCTTTTTTTATAATGTATACATTTAAAATTTAAATGCGTAGGCTTGATAAAAATCTTTCTACTATTTTAAGAACCAAAAGAGTAGTAACCGAATTAAACAAACTGGACCAATTCGAAGTACCGAACACCTAGACTTCGACACGGGAAACAATCATTCAGAAACAATTGCTACATATTTCACTAGCATATATATGCACATTAAATCATAATAAGATGTTAATTTTTTTCTTTTAAATTAAATAAGCTAATAAAATAGCTACCGTAATTTTATATCAAACTAATTATATGATTAGCAAAGTTGTGAGACATGGTAACATTTTTCTCTACAAAATGTATTAACATATTTCATAAATATGTCACTAGTTTTGTTTAGAGAAATTTTCATTACAAAATTTGTAGCCATGTTATTTATATATATATATATATATATATATATAATAATTTCAGTTTTCAAGGCCTTTTTAAATGTTAACAGTGAATAATAAGAAACTAAATAAATTGAATATGACGCTAAAACATAATCTCTTCAATTACTCTGAAGTATTGAAGATGGATAAATACATATCACTACTTCTTTGGTCGGCAAATAACTATCACTATAAGACTAGGGATCGTAAAATTCACAATGCCTATAAATTCATTGTCGGTAATTCAATATAAAATGTATATTATCATAAAAGCCTATTGTATCCAAGTGGTTTACCGTCGCATCGAATGATTCCCTCTATTAGTCTAATCTGATCTAATACGAAAGGTATATCGTATGAAGGAATCGGCAGGTTAGGTGTTGGAGTGTGTTTCACTTATTTGAATAGGAATGATTAGATTTAAGGAACATTTATGAAGTGTTTTTTTAATGTTCTTTTGTTTTTAAATGCAAATAGCAATATGGTGTTTTGATCTCTGTGTGGGCAGTATCAAAGACAAGGAAGCAAGTTAAAAAGGTTGTCGGTGTGAATTAAATTAAAACCCACAAGACATCATATCAATATATCATGTTGTTTACTCTAAACATTACATTATGGTTCCATTTTGTTTAGCAAGTTTTTGCTTAGTTTTTAACATTACATTACATAATTATGGTTCCATTATCCTCAAGAAAATAGAAGTCAAATGCAGCGTAAAAAGCTTCGTCCTGTTTTATAATATTCCAAGATAAGACGTGTGTTAATTATTTCGGTTCTGATCGATTACAGACTTTAAATATTATAATGTAACCACGATTATGTTTAGATACATATACAATGTGAAAATATTTCATTTTGTTAGACATAGAAAAAGAAAAAATGTATAAATTATAAATGCATTTAAAATTTTCTATATACCCCCATCTAAATAACATGCATCTAAATAATTTACGTTTCTGAAATAAAAATCTACTAAATGGTCAATATCCTTTAGGATAAGCTAAGTGGACTGTCACCTCTACAAGGTCTTCAAGCATGAGAGCTAACCTCCTTGCAAAAGAATGAATTGTTTTGAATGTGATTTCTATGTTAAACTATGAGACTACTCATCCTTTAGTTGTGGATCATACTATGTGTCTAAACACCGATATCAAAAAGGTGATTTACACATTCATTTGAATTCATTTAAAACTGGTTTTAGATTCAAGAAGAATATATGGACCCTAAATCTAGTAATTATAACCTAGATTCGTCAAATCTATAGTTATTAAAGAAAAAAAAACAAATGTAGTATTGGATCTATTGTACACGCGGCAATCACAGGATGGTTAGTCGGCTTGAAGCTGGAAAAATTGGTGTCTAAGTTCCAAGTGCAATGCATCTAAAATGACTATAATGAAAATTTGTATTTATATAATACGTATAATATTAAAGAAGATGAAAAAAAGAACACAGGTGGTGTGAGTTTGAAAATTTGAATCACAAGTACAATGAAAAGAAAGCAATGGCATTGGCAGCCGCATTTTAAAGTGGCCACAAATTTTTCTTTAATCTATAGTGGATCAATTCTTACATTCCCCTTGGGTCCATCTTTCGATCAATTTTTACTTTCCATTAACCACTTTTTTATTTTTTTTTAAAGTGTTGTACAGAAGAAGTCACGTCCAAAATTATGTAGGTTGAAAAAACTGTTTGAATGTGATCTATAAACTTTATGGTTGATCCATATGTGTATGTTAGTATAGATGATTTATATATTTATAAAGTTTAGATGTCTTCGTAAACATTTTGTATGGAACATTCCGTGAAGTATGTGGGTCTACCGCCGGGTTTTCAAAGAATTTACATGTCTTATACTCTACTTTTGGTCAGTAGACTACAATAGTTTGCACACATGCTTATTTGCTATTTTAATTTTTATTACAAATTGTCAACTAATCTTGTCGATTTGAATAAGTATTTTCTCATATCTACACTATGAAATATGTAAATATTTGCCAAACTTATGTTGTCTTCTTACATTTCCACGAAACTCTTAAAAGTATCAGTCCAGTTATAGAGATGTCCAAAAAATTTGGACACGTAATATGTTTTTCACCCCTGAAATGTGCTTGAGAAACGATATAAAAAGTCAACTAATTACTTAATGCTTTTCTACATACTATCGTATATTCATGTAAAGTTTAGTCTTAAAACGGGTACGTATACAATCAACAAGTCGTGTACGAATTGTTTTGATTATGAGTGATCGACTGTGATAGCTAGAAAAGTAAATCCTATGGATGGATCAGTAGGTTTCCAGAGAATCGGATGTCCATTAACATTATGATTGATAAGTTACAAGTGGTATTTGAGTCAAGGTTAGACGGTAGATTGAAACAATGTTCGATTACATCACCAGCCTAATGATCATGAACGTAAATCATTAATGTTCATATGTTATATAGAAATAGGAGTAGAGTTATGCTTCTAAAACAATTTTTTTACAAATTAAGATTATATACAGAAAATAAAAACACGTTTCTCAAAATTAGAATATTCAAAAATAAACTTTTTCCATTTCAAATATAAGATATGTTTCAGAGGTTAGTACGAAGATTATGAAAATTATATTTTTAGTCAAAATATCTCATTTCTTTGGTAAGAAAATACTATTTTTACAAAAGCCCTTAACTAATTAGTTTTTATTTTTTATTTTTTTATGTGGATGTCTTATATTTCAAAAAAAAAGAAAAATCTCAAACATCTTATATTTTGAAAGAGAAGTGTAGTATATGATATTGTATCAGTAAATTCCCTATCTCCGTTCATAATCTAGATCAAACTAAATTTGTAATCTCGATTAGTCTCAAACTCTCAGTTGACATTGGACGACTTTAGTCTATCTAGCTACTAAAACTTTGTATTCGTCTTAAATATTGAAGTCTTACATATTTAGATTAAAGACATGTTCTGTTGGTTCGGCACTTTCAATCTAGAAACAAATTTGGATGGTTACCCAATAGAGATATATTAATTTTACAAAGAACAATACTTTTTGATCGTATTAATATGTAGAAGCAGGTGGATCAAAAAGTGAACGTTACCACTAGAACTAAGTAACTAACTAATGCTTTTACCAAACTCAATACAAAAAGTAATCTGATTAATTAAAAAAAAAAATCTTTTAGAATATATTGGATATTTGCTGAAAATGGAGGATGATACAAATCCATGTTGGGCTATAAAGCCGATATTCACTCCTCCTTGAATGGCTAAAAATCGTTCGTAACTTTGGACATAAATTCTTCAAAAGCAATTATAATGATGCGACCTTGTTGCTAATTGGATCTTTTTATATCGGTACTTTGAAGATTTTCATTTGTTCCGGAATATAGCAAATGAAATTTTTTTTTGTGACAAGTCTTCTATATCATGGATTTGCAGAAGTTATACGATCACAGTTGTATAATTATATAATATTTGAAAACACACAGTTTTTTTATACAACTAGAAAAATATACTCTACAATTCTGTACTAGTGTTGCTTTATGTTAGTAATATAGGAGAAATTGTTAAACATATTCTTTTTGTAGATATCATTTTTCAAAAATATTTGTTTTTGGCCATTTTCATTTTTGTATCTTTTTTTTTAGGTTTGAGTTTTCTATTTTACATTTAGGATATATTTTTGAGAAAGTAGAGTTTAGTATTTGGAGTTTAAGATTTAGAGTTTAGTCATTTTAAAAATAGTATTATTGAAAATAGATAACAAAAAAAAAATGTATTTTTGCAAATGTTCCTAATAATAAAAATTCCTTTTTTGGTGTGAAAATTGACAAATTCTATCAAAAATTTCAAGGACCTTTTCTTCACCCAACCACAATTTAGAGAAGTAGCTAGTGTTTTCAAGGTGTGACATGTAGAGGGGCCTAAACTCGATTTTGTAAGTGGAAAAAGACCTAAAGTTTTGTTGGGACGTGAAAAAAAAATAATATCGATCTATAGAATTATGATTTTACGTAGCACACACTTTCTGGTCCAAAAAAAAAGACTGAATAGTTTTGTTTCGTCTACACGAGAAAAGATGAAGAAAATACCTTAGAAAAAATCATATAAAAATAAAGCAATGACTAAAAATATTTAATGTGGTGGTTTATATCAAATTTTTGATTTTTCTTGGATACAAATTATGATCTATTTAATTTTAGTAATAAACACTAAGAAGTGGTAACTGGTCCAGTGAAGAGTCGGTGTTCGGGTTGTTGTGGATTTGCTTTGCTGTTCGAAACTGGTAAGCAAATTCTTTGTGCTTTTTTTTTTTTTTTTTTGGTTGGCCACTATAAACATTTTAACAGTTTAAGTTAAAAAGTTTCTAACGTTTTATAACATCTAAATTAGTCTTGAATTCCGGTCCAGTTTTTTTTTTTATAAGAAAGAAGTATATACCCTAGTCAAAATAAATGTGATAACTAATAAGTGTTGACAAGTCAATTATAACCATGTTTAATGTTTTTATGCAATGTGATAATATAACCACGTGGGAATGAATGCAATATAAAACTAAGTTATCAAAAAGACGAAAATTCAATAAGAATCGTTTTCAACGAGTTGGCGTTAATGGCTTTTGTTAGACTACATATAAATGTACAGTGAAGTGTTTTCTTATTTTCATACAAGTTTTTTTCGTTGTTAATATACATCATTATACGTAACGTATGAATGGTATATTTGTTATATTAATGCCAATAATATGAATATTGTTGAAAGCCAAAGTAGTAGTGAATCTCTTTGACTTCCATATAGTTATAAATCATTGTCACTTTCATTTAGTCTTGTTAATGTCTATCAATAGACCTAATCCATCAATTATTCCTCCTTTTTATTCTTCTTGTGAACGGCCAACAATTGTTCCTCACTTCACGGTTTCTGTCACTTTATTTCTTTCTCGCGAGAGGAAATTTGTTTTTTGAATTACAGAAAATTTTTAAAATTAATTTCATCTCCAACGAGTTAAAATAATTATGGAAAGTATACATAAATTGTCTGTTTTTAGCCGTTAGGCAGTCTAGTTTTGGCTGTTTATCTATTTTTTTTATAAATGGAAACCGTACGCTTAATTTAGAAGACTGTGAAACCTTACTATAACTAGATCCTATGAAGGTATTGATAACTCGATCATCTAACACCATAGATAGAAACTTCATGGTTTTTAATTGAACAGAAGAGATTGGATTTCAAATATTATTATAGCCATTACCATTCATAAGATTTTTCTCTTTTGCTTTGGGGACATCACTTTTTGAAAGAATGTGTATAAAAGATTGTAGTTACAAAAGTCAAAGGATTTGACTTTTTTCTTTAATTGTGGATCAAATTATGAATGACACAAAGAAATAATGACGTGGATACATAATAATTTAATATATACCCTCGAATTATGAGACCCGCTTAAGCATCAATCTTCTTCTTTTTTTTTTTAAGTTATTTTTTTCTAGCAATAAAAACTGAAAAGGAATAACAAAAATTGGAAGTGTCCATATGCCGCCAAAATGGAAAAAGGGGAATGTTATAGTACGTATTCTATAATCTCAAGCTATAGATTATAATTACAAAATAGGACTTTTGATGTCCTTTTATATAGTCCTGATGAAATGAAATTTTCTTATAAACTCCGAACAAAAAATTGATGGGAAAAATCACCTTCCACCTTTGCTCTTCAAATGCGAATGGTCAAATTGCCTCGACCCTCGAGAAATCAAAGTCACATGCACCAGTGACTTCTTTAATTTGACCATATATAACTCGTGTTAGGTAACTTACATTTACCCTAAGAGGCCAACGAGTATCTCTAACGGGGAAAATGATTTTTTTCATATACACGCACATGCTTGGAACATATGAGAAGTTAACTTTCCGTTTTGAAAAGATAAAAGCATAAAGTAAAACGAGTACAGACTCAACAATTAACAATATTCAATCTCCTACCCATCCCACACACCTCAGGATTGAATGTTGATCACCTAGCACAGACGATATAATAAGAGTGGATGATAATACTCAATTTTGTTTTGGATATACTAGTTCGAGACAACTTGTGTCGCTACAAAACTCGACCTCCACACTTGGAGAAGGTCCACAGAAATAATTTTTCTCCTTGCAGTGACTCTCTTGTCTTTCCTAGTTATGAAAACATTGTGTTAATTAGGAGTCCCAAATTTTACTAATATCAGTAGAATCTAGCTACCATTAATCCTTTTTATTTCTCAATAAAAAAAAAAAAAAAAAGATAAGTAATTAGGTGGATTATGAATTATGATCGACACAAGTGGAAGATTTTAACAGCGAGAACCGGAAAGGTGGACATGTTATAGTGGATGCTAGATTTTTGGGATTTCGAGTTGAAAAATAATAAACCATGCATATGCACAAAGTTAAAATGGATGATTAATTTTAGTGATAATGTAATACACATATTCTACCATCCCACCCTCCAATTTCGTACAAAGTCAATATGAACTTTTTATTATGATTGGACCCTTCCTGAAACCTTTTCCATTCTTGGGATACCGCCACTTATTAATCTTTTTACTTATTTTTTTATAATTTTTTGGTTTGACAAACTAAACGTTGTATATCCCTTACTAGTTACTACAATAGATGCTCGAAGTAGTCCATAATAATGTTTTCAATTACAAATGAAGAGATGAAAGACCTTGTCTTGGTCATTTATAAAGTTATATATAAGTCGGACGGCTTGAATAAACTGTGGTTGAAGTATATTTTTGTTCTTGACCTCGGTGTTTAGTATTGACCCATATCATCCTGAGTTTATTTTTTGATAAATTGATACTTGATACTTGATAATTGATAGTATCATCCTAAGTTATAAAACAAATTGATGTCTACGTACGAAAATGCCATGAATATGTAATGAACGTATTACATACGTAAGCATACACGTATAAGTCAATGCATACCTCATAAGTTTTAGTTTTATTCTTCGCTTTAGAATCCCTGAGAAAGCGAATTTTCAATCTACACCACAACAGTTATTTGAACCAGAACTTGATAGTGAGGCGTTGGATACGTCATAAGTCAAATTAAGCCATAAGAAAGGAATGTAATCTTAGATCCTTTAACAAAAAAAAAAAAAAAAATGTAATCTATGGAAAAGAAAAGGAGGATAACGTCATAATAAAGTTTTATTTATTGTGTGAGATAGGAGGGTTGAACATCGTTGATGTTATTAAATGGGGCTTTAGTGAAGTATGGGTTTCGGCCCAGCTTAGACAATATAATCAATGCATGTACCAGAGAACTAAAAGGTGTGTAAGATTAATTGGTTAAATATCAAAACTTTGAGTCTTAAAATTTCACAATGTCCCTTTAGGATTAGTTCTTTCTATGTGTTTGTGGCTGTGCAATCATTTCTTGTTACAATGTTGAGCTGTGTGAGTAAGTTGATCTTTCTGTGTGGTGTTGGCTAAGGATGATCTAGTCTCTTAACATTAAAACCAAAAAAAGGTTTGATCGTGTGTGTGTGTGTCTAGCCTTAGCTTTTCAGCATAAGGTGGGTGGGTTATAATTTAGCGGTAAATGGCAGTGAGCAGCAGCAAGACTGAGTTCATGTTATTGATAGCTACCTAGGATCTTCACAGCAAGTATAGCTTATTTGGTTTGCTCGTGACAACTAGGATGGAAACTAAATCATGCAAATTTTCGAGTTTGGTATCTCGGAATTGACGTTTATTCTTTGATTCCGTTTGGGTTAACTTTTTTTTGTATCGTTGTTTTTGTTGTATGTTTATTTTATAATTTTTTTTTCGCTATTTGTATTCATTATAATTTCTATCAAAATTCGAAAATGGTATAAATACTATCACATTGATACAAAGAAAACGAGTACAATATAGCAACAATGAGAACTTAGATTATATTACAACAAAAACCTTATCTCCAAAACATAAATTTGTTAATACTATATTTCTCAAACAATTGGGTCGGGTTCAGGTTTAGCTATCTACTGGGCTGCCCATTCCAAGTCAAGAGTTGAGAGTTCGAGTCCACTATGACCCAATAAGCCGATTCCAACTGAACCACCACTCTTTTAAAAAAGTGCTTAGCAAAAAAAAGAAATATATTTCTCAAGCAAACCTTTTGTGTATACTCCCGCAAAGGAATTTGAATCTGCACCTCGTTATTTTTCTAGGTTCATCGGCTTCTCGTATCTAGTTCAGCATGCAGCTTCTTCCTTTCTTAGACTTCTCGACGCTGCAGCATCTTCTTTCATCATTAAATTTTTATATAGCTAAGAAGAGTTGTGATTTAAATCATTGTAAATTTCAAGGAATAAGCTCTCTGGCACTTGCACAAATTTGTATCAAAGTCTCTGTTGTTATTTTTAATTTTTTTTTGCTAGTTTTTGCCTAGCTAGTACCTGATACCAATTTTTTTTTTTTTTTTTTGCCTAGTACGTACTACGTAGCAAAAAAATTAAAAATAACAACAGAGGTATTGAACTAATTGTGTCATTCACACAAATAGAAAGAGAGAGAGAAATCAATAATATAAAATTGTATGGATGACATTTCATGGAATATTATTATTCTTCAGATCGTGGAGAAATATATCAGAATCTTTGCAGATCATCGAGCCTAGGAATAAAGAAATATGTGGCTAGCACTATGCGACCTTTACCATTGACAAACCAATTTAAAGTTTTTTTTTAATGGAAAAGAAGACTGCTTACCCTAAATTTATGTAATATTTTCATAACCGAATAAATCCAAAGACAAAAACTATATCAAAAATGACATTTTAATTAAGACATATTTGAAAATCTAAAACCTATATAGTTTAAATTTATGAATTACCAGTATTAAGATAAACATATTGTATAAGAATTATCTCAGCTATATATCATCTTTATATATTTCTTTTAGAAAGTTACTACTAATATTTCCAATTCCAAAATATATATTTATACAGAAGAAAAATCCTTAAAAACATAAAAAGACTATATTGCATCAGAATGGATGGTTGTAAATTGGTTGTTTTTCAATTTTATTTGGTTTTTGATAAAAATTCGCTGGCTGAAGTTGTTATAATTTCTATCGGTTCTATTTGAACTCGAGCAAAAAGAAAAAGTATTATTATCGCCGTATTATTTTCAACTTGGCGTGTGAAACCTTTCCAACATGTTCCAAAAATTAAGATATTCGATCGTCACCAAATCAATTTTTTGGTTCACCATTTCTTGTTCGAATTAGAATAGTTGTGACTTGTGAGCAAGAAAGGAAGATGTGAAAGTTTATGGAGGAAAAGTTAAAAAGATTATGTACGTACGTGCATGTCTTGTCCCACCCAAAATAGAATAAATTATCAATCAATTTCAAAATCATTTTCGATTATTGTTCTTATTATGTACGTTTCTCAAGTACCAAAATGGAATAAGAAGCTTGAGGAAGAGTTTGATGACAGCTCCTGAAGAAAAACCAATACGCCAAAGAACATTACAAAATTTACAACCTGTATCGTGCTTTTCACATTTTGTTTTCTCGTTTTTCATTCTAATTTTTTCCTGTAAGATTTGACGAAAAATTACTACAAAAAAAATGTTTTATATAAACCAAGGCCACCAACAAAAAAAAAGTAATGGGAAAGATAAGTAAATAACATCCAAACAACCCATATACATAAAGATTTTTTTTGTCCCGCGGTATGTGATTTCTTGGTTAAATAGTAACATAAAAGTAGATTATTTAGGACCTTTAGGTATTGGATCCTTGAAGTACATATGGTGCATATTACTCCGCTTGCGAATAAGGTATATTTTTTTCAATAGTGTGGAAAAAATAAAGTAAAATAAACTCATGACAAAATCAGTTACCTAACTGTTTTATATAAAAAAGTCGATCCGTCGCGATTTGTTATCCACAGATGCATGACATAGCTTACTTAGTTCCTCGAAACCAGCTTTATTTTTATGTAGTGGAGAATATCAAACAACTAAATGGAATACGAATGTGAAACTAAATTGAGATACGCTCCATATTCTTGAAATAATAAACCAATGGCTAGAGAAGGATCGCAAATTGAATCATATTCCATTGCAATAACGTATATCTTTTAATGAACAAACTTGGTCGACTTAAAACTTATATATAAAGCTCCTCCATCTTTCTCTTCTATACATATCAGTCATACATATAAGTGAATATAATTTTCTCATACATAGACATTCAGAATATAATGGGTTCCAATGTTTCATCTGTGCATGATGTTCATTCATCAGTGGGAACCAAGAATGCCATGAGTGTTGAAATCGAATCAAGAAGACAATGGAGATCTCTCTTCGATTCCATGAAAGGCTCAAATAAATTGGTATGCATTACTTGAAAACCACGTATATTGTATTTCATTTTGTAACAAAACTATTTGTATTTTCCAGTTTTGTTTACATGTAAATGAAATGGTTTTGTTCTTGATTAAGCTAACTTGGGAAAATCTTGTTGTGTGGTTTTGAAGCTAGTAATTGATTTCACAGCTGCATGGTGTGGACCTTGTAAAGCGATGGAACCTAGAGTTAAAGAGATTGTTTCCAAGTACTCAGACGTTGTGTTTGCTAGGGTTGATGTGGATAAGCTAATGGTAATTACTCTTTTTATTATTAATAATATTACTTGAAGAAGAGTACTCTTATATATATGGTTTTATTGTAACTAAAAATCATGAACGTTGAGTTTCAAGACTAAGCTATTTGGTATATATTCTAGGATGTGGCTGGGACATACAAAGCTATTACACTTCCAGCTTTTGTTTTTGTGAAGAGAGGAGAAGAGATTGATAGGGTTGTTGGAGCCAAACCTGTTGAACTTGTGAACAAGATTGAAAAACATAGTGTTTAAGGTTTTTATTTTGTTTCCTTAAAACAAAACAAAAGAAGTTTACTTGTGAGTGTGGTTTCATTGTTTGAAATTGGGGTTTTATACCATTTGGTTTGTCGTTTTCTCAAAGAGTGAATAAAATTGTCAAAATATGTTTGGACACCCTTGAGACATCACTCATTCTATGTTTTGACATGAGCACAAAAAAAAAAAAAAAGAGTTATTTATTCTGTGTTTTGACATGAGCACAAAAACTATCATCTCTTAAGCGGTAGTCACATATTGGTATAAAATTTATTCCTATCAAGGTTAAAAAAAAAAAAAAAAAGGTTACTAGAAGATTTTAAAGGATCAGAATAAATTGGATTACATCATCGAGAGCGTTTACAAGAAAAAAAAGCTAAATTCTGTTTACTATTTAGCCATCAAGAAATGAGATCAAAACTGAAAATAAAAAAACGATCAATTCTGTATATGTACACACTGAATTGACATTTGAATTCAAGATTCTCAATTGAACTAGTTGCCAATACCGCTTCCACCAAGAACTCTCTTGAGATCTGTCTTCTGTTCCAATGTTAGCCTCGAGGGGAAACATATCTCAAAATTGATTCTTAAATCTCCTCTCTTGGAATGTTCTTTAGAGATGGGCATTCCTTCATTAGGAATCACTATCTCCTGACCCGGTTTAACAATATCCAAAACCGGAATAGTCAGATTCCTCCCGTCTAATGTTGTTAAGCTTATAGTGATCCCTGTCAACGCCTCCAAAAGAGTAACTTTCTTTTCTACAATCAGATCATTACCGTCTCTTTTGTAAACCGAGTGCGGTTTCTCATCGATAACAAAGATGAGATCCGCGGGTGTAACACCTGGTTCTTGGTTTCCTTTCTCAGGGAATGTTATCTTTGTTCCTTTCTTCCATCCTGGTGTTATGTCTATCTTCAAGATCTCTTCCACTGGCTTTGACTTTCTGAAAACAAAAACATAATTAAGAGATTGACATAATCAAGAAACCAAACTAACCAAAGAAAAATCAAATATAGCAAACAAGAAAACTAATAAGGAAGATTACAAATAATTTTCAAGAACCATCACAAAAACAAAACAAGAAGATATTTATACACAAGATCATCCATTGGATAACAACACATGATCAAAAAACTACGAATTAACAAATCGAAATGAGTAAAAGAGAGAGTTAATGGAGGAATACTAACCCAAAACCATCAGGAACAACGCGGGAAATTTTCATCTTCCTTCTCCCACCTTTATACAGTTCTTCAAGAGTACAAGCCAATTTACTCTCAATAGCCGGAGCTTTCCTATTCACCGGAGTTTTCCTATTCGTATGACCTCCCGCCTCCGCACTTTTAAACCTCCCACCACCACCACCACCACCACCGCCGAAGACTTTCTCAGATGCACCGAAAAACTCAGCGAAAATATCTTCAGCATCACGTGGATAATACCTGAATCCAGCATTGTTAACGGAAGAGTAGTTCCGTTGCTGAGACGACACCGTTTCTGACGCGGTAGGTACATCGGAAGATTTAAGTCCGTCTTCACCGTATTGATCGTAGATCTGACGTTTGTTAGGATCACTTAAAACATCGTAAGCTTCAGAGATCTCTTTGAACTTGGTTTCAGCTTCTTTCTTGTTTGAAGCTAGGTTCTTGTCAGGGTGCCATTTCATTGCAAGTCTTCTGTACGATTTCTTTAGATCGTCTTCGGTTGCGCTTGGGTTCACGTTGAGCACGTTGTAGTAATCAACCCCCATTTTGATAAGAACAGTTGGAAATCGTTCACGAAGCTTACGAGAAAGTGTTGAGAATGAGAAAGACAAAGTTAGGGAGAAAGAATCAAAAAAGAAGAGAAAGCGTGAGTAAGGAGATAAAGAAGAGAGGAGTGGAGTACGTGTATGTAAGTAAGGTTAGAGAAGAAGAAACATGACAAGCATAATGTAATGGGAGACAATTTTATCTTTGAATACTCTTAATCCTTATTTTTAAAATCTCCGGCTAGCACCGATTACGCTTGATAAAATCGCTAGCCCATCCTCTCCACCTCGATTAATAACTAATTTCTGCTTAGCATCGATTATCCGACTATATTTGTCTAATTTGATTATAACCCATTAATCTGGTTACTTTCCGCTTAATTTCGTGTATACCAATTGTTTTTGGAGCCAATATAATTCAAATATATATATATATATATATTTCTAATATTTAGACATTTAAATTTAAGAGTTTATGATGTTTTACAATGACTAATCTACAAACTTTTAATGAAAAATCATATAATTTCTTTTCAAATTACGTTTTAAGTGTTTACCGTAATTTAAAGAAAATACTATAGTTTTATATTTTATTTGATTTTTTTTGTTTTAACAGAAACATAATTATATATATTGAGTACTATATATTTTTATTTTATTATTAATTTAATAAAATAAACTTAAACTAGTCCTTAATTAATTTTCGATTAATCTCCGATTTTCGCTAGGCGCTAGACCCACCCCAACCATACAACTAGCACTTAGCCATTTCTAAAATATAAAACTGAAACCTTTATTCTGTTTTACAGTTATTGTGCTGCTTGTATTTGTAGTTAATAAATATGAAAATACGGTATGTATAAAGTCAAAGCCGCGGGTATTGGTTAGTCACTCATCCATCTCAGATTCAATCTCTTCAAAATGTATAATTTTTTTTTTTTTTTTGTCGTCTTACGGTATGTATAATTTTTTTTTTTGTCGTCTTACGGTATGTATAATTATAAAGGGCAATGTTAACTTCAAAAATGAACATTTTTCTTGGTATCCTACTAGCAAATGGTGACAATCTCAGGCGTAGACATATCAATCAAAATTTTAAGTTGTCGAAGTTGATGTAAAGCAAAACAGAGAACACCTCAAGACATCAATTTCTTTTCATTCTTTTGTTCCAGATTTCATGTCTAAAGCGTTACTCTGCTAAGTTGTGAATAGTAGTATATATATTTTTTTTATATATATAACAGCAAACGTAAAGTATAATTTTGACAAAACGATTTTCTATAGGTGATTTCAAATATTTAAGAAAATAATATTACATGTAATCAGAATATATCTATATGTAATCCATCACAATATAATTAATTAAAATGATTAAATTAAATTTATTGAGATTATTTTGAAACAATTATGGATTATATAAAGATATTTAATATATTATAATATTATGTTTGTAAATATTTCATTAATTTCTATTTTTTATAAAAGATAATAAGGTGAAATAGTTTCTTTTAATTTAGTGAACATTGTGGGAGAAATAGTTAAATTTCTCTCATTGTCACAATTTTTAATTTTAAAAATAAAATTAATTAATTTTAATTAGATATAATTACATTTTAAAACAAAATTATTTACTTTCTTAAAACAATTTATCTAGAGAGTAAGTAAAAGTATATATACATATATATATATATACATATGAGAAGATTTATTCCCATATAAGAATGTTAATTTAGATTTAAGATAAATAGTTTGACAAAAAAAAAAAAGATTTATGATAAATTATTTATAAAACCTTACAGATGTTGGAAGCTGAATATTACTATGTGTCACATTGCTGTAACTAGAAAAACATATCAAAACTGTGAATTTTAATAGTCCAATATAAATAGATGTACTGAGGAGCCACAAATTTGCAAACTTGCAATCAGATTTTTTATTTATTATTATCTCTAGTCAAAGTCCGAATTTTTAAGTTTCAAACATGGTCAGTTAAAAAAAATATAAATATAGTTGTGCACAACATAACCATGTATTGCTTACATTATAAGTTTTTTTTTTTTTTTTTCAGGGGAACTATACAATCAAGTTAGGGTCAATTAGCTCAATAACCAAATTTACAAATTTAATTAAGAATATAGCATCAAAATTCAAAAAATTAAGTAAGTAACATAAGGGATATAAAAAGTTACTAAAGGGGGTTGTGATAGTGGTGGAGGAAGGTGGCCGGAGGTGGTGGAGGAAGGTGGCCAGAGGTCGCCGGAATTCGCCGGAGGTCAGAGATGGCCGGAGTTCGCCTGAGGTCGGAGATGGCCGGAGTTCGCCGGAGTTCGCCGGAAGTCGGAGATGGCCGGAGGTCGGTCGGAGTTCGCCGGTGGTCGGCCGGAGCTCACCGGTGGTCGGCCGGAGGTCGGCGGTGGTCGGCCGGAGGTCGGCGGTGGTGGTGGTTAGGAAAAAACTAAACCCTAAGATAATACATTGGGAACCCTAGGGAATAATAATAAAGAGGTGGAGATGGTGGTGGAGGTGGTGCCATGGTGGTGGTGGGAAAAAGGTAAAGATGGTGGTGATGAGAAGGGTATAATAGTATATATTATAGTTTATACACTCTATATCATCTTTTAATGGTTAGTATAGTTAGTATTTGAATTATAATTTTTTTGTTGGTTATACAATGCAATTCCTCATCAAATTAGGAGATACTTATGAAGATAACAGGCAAAGAGCTATAACCTGTGTTTATAGTTTTGGAGGTATACGTTAATACAATCTGATGGTTACGTTAAGCTAAAATTAATAAATCATTTGTTAGTTATATATTGTATATATATATTACATATAAACATTGCAATTTGGATTTTAAATATGTTTACGAATATTTTTTAGGAGTTATTTCTGTAAAATTTCATCCACAAATGAATGCACTACTCGTGTTTGGAGAAGGATTTGATGAGACCGAAATAGAGAGGAAGGTAGATGAGATTTATAACCCAAACAAAGAAAAGAGGTGCCCATGGTGTGATCATGTGCTCAATAGTGATCATGTGCTTAATATTGATCATGTGTCTAATAGTGATCTTTTTTTTTTTTTTTTTTTTTTTTGGCAAACAAGAGAATTTTCATTCAAATGAGACTTCAACAAGAGGAGGGTTCTTACAACATAATTCAAGATAAGCATAGAAAGATCGGGGCTCCATGAGCTTAACAAAGGGATTTTCAAACTGAATAAGTTTTACAATCTTTGAGAAGTCTATTGGGACCAGGGTGGACTCGTAATTGAAGT
This sequence comes from Camelina laxa, assembly GCA_024034495.1. Classification (NCBI taxonomy): domain Eukaryota; kingdom Viridiplantae; phylum Streptophyta; class Magnoliopsida; order Brassicales; family Brassicaceae; genus Camelina; species Camelina laxa. The sequence continues at coordinate 2,257,551 of CM043883.1, forward strand.
CAAACTTCACGATATCCTCGACCAGCGATTGGCCTAAAGCGGCTCTAGCGGAAGACGCGATTGAGCTTGTAAAAAGATGTCCCATGGAGGGGATGCTTGTGGGGTTTGTGCCAGCATGAGACGGTTCAAAATCATGGGATCAAAGCCTTTTTAGCTTTTAGGAACATACCTCATGATTCTAGATGAAGCTATAGCTGGGGAACGCCGGGAATGGGAAGCCAGCCGTAACAAAGCAGGTGGGTCATCCCTCACATGGCAATGGAGGTAAATGACTTCCACACAAAGCTTGTAATCGGTTTGGGCCTGGAGAAAGTCAATAAAAACAGGCTTTCGATCTAATAGCAGTGGGCCATACGGGGGATCAAAGGATTTAAGCAACGGGTTAACACAAGTTGTTGGATCAGGTTCATGATTATATTTCCACGAGGTAAGCATACGGACAAAGCTAACATACCGACCTCAGCGAACAAAAATAATAAGCAAACCTTAAGCCACCAATGTTCTGCTACCGAGGAGACCTCGACTTGACCAAGCAGAGAAAATTGGTACTAGAGGAATTGAACTTGCCTTAAGCTTTTTAAGAACATGACTAGGTAGGGAAGTTCTAACACTAGTCATATATGGTCGAGGGTGGGTCAGCGAAATCACATAATTATATGGCAATGGCCAAGCAAACTTCGGCAGCAGGTCTTCAAGATAATAAAACGGATGCAACCAAAAGGATAACATTCGTAAGTAGATTAAGGGTACCGACCTGGGCCTTAAAAGATGAGAGCATGGAGCAGTGTTTTTGGTACTGGGCCGAAATGTGAAAACTGGGCCTAATCATGGATGTAGGTCCATTAGCGGGAACCCTAGAAACACATCCAAGCCGGAGGTGGCGATGGAGCGGCGGCGAACTGGCGAGTAGTCATTCCGATTGGAGTCTCTGTGCACCGGTGGGAACAGACTCGGCGAGAGTCTGGAGTACCAGGTCTTCGCAGCGACAAAAGGTTTGGAGAGGGGCGGAAGTAGCCTCACCTTTCCGGTTTCTCGCGGACATGACCTTCTGATCCAGGGAACGAAAATATCGAGCATCGTCATTTTACACCTCAGACAGAGAGATTCAGGCAAGGCAAGGATTTGTTCAGATCTGTGCCTTTGGGAGAGCGCCGGGTTTACTAGGCTCAAAGGAGGGTTTGGGGAGGGGGATTGAGTCGGAATGAGGGTTGACAAAGAACTACCTCGTCGTCTATCTCCAGAAGAGGATCTGGCGTTAAAGCTTTTCAACGGAGGAGAGAGGGTTTGATAATGGATCTGATCGGTTCGAAGTGATTGAGATATGCAACAATAAAAGAAAAATAGAGAGCAGGACAAGTTAGAGGCAGCGGAGAAGGAACCAGAGACCCGACGCCGGCAAGCCGGAGCTTCACCGGCGTCGGAATAAGGATCAGTTAAAGGCTTCTCGATATTTGCGCCTGAGAGAGAAATGTTGGTCATGTCTAATAGTGATCATGTACTTAATAAATCAGTGTTCCAGAAAGCGCTAGATGGTATTTGGGCGGTGACCCAGCGCCTAGCACCTAAATACCTAATCAGGACTTAAACAGTTTTTAGGCCGTTTAAATCTTTACAACACAAACTGAATATATATAATATTATTTATAAATTATGTAAAAAAATATGTTAAATAAGAAATCATACTATAAAATTATATAAAAATATATGTTAAAAAATAAATAAATAATAAATCATAAAGAAAAGTTAGAAAATACATTTATTTAAGTTACATTAACAATATATGAACGTTTATTTAGGTATATAGTGAGCGTCTAGCGCCTAAATGGTGCCTAGGCGGCCTCCTATATCGTTTTCTTAAACATTGGTTTAAATAATAAATATTTTTTTTTTTTGACAAACAAAGCTTAAATAATGATTTGTTAAAGTGACTATACCTAAATTGTACGGTGCTTAACTATAAATGCATGTTTTATAAAAATGTTTGGATCTTTCTTAGATTATTGATTAAACCCAAGTTTTTTTTTTTTTTTTGTCAACAACTTAAAAATCCAAGTTCTATTGTTCTACTGTATACTGTTTCTATCGAAATGAAATCTAGTAAATGCTCTCTTTTTTATTTTATCACAAGAATGGCGAGGAGAAATAATAGTAGTTTGCTGTAATATGTGTCTCTCATTGATTTCTGTTATACACTATTGAACTAATATATAATTTTAAATGACAAATTTTTAGATATCTATGAATTATCTCAAAATTTTCTTCTATGAGTAAGCAGATTTGTTTTATAACTTTAAATTCATAAAAAGCAAATGTTTACAAAATCAATTATTAAAAAAACAGAAAATATGAAGTGATCTTATTATACTGGCAAATGATAAATCTATCAAGGATCTGCATCCTACTACGAATATAAAAATTTAGCTAATAAACCTATCTATTGTAATTTAATGTAAGTAAAAAAGACCAGAACATATAATTATAAATTCTGGATTGTATTAGTGTTGCCATTATGTCACTACCATTATGATGAACGAGCATATCCTTAATAAAAAAACTAGAAAGAATGATAAAAGATATTAACAATAAAAACTATTTGATATTTAAATACAAAATTTTATGAAAATTATACAATATATTAGTATTTTTCCAAATCTATTATTATCATTTTGATAACTTTATGATACAATTTGTAGACGGCTCATAATAGAGGTCTCCCAAATAAAGAATTAGGTCATCAATAAGCTACACGGTATAGCCTACAGCTGATAAAGTATGAAGCGAGTGTAACTATGATGAATCTTTGATTAAGATGAACTCACCTCTAAGAAAATGATGAATAATGTGTGATTCATGGAATTTATCTTGGATCGGGTCAAGCAATAGGTTCAAGAACAAGTAACGCATTGGAAACTGAACTTCAAGCAATAGATTTTTGCTTTCCAAATCTATTTGATATAAAGAGTATACGAAAGTTAACATTCCCTCAGGACGCAATAATAGAACGCATTATATAGAATACTTCCTCTATTTCGAAAGTGGATAACCAAAAAGTTGCAAAATTGATTAATTGTGGCATAACTAATTTCCGCGTGTATAACTGGAGTATTATGTCAATGAAGCAATAATTGTTGTCCATTGGATAATTGAAACAATCTGATCGATTTTATTATATCCTAATATCTAGTAATCTCATATTCACTAACAATCTATCAATGTCTAATAGAACTAGTGAATAATCAATAATCATTAAACCAATAAATTTAATAATTAATAAATGAATTAAGAATATCCAAAGATCCAACATTTTCAGAAGTATAAAACAATGTCATAGAACCATCAACCTAACATCTGTTCTAGACACAACGTTCCTTTCTAACAACCTAACAGAAGCATTGAACAAACAATCGAGCTTTTAGAACATCTTCCTCTTCATCGTCTTGATTCCAAGATCACACTTTGCATTTACCTGCACCGCAACAAAAAAGAGATGAATATGTATTTTTAGAAATACGTAGTGAGGCAATCCTCTCATCTACTGGGTTATACACACAAGCAATAAGATTTACACATGCTACAGTCAACAAACAACAAACAAACCAGATAATACACAAAGAAATCACAACATCAACCGTCTGCTGAGGAAGGTCTCGACCAACACTAGCCAACTGGTGTCGACCGACACCTGCTCGACATCCCCGAAAATCCTAGCAGTGTCGACCAACACCTCCACATGGTGTCGACCGACACTCACCAACATTAGAAATATTTGGTAACTAACATTATAAAGACTGATAGACCTAAATTTTGCCATAAGCTGAGGTTTATCGACTTTTGGAATAAGTCAAATATTTTTCATATATAAACGATTATCAAAACGTCCGGTACAAAATAATTCTTTAACCAGAGCGACAAATCTCCTTTTAAAGAGGACCAAAACCGTTGAAAAAACAAGGTCGTCATTTCATCAGGTCATGGTTTTTTCTCCGGTTGTATTGCAAGCAAAGTTTTACGAACTTCTGATTCGGAAATCTCTTTAGTTAAGTCCATATTCATGCTTTCCGTAATGAGTGGAGTAACTTATTGAATCATCACTGAAATACCACTCACATTAGATTTCTTAAAAAGATTCTGAAAATAAGTGGACGCGATATTCTCCATATTTTGAGGCCGACTCATGCCAGATATCATCAGGTCCATATAATCTGACGATCCTATTTTTCACCCCCAGCTGTTTAATAGGTGCATACAAATTATGTTTTTAATTATCTCCAACTTTTAGCCAAAATTTCCTACTTTTTTGTTGCCAATACATATCAGCCTCTTTCAATTTCTTCTCTATACTCTGGATTTTTCTCTATATATGTCACTTTTTTTACGAGTTTTGCTGGTTAATTGGTTTATGAGTATTGTTTTGGTTTTTTACTTTCTACCGGTTATTGTTGGTTTGGCTTTATGGTTTAATTCAGTAGGTTAATTAAAGAGTATGAGATTTTTAGTTAATGAATTAAAAAAATAAGAGTCAGATTGTTTCATATTTATGTTTTATATATATGACACTTAATCCTTTATTTATTAATCTTTTTCTTAATACAATAAAATTAATTAACTAAGAGATGCTGATAACATTAATTAACTAGTAGATGCTGCTAACATTAATTAACTAAGAGATGAGATCAGTGATAACACTTATTTATTTTTTTATTACTCTTTATGTTCTTGGAAATTAATCTTTGATATATCAACTTTTTTTTTTTGTGCAAACTTGTTTTCTTAAGATATGTTTTAATAAACCAATATAAATAGATGTTACAAGCCAGTAGGTTGGAAATTGTCACTCACATTGTTTTTATGATCTCTACTCATTGTCTGAGTTTTTAGGTTTTTCAAAAAATGGTTAGTCAATATTGCAGTAAGCATGTTAAACAAATATATATATATATATACTAGATTAAGATCCGTGTTAGAGCACGGATTGAAATTCATTTTATTTATATAATAATTTTATATAAAATATGATTTATGTGTTTGTTTTTAAATATTTTTTTGGATAAAATATTATGCAATAAAATCATATGTTAAATATGATGACTTGAAAAAAATATACTTATTTTGTAAGTTTTATATTGTTAATGATTTTAGATAAGTACTCGTGCTATAACAATGGTTAAATTTTATTTTATACAAAATTTTGTATATTTTCTATTTTCAAATAAAATTTTAATATGTTGTATTAGTTTATGTATATTCTACATCATGACTTGAATGTCATTATAAGACATAATTTTATGAATTTTGTATTTAAAAAGCGAATTATTATATTATGAGTAGTTAAATATATTGTTATACTGTACTTTTTGTTTTAATATACTTGGTTTTATGAAAAATATTCATATTAATGACATTGCTATAACAAACCAATTTAGACTGTTTATAGTTTCTGACTTTTGTATCAAGTTTCAATATTTTAAAAATATTTCAAAATAAATTATTTAAAGTTTATTACATTTTATAAAAATATAAAATTCAATAAAAAGTATGAAATTGAATTTAAATATTCAAATTTTGACACGTTAATCAGTAAAAAAAAAGTTAATTTCATGGATAATATTTTAAAAGAATAATATTACTAAAACTTGAATATTTTATAGATTGAATTTGTTTTTAAAAATTCAACTTATGATATATCTGGAAATAAAACTATTTTTAAATTATAATAAATAATATGATAATTTATTTGTTTCAAAAAATAGACTCATATATAAAAATGAGAGGTAAAGTGTTATGATAATTAATAAATTAGATATCAAAGGATTTTATTTGATGAATAATTTAATAAAAGAAATTAATATGGTAAGTTATGTGATATCAATGATTCATTAGAATATTTTCTTTAAGATTTTTGGAAACAATAAATCCAGCTATAGAAATAATATAAAACTTAATCTATAACCTATTTGTAATCAACTTATTAAAATTATATGGTATACAAAACAATGTACTTCCGTTTTATTATATAGAAGATATATATTATCTATATATAGATTCAAAATCCCTTACCACTTATATAATAAATTCATTAAACCGTTAATTTAATTTCATTCTTTGCAGGAAGAATTTATGATCAATCTGCAATCTAGTGATGAAACTGCCAAGGAGAAAGCTCGAAATTATATAGTGTGTTTTAAAGGTACACTATCATAAATAAAATAGCTGATAGATATCACATATTGATTATTTCAATTTGTCTTTAGAATTTTAAACAATGTTTGATCATTCTTTTTTTTGTTGTTGTAAGGAGTTAAACTTGTGACAACTAGTGAAAGTACCAACTTACTAATCGTGAAAGGAGAAGGAATTGATAGGACTGAAATGATGAAGAAAGTAGATAAAATTTGTCAACCGAAAAAATCATTCTTTTCATGTTTTTCTTCCTAAATAACAAAATATTTTTATTTATGTATTCTTAATACAATAAAATTTATTAAAATTCGTAAGGTTATTTGGATTTCAAATCATATTTTATGATGCATATGATATGCAGCATATCTATGTATCCATATTCTAAGAAGTGTTTGGAATTTTCTTTTATTATTGGTTAAATTGAAGTTATTATTAGTCTAGTCGTGTAATGTCTTTTTCTTATCAACAAAAGTCTAGTAGATGTATTATTTTTTATGGCGAGAACTGCGTGGAAAATATAATATACATGTATTTATACCATAAGCATATTAACTTTATGGGTCCGATTGATACCATATATAAAGCTATACAAAAAAAACTGTAAACTGAAACTGTAACCGAATAATGTAAAACTGCAAGAAATAACTACATATATGAAAGTTATACAAAAAAGTAGAAATCAAAAGTTTTAATAACTATCAAAGTGGTACACATCCTACTATAGTTGTAAGGGGTTACCAATCAGACACATAGTTATTTAAACACCATAATTATAAGGGGTTACCAATCAGACACATAGTTATTAAACTCCTTCTTCATCATCTTCTTTTCTCTCTCATCTTCATACATTCACTTTTTTATCTTTTTCTCCATCCTCACCCTCTCATCATTAAATTATTTCACTTCTCCAGAGAAATCTAAAAAAATCAACATCCATTATTTATTAGTTAATATCCATCCTAAATAAATTAAAAGATAAATACATGTTGAAATTTAATTAAGCAATAACATACTTAGAGGGGATATTGGTTTAGGATTTGAAAGAATTTTAATGACTTTAAAAGTTATGTAAAATATGTTGTTATTCAATCAAGACTTTTTAAAACTCTTTAAAAATTTGGTGTTATTGGTTGTGGATTTGTAAAAAGTTATTTAGATCTTGATAAATCTAGTGTTATTGGATTAAGAGTTTTATAAAGTCATTAAAAGTTTTATGTTATTCAAGTAAAACAAAAGAATCTTGGATTGTTAATGAAATCAAATTTTATGTTATTGGTTTAGGATTTTATATTATTTCCTTCATAACAAAAGTCATGAAAACTCTTTCATCAAATAGAAATATTTTGAAAGATTTTACAAGATTAGTAAAAACAAATCAGCAAGATTTAAATAACTTACTAAACAATCTCTTATAGAATCCTTCATTTTTACTTTCTAATATTCAATGATTTTTAAAATCAGCAAGATTTTTAAAAACATAAAGTCATTAAAATTCTTTCTAAATCCTAAACCAATACCTCCCCCTTAAATTTGCATATGTAATTAGATTTTTTTGAATTTTATTAATTTTTATTTTTGGTTAAGGAAATAAATATTAAAATAGATATACACATGTCAATTAGTAACATAAATATGTTTTGAATATATATATATATATATATATATATATATATATACATATTTTTTATTCCGTTAATGATAAGAAATTAAATGTTTTTTCACATGTACCAAAATTTGATTGATAATTTTGACACATGTTGCGATCATGTTGATTTTACTTTTTCAAGGAAAACATTTTTCATGACTTCTTTTCATTTTTTTTTACTTTTTCATTATATCAATTAATTATTTTTATGATTTTAATTTTTTGGGTCACATTAAAACTTAGAGATTACAAGATAAGTCATTTGATAGAACTATTAATAGTCATTTATAGAACTATTAAGTTCATTTGTTCATTTGTATAAAAGTCATTCGTTCACTTTTACATTGTATCAAAATTGTTCATTTGTATAAAAAGTCATTTATGGAACTACAATTTTAATAGTTCTATAAATGACTTTTAATAGTTCTATCAAAATTGTATCAAAATTGTTCATTTTAATAAACAAAGATAAATAGATGATATAAGCAGATCACTAAGTCGCAAACTTGTAATCACATTTGTTTTTACCATCTCTACACAAATTCTGAACTTTTTAAGCTTTCATACAAATGGTTAGTTAAAAAACAAACAAACAAATTTCTTACATACACGTTTAAAAAAATCAAAAACCAGTCTTGCTTATACAATAAATTTACTAAAAGTTTAGTTAATATTTTTTTAGCAGGAAGAATACCAATTCAAATTTGGATCTACTGATGAAAAAGCAAGGGACAAAGCGATAGGTTATATCTATGGTTGTCGAGGTATATTTAAACAATCTGACCCTTTTTTATATATATATTCTAATATCTAGTGTTTTTATATTCACTAGTAACCTAGCCACAGTTAACAATAGCTGATAACATAGCCAATTCTAAAAATTCAGTAACCAATAATGAATAAAACGAATAACCATAATTTCCCACATCTTAAACATGTCATCAAACGAACCATGGAACGAGCAACCTAACATTCGTTCTAGACAACTACGTTCCATTCTAACAACCTAACAGAAGCATAGAATAAATAATCGAGCCTCAAAAACATCTTCCTCTTCATCTCCTTGATTCCACGATCACAGTTTGCCTTTACCTACGCTACAACACAAAAAAGAGGTGTAAGTATTACCAGAAATACTTAGTGATTCAATCCTCCCATCTACTGGACAATACACGCAAACAATAAAATCTCCACATGCCACAATAAAAAACAATAAACAAACCAGGCAATACACAAGCAACCTGGTTTCGACCGACACACACCTTGTGTCGATCAATGCAGTCCCATGGTGTCGATCGACACCCTCTTGGTGTCGCCCGACACATGCTCGACATTTCCGAAAACCTTAGTTCGCTTTGACCGACACCTCCACATGGCGTCGAACGACGCTTGTAGGTTTCTCACGCCGTCTTCGCATTAGTGTCGACCGACATATTCTTTGTGTCGATTGACACTGATGCCGAGCATCGATTCTCTTCGATCAGAAACTCCGAATCTCATCTCCAAACAACTCATATGCGTCCCAAGCATTCTCAGAAGCGAATCCAAGCCTCAGGAGCCACTAAAATCACATAGAACTCAAAGGAAAACAATCACACAACACACAGTCACAAAAACAGAGATCTCAGCTTAGATAAGCCACAGATCTTACATATACTACACAATATAATGATTTAAGGAAAAATTAACAAATTGTTATAATTCAATTGGCCATTGCACATATATATATACATACATACATTACAAATATCACATTTGAATTAGATTTGAAAATACTTAACGATTTATATTATGTATTTTTTAGGTGTTAGTTCTGTAACATATAATATAGAGACCGACCTACTAACTGTGAAGGGAGAAGGAATTGATCAAGACAAAATGCAGAGGAAGATCAATAAGTTTTTTAAACCGAAAAACATGTTTCTATGTTGTTTTAGTCCCAAATAATATGATGTTAAATCGTTGTATTTGTAAGAGTATTTAGATTTTTAACTAGTAAAATATATTAATACTTATTTATGTATTCATCATATTCAACAGAAATGCTAGGATTTTTTCTTTGATTAGTTATTAAACCCAAAATTATATTAGTTACTCTTTTGAAATTTTTATCAGAAAAACAAAAACAAAATTTTGTAAATGCATTTGTACTACAAGAATGATGAGGAAAAATAATAGTTTGCTGTATTTGTAAATACCAAAAGAAATTATTGATTATACTCATGATTTCTACCATATTACTCAAATATATATATATATACTAAAGAAAATGTTGTTTATCTTTTCACCTCAAACAACGAAACTCATCATCCAATGTCTAACAGTCTTCTGCTCCACACATTATCTCCTCATGTACAACCGGCAAGTTCTCCCTCAGCCTCCGTCTCCGGTAACCATCACCGACGTATTCTCTCCTTATCTGAAACATGTTCAGACATGTCTCAGCTCAAACAACTCCACGCCTTCACTCTCCGTACTACTTACCCTGACGAACCCGCAACTCTGTTTCTCTACGGCAGAATCCTCCAGCTTTCTTCCTCCTTCTCCGACGTTAACTACGCGTTTCGTGTTTTCGATTCAATCCAAAACCGTAGCTCTTTCATGTGGAACACTCTCATAAGAGCATATGCTCATGATGTTACAAGGAAAGAAGAAGCTTTTATGCTTTACCTGAAAATGTTAGAGAGAGGTGAATCCTCACCGGATAAACATACGTTTCCGTTTGTATTGAAAGCTTGCGCTTATATATTTTGGTTATCGGAAGGGAAGCAGGTTCATTGTCAGGTTGTGAAACATGGGTTTAGTGGAGATGTGTATGTTAACAATGGTTTGATTCATTTGTATGGGTCTTGTGGATGTTTGGATTTAGCACGCAAAGTGTTTGATGAAATGCCTGAGAGAAGTCTTGTTTCTTGGAATTCGATGATTGATGCTTTGGTTCGGGTTGGGGAGTATGTAACTGCGTTACAACTGTTTAGAAAGATGCAGGAATCGTTGGAACCAGATGGTTATACAATGCAGAGTGTTTTGAGTGCGTGTGCTGGTCTTGGATCTTTGTCGTTAGGTACTTGGGCGCATGCGTTTCTGTTACGAAAATGTGATGTCGATGTTGCTATGAATGTTTTGATTAAGAACTCGTTGATCGAAATGTATTGTAAATGCGGGTCTTTGAGAATGGCTGAGCAAGTGTTTCAAGGGATGCAAAAACGTGATTTAGCTTCATGGAACGCAATGATTCTTGGGTTTGCTACACACGGAAGAGCTGAAGAAGCTATGGATTGCTTCAACAATATGGTTAGAAAAGGAGTGAGTATTAAACCGAACTCAGTCACTTTTGTTGCTCTGCTCATCGCTTGCAACCATAGAGGAATGGTTAACAAAGGACGACAATATTTTGACATGATGGTTAGAGATTATGGTATTGAACCAGCGTTGGAGCATTACGGTTGTATCATCGACCTTGTTGCCCGTGCAGGCTACATCAGTGAAGCTATCGACATGGTGATGAGGATGCCAATGAAACCAGATGCAGTGATCTGGAGAAGTCTCCTTGATGCTTGTTGCAAGAAAGGTGCTAGTGTCCAGCTAAGTGAAGAAATTGCTAGACGTATCATTGAAACAAGGGAAGATGACCAAAGTTCCAACAGTAGCTACAGTGGTGCATATGTTTTGTTGTCAAGAGTTTATGCTTCAGCTAGCCGGTGGAACGATGTTGGAATTGTCAGAAAACTAATGACTGAACATGGAATTAGAAAAGAGCCCGGGTGCAGTTCTATTGAGATAAATGGCATCTCCCATGAGTTTTTTGCAGGAGACACATCGCACCCTCAGACAAAACAGATATACCAACAGTTAGAAGTGATTGAGGACAGACTGAGATCGATTGGTTATTTACCGGATTGCTCTCAAGCACCTTTAGTCGATGCAACAAATGATGGTGGCAAAGAGTACTCCCTCAAGCTTCACAGTGAGAGACTTGCCATTGCTTTTGGACTGATAAGCTTACCGCCTCAGACTCCAATCCGTATATTCAAGAATCTACGCGTATGCAGAGATTGCCACGAGGTTACTAAACTGATCTCAAAAGTCTTCAACACTGAAATCATTGTAAGAGATCGTGTACGCTTCCATCACTTCAAAGACGGATCCTGCTCTTGTTCAGACTACTGGTAGCAAGAACTAGTCGCAGGGATATATATAAAAGGGAAAAAACCGTTAAGGCAGTGAATACCATCGATCACTGCAACCAATTTTGTATAAATCATAAGTTTGGTAATCAAACAGTATCTCTAAGTCAATCCAATATTATCTGAACTAACAACAAACAATTTGCAGCCATTGCCTTCACTTCACAGCTCAGCTTCACAGATCTCTACTTGATGAACTCTTCTGCTACTGTTACGTCAAAGGAAACAGAGAACAATGTCAGTGACAAAAGCAGTGGTTTGACTTGGAGGAATTAAGCACAAAAGAAACTCACTTTTTGATGATTTTGGTACTAAGACAACAGTCATGTCTGCATTGTTAGGTGGGAGCTGAAGACGCAATGGGAAAAGCTTCCCGTTCAACGGACTACGAGTACAAACGATGACGTCTTCAACATTGCTCTCTTCTTTCAATCTCGTAGTCAGCTCTTCAACACCATTGCCTTTGAAAGTAAACGACATTACCTCAACTGAATCATCTTCAACTTCACCATCATCGTCCGCTACATGATAGTATATCACTCTCCCATCCGACTTTGGTGGCGATCCAATCGTTACTGAATCCGTTGACTGCCACACACACAAAAAAACATCAAGTCAACGAATCCAGGCCTAAATCATAATACCATTTTTTGTTTGTCAATATGGATAAAAAAAAAAGTCACCTCTTGTCTAAAGAAACGGTTAGATCTGGAAGGAGATCCCGGAGCGAAATCGAGTGAATCAGAATGATGAAGCGGAGAGGGAGGCTGCTGGTGATCTGAAGTCTCAGTGAGGATCTCAATGACATCAACATGCCAAAGAATCCATTCTTGAGTAGCCGATCTATGAGGGATATCATGAGTAACAGAGTTTCTCCAAGGAGGTAAACCACCGTTACCACGAAGGAAGTGACCATAACGAGTCTTGAGTTTAACAAGAGCAGAGTCTCTGATCGGTTCCCAAGCTAAAGACGAGTCAAGACGACTAGGATTAGTCTGTAGGACTTTTCTTCCGGTGGCTCCAAGAAGAAACGGTTTGTTTGACGCGGTTAAGTATTTTCCGTAAGCGCTTTTGAGACGGATAAGGTTGGTGGAGCCAGGGACTATCTCAACGGTCCATTTGGCTGCTCCTGCTGAGCCGTTACGTTCTTGAGTTACGGATTCTTCGTCTTCGTCGGCGATTAGGTACTTGTCGTGGTGGCTCCGTAAACGAACCGCTTTGGCCTTTTGAAAAAACTCCATTGATAGAGAGAAAGAGAGGTTGAAGATGGTGTGTGAATGTATAATTACAGACAGAACTGGACTTGAGCTGGGTCTTTGGGACCTTGTCTTTTACAGAAAAGGTATTTTATTATTTTTTAATTACTCATTTTCATTTTAATTTTTGTCTGATTTTTCGGGGGGTCAATTTCACTCTCTCTTTTTGGTAATACCTTAATTTCTTCTAATAATTGTTAGCTTTTTTTTTTTGTTAATAAAATATGTTTGTGGGATCTAGATCTCTGACAAGGATAATTGATTGTTTAATTGGTTATTAAATTCAATGTTGTTTTGGTTTATTAGGAGTAGAGTAAGTAGAGTAATTTAAAAAATTAATACAGGGAAATTAGCACCGTAATCAAGGTCGCTTAATCTAATCAATAATAGATTCAGACGATAAAAAAAAAATGAAGGTCGCTTAACTTTAGATTTTGGCCTTAGAACGACTGATCTGTGTCATATGAAAATTGAAAACATTATCATGGCCGGCTCATTGGTTTACCATCTTACGGGAAAGTGCCACGGTCCAGGTCTGGTCAGTCCTAAACACTAAAACCCGTGTTATGTTTTTAACTTTTAAAGTGTTACCGGATATCAATTTAAATCTGGAAAAAAATTCAATAATACTAAAACCCTTTAAAATAATTCTATGATAGTTTAAACTTTAAAATAGATTATTTGTTTGCGCCCATATAAAAGATGGTGAAACAATGGTCTGATTGGTAACATATTCAAAGTTGTAAGGTAGAGCTGTAAGCGGTTACGGAATAGTGTAAAACTATAAGAAAGAGTTTTAAATGAACTGTTGTACAAAAAAAATTGAGAATAAAGTTTTTAATAAGGTTTTTAGTAAAGTTTTTGTGATTGGTAAAATTCAAAACTGTATCACTTGTACGAGCTTTGTTTTTGTCACCAATCACATCCAATAAATTCCATCAACGCATGAGTTGTAAGACCATCTTTATAGGGAGAACACCAAGGGTGTTCTAAGTCCAAAAAAAAATAGAAAAATAATGAATAGTGGGCTTAGAACTATTTTTTTTATCTTGTTAGAGAACTGATTTAAGCCCAGTTCTTATTGGTCGTGGCTTCACGTGATTGGCCGAATATATAGAATAAAATGTCGACCTTAAACTATGTATTAATTAAATATAATGTTTGTGTGTTTTAATTAATTAAGTAATATGTTTTTTTTTTTTTTTTTACAATTTTTTGTTGTTCATAAAAATTTCGTATTGTATTTTGAATTTTAGTAAAACTTTTATAAGTTTGCAATTTAAATATTATTTTATAGGTTTTTATAATTGTAATATGTTTAAAAATATTATATTACTAAATCTTATGATCTTAAACATGTTCTCCCAATAACTAACTTTTTAACAAAAAATCTTAACTAATAATTTTACATTATTTTTATAATATTTTTACTCTAAGAACACCCAAAATAGTTCCCTTATAACGATGCCCTAATAAATAACTAAATGAATTGAAATAATTAAATGAATTGAAATTCTGATTAAACAAACATAATTTATCCATTTCGCGTTGAGGAACGCTATTGTTTCATCATTTTTACGGCGACACAAACAAGGAAGCTAGTTTTAATTTTAGTGTTTATAGTGTTAGTTTAGATGTATACATTTTGGTGGTTTATAGTGTTAAGAAAATTATTTTGGTGGCTTATGTGATTCTTCTATTTTAAAACTATTGAAAAATAGATTTACGGCCTAGCTAGGAACTCTAATAATCTCTGGTTGGCCTTGACATTATCTATAAACATAAAATGGAAACAACATATAAATTGCATCATTATTAAGATCCTAGCATACACTGAACAACACTTAAACTTAAACTTATTATTTTCTATTCACATGTAACATACTTGACACTTGCATTGCAATACACGTCTAAGATGATCTCAAGATCTTGAAGCTGCGGACTGAGCTCTAACCTCAAGCTCACGTAGAAACTCAGCTACTTTCTTGATCTCCGGCACCACATTCTTTACCGTCTCATCAGAAAAGAACTCACCTGCCCATTTACAAAGAGAAGGAGTTTTTGATTCGTCTAAAAGTTTTTCCCCTTTAAGCTCCTCCATAGCTTTCAAGAGAACCAAAAAGCTTCCCAAGCAAATGTCCATAAACCCGATTGCTTCACCGCCAAAAAACGGTTTCCCTTTGCTTATAGACACAAACGCATCCTCGAGTTGCAACAACCCTTCTTCCACTTCTTCCATGGCTTTCGCTTTTGCATCTTCTGATTTGGTGATTGTCGCCAATTTCAAAGCCGGAAACCACTGGATTCTCAAAACAGGAGTTTAGGAATATATAAGCTACAATTATTTATATGCATATATGACTATGCGTTCCTATATTATAATATCCTCTTCACTATAGCATAGGCACGTAAACGAAGACGCAAAGAACCAATATATTGTCGTCTTAGTAATAAAACAGCCTTAAAATCTGATGAGTCTAAATAAATTTATTGATAAGAATTATATTGTGAAAAATATGATATATTTTTAGCAAAAGAAATAATATGATAAACCAATCACTCACACAGGACATACATGATACATCCCCAAAGACCAATCAAACACTAATTAACGAAGTCCTTGTTATCAACGAAGCAAAACTCCAAAAAAAGAATAAGAAACCAGACCTTGTTATCAACGAAGGCAGACCAGAAGCGAGCAAGAGCTCGATCATGAGGATGGGAAGGAAGAATGGACGGTCCAGACGAGTTCCACGTCTCATCGATGTACTCAACGATGTTGAGAGACTCACAAACCGGTTTAGTGTTGTGGATGAGAACCGGAACTTTCTTGTGAACCGGATTCGATTTGAGAAGAAGCTCACTCTTGGATCCAAAGAGATCTTCCTCAACGTAATCATACTCGACCGATTTGAGATGAAGAGCGATCTTTGGTCTTATTGCGTATGGACTGTACCATACTCCCAATAGTTTCACTTCCTCTCTCTCTCCCATTCCTTTTTTTTTTTTTTTCTTTCAAATTGGTCTAATAAATTGGTGAAGAAGAGGATCATGAAGAAGAATCATCCACGCTCTTTTATTATTTTTTTTTGTTTTGTATTTTTTTTGTGAGTGGTTCTAAACGTAACGGACATACCTTATCTATTGCTTGTCAGCACAATATTGCAACGGTCGAAACGATACTATTGGCTTGAAGTGCTTTTTCAAGTTATCATTATTAACTAGGACGTTTGGGGTATTCATTTCTAGATGTGGACCACCTTTTTAAATAAGTTACATACATTTTTGTTTTGTTTTCTTAAACACTAAATAGTTTTTCACTCCAATTAATAATTTTAAAAAATAAAAATAAAGATACAATATATATATATATATATATATATATAGATTAAAACCTTCATTACTCTTTTCAAAGAAACTTTAAGTCATAAAACGAAAGAAGTATCAAATTTTCTCAACAATTCGTTTCATGCTACAATATATAATGTCGGATGTAGACGATATACTGTTTGTAATTGTAGCCAACAATAAATAAATTGTGACTTGCTTGTATTTAAATCCATGAGATTTTTTTTTTTTTCTCTCTTTGAAATTGTAATAACTAACCAAATTCATTGAAAGGATAAATGGAATATTTGGTTTTCCAATTAAAGTTAATAAATAGTACATTTGAATCCATTCAAAAGTAACGAGATAAATTTACAATAGTTAGAAAAAGGTAGAAGATATTAATCAAGAATGCTGTGAACAGAAAAGAAAAAAAAAACATCTAATCAAGAATGGAAGCGAAATATGAACACAAAAACCAAGACAACAATTTGTAATGTAATCTATACCAATGGCTTTCTGGTTACTTTATGGATTCCCTAGTCATGTTTTTTTATTTTTCTTCTTTGATGGATACATCACTCCCTAATCAATTTTTTTACGATTTTCCTATATTACCTTTCCTTTTTCGTTTTTGATTGTAATATTTTAAGAGTCCGATAATGGGTTCCAAAATTATTAAATTCAAGATCTTCTGATTTCTATTTTATAGGATGTGATTCATTATGGTATATAACTAGATTTTAATCTTTGTACATCGCGTGTATATAATTTTTTAATATTATTTATATTTTATATTTTTGTTAAATCCATCAAATAGAGGAATCACTAAATTTCCCGGCCGTTTGTGCGGCTAAATGTTTATATTAATTTTTAACCCGTAATATATTTAATGATCATCTGTTTGTTATATTTAATTTGTTTTGTTTAGTGTTTGAGATTCTATTTTGATTTTTTAATTACTATAACAAAAAAATAAAGAATCTAAATACATTATAAGTCATTTTTGTGCTATGATTAAGTCATATTTTTCTTAATGATTTAATTATTCTACACAGTTTTAGTTAATTCAACTTAATTATATATGTCAAATATTCTAATATTAATATTGTTGACAAATAATAAAATGAGGATTTAACCCGTGTTAGCACAAATTTAATGATATTTTATAACAATTTATTATATGACCTTATTATATAGTTTAAACTTTTTTAGTTCTACATATTCGTAATATTTTAAAAATTTATTAAGTTTATATAGATTAATTATAATATTTAAATAAATGTGAATCAAAGTTTTTCTTATCTTAAGAATCAAAGCTGTATTGGAAAACAAAATGGAAATCAAATTGTTGTTTTCTTTGTTTGCAAATGATTAAGAGATATAATATCTTCAAAACACAATTGAAGATGTTGTTAAATTTAGCATAGAATCTGTTTCCATGAATGACTTTGCTGTAATTTTTTTTTGTTGGAATGGAATGTAAAATATTTAGGAAACAAAATCTGAAGTAATGATATTTTTGGAATTTTTTTAGGGATTCACTTTGTAAATAAATACAAATAAACTGGTGGAACCCAAAATGTATTTTACATGAGTTAATAACAAATTAGGGTTTTAAAAGTAAATTACATTGGGACGATCGGCCATGGTAGAAGACGGGACATATTCAAAGAACAACACAATCTTCTTCGTCAATGTCCTCACATGATGATGATACATCTCAATCAGAACATATTCCTCTGGATCTAATCATTGAGATACTCTCGAGACTTCCTGCCAAATCGGTTCTGAGATTTCGCTCCGTATCTAAGCTATGGTCGGCCATCACCACAACTAAAGATTTCATCAACTCCTTCACGACTCAGTCCTTGGCATTGCGGCCTTCTGTACTGCTAACCGCCCGTAAAGGAGACATGCTGTACGTTTACTCGTCTACATGCTACCGTTACTTGCGCGGCTTTATTTTCTAAAAAGGTTCTAAACAGCTCGTGATTTGGAACCCTACCATGAAACGCTCCGTTACTTTACCTATACCTGAAAGCACTAAAGGCGTATGCTACAGAGATGGCGGCATATTGGGATATGATTCGATTGAAGGCAAATACATATTACTACGTACGTGCTCTTAGAGAGTACTCCAAGATTTTCATTTTTACATTGGGAGCTTAACGAAAACTATCACGTAAAATAATAAAGAACGGTGTCCCTTGGCATCAACCTACTGAACATTGTGGCGAATACATTAATGGAGTCATGTACTATGAAGCCCTTGTTCGTTGTGGTGGTAATTACTTTGAATACCGTATAATGAGCTTTGACATCAGATCTGAAAAGGTCAATTCGATAAAATTTCCGAAGACTCATGCTTTTGTTTGTGATCATATGGTACTCTATGAAGGAAGGTTTGCCATAATTAAGACTTGGTTTCTCCCTTCTCTATTGATATATGGATTTTGAAGGATGGAGATAGACACGAATGGACGCATAAAGGCTTTGTTTTGCCTCTTGCTGATGATATGGACCCAATACGACGCCAAGAGCTACGATTTCGTGGTGTTAGTGATGCTGGTGAGCTTGTTTTTGCCCCAAGTAGGTTGTATGAATCGTTTTATATTTTATATTTCGATCCGAGGAGAAACAGTATTAGAGAAGTCTTGTGTGAAGGAACTCTAGGTAAAGAATTTAGAAGCGGCAATGGAGCTGGACTTGATAAGGAATATATGTACACCATGATGAATATTTACCCAAACCACATTGAGAGTCTCATGTCTTTGTGACGTAGCGCCTTCTTCTTCGGTCATGTCTTTGTATCTGATCAATGTTTTCTTTATTCATGATTTATATCTTTGATTTTTATTGTGATCTTTATTTAATCAATCCTTGATTTGGTCTGACTCTGCATATATACTATGGCATATAATATTGATCAGATCCTAGCGGCGACGTATATATTTTCCACCTAAATTTTGTTTCTCTGTCTATTTCTCTTCGTTGAGCATAGCTAAATATTATTTAGAAAACAAAAAAATTATCTTGATGCCAAATATCACCATAAGCACCTTGTCCAGATCCAAAAATAACAATAAATCAACAACGTGTATGTTTATTATTCAAAGGAATACAAAACACGGCACTGAAACAGCTGTGATAGAAGCCGTAAGAAGAAAAACAAACAACAAGGCAATGAAATAGCCGTGACATATGCTGGATAAACCGACAGAACATACCGAAAGGAGAAAAAGGAGAGAATTCATGCAAATAACAGTTAAAAGAAGTAGAAACACCTTTATACCTTAAATAATTGTAAGATTTTCGAGGTGTATCAATTCACGAAGAGATAAAGATAGAGTTTCCAAAGTGCAATCCTCGCCGTTAAATATGACTGAGAGACCCCTTAGCCTTGTCATACCGTGAAGATCGGTCACACTGCTATGCTTTGTTGAGAAATTACCAAGTCTCTCCAAGTTGATTAGATCACCTAATTCCAACCTTGTCTCACCGTGTATTCTACTCGGTAAAAAGAGGTATCTCAATTCTCGCAACTCCTTCAAGAAATTGGACATGCGGGGTGGATATACATGCGATACATTTATATTCAAATAGAGGAGCAGCTTCAGATTCCCAATAGAAGAAGGTAGATGAGTTACCCTTACTTGGTTTAAATTCAAGTATCTTAAGTGAATGAGCTCTCCGATGCTACGGGGTAACTTTTCTCCCGTAAACATGGCTGCAGAGAGATCTAACACCCTCATCAACTGTAGCCTTGTAAAAGATAAATCTGATAACTGCCTAATACCCACGAGAGATCTAAGCTTTTGATTCATGATATAACCCTTCACATCATTTCTAAGACAAGGTGGACGTATGGCGAGTCTGCGAGAAGGAAACTGAGATGTCGAAATTGAGGTTCTTGTATCAACAATTTGTACGAAATTCTCTTCTTCCGCTTTCTGTAGACAAACTTCTCTCATCATGTCATGCAACTGACATGTTTCAAATCTTGAAGTACTAACTTCTCTTTCAGACATAACCATGTTTCTCTTCACCAACTCTGTTATGTATCCATCTGCGACCTCTCGAATGGTCGCTTCATCGTAATACCTCGGCTTGGGTATTCCTTCTGCGGCCCAGTAATAGGACAGCTTCTCAATATCTATTTTAAAATCTTCAGGAAAATGGGCAAGGTAGAGGAAGCACTGCTTCAAGTAGATAGGCAACTCTTCAAAGCTCAGACATAATATATGATAAACGGAACTGATATTTCTGTCGTTGAAGCTAGTCCCTCCAACAATGTGAGATTTAATATTCTCATAAACCCTTTTCCACTCATGCAATGTGTATTGCACAGATAACAACCCTCCTAACACTTTTACAGCCAACGGTAGACCTCCACAATGTTTTATCATTTGCTTACCCATCTCTTCCATTTCTTCGTCGACATTATATTCTACACACGACATATCCAAAAAATGAAGAATATACATAAATGTCCATAAGTATTAGAGAAATATTATTAAGCAAAAGCGGATTGTGATCATCTTAAGTAGAGTTTTGTTAATAAAACTGTTTCAATGCTTACCGGTAGAGTTTTCTCTAGGAAACACTGTCCTTTGGAAAATTGTCCAACATTCCTCTAGAGTTAGACAATTTGGTTTAGAGGTGAAACATTTTGGATCTGCTCGCAATCCCACACCTTCGTTGCGAGAAGTAAGTAGTACCTTCCAACCTATACAAAACATACCTAACAACTTTTATATAATTTCTAACAGAAAAGAACATATATAATGCTTCATAACCAATATGTGCATCTTGTTCTGTCCTTTCTCTTCTTTTTTTTCAGTCTGAAGGTGAAAATTACAGATACTAAAGAGAATCATCTAATGTATGTATCATAGAAAGTCACCTTTTGTCCGTGGAAACATTGGTTTAATTATGTCCCAATCTTCTTCTCTCCATATATCATCAAAGACAATCAAAGTCTTTTGTGTTTCCAACACTTGAACGAGTTTTTCTTGAAGTTCGTCTTCTGTCATGTCTAACACCTTATACTCTGGCCCAAGTTTCCGCAAGATCGTCTGCCATACATACTTCCTTGTAAGTTGTTGTGAAACACATACCCACGCGAGTCCTGCGAAATGACTTTTTACTGTCTCATGATTAAAAACTTGTCTTGCGAGGGTGGTTTTACCGATACCGCCCATCCCAGTTATGGAAACCACTTGACTCCTATCTTCATCCACCAAATAGCCAATCAATTGCTCAACACTCGTCTCCAGCCCGACAAGATGATCATCATTATCGCTAGAAAACGTTTGCCGCATTTCCCGTTGTCTTTCCTGTAGAGACTTTTTATCCCTTTCATTGACAATGACTTGTTGTACGCCAAGACTTTGCATATCCCGAATCACCTTAGAGATCCTCGTACTTATTTCTCTAATATCTGAAGCAAGCCCCATGCGTTTGGAAAACCTTCTCACACTGTTCCTGATCATGCCCTTCGTTTTACCAAGTTCTTCTTTTAAAAGAAAGGTTTCAATTATATCTTCTGCGTCATAGACAATTTCCTTGATCTCTTGCACAGTGTTTCTCACCATTGCACTTGTATGTTTCTTGGCATCTGCATCTACCAGAAAGCACCTTAACATATTCAAATCACTTTTTAATCCATTAAACTGCTCTTCAACTCCTCGAAATCGCTCTGATTCTCGGACAAGGAGGTCCCAAAGCTTATTGACTCCAAAAGATAAAAGTGTCTCAGCCATAACTCTCCTGCTCAACAATGAAAGTAGTAGTCAATATTCACTTGAAGAGGGTCCATAAATGAGTCCACAACTCTGATATAATATTTTTTTGGATCTAAATATAAACCACAAATCTTTCTATAGAGACGTGAACAATACTGGGATAAAAAACAAAACAAAAAAACAAAAAAAATCGAAGTACCTTCCTCCAACGAAACTAAAGAGAGAAAAGTAATAATCGCCTCCTGGAATTTGCTTCTCATTCAACTATTCTGTATTTTTTTTTTAAGATAGAAGTTTACTCCAAGTCAACCAACACCTGCTTTGGCCAGAAAGTCTTCAATAACCTTTGGCCAAAAAGAAAAAAGAAACGAAGGGTTTAAATGTCAGTTGAAAATTGGTCAAACTTGGTGGGATTCATCAAACTGGTTTAAGTCTTCTCTGTCTAATGAAATAAAATATAGAAAATGATAATCACTTCTTTAAAGGTTTTTTTTCATAGAAACAATATAAAATTGACTACGTCTTGCCAAAAAAAAAAATACTATAACATTGACTACATAGAAAGCTAGCTCTAAAGATTGTAGCTAGCCAGCTACCACAGTGGTTTACTGGAATTAAATCGAAAATATTGAGCTTAGAAGGAACTTTACCTCTCATTCTTACCAACAGAAAGATATATGGTACACTGAAACATTGATGCTGAAAGCTGGTTTAGGAAACACAAGAGGGATCTTCTCAACAGATAGATTCACATCCCATTTTTCATTTTTCCGTCGACTCCGCATAGGTAAACTTTTCCTCCTTCCAAACTCTAATGACATTTCACTGTCATAACTCCGAATTCAGTTCGGTCAAGGAGGTTAGATCATCATCAATTTTACTTTTTCAAAACCACCAATAGACAGAGTTCCCTGTTTAATTCATTAAACTGCTCACCAACTCCCTCAAATCGCTCAGGTCCCAAAGTTTCTCAAATCCAAACGATTAACATGGAGAATTTTTTAAGCTCCTAAGCCCTCAACAGATTCGTTAGAACAAAACAAGTACTCAGCTCAAGATCACCAAGACAGACCAAAAGGACCATATGAGAAATCTTAGAAGAATTCTCTCAATAAGAAATCAGAAAGTAATGAGAGCATCAAAATGTCATGCGAAAACTACTCAGCTCTCCAAGGCACAAGGGAAGAAGAGTATTGATTTATAATACTCTTCTCTCACGATCATGAACGACTTGAAAACATCTTCGCTTCAGAAGATATTCGCCTTAAAGACCAAAAAGAGAACATTAAGTATCAATGTTTTCACATCAATTAAGTCACTATTAATGTAGCCATTGTCATAATAGTAATTGTGGAATTCTCGTGGAATAACACCAAATTTAAAAGGGGCAAGAACATATTACCTGATCGTCTATTGTTGGAGATTCCTTGTATGAAGTATTCTTGTCAAATACAGGAATTTTCAAAAGAGGAATGTGTTGGACTTTGTAGTAATCTTCTCCTCCTTCTTTCAGTTTAACCAAAAACTCCCACTTAGATGTATAGATACTCAGTTCTTTCAATGAAGTGATAAATCTCACCCCATCTGGAAGCTCCTTTAAACTCTCACAGTGACGAATAGTCATAGTACTAAGAAGAGCCATGGACCCATCTTCAACTATCCATTCTTCCAACTGACTTAGTTCTTTCAATATTAGCTTCTGCAACTGAGGAAACCCACCGCTTGAACAAACCATTCTCCTCCCAACAAACGCGTTATGCCATAACGTAACCACCTTTAAGTGAAGCATCTTCTCTAGAATCGGCATTGGATCCTCCACCAAACGACAATGATGTAGCGATATGGTTGAAAGGTAAGAAGAAAAGCGTTGCTCATCAGGTAACCTTGGCATATATATAGTCAAATTCAGCTGTTTGAGATGACGACAATCCAAAACAAATCCTTCTTCATCACTCTTGGGAGCGTATACCTTATAACCATATATAATAAGACTCTCCAGGTGTCTAAATTCACTAACTGATGAAGACATTGCTTCCATAGTGCACTCCTCGCTGTTGAATATGATTGAGAGACCTCTTAGCCTTGTCATACGTTGAAGATCCGTAACACTACTATGCTTTGTTGAAAAATTATGCAACGTCTCCAGGTTGACTAGATTACCCAATTCCAACTTCGTCTTATTTTGTATTTCCCAGGGTAAATAGAGGTATCTCAATTCTTGAAACTCCTTCAAGAAATTAGACATGTAGATAGGACATCCCAAAACATCTAGATTCAAATGAATAAGCAACTTAAGATTCCGCATAGAAGAAGGCAGATGAGATACCCATGCACGGTACAAACTTAAGTATTTCAAGTGGATTAGCTTTCCGATGCTAGATGGTAGCTTTCCTCCTTCAAACCGGCATCTAGATAGATCTAAAACCCTCATCAACTGTAACTTTGTAAAGCATAAACTTGTTGACATTCTATCTAACCTTGGAAGCTGCTTGATAAACAAGAGAGATCTAAGTTTTGGATTTGGCATATGCACCTCCATATTAAATCTATGACCAGGCAAATCTACGACGAGTCTGCGGGATATACATGGAGACTGAGAGTTTCCAGTACTTGCATCAAAAATATGTACAAAATTCTCTTCTTCTGATTTACGCAGACAAACTTCTCTCATCATGTCATGCAACTGACATGTTTCATATCTCGAAGTCATAATGTCTCGTTCAGAAATAACCATGTTTCTCTTCACCAATTCTTCTATGTATCCATCTGCTACCTCAAGATCAGACGCTCCATCGTAATACCTTGGCCTTGGTATTCCTTCTGCAGCCCAGTAATAGTACAAATTCCCCACATCTATTGCATAATCTTCTGGAAAATGAGCAAGGTAGAGGAAGCAGTGCTTCAAATAAATAGGCAGCTCTTCAAAGCTCATATACAAAATCTGATAAACTGAACTAATATTTTTGTCACTGAAGCTAGTCTCTCCAATAATGTGGAATCCGATATTGTCATAAACCCTTTTCCACACACGAAATGTGTATTTTGCAGCTAACAAACCACCTAACACCTTAACAGCCAATGGTAGACCTCCACAATGTTTGACCATCTGCTTCCCCATCTCTTCCATTTCTCCATCAGCATTATGTTCTGCACAACATCATCAAGATATGGTGAAAATTACATAAGCGAGATATTATTAAGAAAAGAGGATTTTAGTCATCCTAAGTAACAAGTCCTGAAAGCTTACCGGTAGTGTTAACTCTAGGAAATGCTATTCTTTGAAATAGTGTCCAACTTTCTTCAGGAGTTAGACAATCTGGTCTAAAGGTGAAACATGTTGGAGTTGCATGTAATCCGACACCCTCGTTACGAGAAGTAAGTAGTACCTTCCATCCTACAAAAAAGTTGACTCTTTTACATAACTCCCTAACCCAAAAAGGAGCTTAATGCTTTATGACCAATATGTCACCTTTGTCCCGTGGAAAAATTGGTTTGATTATGTCCCAGTCTCCTTCTGTCCATATGTCATCCAGGACGATCAAAGACTTTTGTGTTTCCAACACTTGAACAAGATTCTCTTGAAGCTCGTCTTCTGTCATCTCTAACACCAGATGTGGCTTAAGTTTCCGCAAGATTGTCTGCCAGACATACTGCCTTGTAAACTGTTGTGAAACACATACCCACGCCAATCCAGCAAAATGACTTTTTATAGTCTCATGATTAAAAACTTGTCTTGCGAGGGTACTTTTACCAATACCACCCATTCCAGTTATAGAAACCACTTGACTTCTCTCTTCCTCCACCAAATAGCCAACCAATTGCTCAACATTCTTATCCAACCCCACAAGATGGTCTTCATAATCGCTAGAAAACGTTTGCCGCATAACCCTCTCTCTTTCATGTAGAGACTGAGTAACATTTTCATTGACAATGACCTGTTGAACGCCAAGAATCTGCATATCGCGAATCACTTTAGCAATCCTCTTACTTAGAGCTTTCATATCAAAAGCAAGCCCCCTACGATCAGCAATAACACAAGCAAGTTGTCTAATACGTTTCTTGATACCACTTGTTTTTCCGAGTTCTTCTTTTAGAACAAAGGTTTCAATTATATCTTCTGCGTCATAAACAATCTCTTTGATCTCTTTCACAGTGTTCCTCACCATTGCACTTGTATGTTTCTTGGCATCTGCATCTTCCAAAAAGCCCCTTAACGTCTCTAGTTCACTTTTTAATCCATTAAACTGCTCTTTAACTCCCTGAAATCGCTCTGATTCTTGGAAAATGAGGTTCAAAAGCTTCTCGAATCCAAATGACAAAAGTGTCTCGGCCATAAATCTCCTGTAGCATTTATCAAAAAGGTTCTCAGAATAAAGATATGTTTCTCAGCTCCTACGTCACTACCAAGCCCTCATCTGATTCCTTAAAATTAAACACCAAGACAGACCAAGAAGACTAAGTACTGAGGAATTATTGAGGAATACTGAAATTTTCAGATTCGTTTTGAACAAAACCAAATACTGAAGAGTCAAGATCACAAAGAAAGACAAAGAGGACTCACCTCTCTAAGGCACCAAGGAACTCAGCCGTCTTCCCTCTTTGGATGGAGTGAGATGGAATGGGTTGATGATGATTTTTGTTTCGAAATTGCCAGAGCAAAATGTTTCAGTAGAGAAAGAAATTGCCGGCGCAAGAAGAGAAGAAATTGAGCTGGGCCCAAAAGTCTAAAGGCCCAAAACGTTTTCGGGCCCAAGTTTTAACTTTCTTTTGCTTTATTAAAACCAAATTGTATAAATCACAAAATGTGATGTTTCAAAAATCATCTTTATAATTCACATATGAGTTACTGTCCCTAATATAGGATATATATTTTTTTGTCTCTTAAAGATTGATTTTGTAGATAAAAAAAGTAAAACAATATTTTTACTTTATGTTTTATCCTACATATCATTCATCTAATGGTTCATATTCTCTCTCTACCAAAAAGTAATTATAAAGTAATTTAGAAATAAAAATTAAAAATTTTCTTAATATGTGTGAAAGTGTCAAAACATCATACTATAAGGGACACAGGGAGTATTTTGTTATTTCTCAAAATAATTCCTTTTTAATAAGTTTTAATGTGAAAGTAAAATAATTTTGAATACATCATGTCGGAATATACATGACATGTTACGAAACACAAAGATTACCAACCGTGAAACACCTTTTGTTTCCTTCCCAGTGACCTCACCTTTTTCAACTTCTCATGGGAGAATAATCATGTAGATTTCAAGCTTCTTTGATCAAGACTGGTGCAGCCAAACAGCTTAAGCTCCACTATAGATCGTAAGTTGCTTATTCCGTTTGGTAGTTTCTGAAGCCTTGTGCAGTTCTCAAGATCAAGTGTAACAAGTTCAGTAAGATTCTCGATTGACAATGGAAGTTCTCTTATGGAAGTCCCAGATAGATATAACTCTTTCAAGTTTGGTGCAAAATCCTCAATCTCCTCGAGCTCTGAGCAGCCAGACACACGAAGAAGCTTGAGAGATGTTAACCCGAACATAGCAGGCAGTTTTCCCAACTGTGAACAGTCTTTCATATTCAAGGAAACAAGCTTCCAACAACTAGGAATAGATGTGCTAACGTCAACCAGAC
The DNA here is from genome assembly GCA_024034495.1 of Camelina laxa. NCBI lineage: Eukaryota > Viridiplantae > Streptophyta > Magnoliopsida > Brassicales > Brassicaceae > Camelina > Camelina laxa. The sequence continues at coordinate 2,285,530 of CM043883.1, forward strand.
TCGTACATCCTTCGAGATCAATATGTTCAACGTTCAGGGCTTCTGATAACACCGTAATGTCAGCTAAGTTTCTGGAGTGGCTCAGTTTAATTTTCTTTAGCTTCTCGAGATTCTGTTTCACAACATCATTAAATCGAAATAAGCCATCAGATGCAAGTTTATAAGTTAATGTAAACAGTTTTAAACACCATAACGCCAAACACTTACTTTCTTCCCTTCCCATAGCTTCTTCATGTTGCTATAAGGCATGTTTACCTCTACAAGGTTCTCAGGATTAAATTTTTGAGGCAAGCATTCCAAAGGGTAATTCTCCCAGTGAAGTAACCTGAGCTCATCAGGCAAAGTGTCGAGGCCTTGAGATAGAATTAGCTTGCATTGGTTCCCAGAGGTGGAACAAAAGATCTTCAGCAATCTAAGTCTATACATCTTACCAAACACAGTAGGACTAAGCTCACAGGTCAAGTTAGATGCATCCAAGAAAATGCCTTCGATCGCGTCAGTTCCCTGACGAAGACAATACCGTAAGTAGGAAACCATTAAAAACTAAAAGAAATAAGCAAATGTCAACTTACAGAATTGCATGTTAATACATTAGAAATGTCTTTAGAGTCCCACAGTCTGCTACGTTCGCATGGATTCACGTCTTCTTCATGAACTATAAATCGACCAATGTCTTGAAAAGGAACAGGCATCTCTATTTTATTGTCTACAACGCTAATGAGAGACTCGTCAATGAGATCAGAGATTCCCAAATATGTGAAAAACCCGCAAGCATCAAGTAGTTGCACCACATCATCTCTGTTCTCCCCTGTGAAAAAACATGCAAGGTCCAAAAATATGTTCTTTTCGTTTTCGTCTAGTCCACCAAAGCTTCTCTGAAATGCATCTTGAATCTGAGTTGGAGGTTTCCTCCGCAAACTTTGTAGATGTTCCATCATATTGCTTCTATCCTGCTTCGATACAGAGGAACCTAAAACATTGAGAGCCAATGGGATACCACTACTGCAGCTCATAAGTTCCGAGATGACCACATTTTCTCCATTCAAATATTGCTTGCAGAGACGAGAAGATTCAAACTCACATAGCTTTTGGATCTCGTACGGCTCTTTAACCTTGCACTGTACAAGAACTTGTTTTCTCCTAGAGGTTAAGATGATTTTGTGACCATGAGAAAACAAGAAAAACCCTCCAAGTACAGTTTCTGCATCTCTAGAATTACTCACGTCATCAAGAACAACAAGAATTTTTTTTCCCTGGAACCAGTCCCTCATGAAACTCGATTTTATATCAGAAGCCCCTATACTTAGTTTTTCTTCCCCAAATACATTAGCTAAGAAATCATCACGCATTTGCCTCAGCCCTTTCACTTGACACGTTAGATCAAAGTCTGGTAGAAAGTAACAGAAATCATATTGTGGAGATAGAACTCCAAAAATCTCTCTAGCAATAGATGTCTTACCTATTCCTGCCATACCCCAAATCCCCACAATGTCTGCATCTGAAGGTTGAGACTGATTTAACAATGCTAAGATTCTGACCAGATTCTTGCTATTTTTCAGATATAACCCTAAGCAAGCATTTCTTACAACTTCCTCCGCAAGCATAACCTCAGTCCTGCAAAAAACACACACAGAATTAGAAAACAGTAATAAGCACATTGTACTTATTAAGAGAAGTAATGAGTTTACCCTTTTGTACATTTATGTCCATCTATGGACGCTATTTCAGCGAGAGCCATCTTCCATTTCTGAACTCTGTCTTCATGGACTGAACTTTGAAGGTGCAGAAACGCTGCTTCAGGCTTGCCTTTCAACTCAAAAATGTCTTGAGGTGTTACTTTGAAATAAATAGGAATAATCAAAAGGTTTTTCGCTTTCCGGCGCTCCATGATTGCCACAAGATGATCCATGGACTGTGTAGAACAAACGTAACTATTTGAAAGTACCATAATACCAACACTAGATCTGTCTAGCATATCTGCGTTCAAATTCTCTCCACCAGATAGATTATATGTCAAAGGTGTGACCCCCCGCCCATGCAACTCTTTTAAGATGGCTTCCATGTAATGTGATTCTTCCACATCATGACTGTCATTGCATGAAAAAACTAATATGCATTCTGAATCTCGAGTCATCATCTCTTTCGTAGGATCAGATTCGTCAACATCATGGCTGCGGAAAAGATTGTCTTTTTGTTTCAAGCTTAATGCCTCACACGTTGCAATATCGAAAAGAACTTCACTTGTACTATCCCTGTGATATTTTGTAGTAAGATTTCCTATGGGACTCGGTTCACCTAGAGACGAAGACAGAGTCTCCATAGCACATCCGCTAGAGAATTTAACAAAAGGGATGTGTTGTACTTTGTAATAATCTTCTCCTCCTTTGGACAATCTCTCCTTCCATTCATTGTCCATAAAAAGATCCTTCAAACTGTAGCTGAATCTTAGCCCATGAGGAAATACCTTTAGTTTCTTACAGTCACTAATATTCATAGTATGAAGAAGGGGCATGGAGCCTTCTTTTACTATCCACTCTTCCCATTCCAATAGTCCCAATATTGAAAGCGTATGCAATTGAGGAAACCCCCCGCTGGAGCAAACCATTCTCTTACCACTAAAAGATTTAAATGATAATTTGACCTCATATAAGTGAAGTAGCTTCTCTAGAATAGGCATAGGATCCTCCTCCAAACAACAATTCTTCAGATTTATGCTTGTAAGGAGAGAAGGAAAACTTTGCACATCACGTAACCTTGGCATATATAGAGTCAAATTCAGCTTTTTGAGATGGACGCAGTCCAATATGATTTCTTCTTCATCATTCGTGTTACCATCAATGGTAAGATTTTCCAAGTGTCTCAGCCCACTTAGAGATGAACATAGAGTTTCTTTAGTACACCCTTCGCCGTTGAATATGACTGAGAGAGTCTCAAGCCTTGTCAAACAGTGAAGATCCCCAACACTGCTATGCTTTGTTGAAAAATTCTCCAATGTCTCCAACTTGATTAGATTACCTAATTCCAACTTTTTCTCATCACTTATTTCATACGGTAACGAAAGGTACCTCAGTTCTTGCATCTCATTTAAGATATTAGGCACGTAAAGTGGATGTCCTGCTTCCACATTTAGATTCAAATAGAGGAGCAACTTCAGCTTCTGCATAGAAGACGGTAGATGAGATACTTGTGCACTGTATAAACTCAAGTACCGTAAATGGATGAGCTTTCCAATGTTAGAGGGTAACTTCCCTCCCTCAAACCTTGCACCAGAGAGATCTAAAACCCTCATCAACTGTACCTTTGTAAAGTATAAACCTGATGCCATCCACTTTGACCCTCGGAACGAGAGAGATCTAATTTTTGGATTCTTTATAAGAAATGTATCATCACAAGAATGTATGACGAGTCTGCGAGGTTCACTTAGATACCGAGAATTTGCACTACTTGAGGTAATGGCACTTGCATCAACATTTTGTAGGAAATTCTCTTCTCCAGCTTTAAGTAGACAAACTTCTCTCATCATATCATGCAAATGACACGTTTCAAATTTTGATGTCATTACGTCTCGTTCAGAAATAACCATGTTTCTGTTCACCAATTCTGCTATGTATCCATCAGCGACCTCTCGAGTGGTCTCTCCATCATAATACCTCGACTTTGGTATTCCTTCTGCGGCCCAATAATAATACAGTTCTCTCACATCTATTGCATCATTTTCTGGAAAACCGGCTAGGTAGAGGAAGCAGTGCTTCAGATAAATAGGCAGCTCTTCATAGCTCAGAGACAATATTTGGTAAACTGAACTGATATTGTTATCATTGAAGCTAGTCCCTCCACCGATGTGAGATTTAATATTCTCAGATATTCTTTTCCACTCACTTAATGTGTGCTGAGCAGCTAACAAACCACCTAACACCTTAACAGCCAAAGGTAGACCTCTACAATATTTGACCATCTGCTTACCCATCCCTTTCATTTCTTCATCAGCATTAGGTTCTACACAAGATCATCAAAGTTTTGGTGGAGAGAGATATTATTAAGTGAAAGAGGATTGTAGTCATGCTAAGTAGAAATTCCCTAATCACTAAATATGATCACCATAGAAAACAAAGATGTCATGAAAGCTTACTGGTAAAATTTTCTCCGGGAAACACTATCCTTTGGAAAATTGTCCAACTTTCTTCGGGAGTTAGAAGATTTGGTTTAAAGGTGAAACATGTTGGATCTGCTCGTAATGCAACACTCTCGTTACGAGATATAAGTAGAACCTTCCAACCTATGAAAGATACAACAAAAAAAGAAAAAAAGAAAATGTTTTTACCCCAACCCGTGAATATAAAAGACAATTATGTAAATGTATGTAACAAAAGATGTCACCTTTAGCCCGTGGAAAAATTGGTGTAATCATGTCCCAATCTCCTACTCTCCATATATCATCAAGGACAATCAAAGACTTTTGTGTTTTCAATACTCGAAAGAGTTTTTCTTCAAGTTCGTCTTCGGTCATCTCTAACACCTTATATTCTGGCCCAAGCTTCTGCAAGATCGTCTGCCACACATACTTCCTTGTAAAATGTTGTGAAACACATACCCACGCGAGTCCTGCAAAATGACTTTTTACAGCCTCATGATCAAAAACTTTTCTTGCAAGGGTGGTTTTACCAATACCGCTCATTCCAGTTATAGAAACCACTTTGCTGCCATCTTCCTTCACCAAATACCCAACCAGTTGCTCAACATTCGTTTCCAACCCCACAAAATGGTCTTCATAATTGCTGGACAACCTTTGTCGCATTTCCCTTTGTCCTTCCTGTAGAGACTGAGTATACCGTTGATTGACAATGACCTGTTGTACGCCAAGACTCTTCAAATCGCGGGTCACCTTGGAGATCCTCTTTCTTATGGCTATAAAATAGGAAGCAAGTTCCCGACGGTCCACTATACCCAAGGCCAATCTTTTCACACGGCCCTTGATGCCACTTGTTTTTCCAACTTCTTCTTTTATAAGAAAGGTTTCAATTATATCTTCTGTGTCATAAACTATTTCTTTGATCTCTTGCACAGTTTTTCTCACCATTTCACTTGTATGTTTCTTGGCATCTGCATCCTTCAGATATACCGATAACATATCTAGATGTTCCCTAACTTCATTAACTTGCACTTTTACTACCTCGAATCGCTGAGATTCTTGGGCAAGGAGGTACCAAAGGTTCTGAACTCCAAACGACAAAAGTGTCTCAGCCATAAGTCCCCTGCAAAACTTAAAAAAAAAAAGTGTCTTTTAAAGGCTCAAAGTGGAGATTTGTTATCAGCTTCAAAAGTCACTACCAAGCGCCCCATCAGATTCGTTAGAACTCAGAACCAGACAAATACTCAAGATCACCAAGACAGACCAAAGGACCCCTATATGGAATTATTCAAGACTTTTATCAAAGGGGAAGCATATTGTTAACCAAAAAAAAAAATATATATCAAACAAAAAGTCTCAGCTCTTAAACTCCATTAAAGGCCTGACCAGATTCGTTTGAACAAAACCAAATACTGATCAAAAGGACAAAAAATAATGAATGTAAGTACTCACTCGTCTTGGCCCTTCGGAAGAAGTGGGATGATTGATTTTTGTTTCGAAACTCAACTTTGTGTTGTGTAAAGACACAAAGTCTGTAAAGTGCAGGGGCGGCTAGACGAAGAGAAGCGACTGAGAAGAGGCCCACAATTAATGTTTAATTTTAAGGAACCAAAAAGTAAAGTTCTTTTGCATTTTTTAAGGAGGACAAAAACAAAAGCTACAATGCAGTAACAGAGAAACATATTACACAAAACTTTAAACTTCAACTTATTTTCTTCTTACATATACATATATTGCAATTTTATTCCTCGGGTGATCTCCTCTCAGGATCTAGAAGAAGCCACAGATTGAGCTCTATCTTCAAACTCTCGTATAAACTTGGCGACTTTATCGATCTCCGGCACCACATTCTTCACCATTTCATCGGACAAAAATATGTCGGCCCATTTACAAAGAAAAGGAGTTTTTGATTCGTCTAAAAGCTTTTTTCCTTTAGCTTTCAAGAGAACCAAAAAGCTTCCAAGGCAAATGTCTATGAACCCAATCGTTTCACTACCAAAAAAGGATTTACCTTTGCTTATGGCAACAAACACATCCTCAAGTCGCAACAACCCTTCTTCCACTTCTTCCATGCCTTTTGCTTTTGTATCTTCCGATTTTGTGATTTCCGCCGCTCTCAAAGCCGGAAACCACTGCATTTTTAGAATGGAAGTTAAGAGAACATAGTTGAGATAGCTAGAGAATTTATCCTAAATCTTTAAAAAGTCAGATTAATTGATTCATTTTGAAGCTTAATGGTTTCATCTCTAAAGGTTGATTATCTCCAGTCTCCACCTTGTAATAATCCGATATCATAATTATAAAATTTTAACACGTAAAAGATATTTCAGACCAATTTTAAACATGAAACATCCATTAATGAATACATTTTGGGAGATAAATTCAAAGTTTCATTTGTCGATTTATAAAAAGAAAATAGAAAATATAATCCTAATATGGAATAGTAAAAGAAGAATTTAAAAAGTGATAAAGACGGTCGCATATATTGGCTCCGTTTAGACACTAGACGTTCATGCTATGCCTCGACCACCAAACATTCGTGTTTCTCTAAAAACATCAAAAATCGTTGCATGAAACACTGATCACACATGTAAAATTCTTGACAAAAGAAAGCCTCGTAAGAACAACAAATGACAGACCTTGTCATCAACGAAAGCAGACCAGAAGCGAGCGAGAGCTCGATCATGAGGGTGAGAAGGAAGAATGGACGGTCCAGATGATTTCCACGTCTCATCGATGTATTCAACGATGTTACGAGACTCGCAAACCGGTTTACCGTTGTGGATGAGAACCGGAACTTTCTGGTAAACCGGGTTCGAGTTTAGAAGAAGCTCACTCTTGGATCCGAACAAATCTTCCTCAACGTAATCATAATCAACTGATTTGAGACGAAGAGCTATCTTTGCTCGTAATACGACCGGACTGTACCATGTTCCCAACAGTTTCACCTCCTCTCTCTCTCCCATTTTTTCTTTTGTTTAATTTTTTTTTAGTTTAGGTCTGTAATTTAATCGGTGAAGAAGACCAAGTAACAACAAGATATTTGTGCTGAGGCCAGTTTTGTGTTCCTCCACGGCTCTTATTTTCTTCTTTTGTCTGCTTCTTAGTAAGACAACAACATGAATACGAATTTTCTAGAATTTGACGATTCCACTTGTTGATGTTAACATGTCTCTAATTTGACGGTCAGAGTCAACATTTCGGCTCAGGGCATAATAAACTCTCACATGTTATAGGTTCGATTCATTACATAAGTGATTTAGTTAATAATCCCGGGTCAATCAGATTTGACTTGAACCGACCGAGTTGGTTCAACAGAGTGACAAAATAAAATTCAGTAGAATGTAGGAAAAGGGTAAATTTCAACCCGTACTACTTCAAATGTTTAATTTCTATCCATACAACAGATCCGTGTGTTTTTCAACCTAAACCATTACGTAATTCAAATTTACTACCTAGACTTTGAATCATTACCCATATTCCTACATTAACTCAAACAACGTTAGTCAACCGTTAAATGTTTTGATCAATTTGACACATAAGCGATGATGTGTCAAGGTCATTGGACTCCAAAACCTTAAAACGGTGTCGTTTGCAATTAAGATCTTTCCCCCAATTCAACACACGTCGCTTTAACCTTTCATTGCAAACGACGTTGTTTGCAATTAAGATCTTTCCCCCAATTCAAAACATGACGTTTTAACTTTTCAGTGCAAACGACGCCGTTTTAAGGTTTCGAGCCCAACGACTTTGACACATCATCGCTTACGTGTCAAATTGATCATCGCTTATGAATCAATGTGGGAATACAAGTAACAATTCGAAGTCTAGGTAGTAAATTTGAATTATGTAAAAGTTTAAATTGAAAAACACACGAATTAATTTGTTGTCTGAGTAGAAATTTACGCTTTCGAAATAGTACAGGTGTAACATAGCCTCTGAAAGATTTCATTATCCAAGAACTTTAAGTAAAACTTTCCTTATAAAACTGATAGAAGAGAGGTTGAGCCGATTAGGTAAGAGCAAAAGACATGTCATTTTTGACATTATATATTGCAAAAACAGACCAATAGACAAACCCCAAAAAGTAAAACCAAATAACAGGACACTAGTCTACATAATGATCTTTCTACATATCATCTTCTTCTCCAAGCTTGTAGGAACTGAAATGCTCCACCTTGAACGTCCACTCGCCTTTCACAGCGTCATAAGACACAAACTTAGCTCCTTGTTCCTCAGCTTTTCTCTTCAGCATTTCCTTATACTTGTCCAGTCTGGCACCTTCCTTCACTTGCGTACCGGTCTTCCTGTCCATACATTTTATGTTCAGCAAAGTTACAACCGCAGGCTTATTCAATCCTTGACCCACAGGAGGTTTTTTGCTCTCGTCCATGTACACATTCACTTCTCGGTTTTTGAACTGAACCACCATTTCCAGGTCGAGTCTACACACATCCGTCTCTCCCAGAAACTTTATACTCCCGTAACCGTGTCTCCCAACAACAAAGTCCTTTACCCGCTTGCAATGACCGGGATCAACCCTTTCTTTTGTAGCCAGTTCTTGGATCCGAGGCTCTGTGAAATATTCAGCGTGGTGCAACTTCGGCATCAATGTCTCGATCTCTGCTCCGCTTGGTAAACTGTGTGAACCGTTTTTCTCGCCTCCGTGATTTTCGTGTGTTCCGTTCGGTTTCTGATTGGCTTTAACCGGAGGAGCCTCACAAGTTTCACCGTTATTCTTATCTGCATATATTGATAGTAGAATCAGAGAATGGTCCTCACAATGCACAAACGTTAATCACTATTTCGTTAAAAATTCATATTTTAAATACTCACTCTCATGGTTGGCTCCATTAGTAACCCCATTTGACTTATTACCTGAAATTCACATGTAAAATGAAGTGTCAGAAAGAGGAGCTATTTGGGACAATAGAAAGCCTCCTTTTGCAAATGAATATGCCAATCAATGTTAAAAGCAAGCTTACCATTCTCCTGCAGTGGGGCCGGGCCATCCTTTGGATGTTCTGATTTTACCCTTTCAACTGGGCGTATAAATAGAGCTCTAGGGTTTTCCCTTGGAATGAAAAGGGCATCAGCCTTTGGTGTACTGGAATTCTCTTCATCGCTGAAGAATGGAACCTGAAAAAAACATTGAAGAAACAAACAGGTAGAAAGAGCCTCAGTAACAAAACTAAAAGAGTGAGCTATTAAAGATCAAGCCAAAATTCAGAAAACATACCTTTGGACCATCATCACCAGGATGGTACTTCCTTGTAGGTAGCCTGACCCGCCTTTGTAAAAGGTGTCGAGAAGTCAGGAGTGGAGATACTCTAACAGGAGCAGGCTTATCAACGACCTGAGAAGAAAGGAAAATCTATACGCGTTAATAACATGGAGTAGTCATTTGTTTCTTTCTTAACATCGTATCTATGTGAGCAATAACAAACTTCAAGATGCTATGCAGAGGAATTCAATGCCTAGCAACAGAATTATATGTGCTTCAAATTTGGAAAGAAGTTATGAGGAAAAACGTTGGTGTGTAGGTATTGAAAAAGGAAGTATACTTACAGGCATGCTGGAGATTCCATACTGAATGGAAGGTGAATTTCCACCTTGACCAATTGAAACCTGAGGCAAAGCAGGAAGCGTTCCAAATGGGTTTGTAACAGGAGTTAGTTGCATAATAGCAGAGTTACCGAACGCAGGCCTGTCAAAAAAAAGAAGAAAAGAATGAAACACTGATGTTAATAGATTATCTAAAAGGAAAATTAGAGTCGGAAACACTGATGTCAGAGAGACCATACACTTGCTTAAAGTTGCTTTGGCTAAAAGTTCCCGTTCCACCTGTAACGCCAGTTGTATTACCTTCAAAACATAAATATACAGGACTTAGCTTCTAGTATTCAAGATTAATATATTAAGGGTGCTTTGATTGATTGAAATACCTGATGGTTGGGTTTGAGCAAAGTTGTTGAAAACAAAAGCACCTGATGGTTGAGTTGGCTGAACTGATTGGTAAGGTGTCGAAAGAGCAGGCTGCAACAATAAAACAAATATTAGAAATCCCTGCATAACTCAAAAGGCAGAGAAAGAGATATCAACTCTGAAGTGAACTGGCATTTAAATTGGTTAAAAAGAAACTCACCGTTGTTTGACCATAGGGAGAGATGCTTGCAGGGAATTGAGAGCTTGAAAACAGATTTGCGGAGCCAGTGGAGGGTGTACTGAAAATGTTACTTTGTCCATTTGCAGGAGTGGTATTCTGTCCAAACGCAGAACTAGTCTGTTGGAATGTAGGAGTGGTATTCAGTCCAAACGCAGAACTAGTCTTTTGAAATGCAGGAGTAGTACTCTGTCCAAATGAAGGGTTTGAACCGAACAGTGGAGATGACTGACTGGTGTTATTATTTCCAACAATGCTAAATGGTGAATTTGACCCATGTGCAGGGGTTGAACCAAATTGCTGCTGTGTGCTTGTTGCAAAACTAGGGGATGATCCAAAAACGGCTGTGGCATTTGATGCAGTTGACCCAAACATGGATGGGGTAGTGGGTTGACCAAAGGATGGGGTAGTGGGTTGACCAAAGGATGGGGTAGTGGTTTGACCAAAGGAGGGGGTGGTGGGTTGACCAAAGGGAGAGGGAAAATTTTGGGTATTTGTTGAATTCTTCTGTGCAAAAGGGTTTGTTGGATTTGCAGGTGTCTGGCCAAACGTTGGTGAAGGAGAGAATACACTTGGCTGAGAAGTTGATACACCGAATCCAGCACCTCCAGGAGATTGACCAGCAGGACGTTGTCCACCTGAAAATTAAACAACAAGAGAATCAATATTTTGGTAAATAAAGCCCAAACATCTAACCTTAAGGCAAACGCATAACGTGGATTTTGTCTGGCATATGACCTTTATCTCCTCGCTGGTAGTCCTCCCACCTAAGCTCCTCCTGGTTTTTTTCTTTGTATACAGGCATGGCAGATATAGATTGTAGCCTCCCAAGGTTACCAGTGCCTGCTGACTCTGCCTCAGTTGTAGGTGCATAAGGCATGACCCTACTACCCCCTTGTTGACCCCCGATAGTTGATTGACCCCCAAATGTTTGGGTCGAAGCCTGTGCACCTGCAAAACAAAACATGTGAACATAATTAGTTACCATTTAATGGATGGGAACTTTCTCTTCTAATCTGTAATTGAATAGGAATAGCTGGGAAAACCTTGGGCTCCAAAGGGAGATTGTGTAGAGCCAAAGGCACTGCTACCAAATGCTGAGGTAGACTGTCCAAAACCTGGGGAAGAGCCAAAACTAAAAGATGAGGTACTTGATGCCCCAAAGGCAGGAGTGCTTGATGCACCAAAGGCAGGAGTGCTTGATGCCCCCCAGGCAGGAGTGCTTGATGCACCAAACGCAGGAGTGCTTGATGCCCCAAACGCAGGAGTGCTTGATGCACCAAAAGCACCTCCAGTACCGAAGGCATTGTTGCCAAATGCAGTGCCAGAGCTACCAAAGGCTGGAGCGGGTGACGCGCCAAATGCAGGTGAACTCGAGGCGCCGAATGATGGAGTACTTGATGCACCAAAAGCAGGCGTGTTTGTGGAGCCAAAGGCAGGAGTGCTTGATGCGCCAAACCCAGGTGTGTTTGTAGCTCCAAACGCGGAAGTGTTTGAGGCGCCAAATGCGGAAGTGTTTGAGGCACCAAAGGCAGGCGTGCTAGAGGCACCGAAGGCAGGCGTGCTAGAGGCACCAAAGGCAGGTGTGTTTGAGGCACCAAAAGGTGAAGATGAACCAAAAGAGCTGTTTCCAAAGGCAGGCTGTGATTGCTGTGTGGTGCTTCCGAAAGGACTTGACTGAGGCGTTGAGAGGCCAAAAGACTTCTGACCAAACGTAGAAGTGCCTGTAAGGAAAAATTGATCAGTCTTCGTAAGAAAAGGCGCATAAAAGAGATATATCAAAAGACTAATGAGAACCTGGAACCTAAAGAAAACAAACAAACTAGACCAAATCAGAGCTAGTACTGACACGAAGAAAAACCCAAATGAAGAAATCAGAAACCAGTAAGTATATGTTTACAATTTAAATCCTATTGAGAGAAGGTAGATCCTATTCCATCAGGGCTATCAATGTACCAACCACAAGATATGAACACATATAGTTTATCCCAGGCCTGGTAAAGCACTAAATCAAAGAAATGATTGACAAAACCCACACAGTAAAATACCTAATAAAAGGTACTTACCACCAAAAGGTGAAGTTGAACTACCAAATGCAGGAGCAGAAGATGCTCCAAAAGCCGGAGTAGAGCTCCCAAACGCTTGTGATGAAGCACCAAAAGGGGAAGAAGAAGTTTGAGGTGCACCAAACACGCCGGTTGAAGTGCCCCCAAACATGGAACTCCCTGTCTGTGCGCCAAAAGGAGTAGAATTACCAAAGGGCTTCACAGCAAAAGGATTATTGCTCGGGTTATTGGGCTGCCCGAACAAAGACTGAGTTTGTGTCCCAAATGGACTGTTGTTAGATGACTGTCCAAAAGCTGTAAAACATATTAAACGGGTCAGGTTAGCATAGCAAAAACTATAAACATCCAAAATTTGATTAAGAAAACAAAGGAAATATCCGTGCAAACCCCATAGTAAACAAAGAATAAGGTAACGTTCACTTACGATTTGAAGAACCAAACATCTTTCTCTATATACTCACGAATCCGGGCTTAGCCAAACGAACTGTTCCTTCTACCCTGTTACAACAAAGCAAGAAATTGTCAAAAACAGATATAAAAAGAACAAAAAGCAAACACGAATTCCAAAACATGAACCTGATATAAATTAATGATAGTCATGAGAACCCAAAACAAACCAATTTACAACAATTAACCACACAAATACTCGTAATCAGATCGACATTGAACAAGGAAACATCACAAATTGTGTAATTCATAACCAAGAATCATCAAAGCCAACACTAATCGATAACATGAACAGTACTATGAATCCGATGGAAACCAATATAAACTAATACTAAACTACGTCTCAAGAACGTCAGTACTCGTTCGTAGGATGTCGGTTAAAATTAGGGTTCAGACGAGATAAAAAACCGCCGAAACTGATAACGGAAACGATTGTAGTTCGTCGTCGTATTATAAAAGAGGATTTGAAGAATGTTATACCTGAAGGGTGATGAAGCACGATATGGAGACGACGGAGAACGAGGATAGAGAGAAGCAGAGAGACCTCGCCGGAATTATAAAAAAGCCTAAAAAGTTTAACGTATGAGAATGAGGGCTGGCTGAGTAAATAAACAGAGAGTTTCTGCGTTGTATTCAAGTCAGTGTAGCGTCGGAGAGACGCTCGGTTTATTAACTGGGATTGATTTTCCCGGTTCGACCGACTCGCGTTGTATTCAAGTCTCAATTGATAGCGTCTTTCTAACGCTCGGTTTTGTGAAACTGGATTGATTTTTTTTTCCGGGTCGACCGGCTTTAGTCATGGTTCCTTTCCTCCCGGTTCGCCCTCTTGAGTTTGTTTCTTTTTTTTAATCTTTTTCAAAATTAAATATGACATTTATTTGATTTTTATAAAATGAGTTAATGAATAGAAGAAGATCAGCAAGAAATTCAATATTTTATTAGTTTTTTTAATATAAATTTAGTTAATTGAAATATAAATACTGTATGTAGTCTATGATAACACAAAAACTAATAACATTAGTTGTGTATGGTTGATAGGAACAAAAATATAGTATATTTTGCGAATATATATCAATGATATTTCCTTCATATACTATTCCTTCAACACATCAACAAGTACAGAAGTTATATTTTACTTCATTTTTTTTTCCCTTTTTTATTTCTTATTTCAATGTTTCTTCATTTCTCATTCCATTATGATGAACTAGTAATTCTGAAGTACTGTCATGTTTTGGAATGATGTATTTTATACACTCATTCCTTTCATTATTGTGTTCTTCAAACGGAAAAAAGCTCTTAGATTTTGTGTTCTTGAGTAACAAAAGAAGAAAAGAAAAAACAGAAAACACATTTTTGTGTTCACTATCATAGAAATTCTTGACTAAGAGCTAACTGATGATAATTCATGTAATCAATCCCATTTAACCGGACGCAACACAGTATTTGCTCTGGTAGTTCCTCCGGTTTATTCCCCTGAAAACGAGATTTTACAATTACTAACCATAGCAATTTGACACAAAAATTCGTCAAAGAAGCAAAACGATTACCTGAATTGTGAGTCCAACATCAAGAACACAGTGCTTGAGCCTGTCTAAAAATGCTTCGAATCCTTTACGCGATATGTAACTGAATCTATGCATATCAATATCAATCTCAAAGTAATTTTCACCCTACAAGTTCAAAATTTCAGAGTTAAGTAAGTTAAGCATTATACTATTGCAGGTTTCAATTGTACTTGTATTTGTTAGGATACTTGTGACATACCGAGTAGAACTCGTGCTGTGGTCGTGAAAGCACAGGTTTTTCGTTATAAGCATTCATGAGTTTTTTCTCAGCACCATTCAACTGGAGATCATCTACATTCGCAACACGTCCCAATATCTTTAACCGTTCCCTAAAGGGTACACTTGTATCCATAGTAAAGCCTTTAACTTTCTCAACCTCATCATCTAGTAATCTCTGCATATATATCCAAACACAAAGCAATTCAAAAATGTGTATTCAAGGAAAGAGTACAGAGCAACGAAAAACAGAATCACAAGGAGGAAGATTACATTACCTGAATGCTTTCTTGGAAATGAGGTGGAAGCTCCTTTAAATAATTATCCGAAAGTTTAAAGTATAAAACAAAATTCATTCCTTCTCCATCAGTTTCACCTTGAAAGATTGCAGCTGGATACAATGGAATCTATGATTCCAATAGCAACATCATCATTAAACTGAATCACCGGAGACCATGCAAAAGAAGAACCATTTAACTATGAAACTAGACAATATACCTGAACATTTACAACAAGTATTGATGGGAGCTTGGTCGTGGTGGTACTAACAACAGGAAGCTCCACGTATTGCGCTATATGGTTTATTTTACGTTGAGATAAAAATACATCGACACCAAATGGATTATATGCAGCATAGTTTGGTGCAAACTCTTTCTTCTTTTCTCTACCAAAGAACAAAACATCGGTTAAGAGTTAGTAACAGAACATATAATCAGGTACCTAAACAAGAAGCTCTCCACGTATGTTTACCTGAAATAAGTTTTGCCACGAACCCGGAAACTACCAGGCTCAATGATTGACCAGCAATCAAACATTTTCTTTTCAAGCGGGCAAAATGGAACCTGAGAACCTGCCATTGGTCTCTGCAACTGCATCTTTGTAGAAACTGAAACATTGTAAAGAACAAAGTGAGTTATTGGATTGGAATCTCTTCAGTTCATATACAGTGAAACAACAAGTGAAACTTACATAAAGGACCAGTAGGGTGTCCTTCTCTCCACTTGAAAGATAGTTTATGCGCAGCTTTTTTCCTCGTACTTGGAGGACTACAGCTTAAAGACCTTCTCTTTTCAATAGAAGGAACAGTCGAATGAAGACAAGGCAAGCAATTGCTTGGAAGAATCCCACAGTTTTCCAACAATCCTTCATCTTTTCTAGAGCTATCATCAGCATTTGAAGATATCTCGTCGATGAAAACAGGCTGCTTAGTGTCTGTCAAAGCACTTTCTGACTTCGATTGTGAGATGACATCATTTACGGTTGAGTGAGAGTTGGAAGTTTTGGGACCATCGCTTAGAGAATTCCTTGCAGAACCACCAAGGTTTGAGTCTTTAACAGATGACATACTCGATACTGAGATACGCTCACCTCCGTTTACTGACAACATATCTGAAACAAAACGTCGCAAACAATGATGAAATGAACGTGACACATAGATCCCAGGAAGAATCAAAAAGGGGTGTTTTGAAGAAGCTTTTTGTTATACCTTCCTGAACACTGTGAAAATCATCATCACAGTCGGTTTCAAAGGCGAGGTTGGAATCAAACCATGCTTCATCAACGCTTGCTGTTTCATAAATGAGAGAGACTAAGTCAGGTGGATATTTATAACTCTTGTAGAGACTGAAGAACTCAGCTAATGTGACAGTGTCATATATAAACACAATGTTAATGCTGTTTCTTAGTTTGATCCTCAAAATTCAATGCTCATCAGAGATTTTAATTATTTAGAGAAAGATTCACTCTTTTGAGTAATAAACCTATAAACCAAATCCCTTACTCCAACATACAAAATCATAAAACTGTAAGCTAATCTAACAACACTAAAACCACAACCTAATCCCTAATTACCCAAAACCAACACATTCAACAATCAAAAAGACATAACATTTCGAATTCAATCAATCAAAAAGCTTAAACAAACCTTCAGAGACACACAAGAAAGACAAAACCCAAGAAGCCAAATCAATCATAAAACACACAGAACAAAGACCAAAACCAATAGAAATGCAGAGAGAGAAAAACAAAAGATGGGATTTTTTTACCTCTGAAAGTGGGATTAGAGAAAGAACGATCGTGATTATCGAAAGATCCGTCAGATAAGCGAGAAGAAGACACAACTCTCTTCTTCTGAATCTTTCGTCTTGTCCGAGTCTTTCTCCTCTTGCTTGACCTTATTTTACCACCTACACAGCTCTTAGGCGTTGACACGCAACCTCCCATCTCTCTCTCTCTCTCTCTCTTTCTCTCCTCTCCTCTGATCACAACATATAAGATCTCTCTCTCTCTCTAAAACCCAGAACTTGAACAGAGAGATAGAGATAAAGCTGGTTCCTTTTAGCTCTTTGTAGAGAGAGAAAGAGAGAAGAAAAAAAAAATATGTTTCCTTTTACTTCTCTCTCTTCCTCTTCTGATCAGAAATCAGATAGAATCTGCCAGACACGATCTTCAAATCCACTTATTGGCCAACAACAACAACAAAAAAAAAAAGAGAAGAGAAAATATGATAAATGAGACACAGACAACTAGACAAACAATTTGGTGAAGACGAAGCTTTTTATTTTATTTTACTCTCTTTTACTTCAAAAAAAAAAAAAACGTAATTTTCTGATTGGTTAAAAATATATTTAGGGATTTGTGAAGTCAATGCGAAAAAAATTGAGAAAAATTATCAAAAGACAAGTTGTTAAAAAAAAATTTTCAATAGTTATCATCGCATATACTACGGTGAGTTAACGGCATCTTCCAAAAAGCAATTATGGTTCACTTAATTTTAGATTTTTTTTTTTTACGATTGAAGCAACAACCACATTGGACTTATCGTGTTTAACGTTTTGTACTAATCTGTAATTAGTAATTTACGTACTATATATGCTTCGTGTGATGGAGAATGAGAATATCTTTGATTATGATGGCAATTATTTAGTTTTTATATATATAAATTATAATCACATGTGGTTGAAAGATCGAAGTTATTAGAATCTAATTTGGATTTGTTTTAGTATAGTTAAAAGATGTACTAGTTTACTTCTCACAATATTATTTTAATTTTCGCTTTTAAAGTAACATTGTTTTACTTGGATTTCCAACACCAAACCTATTTACTTATAAACAACATGTTATAGTATCTTTAATATTAATTGAGATATATAGAATTTTGATCATTGGTTATTCAACTCTTTTGTATGTATTTTAACATAACAGTTCAACTAACAACACATAAATTATTTATCAAATAAATTTAAAAATAATATAAATTGAAATAGATTGTCAAAATGAAAAAAAAAAAAATCAATCGTCGAAAATGTAATTTGTAAAGATAAAAACCTTAAAAACAAGTTATTAATAGGTAGAGTCAGAAAAAAAAACAAAAGATTGATTTTAAATAAAACATACGCCAAAATGTTTTTTCGTAATCGTATATTATCTTTGACTTCTTTGACTTCTTGTTCTTGGTTCCAAAAATAAAACAAAAAAATCACATATATATTTATTTATTTTAAGAAATTTTGAGGTATCAAAAAGCTTCATGTAATCATTTTTTCGTCGTACAGTACATTGTATTTGTCTATATCATTTAGGCAGAGTATGGCCATCTAAAATTAGACGTGTCAGATTTTTAGTGGCGTGTGACATTATTTTCACATCACACATCGACTTGTTGTCTTGTCCTTTTTATTAAACTATACAAATCGACAATATCTTGATAATTAGATGTGCCTGCTTGTGATTTTTTTTACCAAACGAAACAAATTTGTTTGTGATTAATTTGCAGTCGTTAATAAAAATCTTATGATAAGCCAAACAAAAAAAATCTTATTGTGTGAATGTATAATTGCAGATATAATAATGGAAAGTTAAAGCAAATCACTCTAATATACTAATTTAACAAGTTAAATTTTTTTTTTTTTAACTATCAAAGTTAAACTCGTATATACTGTTATGTTTGGATAGAAAACCTACAAAATTGAACACATACATAATTTAGCTTTCCATTATGCTATTATAGGACTTAACGTTTCTTGAATACTATGATATAGTTAGAAAAAAAAAAACTCGAATATCACCTTTAAAAGCATTTGCAAAATCCGAGTTACCATATTTTGCTATCAATGCACACATTTTGTAGTGTTATACTATGTAAACATTTAAAAAAGAATAATATTTTTTTTTGTAAATAACTATTCAATAATATATATATATATATATAATTTCCTTCAAAAAATTAGGATAAAAGTATATCCCATTATAGAATGTATACACATGGTGGTATATTACTCAATCATCACCTCTGAATGTAAAAAACATGATGCTATTAGTTTGAGTGTTTGACTTGTGATAGAAATAACAGCTCTAGAATCCAAAATTTATAAGTTGATGTACGTTAGTGATGTTTGTTCTAGTGGCATGTGTTTTAGAATCTAGTTGAGCATAAATAAATGACGGTGGTGAAATAAAAGTTATGAATTTGGTTGAAACGGAGAGAAGATTAGATTGGCCAGAATCTTAAATAAAAAGAGGAGGTTGAGTCCAACTTATTTCTTATGCGCCAACTATACAATTTCTTCTTCATGGACCCTCACTCTATCTACATCTCACCTTTTCATTTCATTTTCCCAATATTTTATATAACATAGCAATAATTATCACCAATAATCATAAAATGTTAGAAAACTATAACACGGTCGGTGCATGGTGTAGGACTACTTTTTACAAAAAGTGAGAAAAATGTTGTTTTTGTTTTCTTGTTTTCAATAGAAGAAAATGTTGTTTTTTTATATTGGCATTTTGTGAAATGGCATAATAATGTTTTTGCGATGAAATGATAAGATATGATGGAAACTAAAGGTGGATGCATTTTTTTGGTCCCTTCTCATTTGAAATTGGTGTATAGTAAAACTACAAAGTAAATGCTGATCGGTCTATAAATGTTCATCCTCACGACTTAGAAATTCCCTAAAGAAAATTCATGAAGAACACAAATAAAAAGCAATCGCTAGGAATTGTTTAATCACACATACGTCTTGGTTGGTAGGTTTCCAATATTCTAAGAAAGACAACCTAATAAACTTTTATAGTTGAAAGTTGAAACAACAAATTAATATAGCAAACGTAATCACAATTCACAGCAAGCCCTTGATAACCAAGAGATCGAGCTATACATGCACTACGTTATACGTGTTATTAAACATTTTTTCAATGTACCAAATGAATTCGACCCAAGTCTAGAGCGGGCTCTGATTATTTATGGGCCGCTAATCCAAATGTTGTTAAAAAAATTATAGCTATTTTAAGGCAGTGAATGGTAACTCTCAGAAAAGCGTATTTCAAGATTTTTGAAAAAAAAATAGGTCATGTTACCAATCACACAAACAACTCAAAACTTGCGTTATTGTCAAAGAACAAAAGAAAGAAAAAGCACTGTAGCGTTTTTCTAAATCCACTTTTACTCAAGGACAGCAGTTATATGACAAACAACCAATTATGGAGCTGTTTTTATCAATGACGCTTTAGATAATACTAAATTATGATTTATTTAATTTATGATTAATACAAGAAATAATAACTAACATAAATTTTAACAAATGATTGTATGCTAAAGATATTTATTAATTTAAGCTATTAAAGATTCTTATAAATAATTTATTTCTTAAATGTGTTGCTTTTGAAGAAAAATAACTTACTTTATTATTGTTTCACAAATTATATAGTAATCAGTTTAATACAAAAAATAACAGATTTGTAAAAAAAAAGTCGAAATTCAACTTTATGATGAAAAATATGATTAAAGTTTATTATATATATATTAATAGATTTAACAATTTCAAAAATAAATTATAGTTTTTGCACTTATAGTTTCTGTTATAGTGAGTTTATTTAAAAAATATTTATTTTCACTATTTTAATGAACAAAATTCACTTATTTACTTCAAACTAAATTTAAATTATAGATGAAAATATTATTTCATTAAAAGTAACAATTTAAATTTATAACTATATAATATATCTGTTTCTTTTTTATAATATTTTAATATCTTAAGAACTGCTTATTGTATAAAAATATTTATTTGTTAATACAAAACAAATTAAAATATATAATTATACCAATTATTAATAATATAATATGAAATTCGTACCGCAAATAATTTATCACCAATCAAACATCTTTTTATACCGTTTATTTTGTATTAACCGCACTTGTCCGGCAAATATATTTATCCCGCATGTACCGCAGTTGAACTGTACCACACTAACAAATTCTTTGTCATGCACTACTAAATCCGCGATTACCATTCAGACCCTAAAAATAAAAAAGAATGGATGAATAACAAGGGTATAGGGAGGCGGGAAACACGTTTCATGGTTTTGGCGTGAAAAAAAGGTTTTGGCGGGAAACATGGCTTTTGCGAAAAACACATTTTTACGGTTTTACCGGAAAACACGTTATTGCGGTTTTGGCGAGAAAACACGTTTTGCGGTTTTTACGAGAAAACATGTTTTTACGGATTTGGTGGAAAAACTCAATTTTAGGGATTTGGTGCGACAAAAGGTTTTAATAAAAGATTATTTTTTTGGAGAAAAAATATAATTTTATAATTTTGGCAGAAAAATATAATTTTATATGATAAATAATAAGAATATCAACAGAAATAGGTCTAGATGGATACCTATTTATTTATGATAAAACTCATATACTTAATGAGACTAAATTGGGAAACTCATTTAAGTCCATTTAATTTTTTTCATAAATGAGTATAAATGGGCTCATTTTAATTCAAAATGTTCCTATTATTTACTCTTTTTAATGTGCATGGGATGTATAGACTGAAACTTAGGTACTTAATTAAGTTGTTACCAAAATAAAAGAGTCAAAGATTCTTTTTAAGTTATGCAAGGATATTAATTTAAAAATCTAATATATATATATATATATATATATACTACTTGGGTGGCTTGGTTTTACCAACGTATACAAAATTATATATAAAAAAAGATACCTCTAAATCATGAATACATTTTTTGTTTTAATCATTGTAATTGCTTTGAGTTTTGGATCGAACAATGCTAGCAAATTTTTTCCAAAAAACAAAGTAGTTATCATGAATTCTATCAGGAGTGATGATATTCTCACGGTTCATTGTATATCTGATCATGACGATCTCGGTATTCACTATGTGCATTATGGACACTTATATTCCTTTAAGTTTGGGGATAAATTTTTTGGTGGAACTAAGTTTGACTGCAAACTATCGCATGGAGTGGGTTTTAAATCTTCTGTTACTTTTACTGCTTACAAAGAAGATCCTGGTTTTTACATTAAATTTGGTAATGTAGAGTTTTGGGAGGCTAGAGAGGATGGGATCTATCTCTCAAATGAGTTTTATCATGAAAAGCTTATGTTTACTTGGTAAAATCTTAGTCTTCAATCCATATTGTCTTTTATATTTGATGTTAATGAATTTCATGATATGAAGAAATAATACTTAATATATTGGGTTTTCAAAATTATATACAAAACCTGAAATTATCGGTTTGTAATTTATGCAATATGACAAATCTTAATATACAATATACACCATAAAAAGAATATAATTGTTTGATTACACGTTGAATTGCCTTTAAATGGGATCCATCATTGATTCAGCGATTCAACATGCTTCTAAACCAGGTTTGATACCAATATATCTAGTGGGGAAGGATGTTTAATAAAGGAAGATGCTGGGAAAGTTTTGCCCATCTAATGATTGATTCAGTGATTCAACATTATTTTTGATGGTTTGATGAAATCAATATAGGGCTATAGCTGTGTGAAAGAACAAATTTGAAAATATTGTTTACATATATCACAGTAAAAACATAAATTGATTTGAGATTTCGATCGATAGAATTATCTGAATACTCAATTTTTGTTTAGCTGTCATGTTTTCTTCGCTGTTCACATAAAAGTGAGTTTCTTTTCTTTTTTTCTTTCTTTTTTTGTTTTTCACTTTTATGCTTTGACAGTTTTTTTCACAACTTTCAACATTATCATAGCATATTGGAAAACTAAAAATGTGTAAATCTCATCATGTCATATCAATAACTTAAAAAGAAGAAAATGTGAGATTTTTTTGCCTTTGTCTAATCAATACAATAAAACTTGCTAGTTTCTCTTTAAAACAAACTAATACCTCCATTATAATTGGTGGTCAATAAAATTAAAAGAATTAATACAGCATGGCTTATTTAGTTACAATCCAAACAATAAACTAATAACAAATGAATATGCACAGCAGGCAGAAGAGAAACCAAACCAACTCCAATTTAATATAAATATCATATCAACTACAACCAATAAAAATCATCAACCTAACATGTTTCTAAACCAGATTCCAACATTAATAACATGACTAATAATACAACCGAGACCCTAGATCATCATCCTCCTCATCGCTATGATTTCACGCTACACATTACATGCACCACAAACACAGTGAGATGTGTGGGTATTACTAGAAATACCCAGTGAGACGATCCTCCCATCTAGGAGCTATACACACAAGCAAATCGAGAGTACAACCACAACTAAAATATAACAAACCAGCCATTGAATAAAACATCCAATAACACATTCACCACACCTACTTATTGAAACAATCCAACCCGTTTTTTAATTAATATACAATTAAACATTTCATACTACTTAATTAACCAACAATATAAACATTACTAACCAACTATAATACCAATAATAACCAACATCCAATAACATGCACAACAGAAACATAACTCATAACCAACTCCAATAAAACATCAACACAATACCATTCGATCCAACAATCTAGCATACTTCTATACAAGATTCCAACAACATATAAACATAACCACAACAAAATTAGGATTTTAGAACAATATCGTAAAAATCAAAGAATTTGGGAAAAGCAACGACCAGTAATGATAGTCTAAACCAGATGAAAATATAGAGATATGAAGATGAGAGAGAACAAAACGTTGCAATAAATTAAAAGTGAAAGTATTGAAAAAATCCTTTATCCTATAAAGCACAAGTCACTCGATCAATCATGTTTTGACATGTGGAAAATTTATCAAAAAAATAAATAACAATTATGTAAAACCATAAATCTATTGGTCGATAAAAAATTAAAGTGAAAGTTTACATGATTAAAGCAAATTGTCAAACTTCCCACGATCACATTTTTCACTCCAAAAAAAAAAATCAAAAATAAAATTAGAGGATAATTCTCCTCCATAATCCCACGATCTCTTCTATTCAAACTATCGTCAAAGCTATATATACGTATCTAATTGATCATCTTTCTGTTGTAAATGTTAGTTTTATTTTTAAAATTTGAGGCTAAACTCATTTAGGAGTAAGGCATGCTTCGTAAGAGAACAACATATAATAAACGTCTTACATCCACTATAAATTCCAAAATTTTGTTATTAACGCCGACAATCTCCGATGAGTTCATCATATAAGGTATATAGCCTCTGGTATGTTACGTATCTTTTATTTTATTCATTGCTTTTAGATGATTTCTTTTCTGTCTTATAAGCATGTTTAATACTGTATACTTTTGTGTTCTAGACCACACCGCTAAAAGAACAAACTTGATGAATAGAAGAGGAGATGCAAACAGAGATGAAGACTTACGCAAGAGCAGCACCCGTGGCAAAGTGTTAAGAGGCTGAAGACGAAAGTAGAACATCAAGACGCAAATGATATCATCTTTGTATTGAATCAACTTCACCCCGGTAAAAAATTTGTGGCTATGACCTTGAATTTGAAAGTTTGTATTGATCATCTTTAAATATTAAACGTAAGTTTGTCTTTTATAGATTATGTATACTAAATTTTCATATATTTTGATAAAATTTAGCATCACATTATTTTTTCGGTGCATAGCACCGGGTATAATACTAGTATACCAATAAACCAATAACTTTATAGAAAATATATATATATATTTTTAAACATAAATAAATCCCGAGACACCACTTAAAAAATCTACCAATAAACACACGAGACTCCGGTTAAAGACGAGAGTAGATAAAGTAGTGTTTTCAACTTTTCACTAATCTGCGCCTGCTTAGTAAACTTAGTTACATGGATTGTATCGAGTTTGTCCAATAATGATTGTAACGAACTCATAGATTAGGGTTGTTACGTAATGTTAGCTCAGATTTGTTCCAAAAAAAAAAAAATGTAATGTTAGCTCAGAAAAAAAAAATAATATTTTTTGAAAATATATTAAATATTTAATTCTAATTTTCCCTCAAAAAATATTGCATGGAACTATCTTAATATTGGTTTAGAGATAATAATTTTAAGTTTTCAGCTAGATAAGTCACCAGAAAACCCATTCGAATTAAATCAATTTGTATAGTTTACAAAAGTATATTACAAAGTTATTTTTGTATGGGCCTTATGTGTTATTTTGTGCCCAACACCAAAAGGTAAACGGTTGGATAAGAAATTTAGTAAAGCCTCAAACTTGCGAACGATATGTGAAATACATATTCAACTATATAATTATGAATAAATTTGTTTCAGCAGTAAATTGACACAGTAATAGATATTAACCCACACTATACCGTAAAACAAATTATTTGTAATTAAAATATTTAAATTTTAAATTGTATTTGTTTGTTAATTTTGTTTGTTTTGTTTAGAAACCAATATTATAAAATATTTTAATTGTTACTTTTATGATTTAATCCATGGAACAATTTGGTCTTAAATAATACTCCATCTGTATCAGAATAATTGATGTTCTAGGATTTTTACATGAATTAAGAAAAACATTTAATGTCTAGCAATAAGTGATAATAACATATTTTTATAATTATTAACCAATAATATTTCATCAAATTTTTAAATTTTCATTTAGTGATTCTTGAAATTTGCAATTTCTTTGTATTGATTGATAAAAGTATACAGAAAATCATCCTTTGTGATACAAGAAAAAATTCTAAAACATCAACTATTCTGATACAGAGGGAATATTAATTTAATCAACTTAATTAGATATATCTATTATTCTAAAATTGGTAGGGTTAACAAAATAATGAAATAATATTTTACACGCATAGCATTGAGTTAATGATATTTTAATTCTTTTAAAGTTAAAATTCTTTAATATAAAGAATCAGAGTAAACCAAAGAAAATGTATGATTTATCAATTTTAATGCTTATTCGTATTCACAATCATTTTGGTTTCTTTAATAGTATGACTCTGAAACATTACCCTATTTTTCCAAGCGATATGAGACATCATTGTATACACTTTTTTTTTATTGATCGATTGTCTAAAAAAAATTGAATCACATCATATTTAGAAAAAATCACAAATTTTATTTAGTATATGTATTATATAGTAATTCAAAATAATTTAAATATATAATCAAATAAAAGTGAAAGAATTATCATATATTTATATTTGAATTAGGTAAAAATATTTATGAAAATTGGATAAACTTTGAAATTATTATTTTCTCATAGACCTTCCATAGTTCCATGTAATTAAGGATGACTTAAAGTACAGATCACAAAATGTATTTCAAAAATATGAATATATTGTAGACTGTTAGTTGCATCATTAATTGATACTTTTGATAGAGATTGATGTTGATCAGTGGTAGCGTACCGTCGTTTTCCAAGCTTAAAAAGGATTTTCATATTTTCCAATTTTGAACAAGGTACCAACCATCCTCTCATAATAAATGGAGTGACAAATACATTTCGTTATAAAAAAATTTGATCTGTTATTTTTGGGCTTTTGTTCGTTTGATGGACAATGACTTGAACATCTAAGCATCAACATATAGTCAGACTAAAGTCGTTGTTAAAGAAGATCCTCTTGTGCTTAATATTGACGATAATAGCATTTATTTTTTATAATTATTTTTTTTTGTCAATTATTGGATCACAACACGTCTGCCTATTAACCTAATTCCTACATTCATATAGAGCGGGATTCGATCTAGGTGTGATGGTGCCCAAAGACAGATCTAGGTTAGCTTATACCGAGGCAGTTGCCACCCTTAAAATATTGAAATCCTTAAAGAGTTTTAAAGAATTTATTTAGTTGTCCCCAACAGAAAACCTCTTTTGCCCCTTTTAAATTTGTATTTTCCAATTAATTCACTGATTCACCTCAACTTAAAGAAATAAATGAACATCACGTATCTTTTCTCCCTTTAATTCAGCTAAATTTGTTATAATTTTAATCAGATATAAATAATTAATACAGCAAAAAATAAATTAAAATATTTTATTCTTATTATTATATATTTAATTAATTTTTATACAATATATTTATTTTATTAATTTAATTTGCCCCCTATTAAAAAAACTCCTACATCCGCTACTGATGTTGCCTTGTGCATTAAAGACTTACCACTGGTCATTGCACTAAGGTCACTTCACATCTCCTTATTTAAAATAACGAGATTTTAAGTTTTAATAAGAGTTTTTTAATAAATCTACCACATTCCAAAACTTACCTTGTGCTTTCTACCATATTGTTTACTTCTTTCAAGCAATACCACAAACCACAAGTATAAAGACGAACGTATCCTTATGAGTTTTTTTCCTTCTATTTTGTATTATATTATTTCTTGTCATGTTTTTTGTCTTTTTATGTTCTGTCCAATTTCAAATTAAATCAACGAACAATCTTTTTCTTTTTTCATTAATTGTCCTATATTTTTTCATATTCTTATGTTGAAGCTGTGTGATGCACCCTTTGGTTGACAAGTTCTGATGGACCAGATCCAGTAAACTAAAGCTGATGGACCAGTTCCGATTGATCACTTCTGGTGGATCCAACTTGTCCACTTTTAATATATAATTATATTTCAAACTAGTACAACACAAACCATAAAACTTTGTCTTTTGACCAACGTTTCTTCTTTTTATCACCATAAATGTCAATTCAATTATAATAAATGCTAAGTCAGACATTGTACAATCTGACCACTCGTTCAGTTTTGTGCTCATCATATACAGGAGGGTATATTCGATATTTTCAATACCACTTGTGGTATAATAGAAAAGAGATTTTGGATTGTGGTAGAATTGGAAAGTTTTAAATCCAATGTGGTAGAACTAATTAAATTCCCTTTTAATAATAAGTAGGGATGGGCATTTAAACCAAACCAAACCAAACTAAACCAAACCAACCGAATTCAAACCGATCCATACCAAACCCAATCCTATACTGCAACTATTCGGTTATGTTTTTTATAGACCCAAATGGTTCGGTTCCGATTTAAAACCGGACCGAACCAATAACCCAAAGTATTTCTTAAATTAATTAATAATATTACTAAAATATGAATATGTGATTTTACCTATATATTCTTATTTCATTTGGTTTCTATTTTATTTTATTTTAAATTTTCTAATAAAATTAAATAAATATAAATATAGACTTAATTATATTTAATGTTAGTTTTCTAGCTTTTTAATTTATTTGATTAATTAACTATTATAAAACTATAATATATTTTATTTTGTTATATTAACTGACTTTTACACCGAATTAAAACTGAACCAAACCGAACCGAACATAAACCGATTCGAACACAAACCAAACCAAACCGAACCAAACACAAACCAAACTAATTTCGGTTAAGTTTGGTTAGAATTTTACCAAAACCGAATAAACCGAATTGAACCGAACCCAAATTAAACCCGAACTTAAACCAAAAAATTTGTGATTTTTTTAATTACTATATAATATACATTAAATTACTGTATATTCCTATTGACTTCATTGGTGAGTTTCTTTGCTCCCAAGATTATGAAGCTTCATGTTATGGTCATCGTACTACCTCATGTAACTATCTTCATGCCGGTGAGACGCTTAGCCATAACTACTTTTTCAACGTCCACTAGTCTTTGTTTGACAGAGACCATCTCATTTTCCATTGAGCTTCTCGTGGAAAAGTTATCGACATACATTAATCTCTCATGTGCCATTTGCTCTTTAGCTAATGACTCAAAGTTCTCCTTGATTAATGATCGATGTATGCTCTTGTTTTAGTATTTGGATCTTTGTATCCCTCTGTATTTGAACTCAAGTGAATGAAAGCAAGTATTTTGAAAAACAAAACAAAACAACCAGAATATCTTGAAATTAAGAATATTTTTTATTTCTAAAATCCGAATTTGAATTTATATCAGACCATTTATTATTGATTAGGTTTTATTTTAAATTTCATAAACCAAAAACCCGAGAAATTAGAAAACCTAAATCGATAGATATTGATCTATACATTCGAAAAAAAATAAATAGTTTTGTTTTTTTAACAAAAATGCAAGAAAGCAAGATATTGTTATGAACGAGCGAAGTGCAACTGTTAGTGATAATGTATTTGTAACTTAAAACGAATTGGTAATCACTAATCAGTACAGATCCACGTTCATTATGCATTATTCTAAATCTTTTTCCCCATTTGTTATTTTTGTTTATATATTCTTAATAGATCTACACATGTATTATTCTAAATCTTTTTCCCACTAGTCTTTTTGTCTTACAAAATATGTCAAAATGACATATTTTATGATGTGACGGAAAAGACATATTTTTAACATATAGTAAGAAAACAATTAAACAATGAAATATGTGTCTAATCTAATATAACAATTATAAAACCGTAATGACTTAAATTCAGATTTATAATCTTCAAATTTGGGTAAAAGGTAAAGTAGGGTCAAAAGTTTTAATGAACTGTTGCAACAAAAAGAGTTTAGTGGTGTATAGAAATTTTGAGTTTAGAAGAAATAAAGCAAATGAAAATTAATAAATAAAAGAAATATAATTATGATGGTGTATTATCTTTTTGAATGATATAAATTCACCTTGGTGAGAATCCTATTTTTGATTATTTATTTTTTCTATTTGTTAGTTCATAATTTCATATGTTGGAATAGTTTTTAGGCTTTTAGCCAAATGAGACACAGCTCATTGCTTTTGATGGTTTCTAAAAGAAATTACTTAAATGAAAATAGAAAACAAAAATTACAGGCGATTAAAAATTTAAAATACATACTCCAATTGAATGGATAGAAAACATCACCTTTAAGAGAAATAAAGCACGTGAAGTATTGTTATTGTTCACCCCGTGATGTAGACAGTTAGTTCATTTTCGCATAAATTACGTATTTTCCACGTGCATAATATTAATATATCTTTGTATGTGAAAAAAAAAAAAAAAAAACTGAAAATGACTACATTGGTGTCAAATGTCAATAGTGAATTTGTACCATATTGGGTTGCTGGCGGGCCAAATTTGCCAAATGGTATGCTATTTGATTGTGATCATGGGACATAATTAAGCGAAAGACAACAGCTTAAACCGGGTCAGCCATTTTCAAATAGCATCCAACATGATTCCTACATTTGCATCCCTTCGTTGGATTGTCTCAACGCAGTTATAGTCAGTGCAGTTACAGAGTTAACTTCCATGAGTTATATAATAAGATTGTCTTAACACTAGCTAGGTTGATTGCATTGCACCACAAGAGAAACGTCTTCTTCTTCTAAATCATGGATGATTGCTTATTTGAGTTTTAAACTACCATAGATATTTTATGCTTCAGTTAATTTAGGAATCATGTCAATAGTTCTAAATCATCGATGATTCCTCTCATGTTGTGTGAATAGTTGAATTAGGAACAACATGTAATTAAATTACATCCAGCCATTTCAAATCTTGAAGGTTTTCGGTTGGCTTCACTTGTAGTATGCATATAGGTTAGATGATCATCACTGATCGACCCGTCTTGTTGCATTAGTCCAATAAGTAATGTCTTCCCAAGAATTCTTTGAGCCATCGTAAGGATGCCACTTTTAAACGATTAAAGATTAAATCATTTGACGATTTTTCATGTCTCCACATAAACTAAAAAATATGAATTCTAATCTCCATCACCCGTAAATAACATATGTTAAGTAGTAGTATTCCATATCATTTAATTAATTAATTTTTTTTACAACAAAAAATGAGCTCATATGAATTAACTGAATGAGAAACTGTTTACATTTAAAATATTATACGGAGATGTACGCGCTTGGTGCACCAAAATAATTTGTATTTATATTTGTATTTTTATGAATAAAAAATAAAGGAAAAGAAGTAAAATATTTCCTGTCAATCTTGATATCATCCAGATATGTCAAAAATGTCGACCAGTCGAAAAGAAAAAACACAATTTTCACAAATTATGAGAAGTCTGTAAAGAATCACATTACAAAAAATCATGTACCCTCGTGCACCGCATAACCCATAATTTCTTTTTAGTTAATCATTTTTTAGATGTTCAACATCAATTACAAATTTTTTAGATTGGTGCCATACCGCTCTTGCGTGAGTGAGTACACAGAAACATATTTGAAGATATACATCATGTATGTTTCTTTTGGGTTGGAGTGAACTTAATTCAAATATAGATGTACTTATAGAATAAAATTATGTTTACAAAAATGGAAACTAATTACGTTCACAATAATGAATCAACAAACAAACAAAGAAAAGAATTAGATACTATTCGTAACAATACTAAACAAAAATGAGGTTGTTGTACGTATAAAGAAGATTAAAAAAAGAAAAATAAAAATGTTATTCCGTCTGAAAAGAGTAGATGAGTTAGGCGGAACATTGGTACGGCGATGATTGCGTGATGCTCACTTACTCACGTAGTTGTCGAGAATCATCAGCAACACGTGTCGAAGATTGATAGGACAGAGAGATGGGCGGTACTGAGTTACGGAAGAGAAGAAGGAAGGAGAAACATTGAGCTTTATAGGTGAAAGGGAAGCCTAACGAATATTTTATCATAAGAAATGGTCACAAGCAAGAGTTTGGCACAAACTACTATTCCTTTTCCTCAACCATAAAAGCTGAACACTTAATATTTTTATATATAGTTGTATTTTCGACCAAGCAACATTTTTAATACTACTACAAAATATCGACGAATTAAAGTATTGATGGTAAGATAACTAATTAAGTACTTTATTTTTCTTGTAACTATACGAAAATATTAACGTAACACATAATAACGATGTGAATGGTTACAGTAGCTGAGGCAGATAAATTCATTTACGGATTAAACCGCTTTTTATTTATTATTTATTAATTTGTCTGTAATGATGCAATTCAAAAATAACAGAGATAAAACCACAGTAGATTAATTACATACCATTTTTGCTTACAAATACAATTAAACTACAGTGGTCTGCTCTCCACGCTTAAAACAAAACAATTTGATTCATAGACAGATTTGTCCGCCCCGACTGTAGTTACCATTCACACCCTAAAACTAAAACTGATATTCTCTAAATGATATTTTTATGGAAGTCATCATGTTTTTATAACCCATTGAACAATCTTTTAGCACCTCATTATTATTTAAAATTTTTGGCCGACGTTTAGGAAAAAAAGATATTTGTACGTGGTAGAAGCTAGCTATAATTTGTTTTTAGCCACTTTAGGATTATGTTCAACAATACTAAAATAAATAATTCTAGTCATGTTCTTTTTTTTTTGCCACAAAAATGAATAAAGAATTATGTATGGGTTTAGTAGTTATGGAGTTATAGCCTAAATCAAAACTTTTGTACATAATAAAAAAATCTATTGGATTGAAAAATCCAACCTATGATTTATCCATCATCCTTACTTACTTACACATCATTAAAATCCACAACCCCATCACTAATCACTAAAAAAAAAAAACAAAAACAAAAACAAAAAACACATATGTACTATTATCAGAAACCTACGTGGGTCCCCACTTCCTCAAGTCCTTTTCCATTTTCATAAAGTATGTTTCTTTCTCCATATCACAAATAGCCTTACGTGTTTCACTAATCCACCGTCAATCTAGATCTACCAAGATCCAACAGTGAAACATAAGAAGCAGCGTAGGTACACCCGCGTTGTAGAAGATAAAAAGTCAACGATGGTCAGAGTAAAAGGAAACCTCGCCATGAAGTGAAGTTAATAAACACCGTTGCTCCCGAGGCACACAAAAAAAAAATTATTATTTTTTTTAAAAATGTTGGAGAAAAATTATTAATTTATTAACAACAACAACAACACAGTAACGCAATCACACAGACTCCACAGTCCAAGGAGAGTTTTGAATCAATCAATCATCATCATCTCTCTCTTCTCTTCTCTATCTAACTCTGGTTTGAATCAGGCGGCGACTGAGTGAACTCGGTACGCGTATGTGTTTGTTTTGATTCATATAGTTTGATGGATCCGAGTGGGATGATGAACGAAGGAGGACCGTTTAATTTAGCGGAGATCTGGCAGTTTCCGTTGAACGGTGTTTCAACCGCCGGAGATTCTTCGAGAAGAAGCTTCGCCGCCGGGACGAATCAGTTCGGTGATTCTGATCTAACCGCCGCTGCTAACGGCGATCCTGCGCGTATGAGTCACGCGTTGTCACAGGCTGTGATTGAAGGTATCTCCGGCGCGTGGAAGCGGAGGGAAGATGAGTCTAATAAGTCGGCGAAGATCGTCGTCTCCGCCAATGGCGCTGTACGGATTTATCTCTCTTTTCTTTTTAATTTCCCGGTTTGATTCGGTTTTTTTTCCGGTTTAATTTAAATTGTTGGATTGATTGGTATGGTTATTTCGGTTTTAGAGTGAAGGTGAGAACAAAAGACCGAAGAAG
The DNA here is from genome assembly GCA_024034495.1 of Camelina laxa. Classification (NCBI taxonomy): domain Eukaryota; kingdom Viridiplantae; phylum Streptophyta; class Magnoliopsida; order Brassicales; family Brassicaceae; genus Camelina; species Camelina laxa. The sequence goes on from CM043883.1 coordinate 2,318,814, forward strand.
ATAGATGAAGTGAGTGAAGGGAAAGAAGGTGAAGCTGGATCGCCAGAGACGGAACAAAAGAAGCAACAGATTGAACCAAGTAAAGATTATATTCATGTTCGAGCTAGAAGAGGTCAAGCTACTGATAGTCACAGTTTAGCTGAAAGAGTAATGATTTTTTTATTTATTTAAAAGCTTTCTTTTATTTAGTTGAATTGAGTAAAAGAGTGAAAAAGACAATTTTGGTTTGGTGTGTTTGTGGTAGGCGAGAAGAGAGAAAATAAGCGAGCGGATGAAGATCTTGCAGGATCTTGTACCCGGATGTAACAAAGTTATTGGAAAAGCACTTGTGCTAGATGAGATTATCAACTATATACAATCGTTGCAGCGTCAAGTCGAGGTTGTGAAACCTCTCTGTCTTGCTTCTCTTGTGTATTGTTTTTTGTTACATGTATGTTCTCATGAGATGGTTTGTTATTGTCAGTTCTTATCGATGAAGCTCGAAGCAGTGAACTCAAGAATGAACCCTGGCATCGAGGCTTTTCCACCCAAAGAGGTGATGATTCTTTCTTGACCTGTTAACTAAAATCTTCTCCAGTTTTTTTGCAAAAAAACACTTAACTAGGAGTCTATGTGGTTTGTTCATTTAACTATTTTAAGCATGAAATGAACCAATTAGCCTCTGTTTTTGCTCCTGCTGCCAAAATGACATAACTCGAAAGACTGTTCTGTTTCTTGATATAGTTGTGACTAATCTCTGTTATTTTGTTGGTAAAAAAAACAGTTTGGTCAGCAGGCGGCGTTTGAGAATCCGGAGATGCAGTTCGGGTCGCAGTCTACGAGGGAATACAGTAGAGGAGCATCACCAGAGTGGTTGCATATGCAGATAGGATCAGGTGGTTTCGAAAGAACATCCTGATAAAAGAAACATCAACACTTGATCCATCATCTTACTACAAATAAGAGAAAATCCCGAGAAGAAAAAAAAAAGCATACATACATACATATGAATCTCATTCTCATTCTCATTATAGGTATTAAATATATGGATGTGAATATATACACATCATATTGTTCTAAAAAGAAAGCAAACAAAATAGAAAAGAAGATATAGTTAGTTTCGACATCATGAACAAAAAAAACTGGGAAGGGCGCTTGTAATAGAAAGAACGTTCTTTGCTATAAAATTGTATCTCGTTCTTACGTTATTTGCTCAGGTTCTTGTACTGAACAGAAAGCTCAGATTCTTCAATCTCTATAGATCTAACCGACTAAGAGTAACTTTGTGAGTACTCCCCACTAATCATGCTCTAAATGTTTCGTAATGTCCATTTGAGTATTTGACCACTCATAATGCTATAGCTATACCATTGTGTCTAACCATATGAATATGTTATACAGTAAAAACCTCTATAGGTCGGGTTCATAAATTTTATTAATTTATAGATGAATTAATTATTAATTTATTAATAAATTAACAAAATATTTGTTTATGAAAATATTTTTTTATTTTTATAATTTCAAAAAATTCTATTACAAAATAAGATATCTTTGTTATGATTCACATTGTGTAGAATTTTCTTAATTTATAATGTTGGCTATCATAATATAATTGATGTTAATAGTTTATTTAGTTATTCAGTTAAAAATAATAAATGTTAAAAATTTAGAGTTTAGAAAAAATTGCTAGTACTATCCTTCATGTTAATAATAAATTCGATTAAGATATTGCGGTACCTTTAAAACTAGTTACATGTAAAAAAACAATTATCACGTCGATGACTCTTCACAATTTTTTGTATGCGATCTTAGAAAACAACACCAGAAGTTTTAATACAAAAAACAATATAGTCATATTTTATTAAATTTTCTTAGATATATATATACATATACATATTTAATTTATATCATTATTATTGTTGGGAGCATATTTTTATATAGGATTTCCAAAAAAGTTTATTATCTTATTAAATTATGTCAATTTTTATATTGGCCCAAATCGAGAATGGAAAAATTTATTAATTTATAGCTAGTATTAATTTTAAGGGTATTAATTTATAGAGGTTCCACCTAAGATTTAGAGTTAAAGGATAATACCAATATCCTTAACAAAGAAAAAAAAAAACCTAATGGTGCCGAGAAAGCTTCCATCAGATCTGGAAGAAGAGATACTCTTTCGCGTTCCACCTCGATCCCTCCTTCGCTTCAAATCCGTTTGCAAAGAATGGTACGCTCTTTTCAACAATAAGAGATTCCTCAACAAAAACTTTGCTTGTGCTCCCCCGGAATTCATGTTAAAGACGCATACCCATATTTATTCGATTAGCGTCGATCTCAATGAAGATCCAACTATAAAAGTGAATGATTTGTGCTTTGATCTACGCCGTCACCGTTATCATAATATTTATGGGACCTGCGATGGTTACTTCTTCATGGACGACGTTGATGAAGGATACCTTGTTTTGAATCCGTTGTTGAGACAGGCTAAAAGGATTGCCCCGGATGAGATTGGATGTGGCAGGAACATAGGTTACGATAGTAGTAGACCAGAAAAGAGTTTCAAGATTATTGGACGTATGAGTACAAATTCTATCCATAGAGTTGCAGTCTTCGAATTTGCAACCAATGCGTGGAAGGTTACTCATCGTGCAAGTTTTGGCGAAGATTTAACATCAAGTGACTCGTCTAGGGTCTCCCTGAATGGAAATTTATACTGGACAGGTTATAAGTCTCCCGAAACTGGTCAGTATTTTATCCAAATGCTTGATTTTTCGAAAGAGATGATTAAGATCTTTTGTATTCTACCCTACCTTGCATGGAAACTCTTTTTAAGGTACGTTTCACGTTTCCGAAACGTATCAGAAACAGAAACTCGTAGAAACACGGAAACTAGCCATGGAGGAAACACTATGAAAACTTTGTTTCTGTTTTGGAAACACTATAAAAACATTTTTTAGCTTAGAAACTTAATAAATAAAATAATTTAAAAATATATATTTATAATACATATAAATATATAATATTATTAGTGTTTTAGTTCAACTATTTAATATTTATATTTTGAATTTGTGTTGTTTCAATATTCTTTTTGATATAGGTTTTATGTTGGGTGTTTTATTATGTATAGACATATATATCCAGATATATACACATACGTTTCCAAAACGTTTCTATTTCTTAATTTTTTTAAAAAGTCGTTTCCGAAACGTTTCGCTTCCGCGTATCCGTTTCCGTTTCCATGCAACTTAGATTCTACCGTGTAATGGGGAAAAAGGTTCTTTCCATAATCGTGTCCTCTCGATTTACAAGGGAGATCGGTTTTCAGTGTTACAACAATGCACAAAAACAAGAGAGATTAAGATTTGGGTGACACAGAATAAAATTGGTAATGGGGATGATGGAGACCATGTCGTGTGGATTAACTTCATGACTATCTCACGACCTGACTTCCCCGTGGTACTCAAGCACATGTCTACAAGTTACTTCGTCGATAAATAACATCTATGGAAAGAGCTTCGTTCTGTGTTGTCATAGCAAGAAACCTAAAGAAGCTTGGGTCTACATTGTGAGGGGAAATATGTGCAAAAAGATTAAGATAGATGAAGTGGTATGTAAGTTTCACTCCTCTCTCTATGTTCCCAGTTTGATCACCATTTCTTGAGAGACTTTTGCTGAAGCTCTTCAACAAGAAGAAGTTTTACAAGTTGCATTCTTGTTTTATTTATTTATTTGAACTTTTATGTCTGAATTCATTATTAAATATATTAAACTGAAACCAAACCGCATGTAGTTTTATTTTGATAAAGAAACATTGCTATCTACTGAAAATCCCCAAAGTCGAGATATAGGGTTTGCAGAAAACATGGAACTTAGAAGTGTAATGCCAGAACAAATGACGACACATCCTTTGAAGATATTTCTTAATAACATTTGTTCATATTCTAAGAAGCTTTGAGAATTGAGATACAAATACTCATTCTTTAAACCTAGAAGATATGCTAATTACTCAATTCTCAACTCTCAAGCCTCTTAGAAATTATCCAGCACCTACGTTCGAGACTGCAAACACCTTGAGAGACGACACATACTTTGAAGATCCAAGCACGATTACTTCATCGTTTGTTGTAGGTTTTACAAATTTTGAGTGAAAATATCTTCTGTAACTCTTTAGAGAGATAACTGTGAACCCTCTTTACTCTACCGATTTGTTTATTTTACATACCCTTTCATCACCCATGATTTTGTTAGCTTTAAATATGTCAAAGTCATTTATTAATTGGGTTTAATTAAAGTGCATTCTATGCTAGTGATCTAATTTGAGTGGAGATTTTTAGGGTAGTTTCTATTACAAAGTTCTCCGATTTGACATGCCAATTGGTTAATAAGTTTAGTGAATCAATCGAATTTGAACATTTAAAGCATATTTAATTACCTGCGTCGTTTCCCAGTTAGTTGAGGATCGGAGTAGACCATAACGTAGTTTCATGCCATTATTTGTCTCCTTAAATTACTCCTTGAGCAACAAAAAGTCCTAGTTTTATAAAAGTCTGAAACTCACCGGAAAATAGTGATTTATTAAAATTATTTCCATTCTAAAACTCATTAACACATTTGAAATTTTAAATTACCGTAAGTTTAAATGAAAAATTAAATTATATTATTATCAATAATAAATAATTTATATTATTATTATTTTTTGTTTTAATATTTTGTTTATTTTACATAATTAATTTTTTATTTATTTAAACTTTCTATTAATTATAATTAACATAAATATGAACTAAATAAATATTTTAAATTAAAGTTAAGAAAATAATGTTCCTAAGATGGAAGAAGGAGAAAAGAGAAAAACTAACTATATATATAGATTTACTTTCCTCGATCCTTTTACAAAGAAAACCCTAATGGTTACCAGAAAAAAAAAAACCCTTGCGGTGTCGAGAAAGCTCCCGTCAGAAGTGGAAGAAGAGATACTCGTTCGAGTTCCACCTCTATCTCTCCTTTGTTTCAAATCCGTTTGCAAAGAATGGAACACTCTTTTAAACGATAAGAGATTCGTCAACAGAAACTTTGCTTGCGCTCGCCCAGAATTGATGTTGAAGACACATTCCGATATTTACTCGGTTAGCGCAGATCTTAACGACGATCCAACTATAAAAGTGACTGATTTATGCATTGATTTATGCCGTCACCGTTATTATGTTAGTGGGATCTGCGATGGTCTATTCTTCGTGGACTCTTCACAGGAAGGAGGCCTAGTTTTGAATCCGTTGTTGAGAAAGCCTAAATATATTCCCGAGGATGATATCTGTGGAAGAAATATGGGTTACGATGGTAGTAGACCCAAAAAGAGTTACAAGATTATTGGAAGTTGCAGTACTAATTCGATCGATAGAGTTGCAGTCTTAGAAATAGGAACCAATGAGTGGAAGGTTACTAATCGTACTCAATCTAGCGAAACGTTATTACCCGACATGTGTAGGGTCTCCTTGAATGGAAATTTGTACTGGACAGGTTATAAGTATCCCCATACTGGAGAGTATTTCATTGGAATGCTCGATTTTTCGAATGAGATAGAAAAGATCTTTTGTAAACTACCGTGCGAGGGGAAAAAAGCTGGTTCCCATATTCGTGCCCTATCGATTTACAAGGGAGATCGGTTTTCAGTGTTACAACAATCCACATCAACAACAAGAACAAGAGAGACTAAGATTTGGGTGACAGAGAAGAAAATTGGTAATGATGGAGGCGATGTGGTGTGGATTAAGTTCATGACCATCTCAAGACCTGACTTCCCCATGTTATTTACACACAGCTCTACAAGTTACTTCGTCGATAATAACATCTATGGAAAGAGCTTGGTTCTGTGCTGTCGTAGCAAGAAACCTATAGAAGCTTGGGTCTATATTGTGAGGGGAGATCTCTGCAAAAAGATTAAGATAGATGAAGTGGTATGTGACTTTCAATCGTCTGTCTATGTTCCCAGTTTGATCTCTATTTCTTGAGATACTTTAAAAAATAGAATACGAGAATAAAAATCATATAGGTAATGCAAAAATAGTACTCCAACCTGTCCAAGTAGCAGACTAGCAGTCCAGCCATCACACAACCTGTGGCCCATGTCTACTGCAGTTCTGTACTCGGTGGCTATAAAGTTGAACTCTGAGGCACGAGATAGATATTTAGCAATAATGACCAGCTGTTTTGAACATGAGTGCCTATAAATTCTTATCACTTTTTGCCACTTGTTCAAAAAGAATGAATTTAATCTCTTTCTTTTTAGTTATTCTGCAATGTTTTTGTTGTTAGCAATCTCTTATTGGACACTGAATGTTACGCAGAGATAAGTCTACTTGTTAATGAAGTCATTAATTTCATAATTTCATTAGAACATAATCTATAGTAGTGTAATCTCTATAGGGCCGTTTTATATTTTGGCAGCATAGCCCATAAGCAAGTAATTTAAAAATTACAGTCATTTGTTAGGACTTCGGATCAGATTACAGATGCTTTACTATCCATTATAAATTTTAACATTCTCCGTGAAATCTCAAAGAAAAAAAAGATGAAACACACAAGTTGGTGTTGAGTAAAGCAGATGGCAATGTCAATTGCAGAAACATTTTTTTTTTTTTTTTTTTGTGTGTGTAAAATACTACCACAAAAGACAATGTGTTATCTCTAAAATCCAAACTACATGAGATCCAAGTGAACGCATTCCCAAACCAGACTGTTACATGAGATCCAAGTACTTTCCAACCTATACCAAATATATCTTTTGTTACATAATTCCCAAACAAAAGGAACATGGTGCTTTATGAACAATATCATAAATTTTACCTTTTTCTCGCGGAAACATTGGTTTTATTCTGTCCCAGTCTTCTTCCTTCCAGATATCATCAAGGACAATCAAAGCCTTTTGTGTTGCCAACACTTGAAAGAGTTTTTCTTGAAGTTCTTCTTCTGGCATCTTTAACACTTTGTATTCTGGCCTTAGTTTCCGCAAGATCATCTGCCACACATGCTTCCTTGTAAACTGTTGTGAAACACATACCCACGCGAGTCCTACAAAATGACTCTTTATTGTCCCATGATTAAAAACTTGTCTTGTGAGGGTGGTTTTACCAATCCCGCCCATCCCGGTTATAGAGACCACTTGACTGCTTTCATCCTCCACCAAATGACTGACCAATTTCTTAACGTTTTCCTCCACCCCCACAAGAAAGCTTTCATTTTTGTTAGGAAATGTTTGTCGCATTTCCCTTTCTCGTTCTTTTAAAGACTCCATATACCCATCATTGACAATGACCTGCTGTATGCCAAGACTATGCATATCACGGATCACCTTAGAAATCCTCTTACTAATGGCTTTAATATCGAAAGAAAGCCCCATGCGTTTAGAAAACTTTCTCACACTGTTGTTAATGCCTCTTCTTTTTCCAAGATCTTCCTTTAGAAGATATTTCTAGATTATATCTTCTGCGTCATAAACAATTTCTTTGATTTCTATAACAATGTTTCTCACCATTGCACTTGCATGTTTTTTGGCATCTGCATCTTTCAAAAAGCACCTTAACATGTTAAGATCACTTTTTAATTCATTAAATTGCTCTTCAACTCCTTGAAATCTTTGAGATTCTCGGACAAGGAGGTCCCAAAGCTTCTCAACTCCAAACGACAAAAGGATCTCAGCCATAAGTCTCCTGCTTTTAAACATGAGAGTAGAGGAGAATCCATGAGTATTCTGTGATATTTCAGAGAATATATTTTGAAAATTCACAGACTAAATAAACTATTCTGTGAGATTAAATTTAAAAGTCGTTTGTACAGAGAAATGAACATTATTTAAGATTTAAACAAAAAAGAATGCAAAATACATTATACTACATAGATTGAAGCACCAATATAGAAAGAAACATAATATAAGAAATAATTATTTTCTTTCGAAAGTACCTCCTGGAATCTCTTCTCGTCCAAGTGATGTGTTTATTTTGTGTTGAGTTAGAACTCTGCTAAAGATCCATTATAAGAGTTGACTTGACTCCAAGTCAATACAATACCATTCAACAACCAGCTGTAGTGAAGATGATGTGTGAATCTGAATCATGTAGCTAGAAAGTAGAAAGTCTTACAAGCAATTTATTGTGGCCGCTTCTTACATCCCACGTGTCTCTTTTACATTTTTATTTCTGAAAGAAAGGGATAACTAAGGTTTGTATGACAAATTATATTATTGGTCCAAGCTTAGTTTAATTTAAAGCTTCTGTCTACTCATTTCATTTCAAGTAAATCACATAAACAAGATTTGTCATTACAAAACAGTTACAAGACAAGGTAATCCAAGGTCAGAGGCAATTCTCACATATTTTAATTACTTCACCAGAAGAAAAGAATTACTTGCTCCAGAAGAAATAAGCTGAATCGATCGGTACACTTAAAATATGTACATAACAATTATTTGGAGTCTTAGCAAAATGGGAAATCTAAGCCATATAAATACATCCAAGATATATAAGTCCCTATCACATTGATATAGGAGAGATAAGAAGAAACTAGTAGGCTAATTAAGTAGCTAATGTTGTCCCTGCTCGTTCCATACAGGGTTGGACATGTCACATATAATCATATCCTTCATCACTTCCAGAGCACATTCTACCTCGGTTTCTTTGTCAAAGATTGACTTCCCACAAGTCGAAAATGTTAAACTGTATCGCATCCCTAGCGAATCCATTCCCCTTTCAAACATCCTTGGAACACCTCAACTTCTCCTCTACATTCTTCAGCGCAACTTCTCCTCTTGGCCATCTAGAAAGCTTTCGTCGTTTCTAAGAATTGTAACAAGGAGGTCCGGAACAATAAGGTTTTGATTACATTTTAATTACCTGAGGTGGATGTTTGTAAAAATGGCACAAAAATCTGCCGCTCACTAAAAATCACATTGATAGCTAAAGTCTGGCTCCAGCAAAAAAACGTGTTAGGCGTTACCACTATCTCTATCACTAAATATGATATCTAAAACCAAATAAAAATCATATTATGCAATTCACAAAGTAACTAATAAAAAAAAGCTTAAAAGACAAGAGAACATATGATAATATCATGTAACTTGCTCATAATCTCTCCGAAAATATTCAGATTTTTGATTCGGGAGCTATTAAACTACAAATGATACCGCAATAGTCTCAGCCAGTCAGCCGCCACAATTCTCCATATATAACCATGAATAGTGGAATGAATAATTTATCTATGAGGGGCCGTTGCAGATAATAATAAATCACAAGTTCAAAGCAGCTAGCAAAGTTATAATAAAAATTGCAAAGTCAAATAAAAATATAAAGATTGTAGCAGTCAAGCTGCGTCGCTTAGTAACACAAATAAAAGACAACACAAAGAGAATTATATTAATGCAAGAATGATCGACATGCCTCATAGATAGATAAGAGTTTGTCATAGCAGACAGAGTTCGTGAAAAGCCTCTCAGTCATGAGTCATGATCATCACCATTTCTCCTCATCGGTAGTCCCAGATGAACTTGTCCCTTCGATTAAGGTCCCATGCGACCAAGTTTGATTACCGATCTTATAATATCCAAAGCATCTCAATTCACTTGGGATAGATGAAGCTAGAGTTTCTCTAGTACACCCTTGGCCATCGTTATAGAGCACAAGATGTCGTAGCTTTGTCATTCGTTGTAGATCTTTCACGCTGCTATGCTTTGTTGAGAAATTCACCAACATCTCCATGTTGACTAGATTACCCATTTCCAACTTTGTCTTATCATGCATCGTCCGCGGAAGAGAAAGATATGCCAATCCTCGCATCTCTTTGAGGAAATTGGGAATGTAGGGCGTACTAGATGTCGTTAGGTTTAAATAGAGCATCTGCTTTAGATTCCCCATAGAAGAAGGCAAATGAGTTAAACTTGCGTCATATAAACTCAAGTATCTTAAGTGGATGAGCTTCCCAATGCTAGAGGGTAACTTCTCTCCAAAATCAACTCTAGAGAGATCTAAAACCCTCATGAATTGTAGACTTGTAAACCATAAGCTTGATGATGCATGAGAACCATAAACCTGGTTCCACATAAACAAGAGAGATCTAAGTTTTGGATTAACCATCTCCACTTCCGGATCATATGTTTCATTAAGCCAGTGTACCGCCATCCTGCGAGATTTACAAGGAGATTGAGAGTTTGTATTATCAACCACGTGTACAAAATTCTCTTCTTCAGCTTTACGTAGACAAACTTCTCTCATCATGTCATGCATGTGACATGTTTCGAATCCCCAATAACTAACATCTCGTTTAACTATGTTTCTCTTCACCAGTTCTTCTACATATCCATCTCCGACCTCTTCAATGGTTGCTCCTTTGTAAACCATTGGTCTTGGTATTCCTTCTGCTGCCCAATAATAGGACAAATCCCAAACACGTATTGGATGATCTTCTGGGAAATGGGCAAGGTAGAGAAAGCAGTGCTTCAAATAAATAGGCAGCTCTTCAAAGCTCAGATACAAAATATGATAAACAGAGCTGGTATTTCTGTCACTGAAGCTAGTCTCTCCAATAATGTTGGATTTAATATTATGAGATATCCTTTTCCACTCACTTAATGTGTGTTGGGAAGCTAACAACCCTCCTAACACCTTAACAGCCAATGGTAATCCTCCACAATGATTTATCATTTGCCTACCCATCTCTTCGAATTCGGCATCAACTTCAAACTCTACATAACACCAACATGAATTTGGGCTTTAAAAGCAAGACATGATGCAGAAAAAAGCATTTTAATATCTATTTCTTTGAAACCTTACCGATTGTTGTCTCTTTCCTAGGAAATGCTATCCTTCGAAAAAGTGTCCAACTTTCATCAGGTGTTAGGTATCCTGGTTTGAAAGTGACACACGTAGGATCTACATGTACTCCAACGTTCACATTGCGAGAAGTAAGTAGCACCTTCCATCCTGCATAATACATTTTAACTTTTAAGCAAAACAAAATCATATCATTCGGGTATGCCTTGTCATGTTCTATATTTTTTTTGTTATCTTAATCGAAGCCTTACACATGTAGAATATAAGATGAAGCATAAGATGTCACCTTTTTTAGGTGGAAATACAGGCTTTATTCTCTCCCAGTCTTCTTCTCTCCACATGTCATCAAGGATGATCAAAGAAGTTCTACTTTTCAACAATTGAAAAAGCTTTTCTTGGAGATCTTCTTCATTCATATCTGTCTCTACTTGTTTATCATCTTTTGAACTAAGCTGTTGCAAGATCGTTTGCCACACATATGATCGTGTAAACTGTTGCGAAATACATACCCACGCAATGCCGCCATTAAAATGGTTTTTAACCATTTCATGATTAAAAATTTGTCGAGCAAGTGTAGTTTTACCGATACCGCCCATCCCGGTTATAGAAACTACTTGAATGCTATCTTCCTCCACCAAATAGCCAACCAATTTCTTGACATTCTCCTCCAACCCCACAAGCTCGTTCTCATTATTGCTCGGAAATGTTTTTCGCATCTCCCTTTGTCTTTCTTGTAGAGGATGTGAATACTCACTGCCATCGAAAACCATCTGTTGCACTCCGAAACTCTGCATATCGCGAATCACCTTGGAGATTCTCTTACTTATACCTTCCATATCTAAAGCAATTTTCCTTTGGTCCATTCTAATGCAAGAAAGTCTTCTCAAACAGTACTTCTTGATGCTATTTACTTTTATGAGCTCTTCCTTTAGAAGGAATGTTTCGATTATATCCTCTGTATCAAAAACAATTTCTTTGATCTCTTCCACACAATTTCTTACCAACGCGCTTGCATGTTTCTTAGCATTTGCATCTTCCAAAAAGGACCTAAGCAAGTTTAGATCCCTTTTGAGTTCGTCGAATTGCTCATTAACTCCCTGAAGTCGCTCAGATTCTCGGACAAGGAGGTCCCAGAGCTTTTGAACGCCGAAAGACAAAAGTGACTCAGCCATAATATAAGTTCCCTTCATAACCATGAAATTAATAGTCAATAATCACTAGAGAGTCCATGAGTTTGTAATTCGAATCATTGTATTTTTTTAAAATTACAGAACCAATTTTACTACAGTAAAACCTCTATAAATTAATACTCGTTAAATTAATAATCTCTATAAACTAATAAATTTCTCCGGTCCCAAGTTGGACTAGTGTAATTTTGGACAATATTCGATCATATAATAAGATATAATTTTTTAAAAAATCTTTTTTTAATATATGGTCTCATCAATAATATAAATTAATAATTATACAAAATTATCTAAATATATGTATATATATACACATTAATTTTTATTAGAGTTCATTTTTAATATTTTTACTATATAAAGATCTTTAAGTGGTATTTTTATAACATGATAATTGTTATTTTCCTTGTAATTGATTTTATAAAAATATTAGTTATAACGAATATTTTTTTTTTAATTTCTTTTAACCAAATTAGAAAAGTCTCTCTATAAATTAATAATTATAAATTAAAATCTCTATATATTAATAGATTTTCATGGTCCAGATATTATTAATTTATAGAGGTTTTACTGTATTGTGTGGAGTCTTAATAAAAATGCAAAATAAAAGAAAAAACAAAGCCCATTCTTTCAACAGAAAACCAAAGAAATAGAAACGATAATAATCACCTTTTAAGGAAATAGCTTCTCGCCCAACAGATCTGTCTGTATAAGGAAAGTAGTTTTAACTTTTCTTAAGATATGTTATTAGAGTTGACTCCAAGTCAACACCTACCAACAACCTTTGGCCACAAACACTAACCAGCAAGGCAACAACTTCCTATTTAATATTTCAATTAATTTGGTCCAGCCTGGTAAAAAAATAAAAGACAGAAATCACTGTGCATTGTAGAAAAATTCACAGAAACAAGAAAATATAGAGTTTATCCCTTCGAACAGTTATGGTCATTACGGACTGACATTTAACTCTCATTCTGGGGGGGGGAAAATACATAACTTGCATTACTTTGGAGACAAGAGGGCCTCACCAGGTAAGTAACAATAGCGACCTCAACAAATCACGATGCAGCTAAATCACCAACGGGGTCTGCTTTCTCTAGTGATCTAAACTCCAAATTATAGTTGGATTTTGAGGCGAAATTGGGGAAAATGGATGCTCAATAATAATTCGTAGGAGAAGCTCCCAGAGATTGATCCTTTATACCCAATTTCGAATCTAGATGCATGATATTATGAAGGAGGGTATCAAGATTATGCTAAGAGTTAATGAAGGAAAGTATTATTCTCATTAATTAGTAAAGGAAAGTATTTGCTCGTCGTGTTTTGGATTAAGCTTCTGCAAAATCGTCTGCCACACATATTTCCTTGTACACTGTTGTGATAATTGATATACATCCCAGTTATAGAGCTCTTCTTTCAGGTTTTCACACAGGTTTAAATCCCTTTTTAATTCATTAAATTGCTTTTCAACTCCCTGAAATCGCTCAGATTCTCAGACAAGAAGGTCCCAAAGCTTCTGAGCTCCAAACGACAAAAGTGTTTCAGCCATAAGTCTCCTGCGCAACAATGCAAGTGGTAGTCAATAACGTGAATAGGATCCATCAGTTCATAATTAGGATCATATTTTTTTAAAAAAGTAACAGAATCAATATTAACTATTATGTGGAATACTTAATCCACAAATCTTTGAAGATAGACATGAAGGATATTGAGATAATTAAAATGCAAAATTCAAAATATCACACGAAAACGCTTCTCTCAAGTCTCATCTGTAAAAAGAAGTAGTTTTAGTATTTTAACCTACGTTGCATGGAATCGCCGGTGATGGCACGTTTCTCGCTCCGGAAGCGTAAGCGGGTTCGGAATCGCTCGGAACCGTCCTGAATTGTCTCGGAATCGCGATTCGTGAAATGTGGTGTTTGGAAGCACCGTGGAACCATGCGATTCACGAATGGAAGTGTGATGGTGAAGATCGAAACCGTCGATGGTTGTTTGTCACGAATGCGCTTTGTTATCAGTGGATGTGAGAAACTACTTTTTTTTTTTTTTGTCACAAATATGTAGATTAGTGCTAGATCTATGTTATGTTAGTTTAATTATGTGAGATATTGACATAAAAAAATGGATAAAAACGAAAAATTGTAAAAAACACAGAGCAAACGACGTGGTATGTTCATAGGCTCGAATTATGGGCGTTGGAATGAAGATCAATACTCAAAGCCACTAGACTAACACGAATTTTTCGGACATTTGTTGCAAATAATGCTATATGATATATTCTTTTATAAAATTGAATAAATTCTATCTAAATATATATAAACATTGTTTAATTATATTATAATATATATATATATATATATGTATATATATACACTTCTAACATGTAAGGCTTTCTAAAGTTTTAGAGAAATCTGCTTTGGCATTTCCAAACGCTTCCGTTTCCGCGTACCCGCTTCTGATTCCATGCAACTTAGGTTTTAACTCCGCTAGCTAGGGATCCATTAGAAAAGTTGATTCCAAGTCAAAACCTACCGACAACATATGGCCAAAAAGTGTTGAAGGCCATAAATTCCTATAATTAGTGGCCATAAATTGATATGTTGATCTAGGGTAATAATATTTTACCTGGTACATATTGTTCTAAGGCCTCATATCCAGTCAACATAAGGAATGTGTTGGACTTTGTAATAATCATCTCTCCTCCCATTTAATATCCATAGTCAGATTCTTTAGAGAATAGATGAATCGCAGTCCATCAGGAACCTCCTTTGATTTTCTACAGCCAGTAATTTGCAAAGTATGAAGAAGGGGCATGGAGCCTTCTTTTACTATCCACTTTTCCCACTTATCTAGTCCATCTATTTTAAGCTTCTGCAACTGAGGAAACCCACCGCCCGAGCAAACCATCCTCCTCCCACTGAAAGATTGAGACAATAAACAAACCTCTTTCAACTGAAGCAATTTCTCTAGAATTGGCATCGGATCCTTGGACAAAAAACAGTTGCTCAGACTTATGAATGTAAGGTGACAAGGAAAATGTTGCTCATCAGGTAACCTTGGCATATATATAGTCAACCGCAGCTGTTTGAGATTTACACAACTCAAAACAAATCTTTCTCTATTATTCGTGTGAACACGTTGCCATATAGTAAGAACTTCCAAGTGTCTCAATTCAGTTAGAGATGAAGAAAAGGTTTCCATTGCACACCCCTTGCTGTTGAATAAGACTGAGAGAGTCGTGAGCCTTGTTGTCTGGTGAAGATCCCTCACACTGCTATTCTTTAATGAGAAATTGTCTAGCGTTTCCAGTTTGACTAGATTACCCAATTTAATCTTTACCTCATCTTTTATCCGTGACGGTAAACAGAGGTATGTCAATTCTCGCATCTCCTTAATGAAATTGGGCATGTAGATGAAATAACTCCATTGTACATCTAGGTTTAGATAGAGCAGCTGCTTCAAGTTCCGCATAGAAGAAGGTAAATGAGATACTTGTGCCCGATATAAACTCAAATATTTCAAGTGGATTAGCAGTCCGATGCTAGAGGGTAACTCCCCTTCCTCAAACTTAGCTCCTTGGAGATCTAAAACCCTCATCAACTGTAGCCTCGTAAAGCATAATCTTGATCCCATCCAACCAAGCTCCTCGATAAACAAGAGAGATCTAATATTTAGATTCTTCAGATTCCTCTTTATAAATGTTGTTTTATCACGCCGTTGTACGACAACTCTGCGAGATAGAATGAGAGATTTAGAGTTTACAGTTGATTTGATGTGAACAAATTGTAGGAAGTTCTCTTCTTCAGCTTTAAGAAGACAAACTTCTCTCATCATATCATGCATGTGACATGTTTCAAATCTCCTAGTACTAACGTCTCTTTCAGCAATAACCATGTTTCTCTTTACCAGTTCTTCTATGTATCTATCTCCGACCTCTCGAACGGTCGCTCCATCGTAATACCTTGGCCTTGGAATTTCTTCTGCGGCCCAGTAATAAGACAATTTCTCCACATCTATTGTAAAATCTTCAGGAAATTGAGCAAAGTAGAGGAAGCACTGCTTCAAATAAATAGGCAACTCTTCGAAGCTCAGATACAAAATATGATAAACCGAACTCATATTTTTGTCATTGAAACTAGTCCCTCCAACAATGTGAGATACAATATTCTCATAGATCCTTTTCCACTCATCCAATGTGTAATGCACAACTAATAACCCGCCTAACACCTTAAGAGCCAAAGGTAACCCTCCACAATGTTTGATCATCTGCTTACCCAACTCTTCCATTTTTTTATCAACCTTATATTCTGCAATATATCATCACGATGTGAAAATATATATATATATATATATATATATATATATATATATCCATAAGAATTAGACGAGTTGGCACATATACAATTAAGAAATAACGAATTGTGATCAACCTAAGTAAAAATTTCTTGATTATGATAACAAAAAAAAAATTAATTAAATTGTCTTGAAAGCTTACCAGTAAGGTTTCTAAGATTTTCTGCATGAAAAACTATCCTTCGGAAAATTGTCCAACTCTCTTCAAGAGTTAGACAATCTGGTTTAAAGGTGAAAGAATTTGGATTTGCTCGTAATGCGACATCCTCATTGCGAGAAGTAAGTAATACTTTCCAGCCTATACAAAATATATCTCTTTTTATTTTAACTCTCTAACAAAAGGGAACATAATGCTTTATAACCAATATCTTTGCATGTATTATGAATACTGAAAAAGAGATGTTACCTGTTCCCGGTGGAAAGATTGGTTCTATCATGTCCCAATCTTCTTCTCTCCATATATCATCAAGGACAATCAAAGTCTTTCGTGTTCCCAATAATTGAAAGAGTTCTTCTTGAAGTTCTTCTTCCGTCATCTCTGACTTTATATATTCTGGCCCAACTTTTCGCAAGATCGTCTGCCAAACATACTTTCTTGTAAACTGTTGTGAAACACATACCCACGCGACCCTTGCAAAATGACTGTTTACTGTCTCATGATTAAAAACTTGTCTTGCAAGGGTTGTTTTACCAATACCTCCCATCCCGGTTATCGAAACCACTTGACTGCTATGTTCCTCCACCAAATGGCCAACCAATATCTTAACATTTTCTTCCAACCCAACAAGAACACTTTCATTGTTATTAGAAAATGTTTGTCGCATTTGCCTTTGTCTTTCTTGTAAAGACTTCATATGCACATCACTGACAATGACCTGTTGTACGCCAAGACTCTGCATATCGCTGATCACCTTAGCAATCCTCTTACTTAGGACTTCCATATCGATAGAAATTTTCCTGCGATCAGGAATAAGGCAAGCAAGTTGTCTGATACGTTTCTTGATGCCACTTGTTCTTCCTAGTTCTTCTTTTCGAAGAAAGGTTTCAATTATATCTTCTGCATCATAAACAATTTCTTTGACCTCTTTCACAGTGTTATTCACCATTGCACTTGTATGTTTCTTGGCATCTGCATCTTCTAGAAAGCACCTTAACTTGTTCAATTCACTTCTTAATTCATTAAATTGCTCTTTGACTCCTTGAAATCGATCAGATTCACGCACAAGGAGGTCCCAAAGCTTTTCGACTCCAACCGACAAAAGTGTCTCAGCCATAAGTCTTCTGTTAGCTAAACCATGAACCTAGTAGTCAGTTATCACTAGAGAAGGTCTACGAGTTCAAAAATATGCCAAATGTGGAGAGACATGCAAAATATTGAGATCAAAAAAAAAAAAAAAAATGAAAAGTAGAAAAGTTCGAAGCACGTTGTTCCACATAAACCAATTGACAAAAAGAAAAATCAAATTTATCAACATAATCTCACCTCGCTGGAAATCGCTTTAATTTCCCTTCAAATGATCTGTCTAGAGAATGAAGTTTGCGATATGTGTTTGTGTTTTTTTGTTTTTTTTTTTATTTTAGTCAGAAGATGTTTTAGTCGTCAGAAGAACTCTGCTTAAGATCCATCATAAAAGTTGACTCCAAGTCAATTCCTACAGACAAATATGTGGCCAAAAAGGCAACACTATCCAGCATCCAGCAACTTCCTACTTGCCACGTGTCATTTTACATTTCAGCTAAATTCCTCTAGCTGGGTCTTACAATGTGTTTAGTTTAGTCATAATCTTCTTTAGAAGTTTTTACACAGAAGCTTCATCAACTTCTTTAGAAGCTGGTTTAGTATAAGTAAAAACAAATTAATTCCCTGAGAAGATCCCACACAGAAGACTAAATTCATCTTAGCTGCAAAAATGTAAAATCTCTCACAGACACTTAAAGCTATGGACTGAAGAGATAACTATAACAAGACTACACAACAGATTCTACTGCTCAGAGAAGTTGGTGCTTAGCAGAACTCAATGACAATCAAAATATATTGAAGAAGACATTCGCTTGATTCTCTTAAAAAATTAAACCAAAATCATTTTGAATTCTCAACTCTTGAGATAAGAGGTCTTAACCAAATCATGTTTAATAATTCTAAACATCTGTTACTTATGTTAACAATATTGGCTACCACGAATTGAGAAACATAAATGTTCAGGTGTTTAAAGCTAGTTTTGGAAGCTAAGGAGGGAGGGACCTCCTCCACTGATAGATAAACTTGCCAGTCTGTGTTTTGGCAGAGGCAAAAGGTTTCCACTATCGTTTAGAATATTTTGCATCTTGACATATATGACGTTGTATCTCAATAACTTTCTAATAAACTCCACACACAGAAATATTAATTCAGATTTTTGATTCAGGAGGCTCAATTCCAATGATACATGCATGCAATAGTCTCATGGGTCATACATTCCAAATTCCAAGTATATTGATACATGAAATATTTAACCATGAATAGTGGACGAATATGAGTGGTCATTGCAAGAAAAGATAAATCACAATTTCAAAGTAGTAGCAAAGTTACATACCGAGATAAAGATTGTAGCAGTCAAGCCGAGTCACTTGGTAACACACAAATAAAAAACTAAATACCCAAAGAAAAATTATATGAATGCAAAAAGGACAAGCGGCAGCTCTCTGAATCAGCAAAGTAATAAATAGATTTGAGTTTGTCATACCAGAAAAACTATATCTCTCTCTTCCCAAACTCACTGACCAATACAAAAGTTAAAAAGAATTATAAAACAAAAGAATATTAAAATAATAATTTTTAATATCAAAAGAAAGAATTCTAGAAAAGAATTTGACATAAAAATAATTTCGGCTGCCAGATAAAAATATCTTATTTGTTTATTCACGAATAATAAATCTTTATAGGTTAAAAACTATACCGTAAAAAAAAAATTTAAATTTTAATAAGATGTTACTAGGATGATATGCAATAAAAAATATTTAATAAATTAGATATAATATTTCATATTTTTAAAATATAAAGAATGTTGTATCTTAATTTTAGAATATATATGTCATTATTAAACGGTTTATGGATGCATATATTTAATTTTAGTTTTATAAATAAAATTAAGTTTTATATATAGTTATTCTAAATAGTTTGTTATTGTTTCATAAGATTTTTAAAACAATAAATTAAATGTTTCCTTTAAATAAATTCAAATTTTTTTTTTTGTTATTTTGTAAATGAATAAATTTTTTCATTAATTAGTTATTAAATTAATTAAAATGCAATTGCATTTTTTTTTGTAATATACCACATGATAGTAGGGTTAAACTTCTAAGAAGTATACATAGATATAATTAACCAACATGAAGATCAAACTCATATATGTGTCTCTAACAAATCTATCTACAAACACACGCAAGTACATCATCATCATATTATCATAAGAAGACCACTGTTTCTCTGCTTTAACCAGTGTAGGAAATAAGAAAAATAGTCCCCAAAACGGGGACCAATCCACAAGGGCAAAAAAAGAATAGAACTGCGTTTTATGGTTCCTTCAATAACAATCCTGGAAAATCAAACAGGTTTCTAATACCTGAAAGTTACATACCGAGATAAAGATTGTAGCAGTCAAGCCAATTCCGTTGGCAACATACAAATAAAAGAGAATTATACTAATTGCAGAATGACATGCGCCTCAGCTCTATGAATCAGCAAAGTTATACATAGATATGAGGTTTTCATTCCAAGTCCACTGACCAAAACAGTGCAGGAGATCAAGTCTCAGTTACGTTAGACAATATAAAGCCATGTTCACGATAAGGTTTTTACAAAGAAAGCCCATAAATCAAATTGCCGAAAATTGTAACTGAATAACAATTCATATCTCTGAATGACTGATTTTGTGCTACTTGGGATAAAATATTTTACCTGTCCATGATTGCTAAGAGCCTCACTCTTAGTAGAACTTAACAGAAGGGATGTGTTTAACTTTGTAATAATCTTCTCCTCCTTCCAACAATCTCCACTTCCATTTTATGTCCATCTCTATATCCTTTAAAGAATATATGAACTGCATCCCGTCAGGGATCTTCTTTAACTTTGGACATTCCCAAATATGAAGAAGGGGCATGGAGCCTTCTTCTACTATCCACTCTTGACTCTTCCCATTCCTTCTACTATCCACTTTCATGTACATTTCACGTAAGTGCACTTACCTGAAATTGAAACATGTACAAACAAAGCTTATTTTACCCAATATTAGCTAGAATATAATAAAGGCATAGTCTGGAGATCAAGGTCTCACAAGAACAACGATGAATCAAATTGCCCAAAATTTTTAACTGAATAACAATTCCTTTTTTGGAATGACTGATTTTGTGTACCCTCTCTGTACATATAGTCCCGTCAGCAATTGCTAAGAGCCTCATTCTTGGCTGACGAATTCAATAGAAGGAATGTTTTTGAATTTCCCATAATCTTCTCCTCCTTCTGACAATCTCTCTTTCCATTCCTGGCCCATTTTTAGATTCTTTAAAGAACAGATGAATCGCAGCCCATCAGGAAGCTTATTTAATTTTGGGCAATTCACAATTTTAAGAGTATGAAGAAGGGGCATGGAGCCTTCTTCTACTATCCACTCTTCCAACTCATCTAGTCTAAATAAGTCTATATTTTGCAATTGTGGAAACCCAACAGCAGGAAGCTCCTTTAATTTTGGACAAGCCAAAATACGCAGAGAATGAAGAAGGGGCATGGAGCCTTCTTCTACTATCCACTCTTCCCATTCCTCTAGAAACCATAATGATAGCTTCTGCAATTGTGGAAACCATGCAGCACAAATCTTCGTTAATTTTGGACACTCATTAATCATGAGGGAATGAAGAAGGGGCATGGAGTCTTCTTCTATTGTCCACTCTTCCCACTCATATAGTTTATATAATACTAGCTCGTGCAATTGTGTAAACCCACCAGAAGGAACATGAATCTCCTTTAATTTTGGACATCCCGAAATATTCAGCGTATAAAGAAGGGGCATGGAGCCTTCTTCTACTATCCACTCTTCCCACTCATTTAGTCCCTTTATTGAAAGCTCTTGCAAGAGAGGAAACCCACCGACCGAGCAAACCATTAGCCTCCCGCTAAAAGACTGGTCCGCTAATGTAACCTCTTTCAGCTGAACTAATTTCTCTAGAATCGGCATCGGATCTTCCTTCAAAAAACAATTCGCTAGAGTTATGGTTGTAAGGTGTGAAAGGAACTGTTGTTCATCAGGTAACTTTGGCATATATATATTCAACGTCAGGTTTTTTAGATGAACGCAGTCCAAAACGAATCCTTCTTCGTCATCATCATTCCTGGAACCCTGATATATTGTAAGATCTTCCAAGTGTCTCATTTCTCTTAGAGATGAAGAGAGAGTTTCCAGAGCACACCCCTTGCTTTCGATTTCAATAGAGAGACTCCTTAGCTTTGTCATTCGCTGAAGATCCTTCACACAACTATGCTTTGTTGAGAAATTCCTCAACGTCTCTAGGTTGATTAGATTATCCAATTCCATCTTTGTTTTATCGTGCATCTCCCGCGGAAGATAGAGGAATACCAACTCTCGCATCTCTTTCATGAAATTGGGCATGTAGATTGGATATATACAATAACGGAAAAGTAAGCTTAAATAGAGCAGCTTCCTCAGGTTCCGCATAGATGAAGGTAGACGAGATACGTTTGCCCCACGTAAACTCAAATATCTCAAGTGTATAAGATTCCCAATGCTAGAAGGTAATTTCCCTCCTTCAAACTCTACATTAGAGAGATCTAAAACCCTCATCAACAATAGCCTTGTAAACCATAAACTTGAACCAGCATGACGGATAAACAAGAGAGATCTAAGTTTTGGATTCATCATCTCCCCTTTCGGATTATATCTTTCATGATGAAGCATGTGTACTGCGATTCTGCGAGACTTACAAGGAGACTGAGAGTTTGTAGTATCAACAACCTGTACGAAATTTTCTTCTTCAGCTTTACATAGACAAACTTCTCTCATCATGTCATGTAAGTGACATGTTTTAAACTTTGACGTCAACTTATCCCTTACAGAAATCACCATGTTTCTCTTCACCAATTCTTCTATGTATCCATCTGCAACATTTCGGATACTTGCTCCATTGTAATACCTCGGCTTTGGTATTCCTTCTGCAGCCCAGTAGTACGATAACTTTTTAACACTTATTTCGTAATCTTCTGGGAAATGAGACAGGTAGAGGAAACATTGCTTCAAATAAACAGGCAGCTCTTCAAAGCTCAGAGATAATATATGATAAACCGAACTGATATTTCTGTCGTTGAAGCTAGTCCCTCCGGTGATGTGAGATTTAATATTCTCATATATCCTTTCCCACTCATTTAATGTGTGTTGGCAAGCTAACAACCCTCCTAACACCTTAACAGCCAATGGTAGTCCTCCACAATGTTTTATCATTTGCCTACCTATCTCTTCGAATTCTAGAGCACCTTCAGTTTTTGCACAACATCATCATGAATTTGGGCTTTAAAAGAAAGACATGATGCATAAAAAGAGATTTTATATTTTTTGAGAACTTACTTGTTGGTTCTTTCAAAGGAAATGTTATCCTTCGGAAAAGTGTCCAACTTTCTTCGAGAGTTAAACATTCTGGTTTAAAAATGACACATGTAGGATTTGCACGTAATGCTACGTTTTCGTTGCGAGAAGTAAGTAATACCTTCCATCCTGCAATATATATTTTAAATTTTAAGCAAAACAAAATCATATCACGAGAGTATGCCTTTTCAACTTCAATATTTTTCTTAATCAAAGCGTAATATATGTAGAAAAATATGAATCTTAAGATGCCACCTTTTCTTATTGGAAACGCGGGCTTTACTATGTCCCAATCTTCTTCTTTCCACATATCATCGAGAACAATCAATGAATTGCTGCTTTCCAACACTCGGAAGAGTTTGTCTTGAAGCATTACTTCACTCATATTTGAGTCCCTTTGTTCATTTTGATTTGAACTAAGCTGCTGCAAGATCGTTTGCCAAACGTCTTTCCTTGTAAACTGTTGTGAGATACACACCCACGCAACTCCATCGAAATGTTTTTTTACCATCTCATGATTAAAAACTTGTCGAGCAAGAGTAGTTTTACCAATACCACCCATCCCGATTATAGAAACCACTTGACTTCTACCTTCCTCCACCAAATAGCCAACCAGTTGCTCAACATTTTTCTCCATGCTCACAAGATGATCTTCATTATCGCTAGAAAATGTTTGTCGCATTTTCCTTTGTCTTTCTGTTAGAGATTGTGTATCCCTAGCAATGACACCAAGATTATTCATATCGCGAATCACATTAGAGATCCTATTACTTATGGCTTTCATATCGAAAGCAAGCCCCCTGCGTTTGAAAAGCCTTCTCATAGCGTTCCCGTTGCAACTTGTTTTTCCAAGTTCTTCTTTCAAAAGAAAGGTTTCGATTATATCTTCCGCATCATAGACAATCTCCTTGATCTCTTTCACAGTGTTTCTCACCATTGCACTTGTATGTTTCTTGGCATCTGCATCTTCTAAAAAGCACCTTAACATCTCCAGATCTCTTTTTAATTCATCAAATTGCTCGTTAGCTTCCTGAAGTCGCTCAGATTCTCGGACAAGGAGGTCCCAAAGCTTCTCGACTCCAAATGACAAAAGTGTCTCAGCCATGAGTCTCCTGCTTAACCAAGTAGAAATCAACACTCACTAGATTAGGTTCCCTGAGTTTACAATTCAGATATTATTATGCAGAATTTACATAATAATAAATATATATATAACTAGGGTGGAATGTTACAATCCGTAGATCATTCTATAGAGACAATAACATTACATTACTAAAAATTTATAATTTTTTTGTGCAAACACTATAAATATAAAAATGCACACAAAGATCCGAGAACTAGGTTAGACATAAAAACTAAAGAAAGAAAAGTAATAAAATCAACATGACTCACCTTTTCTGGAAATCGCTTTTTGATCCAATCAATATTTTAGAAGAAGAGAAAGTGTGAGTTCTCTTTGTGTTTTTAGGCTTTTAGCTAATAGATTGAGTAGAGAATAGTTGACTCTTATCCGACGACCAGCTGTTGTGAAAATGAATGGCTATAATTTATATAAGCAATAATTGAAGCCATATTATCACTTGTCTGATTACATTTGTTCCACACAACAACAAAAAAAAAATATCTGTTTAATAAAAATTGGATTTTAATTTCATTATCGGATATTTGTGTACGGCAATGTTTCCATAAAAAATTTACCGTTGATTATTGATGGCACATTTCTGTCGGTAGCTTTGATTAGGCTATGTACGATTCTAATCTAGAGAATACTTGAGCTTTTAGTAACCAAAATCCATAGGAATAGTTGAGCTCATCTCCAAGTCCATAGGAATAAGCTCAGGTTCATCAACCTCCAATCCGTTATGGATATATATATGTAGCAATATAGATTTTTGAAAAAAAAAAAAAGAAAAACAGTATTTATGAAAAACATGATCAACAACATGTATTTTTGTTATTTCGTATGGTAGTCAAACAGAAGCAAAAAGCTTGATTTGGAACCAAAATACATCAAGACAATGTGAAAGGGATTAGTATATTATAAGGACTACATTCTTATCACAACCCAATAGAAAATATATAAAAATTGTCATTTTCTTTCTCTCAATTATATTTTAAAATTGGGGAAGGAATATTTTACCTGGTTGTTGCAGTCTATATTATTGGGTCATGTGCATTGGAGGTTTCTCACCTAGATTCTCAGCAATATTAAAAACAAAAATAATAAAAAATTGAGAGATGAGAGAGAAATGATTCTCATATGAGAAACCATGAGATACTTGTCTCACACATGACATCATTCTATTGATTTTGATTTATTTTTTATTTTTTTTTTAATTTAAAACAAAAATTAAATTATATGAAATCTATTAAAATAATATATCTGAGAAACTTTTACAAATTTTACCAATGCACATGCTCTTAAAGAGATTCGTATGTAATATAATCAATTTTAAGTTTTAACAAAAGGAAACTTTTTGGACTTAGTAATCTGTAACAATTTCTCCTGTCATTCTTTTTTACTTTTGATACGGATATGGAGTGGTGTCAAGGAAGTGATAAAATCTCACCTGTGAATTCCATTAACTTAGGAAAACTATATACACCAAGAGCAGAGCCGGACCAACGAAATCCGGGACCCCATAGGCTGATAGAAAATTTGTTTTTTCTTTTATAATAATTGTTGTGAAAATGATCATATTGACATGTTATAGATCTCCACATAATTTCTCCTCGGAAACATTCTTGTGGAGTTAAACATCTGAGTTTTGCCTAGCAGATGCTGGATATTCATGTAAACCAACACCCTCGTAAAGATCAGCAGTAAGTGCTCCCGACCTGCAAAAAGGGAAACCTTTCTTTATATTAGATTCTAAGCTGTGTTGCTTTATATTTTGTCAAAAATATTTGATTCACTGAATCAGCAAAGGTATAGATATGATTTTCTCGTACCAGAGTTCTTGAAAACCGTCTCTCCCTCTCTCGAGAAACATACTAACGAAACTGTGCAGGAGATCAAGTCTCACTTAGACAACACCTTCACCACGACTCCTCATGTAATTCATCCATCATTATATTCCGAGCACAAACTATATTTCACTTTCCCTAAAAATGAAAACCAACATTGCTAAGCTGTGTTCACGATCGAGTGGAGAGTCTTAGTAAAATCGAACGAGAGGAATGTGTTGGACTTTGTAGTAATCCTCTCCTGCTCTAGACAATTTTTCTTTGAATTCCAAATGATCTGTCTGGATTTTCAGATCCTTTAAAGAATAGATGAATTGCAAACCATTAGGAAGCTGCTTTAATCTTTTAAACTGACTGATAGACAAAGTATGGAGAAGTGGCATGGAGCCTTCTTCTATTATCCACTCTTCCCATTCCTCTAATCCATAGAAGTCAAGCGTATGCAATTGGGAAACCCACCGCCTGAGCAGACCGTTCTCCTTACACAGAAAGATTTATTCGAGAAACTAACCTCTCTCAAATGAAGCAACTTCTCTAGAATCGGCATGGGATCCTCTTCCAAACGACAATAACTTAGAGATATGGTTGTAAGGCGAGAAGGGAAGTGTTGTTCATCAGGTAACTTTGGCATATATGTACTCAACGTCAGACTTTTGAGATGAACGCAATCCAAAACTAATCCTGCTTCATCATTTTTCCGGTTGTGATATATAGTCAGATTCTCCAAGTGTCTCAATTCACTTAGGGCTGAAGATAAAGCTTCCACAGTACACCCGCCATCGAATAAGATACAGAGAGTCCTAAGCCTTGTCATTCCGTGAAGATCACTCAAACTGCTACTCTTTGTTGAGAAACTGTCCAACGTCTCCAGGTTGACTAGATTACCCAATTCCATCTTTACCTTATTATGTATTCTCCGTGGAAGAGCGAGGTATGTTAATTCTCGCATCTCTTTCATGACATTGGGCATGTAGGTTGAACAATACTCCATGTCTACAAATAGGCTTAGGTAGAGAAGTTGCTTCAGATTTCGCATGGAAGATGGTAGATAAGATACTTTCGCGAGATATAAACTTAAATATCTCAAGTGGATGAGCTTTCCAATGCTAGAAGGTAACTTTCCTCCTTTAAAACTAACACCAGAGAGATCTAAAACCCTCAACAACTGTAGCCTGCCGAATAACAAACCTGAACTAACCAAAACCTTCCACCAATCATCCTTGACAATCAAGAGAGATCTAAGTTTTGGATTCATCATCACCTCCTCCAGATGATATTTATTAGTAGCGAGTCTGCGAGATTTAAAAGGAGCTTTAGAGTTTGCAACTGATCTCCCACGAGAAATTTGTAGGAAGTTCTCTTCTTCAGCTTTAAGCAGACAAACTTCTCTCATCATGTCATGTAAGTGACATGTTTCAAATCTTGAAGTATCACTGTCTCGTTCAGAAATCACCATGTTTCTCATCACCAATTCTTCTATATATCCATCTGCGACACTCGTTGGTCGCTCTATCAAAATACCTCGGCCTCGGTATTTCTTCTGCAGCCCATAAATAGGACAATTTCCGAACAGATATTGTAAAATCTTCTGGGAAATGGGCAAGGTAGAGGAAGCAGTGCTTCAAATAAATAGGCAGCTCTTCAAAGCTTAGATACAAAATATGATAAACGGAGCTCATATTTCTGTCATTGAAGCTTGTCCCTCCAACGATGAAAGATCCAATATTATCATATACCCTTTTCCACTCACTTAATGTGTGTTGGGCAGCTAACAACCCTCCTAACACCTTAATGGCCAATGGTAGTCCTCCACAATGTTTGATCATTTTCTTGCCCATCTCTTCCATTTCCACATCAACTATAAATTCTGCACATCATCACAATGTAGTATTTGGGCTTTGAAATCAAGATATGATGCAACTAAATGTAAAGGAAGTTTCACAATTTGAGTAACCTAAAAAAAAAAAAAAAAAAAAAAAAATCCTGAAAGCTTACCAGCTGTATCTTTTCTAGGAAATGCCATCCTTTGGAAAAGTGTCCAGCTTTCTCCAGGGTTTAGGCATTCTGGTTTAAAAGTGACACATGTTGGATCTACATGTAAGGCCACTCTCTCATTGCGAGAAGTTAGTATTACCTTCCATCCTGCAATGTATGTTAACAAAAAAATATATATATATCACATGTGTATTCCTTGTCGTGTTCTATATATTTCTTAATCAAAGGTTAGTGTGAAAGTTTAAGAATAAGATGTCACCTTTCTTTGATGGAAACACAGGCTTTATTCTGTCCCAATCTTCTTCTTTCCACATGTCATCCAAGACAATCAGTCATATTTGAGTATATTTGCTCATCATGTTTTGGACTAAGTTTCTGCAAGATCGTCTGCCACACATATGTCCTTGTAAACTGTTGCGAAATACAGACCCACGCGAGTCCTACAAAATGACTTTTCACCATCTCATCATTAAAAACTTGTCGTGCAAGGGTAGTTTTGCCAATACCGCCCATCCCAGTTATAGAAACTACTTGAATGTTATCTTCTTCCACCAAATAGCCAATCAATTTCTTCATGTTTTCTTCCAGTCCAACAAAATCGCTTTCTTTGTCGTTAGGAAACGTTTTTCGCATCTCCCTTTGTCTTTCTTGTAGAGGATGTAGTGAATACTCGCCACCATCGACAATCATCTGTTGCACTCCAAAACTCTGCATATCACGGATCACCTTGGAGATCCTCTTACTTATACCTCCCATATCTGAAGCAACTTTCATGCGATCTACTAGGATACAAGAAAGTCTTCTCATACGCTTCTTGATTCCACTTGTTTTACTAAGCTCTTCTTTTAATAGAAATGTTTCGATTATATCCTCTGTGTCTAAAACAATTTCTTTGATCTCTTCCACAAAATTTCTCACCGTCTCACTTGCAAGTTTTCTAGCACATGCATCTTTCAAGAACGACCTAAGCAAGTTCAAATTACTTTTGAGTTCGTTGACTTGCTCATCAACTCCCTTAAATCGATCAGATTCTCGGACAAGGACGTCCCAAAGTTTCTGAATTCCAAACAACAAAAGTGTCTCACCCATAAGTCTCCTGCTAAAAAAGTAGAAGTTAATTATCAACTTTAGAATAGGTTTTGAAAATTTACAAAATCATGATACTATTTTTGTGAAATCCTAACCCACAGATCTTTGACGAAAGGCATGAATAGTACTAAGACAATAAAATTGCAAAATACAAAAGATGGAAACGCACCTTCTTCCACGGAAAACTAAAAACAAAGAAACGTAGTATGATCAACAATATAATCACCTCCTGGAAATCGCTTCTCGGCCAAACAGATCTGTATAAAGTAGGCGATGTGTTGTTTAAGTCAATACCTACTGACAATCTCTGGCAAAAAAAAAACAAAAAAGGCAACAACACCATCAAGCACCCAGCAACTACCTAATTGCCACGTGGGGATCATTACAATGTGTTTAGTCTTCTCATAATATAAAATTTATTATCTTCTTTAGAAGTTTTTACACAGAGACAAGATAACATGATTATTATATAGAAGCACTAAAGCAGTGCCAGAGATTGCTACTATCAGTACCAGCATCAATCACTTGGTGACATAATGCTAAAAAAATGCCCTGAGAAGGGAAAATCATACAGAGGAATAAACTCATCGTAGCTACGACATTTAAAAGCTAAGAACAGAGGAACTAAGAAGAAAGCGACAGAGCTCTCTTGTTCTCTGTTGCTTTCATCTGTTACGGCCCTGAGAACAATCTCCATGTCCGGCCTGAGCCGCAAGATAACCCACACAACTAACACATATCGTGTCTTAAGGATTTATCCTGTGACGATTTGAGTACTCATCTCTCTAATCTTGACTCCCACTTAATCGGAATAAGATGAAAGAAATTATGAACTCCGAGAAAAACGACGTCGCTCAAGGTTTCATCCGATGAAGATCGTACTAGGGTTTTAGAGAACACGGCAATCACCGATCAGAAGTAAGGCGGAGGTTGAACCACGACTATCACTTACTCAGTACTCATATGACCAACACTTGCCAAACGCCAAGCACAGATAAGTGTTCCAAGACCCAACGTTTTATGTACGGAACCACTTCGCTTTGTGGGATATGATTTCAGAGCACCAATATCTGATATTTAGGGTTTTGTTTAACCAACGGACTACGCTAGGGTAATCATATTCTTCACAGTTTCTCGATGACCATTGTATTGAATCATTTGTTTATTTTTGCAAAGAGTATCTTACAGAAGACATTCCACAGTGGAATGATAAACTTGATAATGGTGGTCGATTTCGTTTAGAATATGAAAATAGTTTATTCGTTTAGTCATTTCAATTTGTGGTTGGGTGGCGGATTAAGTGTTTTAGTTGATAGATCCTCAATGGAGAGAGCTACCTAAGCTTTTCACTTTCATTTTCTCATGATTTTAGATGGTACTAAAACAAAAGTAACATCTTCTTTAATAAGAAAAGCATATGACCAATATGAAGACCAAACTCATATATGTATCTCTAACAAATATCTATCTACAAACACACGCAAGTACATCATCATCATATTATCATACTGTTCTTTTTTGCTTTAACTAGTAAAGGAAATAAGAAAAATAGTCCCCGAAACGGGGACCAATCCACAAGGGCAAAAAAAGAATGAACTGTGTTTTATGGTTCCTTCAATAACAATCCTGGAAAATCAAACAGGTTTCTAATACCTGTAAGATGATCCAGACTGTGGCGGTGCTGGTGGGAGCCTGTTTGGCGTGGTGCGACGGGAGCTGCCACCAGATCCAGAAGAATCCTCACCGTTCTGTGCTGGATCACTGTAACGACGGCTATGGCCGCCAGATCCATATCTCTTCAATGAGTCAGGTCCATTAGCAGCTGCGTTAAACGCATTCATCCAGTCCTCTCCTGAAGCCCCGCCATTGGTTCTCGGGCTGCTTTCTGCAAAAAAAAAGAACAAATACAGACGACCACAAAAACGAATCAATTCCATGCATTTTCCGTTACATACTAGCACAATATTGAAATGGTAGATGAGTGTGTATATATTATATACCCGTGCCACTATTGTCAGACCAGCTTGAAGCAGCAGCTGCTCTGTTATCGTGAATGCTAAGCTGTCTTGTGAGCTTTGAAAGAAGAGAGGACTGCTTCTGGTAACGGTCTCTTCGTCTTTTGACATTCTGATCCTCTTGAATTAATGATTCAATCCTCTCATTACCAATTGCGCTGCAGATCAATGGAAAGGAAAGGAGGGACAAATAAGCACCACACCACAGTATTGAGTATACAGTTATACACATTCGGCAAGGATGAGAAGAAACCTGATAGAACTGTAAAGCTGATTCAGCATGTCTTCCTTTGATTTCTCTACTTGACAAAGAACAACAGCCTGTTGTATGTAGCCACGGTTTTAGTAATATGATCAAGTATTAAAGAACGAGATGGACATGGGAAATTAAAGATTCACAAGAAAAACTTAATAGTTTCCTACCTTTGGAACATTGGCAGCTAGACTGTTGAGAACAGCTTCAACGTAACCCCGTACTTCTTGGGACATCCACCGCAATTCCTCTTCCGGGTCAACCGGTTTCCTAACCATCTTATCCTGAAAAGGGAAAGAAAATCAGACAACAAAAGAAAACAAATTTACCACCACTCCAGGAAACACACTGTCTTACATGCCCAAACAAAGCTATCTTCAACGTTTAGGTATTACGAAATCTTAACCCATCAAGTACGACACAAAGATATCAGTTTTTATGGCAAACACTTTATCATCAAGCTAATGGTACTAGATTAAGATCAGCTATCACATATTTTGCGAAGATTCAATTTTTAAGGGAAAGGGGAAAAATCATGGGATAAGCATATAGTTTCCTCGTTTGACTTACAAGTGAACCTTCTGAAAGACTTTGTCTCATGGAAGCGCCAGCCACTTGGCCTCCTCGGGCCTGGATAACCTTTTGCAGCTTATTTATCCATTCATTCTTATCAACCATGCTCTCAGCCTTGAGAATCAGCGCATTGTGAGCTGCAACATATAACGGCTTTTAAAATTTGCTCATATAAAAGAGAATAGAGAATTAGATTATCGCTTGACATACCTTTAAGTACAGTCTTATATGGAACCCGGCAGGTTATCTTAAATACAAGGCCTGGTCCTTTTGAATCAGGTCCATTTGATTTCTTATCTTTGGAGCTCTTTGATTTTTCTCCTTCATCATCAGAAATTTCTTCGATACTGCATTCCTGAGCAGATTAACAGAGTTTTATGAGGCAAAAATTGAAAAGTGTACCTAAATAAAACAAAAAGCCTAAATAATATTTATGGAACATGGAGCATCCACATTTTCTCATCAGCAGTAAATGGTAAATAAACTGTTTTGCGGTGTAAATTGCAAGTAATCATCAGTCTGCTCAAAGGACCAGGTGGAAGAGCAACATAAATATGAAAGCCTATCAACACTCTCTTAATTGCAGTTACATCTTCGACTTCCACCAACAAAAAAGTAAGTACTTCAAAAGAGAATAATACCTCCAAAGTTACAGTGCCGCGGAAGTTTCGTTCTTCTTGCTTTTTCGTATAACCAAGCTGGAGAAAGGTAAATGCAATGGCAGATCACATTAATAACAATTATAAAAAGATCTTAAAAAAGAAAACAAAATTGAAAGGGAAAGTATAGTGCTAGCATTACAGTTACAATATAAGTTCATCTCTTTTAATATATAAGATCTGAAGAATATTGTGACAACACTAACCTTTCCAGTTTTTTCATTCAGAACAAACCATCGCCTACCCCATCCATTTGTCTTTGCACTTTTCTTCATTAAGTACCCTGCACGACAGCAACTTAATGTTGAAGACCTTGGAAGTTGGTTTTTATAACAAACTAAAACCACGAAAACCCATCCTACACCATGGTCAAGGCTAAGTGGCAGACAAAAAAGAAGATCGCAAAATTGGACAAGATAAGCTTCGTCGATGGTTTGATATCAAAAAATAATATAACGAAAGGCTGATCCTACACCAGTTCAATGCTTAAATGACAGAAAGGAAATATAAAAGAAGAAGAAATCACGCAATTGAACTGTCAGATAACCTTAAAAACAGTAAAAGCATGCAGATTCAAGGGAAATGGATAGTGAGCAAAAATAATATTTTGGGCAGCCACTGTAGAAATGTGTAAGAATAAATACCTGCTGTTATCTCCCCCTCAGGTCCAGCAGTCTTCAGACCAGACACCTCCGGAGTCTCTTTATCTTTATCTTTATCTTTATCTTGCGGCATTAATTTGTCTCTTAATGATTTTAAGCTACCACCAGTTGATGGGCCATCAGGCTGAGGACTAGTTGCCTGAATTACGAGCAGAAAACAAGAATTGTTACATTATGAACTAATCATATATAAAACGTAGAACGCACTATCCAGTTTTGCTCGTAAATCCAGATTGATTTTGAGATAAAAGCATACCCTGTTTAAGAGAGACTGCTCTGCATCTTGTCCCTTTTTAGAGGAACGACCTTTTAGCTCCTCCTCACGACGTTGCCTTTCCATTCTGATAAAGATAGTAAACCGTACAGCCAAAAAGCGAAAAGAATAGTGAGATATGCATCACAAACGAACTTGTAACATGTATATTGTATATATCATGACCTGTGCGACAAATGCTGCAGTTATGGGACTATTTAAAAGGGTCAAATTTGTGACTCTAATGTAAGCATTCTGAAACATAAATGTTCATTTCACAGGCAAACATAAAAAATTAGCTGGACACTCACAAAAGTAAATCCATTTAAAATGTTTAAAACTGTTAATAGATTAAAAGATAGGGAAATTAAGACAATTATCTGCAATTTTGAGTATGATAACGCCACTCGAAATGACAGCCAGAAGGCAAAGAGGGAAGCTGATGTTACCTTCTTTGTACGAGGCGGATGAAGTGCTGAGGAGGTACAAACGCACGCTCCATATCAACTAGTGCAACTACCATCTTCTTAGCTTCACTCTTGAATCCATCAAGTGCCGCACTTGCTATAGCTACAACCTGGTTAACGGTAAATTAAGAACAGGCACAGCTGTTACGAAAATGAAAAATGATACTGAATGAGCAGTGAAAAATATTATTACCTCTCTCTTAAAAGGAGGATATCTCCCAAGACCAGGTGTGGCATTCGCGGAAGCTGAAACTATGTCAACAAGCACTCGGTGAACCTAATAAAACGTTCAGACCATATTAGCTGAGTAACAAATGAGACAGTAAGGAACCAGGTTGGAATATCTCAGAATAAAAATGAACCGTGAAAATATTTATAGTCAGGTTGAGTAGGACTTTAATAAGACTAGATCAGGAGAATTCAAATATCATCGTGACTAAATTTCACTATATAGTAAATTTCTAAATTACAATCCTAAGCAGCTCAAATAGGAGGGAGACAGCACCAGATAAGCTGTAAACGCTAAGATGGACACACCTCATCAACACATAGTCGTGCTGGGTCTTTAGCCAACTCAAGAACAGTCTTTATTAACGATCTCAACCCTTTTTCTGGAGATATAAGATAAGGTTGATAACCATCTGCCTCTAACACGATCTGAAATAATTGGCAAATCAATCTGTCAAACTCCAGTCTACAACTTTTACTTGTTCATAGAATCCGGGTCAAGAATATTTAAAAACCCACCCTTTTGACATTGTTCAAGTCAAAATGTCTATCCAATGGAAGCTGCTTGATACGGTTGGGGAAATTGCCTTCAAAACTTGCAACAACTTTCCAACCACTTCCCTGAAACAAACTTTTGTTAGAGAACAAAATTCATCAAAGTCCACATGAAAGCCACAACCACAAGGCATGCAATTCCAAAACTTTTCCAGTGAAACATATGACACAAATCCTATATAAATTACGTGAAATCCAAAATGATATAAGATGATCTTCATAAACCTCTAAATTGTCTACATTAAAACAGCACCACACGTTCCATTACAACTAGAAAATGAAAAGGAAAATATGATAGAAGATACTTACTTCACCACCAGCCAAATGAAGAAGAAATTTGTCCTCAAACTCTCGACAAAGCTCCAAAGCTATTGCCCTTGTGCCTTCAGCACTGCTAACCAGTTGTTCACCAAGCCTTGCTAATTCGTCCTGCACTATTTGAGACTTACCCTGGAGTCTGTGCATGGAAGAAAGGAATTAGTTCAGGATTTTCAAAGAACCAAAATCATTACCCTGAAAAATCATCCAAAAAAACTAAAACAAAAGACAGTCATCACATTTTGGGAGAGAAAGGAAACATATCAGCTTAACAGAGGATGAGAATTGACCAAAAGACCTTGCAAGCAAGAGTTCTTATTTGCAGAATTTGGTAATGATGGGGGATAAAACTGGCCCCTATCCGTTTTCAGATTACTATTTCCTCTTGTGCAACTTTCTTTTTAGCTTTCTCTTCCTTTGAAGATTTTGCCATTTGGTTTATTTCAATTTGTTAAACACTGTTCCTTTCCCTTGCACTTGCAAATTTAACAGAACGGTTCAATTCTTGACTTTTAGGTAGATTTTCATCTACTAAATCCATTAAAGATATTAATTTTTTCCTTTTCCCAAACTAAGTATCCACCTGGTCCCAATATATGCTGCTTAAAAAAAGACACAAGGACAAAGCCTTTCAAAATATCTCATGAAAAGTGCGTTAATGATGCTGGGAGCTGGAAAGTCTAGCTAACTAAGCCTAAAGAATGACTTTGACTTCAAAGAAACAAAACAAATTGGCTTTCATGGAGAAAATTATAAGTCTTCCCTAAACTACCAGTACCTAGAAGTAGGAAAACAAACAATCAATTTTTCATTTGCAATTATGACATATAAAAGCAAAGATATGGAGAGAGGAAATACCCAGTTAAGATATTTGGAAGCCTTAGCTTCATTCTGCTACGAATCTGGCTAGCAAGGGTATCCACCAGGGCAATTCTTCCAAGTTTGCTTTGTGGAGCACCCGTCAAAATAGATTTAAGACTTTCACTCTCAGCACGCCAAGCAGTTTCTAAAGAGTTCTCACTGCCTCCAGACTGTGCTGATGCAATTGAGACAGATTGGCCAATAAGTGCAACCCATGGAATATCAGTTGTTTTTGGAGGTCCTTGATTTGACAGAAGAGCCTGAACTGCTGCAAGGGATTTTGGGTTCTCTGCTGCCTGATCAATTTTGCTGATAATTCCTACTGTTCTAGTACCTATAAATATGGAATGATGTTACTTTTCTTCTGTTATAGTATACAGTAAAATTCAGATCCAATGGTTTAATCCAAATATAGTAAGGTCACCACAGTAGTTGAGAAGTATAATGAAGGGTCTATATAATAGAAGTGTCTATATACTCACTCTCTGGATCATACTCCTTTGCGGTCTTCAGGGCTCGAGATGACGAAATTTCGGATGCCTGGCTAGCAGGTACAACAACCAGTAATATGGCATCGTTGTGTTGTGCATGTTCACCAATCTTGAAAAGAGAGGAAATAAACAAATTACAAAATGATAATGAATCGATGTTGCCCTACAGCCAGAATGCTGGATAAAAAATATTGAAAATCTCCATAGTTGACAGGTGGACTGGGGGATGACAAAGGTTTCAAGAAGTTCCTAATCTTACCATAGAATCGTCTACAATTCGCTGGTCCAGTCCAGGCAAATCAATCAATTTCAGGGGTGGAGCTGCAGTTAAAAGGGCACAAATATGTTATGATTATTGCAGAAAGCAGTAAGAAAACAAATGATATGTGTTTATTCATGTTTCAAGGAGGACACTTATGTCGGACCTTCATCCAAATATATAATCCAATTACCACAACTTAGCATCAGATTCTAAACAAAAGAAGCTGAAGCACTATGTGCAATAAGACTCAGTGATAAAAACTTATTACAGCTGATCTGTTCACTGATGTAGAGGACATTCCCCGACTTAGGCTTTGATAATATGGATGTTCCAATAAATAGATTCACATTTATGATTGTGCAAGTAAGAAAGGGCTTACCTGTGCTGGTACGAAGTTTTAGGTATATTTCATCACGACCCCTTCCTGAGGCGCCTTTGCTAAGCCTATCTTGTAGAGAATGTCTTAGGGCACCTATAACACACACATTCAAAACAAACGGAATATTTAGTCAAACATTAATCTTATGCATTGTATCTTACACGCAGAAATAACTTCACAAATCATTGCTAAATTGCATATGTGCACATGGGGAGCCTTACTTGCAGAAACTTGTTGATTTTTACTGTCAATTTGTAAGATTATTGCCTTGCTGCTCAGTGATTCTTCCCTACTCAAGTCAATGATTATAGGAGCCCGCGTAGCACCATTCTCACCCGTCGGCTATCCATAGTAATTGTAGCAGACAGGCATAACAGAAAGTGATTACTTTAAGAGAATGTATCAGCCAGTAGATCGCACACTCAATACACAACTTACCAGAACTGGATGCCCAATTAAGCTATTCAAAACTGCAGACTTTCCAGCTCCCTGATCCACCAAGAAGAGTGAAATAACTTCAGTCTAAGCATAAGAAATGTTCTTTTCCAAGCCTAAC
This sequence comes from Camelina laxa, assembly GCA_024034495.1. Taxonomy (NCBI): domain Eukaryota; kingdom Viridiplantae; phylum Streptophyta; class Magnoliopsida; order Brassicales; family Brassicaceae; genus Camelina; species Camelina laxa. The sequence continues at coordinate 2,356,356 of CM043883.1, forward strand.
AAGTTCCAATCACAAGCACAGAGGAATATATTCTTCTGTCTTCCAACGACGATCTAATAAGAAGAACACATACACTTTCTAAAATAGATTTCTTATAGTTTCAAATACCAAACACATCAACCTTCTCTCCTAAAGCAATACCTCCCAGGTTTTATTCTCATAGAATCAAACAATCCCTTATAGAGAGAAACACCAAATCAAGCTACGAACGAAGACTACATCCTACCAAACTCCTAGGTTACAGGAACAATCATACAAACCTCATCGAGATCCACAAGATCCACGATATGGCAACCAAAATCTACACTCGATCACAGCATAAAACTAACACACAAACACCAAATACAACCACATCGAAGAAACAGATAAAGGAGAGGAAACTCACCACATTCCCTAGGGCAACGACGTTGAGATTAGTAGCCGGCCGTCTAGAAGAAGAGGTCTCATCGGGATCTTCGTCAGCGAGCACCGACGCCGCTTGTCTCATCGAATCCGAAAGCTGAGACAACTCATCGATCGCCTCCATCGTAACTTCCACAGCGAATCAAGAGGTAGAATAGAGTACGAGATCTGGACGAAGAAAGGGAGAAGCTAGATCCGACGAGAACCAATATCGGTAGCCAGATGCGGTGGATTTTTCCGGTGATGGGGTTACCGGAATTTCGAATTCGGTGGCGACGGTGCTAAGCTAGGATTTGTTTTTTCTTTTGTGTGTGTTTGTGTCTTCGTCGGGGAGAGAAAGGGCGAAGACGGGTAATATAACTTAACACATAAGCACGTAAGCATTTAACAATATTTTCAAATTACATAAATGTTGCAAATTATTAATAAGTGTTTTTTTTTTATTGAAAACTATCATAAATATTGAAAACTATCATAAATGTTGGGAATTTTTTTTTTTTTTTTTTTGATAACCCTATTGTCGTTAAAAATATCCATATTTATATTTATAAATGTGAAAGCGTGCTCCGTGAGCATTTTCTCCCGGAGGATGCGGCTTTGATTGGGGCTCTACCTTTGGGTAGTTCTCAAATAAAAGACTCGTTTGGTTGGCATTTTACGAAATCCGGTAAGTACACAGTTAAATCAGGGTATGAAACGGAACGTATGGCGAAACAGAGGTTTGTTCAGGCTAGTCGGCATGGGCCGGATATTACCCCTCTTCTTGCCGGGGTTTGGAAGGTGGCTTGTCCTCCCAAAATTAAGCACTTTATGTGGCAAGTTCTATCCGGGTGCATTTCGGTTTCGGCAAATCTGAGGAGGCGGGGCATTGCATGTGCTTCAACATGTGCTAGGTGCGGGGCTGACGAGGAAACTGTTAATCATGCTATTTTCTGGTGTCCGCCTGCCAGACAGGCTTGGGCTTTAGCTCGAGTGCCGGTTGGACCAGTTTCCTTTCCTACGGACTCTCTGTATACCAATGTGGACCATTTTTTGGGGCTATCTAATCCGGGCTCTCAAATTGCGGCTTTCCCTTGGATCATGTGGTATATATGGAAGGCGCGGAATGCCCGGGTTTTTGAGAATATTATGGAAAAGCCAGAGGATGTCGTTGCAGTAGCAGTGGGCGAGGCGTCCACATGGTTGCAGGCTCAGGCAGAGGATGTGGATGAGGTTTTGTCCCCGACTCCCACTGCCCTACATGCTCGGGATACAGGGCGGGTGGGCACTTTGCCCACTGTTTTCTCTGGTTATCGGTGTTTTGTAGATGGATCGTGGAAAGCAGGAAATGCCTTTGCTGGTGCAGGATGGGTGTGTTACTCCTTTCAGGATGTCTCGCCGACGAGGGGCGCAGCGAATTTCCGACGCAGTCTTTCCCCATTGCATGCTGAAGTAGAAGCCTTTGTTTGGGCTTTACGGTGCATGATTGGTCATGACTATCGAGATGTGGCTTTTTTTACAGATTGTTCAGACTTGGTGAAGATGGTGTCTTCTCCTCAAGACTGGCCGGCTTTCAAGACCTACCTCGACGATATCAAGATTGATAGGGAGGAGTTTTCTTCTTTCTCTTTATCTTTAATTTCAAGAAATGTTAATGTAAATGCGGACTCTCTGGCACGCCAAGCGCGTACCACGCCGCATCATATTTTGTTTGTAGATGTTGTTCCTTCTCATTGGCTCTCATGAGCTGATCTATCTTTGTTGTCAAAAAAAAAAAAAATGTGAAAGCGTAATACATAAACAAATGTGGATGCGTAATATACATAAATTAACACAATCTTTTTTGGTATCATCAAAAACATTCTCATCGGCTAAATTTGTTCAAGTTAAAATAGAGTAAGTGAATCTGTGAACGTGGTACAAGAATTTGTATCATCGAATGAGGCTTTGCGTAGTTGTATACTTGGATAACCACTTAGTAATCCTGATGTGGGAGACTGTAACATTTGGGGCCTTGAGGGTGTTTGAGTGTGATGAACTGTGAAATGTTCAAATAAACCGGTTTCTGAATAATCTCCAACAAAAAAAAAAAAATTCTCTAATTTGTTGGTAAGAAATAGAGGTTGTCAAATTTGTTAGCATGGTATGTTTACGAGTATATCACCAAATTTTTTTACTGGTCTAATTGTTTGTGCATAAATTTGTGTATCCGCATTCATTTTGTGGTTTTTATATACGTTTAAAATGAAGAGAAAACATCAAAACAACCATGTACGGTAAGCCAAAAAGAGTAATTAATACTTTGGGGGTGCTAACTACAAATTAATCTAATTTTGGACCGTTTATGCAAATTTCTTCCCAAAATGTTGGAAAACCAAGAGAACCGGAAATAACCGATTTGGAATTCGGATTTAGCATTGTTTTTAGTAGTATCTCTTTCTATACCCAAAGCCGCCGTGACTGTGAGAGTCAAGCGCGATTCAAATTTTGCATCGACGGCGAAAAAAAATGCGATCGTTAGAAGAGTTATCTCCGGTAGAAACCCTAGATATCGAAGAGAACGGCCTCGCTCTCGTCTCACGCGTCAAGCTCTGTCTCACAATCCACCCAGTAGTCCCTTCCGTATCCAAACCCATCGACGAATGGCAACTCAAGCGGTCCTTGATAGATTACCTCAAAAGCTCCGTCGTACCGTCGGTGACAGTTGCGGAGGAAGATATCGTAGTTCGCCGTCACAAGGACTTGAAGAAACGGAAGCGTGAGGAGCCAGTTGCTCATGGATCGTTGTTTATCCGCGATTTAGGGTTTCTTGATGGGAAGAAGAGGAAGAAGGAGAATGATGGAGAGAGAGATGTGAAGGAATTGGAGAGTAAGTTCCTTGATTGGAGGAAGAGTTTGGTGGAGAAGATGAATGGTATTGAGCTTAATTTGGAAGGAGTTAAGTATAAGCTTAGTGTGGTGCTTCCGATTTCAGATGATTTCGAGAGGTTGAAGAAGGATTGGGAGGAGTTTTACGCTTTTGGTAATTTGGGTTCATTGATTTGGAGACTGAATTTTTATGATTTTTTTCGAGCTATTTTGATGTGATTGTGGTTTTGCAGGACATCAAAGGGAGGCAAGGAGAGAGGCGGATACGATAATACTCAGAGGTGTGCCATCAAGATGGTTTGCTGAGCCAAGAGTATCATCAAAGCCTTCTATGTTGGTTACACATACAATCTTCTCTAGCTTTGGGAAAATTAGGTACAGATTCTTTCATCTTTCGTGTCCAATTTGATTCTGTTTGGCTGAATGTGACACTGTGGAAGTTAAGATGAATGAATTTGCTTCCAGAATGTGACACTTTGGGAGTTAAGATTGATCTATGGCTCGCTTATTGCAAATTTCATTGATTTTATGCTGCTTTGGATAGATTTCATGCATCTACATTTGATCTTAGTCTACAGTATTTGTCCATGTAGTTCAAAAGAATTGGCATGTTGTATGGAAATCTTATCTATCGACTAATTACGATGTGTGCTCACAGTATTCTATTCTTCGATAATTATTCTGTTTACCAATGAATCTGATGTTAATGTAATTCGGATATTTTATATAAATCCATGTTCAGCTGCATTAACTCATCTTCTATAGGAATCTTAATGTTGCTGAGGACGATGATCTAGGTAAGGACGGAGATGAGGACAATGGAGACCTCGTATCAGGTCTACATTGTAAGATTGTGGTTCAGTTCGAGAAGTACAATGACTTTGTGAATGCCATGAAGGCTTTCTGTGGTCGCTCAATGGAAAAGGTATCATCTATCTTTCAAAAGCAAAAAGCATTTTAGGTTTCGTTAGACAAATATTTTGGAAAGGGTATAGTAGATTTATCTGTTCCACTGTTGCGTAAGCTTCTTAAATAGCAGACAAGCTTTTTGTCATTGGCAAAATTGTTTTTGTTGGATGCTTTTACTGAATCCTGCATTAGATTGTAAAAAACTAGTTTCTGCTAGTGTGGTTTTGTGGGTTCTTGCTATTGTATCCAAAACTAAATACTGTGATGTTACTACATCTAAATGTTTTACCGACCCCTGTTACATCTGTGTGTACCACATTCATTACTTCCTGTTTGATAGTCAATAGGTGAATAAGTTGATTTTTTATGCAGATAAAATTAGGCAACTGGTATTTTTTTGCGGTATTTCTCTCTTAGGCATTGGAACATAGCTGATATATTCTGGTTTTTGTCATTTGAGCAGGAAGGTACTCGGCTAAAGGCAGACTATGAACTAACATGGGACAAGGTTGGATTCTTCCGGGACTTGAGGAGGGCGTTGGATCACAGAGATGGCGGACACAGAAACGAGTCTTTTGGATACAATCAGGATGATTTACGCCGGAAAAGATTCAGGGTAATGTATGATTGTGATCATATATAACTAAAAATGCTGAATCCAGATAAAAGATGAAATTCTGATATTTTAAATTACATCTGGTTATTTGCAGGAGTAATACACTGAGATGAGATCTAGAGAAACATGGGAGATGTAGTGCTACTCTCTCTGTCTTCTAGGTCTATGACAGGTGGATTTGTATTTTAAGATAATGTTTTGAAGATTTCTAAGGTCAGATCTGATTTTTGTTCTTATGCCAAAATACATGCACACCGGACTGGACTTGACTAGAATTTAATTCGTCCCTTTGAAAAGTTGTGGGAAGAAACTTTGGCATGTCAATCAAATTGGGCTTGTTCGGTCTAACCTGAGTTGTTTATGTCTATAATTTTTGTAGTCCGACTCGAAGGGAGCTAAGCCAAGATATTTGTATTTGTTTTTTTTTTTTTGGCAACCCAAGATATTGGTTATACTTTTCAAAACTTGCGTTACATGGTTTTGAGCAGTGTTTTCAGACCCGGACCGGACCGGACGGTCGGACCGGTTAACCCGCGACCCGTTCAGTATTCCGGTTCGGGTTTAGTTATAAAACCGAACTGTTAAAAACTCGAGAAAAGCCGGATAAACCCATTAAAAACCAGTGACCCGTCGTTATTAACCGACCCGCCGGTTTTGGTTCGATTCTCAACAATCCGATTTTATTTGTCAGTTTTTATTAACACTCAGATCTATAATTTTTTCTGTAAAAATTGATGAAAAACAATGTAAAGAGCTTGAGTTGAAGCGAGGAAGAAGATGATATATTAGTGGAGAGGCGTGAAAGACGAGGCCGAGGGTTAGAGAGAGAACCAAACATTTGTACCTAATATTAAATTAGTATTATATTTGCTTGAAGTTATTATCTCTCTTTTACTATAGGAGACATATATATGATACTATATTGATTTACATACAAATAGTATCATGTCGAATACATAAACAGTGATTTAAAGATATTAACTACTAATAACATTTGGAAGACTTTGTTACATTTATAATAACAAAAATATAGATTTTGATGATATTTATAAGTTATATAAGAATTATATATATTTAATATATATATATATTATTGATATGTTGACCCGTGGTTGAACCGGGTTGACCCAGCGATCCGGTGACCTCTCCGGTTCACTTTCCGGTTCGGGTTTCAAAACATTGGTTTTGAGATATTTGATTTGGAGACATTAGGAAAAAGAAAAAAAAAAAGCATGTACTTCTGAAAAAGAAATGAATCTGTGTGAATAAAATAATATCTTTAATATCAATGAATTGGTAGATTTTTTATTTATTTATTTTCAATCCAATGAAATGTTATATTTTATTTTATCTAAATATTATTTTCAAATATCGTTAGGTCGTCGTTTGCATTAGAAAGTTATTTTGGAATGATTCTAATGATGTTTTATGTAACTCTTACAACCAACTCAGTTTCTCTTTGGTTATGAATTTTACAATCGTCAAAATGGACTTCAAGACAAGAGAAGAGATATCAAACTGCTGATAAAGTTGTTCACCATTCAAAATAGTCTTCATCTTTTGATTCATGGTTTGGTACTTTGGTATTATTCTTCCAATCTGGTTACAACCTTTTATAGAAGCTGATAAACGCAAAAATGTATATATTTCTTCGATAAATGAATGAATATATTGAGTTCTATAACAACAACGAAAAACACACATACCAAATTTTTAGTATCGGGTCTTTGAATAGTTTATCTAATTGATATAGTAAAGTTATAAAATCTTCATCAAAAGAAAATAATAATAATAGCAAAATATTCTAGAACCAAGACCTTATCCATCACCAATGAACCACATTTCTAAAGTGAAATCCGATATAATAAGAATAAAACAAAGTCTTTTGAAGCGGACAAAATTATGATTATCCATAAACGACTTTAAATCTCAAAACTCCTTGAGAAGACCGTTGTTGCCTACATAAAACTTCCATCGAGGTCGACTGACATATCTAGAATCTCTCTGAGACACACTGTCTAAACATAATGTATATAATGTCATCCACCATCTACCTTTTTATCTCCATTAATTACGTACCATCGATCGATGATAGGGTTGAAGTTTTTGGTTCATTTTCTATGGAATATCCATGCATGTATCACGTGTTCCATAGATGTGTCAAGGAAACCTGGAAACTAAATTAAATTATAAGAAAACAACTAACGAATTTATTATTTTTGGACAATATGACAAATGTATTGCATCACAATATCTTTCTTCATTTTTAAAAAGAATATTGTTGATGATAAGATGAAACTTGCAAGATATGCTTATTAAGTCATAATCACTCTTTATCACGATGACTACTCTATTGGTTAAATACTAATCTCGTTGATGTATTAGTACGTATATTATTGATTTTACTTCTAGGTTTTTTTTTTTTTCCAATAACATGCGTACTAACACATCAACTAGTTATTTAAAAAAGCTAATTCAAATTATAATTTCGTTTATTAATTAATTTATGCCACCATATTCTTCATTAATTCTTGCTAATTACAAGTTGACATGCATGTGAAGTTTTTGGTTCTTCTACATATCACTTCTTTTTTGGTTCTCTCCTATCAATCTAACCTTTCTAGCGTTAAAAATAAAATAAAAAATATATGGTTTGCACACAAAAAAAAAAGGGGTTTATCTATATTATACTTATATGTCATTGTTTCAATGCATTAAGATACATAATTAAATAAATTGCTGATAAACTTTTGATTAATGTACTTACTTATATCTATCGTTATTCTTTTTAGTTTCTTGATTGGTGTGTTATGGATTGTATTATCTATCTATTGTTGGTGACTTGGTGTACATGTCACATATTAGTCTATCAGGTCTAAGGTAAAGTGAAACGGTACAAGGTATATGAACATCATCATGTAAATTTTGGCATATGAGAACTAGTTCATTCACGGTCTATTTGGTTTGATTGAAGAACATGACGATCTGTGACCAATGGATAATCCAATCCACAACACACCAATTAAGAAACACAAAACAAAACATAGAAAAAGATCCCCAAAAAGTAAACAAAAAAACAAAAGAAAGTTGGGATTTTAGTATTATCAGTTTAAGTATACTTGAGTAGATAATATGTAACATCTTGCAATTGCATATTTACATCTATAAACATCAAAAACCCTAATGAAAAAAAAAAAAATTAAAGATACACATGTTTCTGCTAATTCAGCTGTCTCTAAATTCAACAACTATGAACAAAACATAGAATAAACAAAAGAGTAACCAAACGAAAAAACTTTTGACAAAGACAAAGAAAGAAACGTTTTTTTTACTTTGCTCGGTCACGCGGTTTTCTTCACGAGCAGCCAAAAAAAAAAAACTTGTTCTACTACTTGCGAGGAGAATGATCACGAACAGTTCTTGGATTAAACGATGCTCTGTTTTCAATACTCAGTTTCCTAGCGAAATCTTTCTTCTTCATGGCATAAGACAGTGACGATGATGATGATCCGCTCTGTTCTTGAATCGTCGGAACCAAGTACCAAACGATACAAGTACACATAATCGCCACAGATCTTCCAAAGAAAGCCAAGAAAACAAGAACCAAGATCACAGTCACAGGAAAGAAACGATCCGGTCTCGCGATCTTCTTCAACTTCTCGTTTATAACACAGTTATGTTTCTGTTTCTGCTCTGTTTCAGGCTCTGTGTTCTTCTTGATCTCCTCTGTTTTAACTTCGTTGACTTCTTCTGTTTTGACTTTATCAGGAGTAACAACATCTTTCTTCTTCTTATTATTATTGCTCTTCTTTTGAAGATAAGATGATCTGATCACGACGGGAACACACTCACCGGAGCTCGTGAACACGAATCGAACAAGAGGAGGTCCACCGGAATCGAGCTTCTTCGAGTATATGCTTTGTCTCTTCTCGTCTAACTCCGAGAGAAGCTCAGAGAATTTGTCGAGCCCACGATTTGAATAAGGGTTCTTGTTTGCTTTTCTTGATGCTTTTGGTGAAGAACATGGAGATCTAAATGGACTCACCATTTTTTTTTTACTTGGATCGATTTGATGATGTTCTTTATGGTTTCTTTAATCTTTGTTGAGATGTGTTTCTTGAGGATTTGGTTTTTAAAGAGACAAGAGAGACGACCTTTGTTATTAATATAAGAGATTTGTATTAATATTTTATAAGATTTTTTTTCACGCGACAATAATATTCTTTTTGTAACACGATAATGGTTTTTTAAGAATTTGACCGGATCTGATGAAGTGTTTGTACAACTTGGTCAATCTTTTTTTAGATCTCAGAATTTTATACACTCTTTTAATATGTGGATGATTCATTATAATAAGAAGCTTCCACGAATAAAATGAATTAAAGAACATTATGGATCGCGTATGTGATAACGTTGTTTTGGTCTTGTTGATTGACTTCCTTGGAGAAGAAGTTAAAAATAAGTCTAGATTTCCACAAGTAATTTAATAATTAAAATTTAGTTGGAAATTTCTAAATGTTTTTTGTAATATTATGTATAGAGATATTGATGTTTTTGACAACTAATTTGATGTGTGTATGGCAACTAATTTGATGTGTGTGTGAGACTGTGTCTGTGTGTGTATGTTATATATATTGGAAGGAAGATTTATAGGTTTGTGAATAGAATTTAGCAATCAGAGATTCTGGTTTTGCACTTTCTAATACACATAGTTTGTAAATTAATTTTCTTGTTTGTATAAGTGCTTTTTAAGAGTTTGGTAAAATATAAACATTGTTTAAACACGAGTTAGGTTAGTCAACTTAGTTCGAAAGTTTTGGAATTATTGTTCACATAATTTTCGGTGGATTTGATTAATTTTCTCGATTATGTAAAGCACATGTGACAAATTACATGTTTGTTTTGCTCGTTACTACGTGTTTTATATCATTAAAAAATAATTTAGGTTGTCGCTCTGTGTTTAGGACTTAGATGATTATTATATGCATATATATACATATCATTTGATGATCCAGAAATCATTTCCAACTACATCGAATTTAAATTTACTAACTAATGTAATGCTAAAAATATTAGAGTTTCAACCACTTGTCAAAAAAATGTATGCGATGAAAGAATGTAACAGATTGATATTGTTTACAATTCTACCAAATAATAGCCGAGTTATTTCTACTACATCAGAATTTGTTTATTTTTTTTTCTTTTTGTGTTTTGCCTATATACCATCATATTACATTTGGAATGTTTATGTTTTAGAAAGTACATAAAGATAATTAGAATAAAGTTATTTGAAAGTACGTTCATACCTGTTGACCATAGTATAATAATTGAAGTAGAAAATATCATTTGTGACAATTCTTACAAAGCAGTCACAAAAAAATAATCATATTTCGCTATTACCTAAACTAGTGTCAAAATCGTCACAAATTTCGATGAGTTTTGGATAAAGGTTTACAAGTAAACTGCTTAATCATCATCATCATATGGTTTAGTTTAATCAAACAGTCGAATTGATGGAATAATATATAATTGGCTCAATGACATCAAATACACAAATCAAAGAGATGATCATGATGATGTAATCCTTTTTCATAAAAAAAAATGATGATGGTGATGAGGATTCATTGACCTTCAATTAATAGACTTGAATTGATTTTCTAGAATCATTATCTCTTTGGCTTTATAATTTTTTTCACATCAATGGTCTCAATAATTAGTGCACTCTTACATTTTTCCATTTACAGAAGTAAAAGATTCTTATTCACACACTGCTCATCATATATTTTTCCAAAGTATACATGTTAATCATTAATTAGTATTACTAACATCTTTTCCAAAAATTTATTAAAATTCAAATCTAAAATCTGTTTTGAGTAACCGTGGATTTTAAGGTAGATTTTTAAATCATTAGTTCAATAACAGTAAATTTTAAGAAACTTTTTAAAATATATAATTAAATAACATATGATTTATAAATTTTACCCAAATCAATTAAAATGTTAAGTTGAATACATCCCCTAAGTGTGAGATAGACATTAAAGTAGTAAGTTTCAACAATATCTGATTAAACGATTAAATCAACATTGAGACATTTGATTAGGTATATATATATATATAAAAGACTACAATCTATGAATCCAATTGGAACGCAGCTTAAGGAGTAAGTTTGAATTCAAGAGTAGGTATGAAAGTCAAAAAAACATTGTTTAGAGATGTACAATACATTGGATTTGGAACATTCTATTGAAAACTCCAATATGCTCTATGCAATTATTCATACTATGTTTTATTTAATAAAATAGTTATTTATCTGAAACAGTGTATATTTGTCTCAAAACAGTGTGGTAATATATCTTCAAAATCATATTCAACTGAATGGTTTGAAGTTTTAACATTCGGAAAACTTTAATCAGCTATAAAAATATATTAACTTTATAGAAAGCACTAATAATAAGACCAGAGATAGAGTATGAAGTTTTATCGACACACACACTTATATACAAAACGTTACAGACACTTTAGCTTGTAACCAAAAACAAAACAAAGCTTCCATGGCACAAACATATCACATAATATATAAGTTATTGTTCTTCTTCTTCGATACTATTATTAACAACATTTCAAGAAGCAAACATGAAAATATAAAAAAGAAAAGTAGTTGTAAGATATCTCTCTGAAAAATTACCTGCAAAAGACTTGATCTCATGTCAAAACTCAGAGATAGCAGTTTCTGGATGGTAATGTATCATTTCCTTCCACATTAACTCTCTTATCATCTCTGCTCCCAAATCCTCGTCTTCATCTACATCAAGATCAATAGGAACTTGAGCGGGAGGATTTGCATTAGGGTCATATAAAGGCGCCATGAAAGGATGTTGAAGCGCTTCTGTGACACTAATCCTTTTAGATGGGTCAAGAACGAGCATTTTCTGAAGCAGATCGATGGCTAGAACGTTCGCATTAGGGTAGAGCCGTGAGAATGATATCCCCGGTGAGTAAGGGAGTGATTCTATGTATCTTTTAGCTTTAGGGTTATCTATAAACTCGAGATCTTCCTCTCTCTGGCTCCCCAAAATGTTAATGATGAGTTTAATCTGGTTAAGACATTCTGTTCCAGGGAATATAGGTTTTCTCCCAAGAAGCTCGGCGAATATGCAACCAACTGACCAGACATCAATGGAAGTTCCGTAGTTGTCACAACAGAGGAGAAGCTCTGGTGCTCTGTACCATCTAGTCACAACATACTCAGTCATGAACTGACCTTTAGTGTTGCTCGTCCTCGCTAGCCCAAAATCACATATCTTTAAGTCGCAGTTTGCGTTCACAAGAAGGTTACCAGGTTTCAAATCCCTATGGAGAATGTTGGCTGAATGAATATACTTGAGCCCTCGTAGCAACTACGCAAAAAGAAAGCAAAACATAAGCAAACGTCAAACGCAAACAATGCACAGTAAACGTAAAAGCAAAGACAAACAAACCTGGAACAAGAAGTATTGACAATGGTCATTACTTAACACTTGAGACGACTTAATAATCTGATGAAGATCAGTATCCATGAGCTCATAAACAAGATACACATCTTTAAAGCTTCTCTTATGATTAGCCATCATTACATCTTTAAGAGAAATCACATTCTCATGTCGAAGATGACGTAGAAGCTTAAGCTCCCTAAGTGTTCTCAACGCATCGATCCGATTCTCAAACACATTGTGGATCTTCTTGATCGCTACTCTCTCATTACTCTCTCTGTTAACCGAAGAGCAGACTACACCGTAGGCGCCTCGGCCTATTGGTTTGATAGGCACGTATTTGGTATCGATCTCGAAAAGTGTTTGCCACATTGAGAAGTAATGTTTCCCTTGGTTCCTTATCCCATTTGGTGGATCAACCGGAGTCGCCATTCTTCTTCCTCCCTCCTTATTAACACAAAAATGGAAGAAAGATCGAAACTTTTTTCGGAATTCGAAGATCTAATAACCGATTTCACACGTTATTATAACAAAAGCAAGCTTCAACAAGTGACAATGAAAGATCAAATCTTTTAGTTTTGATCTTATGGTTGTCTAAGCTTAAGTGTATTAAATCTACTGAATTCAAATAATTCGAATGAATGTAAATGTTTTAGATTTCGATTGTTAAAAGAAAGGAACAGTAAATTAAAAACTGAATCTTGATCCGATGATGAGATTGAGCTGGAGCGATCTGAATTAACAGAGAGAGCTTACCCGATAGGGAGACGAATCAGATTCGTCGGTGAGACGATCTCCGGTGAGATTTGAGCGGAGAGAGAGAGGAAGTTGGGAGAGATTTGGGCTGGTGAGAGTGAGAGATTTGGTCAACACTCTGACCGTTGACTCTCTAGTTTCTCGTTCATTACCATTTAGAGGATTGATTGATTAGTTCCAGTTCCAGTTGTGTCTGGTTTGTTTTCTCTTTTGTCTTTGTCATTCATTAATGTGTCTTTTAAGTTTATTTAAGCCCAATTTGATTCCATTTAAAACAGTTAGTTAAATAAGTTTGATTCAGTGATTAAACAACAAAGTGGACGTGCCGGAGTGGTTATCGGGCATGACTAGAAATCATGTGGGCTTTGCCCGCGCAGGTTCGAATCCTGCCGTTCACGTCTTTTTACCTTTTTTCTAATGCAGAACTTGACAAGACAAACCATTAGCTATTGTTTTTTTTTCATTCAGTACAGGCTTGAAGTTTCATATGGGATTAGATGATTGGGTCACATTTTATATTAGCTTTTGTCTCTTTCGTTCAATCTCGATCTACAATGCAGAAATGGTTCTAGTCTGAATTCATAATACAAGGGTTTATATACAAGACTAATGAGATTGTTTTGCTGGTAATAGTTTTGGTAGATCGGAAGTGTTTAGTCCAATGTCTTCCAAAGGTGAGACCTCAGTTTTGTCTTTCAATGGCGGTAAATTTTCAAAACTTGTTCTATTCGTTCTCTGCAAAGAGGACAGGTCCTCAGTTGCCAGGCGCATGTTATGCAGCAGCACATATGACCACACCTACAAGTCCAAACCAAACAAAAAGAGGAATCAAAAGCTGCCATGTCTGAACAGTGCGAGGGTTTCAAGAGTCTTTACTACAAAAAAAAGAAGTGCCCTTACTTAACAAAAGCGGCATTATACTTCCGGTCAAGGCAAACCACACAAATATCAGGTGTATCGCCATCTCTGGTTGTACCACCAGAGCTATTCTCATGTTGCCTTATTAATCCTGATAAGAAATTCTTGTAAGCAGAGCAATTCCAAGAGTATGCAGAAAAAGGTATCACACGTTACTACAAACTCTAATGAGTTACCTACCTCTAGTTACAGGTTCGGCTCTCCGAGGAGTAGGAGCTGTATCAACAACTCTACAACAAGTTGCTCAACACTTAAACTTGTGATGACTAATTATTTTCATTTTATGTGACTTTGGTTAAGCTGCGACATACCTATTTAGTGACAACTGTCGCCTTCTCTCTCGCATATATTCAATTCTCTTTTGAATATATTTAATCACAGGCTTTGTAAGAAGAATCACACCAAGAACAGTTAAACCAATGGAGGCATACTTGAACCTCCTGCCAAAACAAAAATATACCTTTTAGACTTTTTCAATCATAGTTTTCGAAGAAAAGAATAGACAAAACAGAGAAAAGAAACAACCTTGACCATTCTCCCAATTTAGAGAAGAGCTGATCGAGCGGTATATAAGAGACGTAGAAAGGTCCTTGCTCAGGTTTTTGAATCCTGACATTCCCCATGCCATCCTTAACAGCCTGTTACCATGGCCGTAAGCAACACAACAAAACTGAGATGTAAAACGCATATTGATATATAGGAGATTTTTGACCGGTAACGGATAAAGACACACCTCACCAACAACTGTAAGCGGTGTACCAATTGGGACAATATGCTCAATGCGTCTTACTCCAAGTATCTGTATACAATAATGGTGCCACAACAACATATTAGCATCGTTCAAACAAAAGCAAATCAATGAAAAGTGAAAGGAGAGGAAACAAAAAAAAAGACCTGAAGGCCTTTAAGATAATCCAACGTTCTTTGAACAAACGATACCGGCTCTGACTTTTCGAATACATCACTTCCAACCGTCAACGCCAAGCCTATTTCACCTTGAGATACCGCTACATCCACACGACCTGTCCCATCGTCCTGTCAATCGAACAACCAATGGCTTTAGTAAAACACTCTCTAATCCAAGACCACTCCACAGTAGGTTAGCTTATCAAACTCAAAATTCCAACAGACATATACCAGATGCCACGGTACTTCCTTAATAATCGGCTGCATAAATGTACTATCTTGAACCCATGAAAACCTCCAATTACGTCTCAAAACCTGCTGTTCTGCCTGAAGAATCATTTTTTTAAAACATACACCCAAATCAGTGAAACGAAAGCTTTTCTATTTCTAAAGTACGATTAATCCAATTTTCATACATACCGTTTTCTTGACAAGAACACCGAGTAGGTCGCTATGGTCACACTTAATAGGAGTCTCAGAGCCAAGACTTCCTGATACTATGACCAAAGGTAACACCTTGCTCTCTCCTTCTACCAATTGTTCTGATGAAGAAAAAACGAAAGATTGATACCAAAAACATAATCAAAAACCCCTAAAAATTGTAATTGCAGAACAATAACATACCCAAATCCTTGAGGTTGTAAACCTTAGTGATTGATTTGACAACTCTGTCTCACACGAAAGAGGATATAAAAGAACATTATCACCGAACAAATAGAAACTACAAGTGATCGCTTAAAAAAAAGAAAAAGCCCTAACCTGCCAGTGCTCCGGCTGAGAAGATAAAGAGCGACGCCGCCTAAGCAACATGTAAACCCAGCCAAATGTAGCATCTTCTTCCACAGGGACACACTGATCGCTTTACGAATATCACTATTTGTCGGCAGTTTACTTCATTCGTTCGTCGAGAAATTAGAAACCGATCAAATTTTTCAGGGAAGAGTGATGATGATGAATGATCATCACATTAAAAAAAGGGATTAATTGTTAATTAAGTCCGAAACCTTTTAAATATGGCAAAACAAACCCAATTCATTTTGTTCTCTTCTGAATATTTTTTTTAAAAAAACTACTAATTAATGCTGAAATATATTGTTTGACCAATACTAATTATATATTCAGAATTTATATATTTCAGATATTTTTAGAATTTTATCTCTTCTTTTTCTATCTATGTTAAATTATTACTATATAACAGACAATTTTTTTTTTAATAATTTTATATCAAAATTCATCATCATCTTTATAATTTATAAATAGAACTTTGGTTTCATTTCATTTAGACATTGGAAAAAAATGGTAAGTAGTCTAACAACTTATAAAAGCTTTGATATGACTATTATGCTGTATAAAAGCTTGAATTTACTTGTTCAATTTTTAAACCCTTTTTATCCTTGAAAGTGTGTTCATACAAAAATTACAAGTTATGCTACTCCCTCTGTTTCGAAATAACGTAGATTAAGAAAACTTTAGTTTTAACAAGTTCAACCAATCAGAAACAATACTGCATAATATAAAATATTAAACTAATATAAAAGTTGCATTGAAATTTCAAAACATCCTATATTATGAATCAACAAACTTTTTTAAAACATCATATATTTTGAAACGGAGAGAATATTAATTAGTGCTAAATGCCATATACGCAAAAAAAAAAAAAAAAAAAAAAAAATCAGAAAAAAACAAACTTTATCGGGGAAGCGTAACTAAGAGAAATAATTTCAAGAGTGAACAGCTTCTCTGGTCTTTTTGTTATTCTCACATGGAGGAATCAGAGACAAGGGCGTTCAAGATAATGCCACGTTTGATCAATCTGGGATCGCTAATTCGATCATCTCGGTTACTTGGGAGTGAAGATTTTATTTCGAGAAATTGTTATGAAAAACCCTTATATTCTTAATTCTAACTTTTGTGTCGTCGTTGGTCAATTGAAATACCAAGTTTAAACATACATTTCTCTCAACGCAGAGATCACTCTTCCGCTTTACTTTTACTAGTATTTTGTTCATATGGGAAATGTGATTAAAAAGACTTAAATTGTTTGTTAAAAAATGGCTCAAAAGTACGACGGATTACGGATTTCGAGTGGTTAGTTTCTGCATTTTGGATTTGATTTCACTGTGAAAAGACACAAAAGATTTGTGCCTGGTAGCGAAAGCAGTGCTGATTTGCTTAATCTCTTCCTCCATCTCTTTCCTCCGCTTCACTTCCACATTAAGATCTCTTAAAACATTCTCTTTATCACTTGCAGTCACTCTCAGTCTCTGAGTTGATTGAGAGAGTTTTCTATCTAAAGAATCCTTTTCTTCCTTCAGCAACTGTACCTCTTTCAACAGCTTCTCATGCCTTTCTCTTGAAGCTTCTAGAAGCTGTTTATCCAAACACAACTCTTTCTCTACCTTGTTATATCTTTCCTTGATGATGATGAGCTCTGACTTCAGTTTCTCTTCCTCCAAAGCAGCTGTTTCTTGTCCCTTTAAAATCACATTCAAAACCTGTCTTAGAGAAAGGAGAAATAGTAGTCTGCCTACAACATCTAACTAACCAAACATGTATCAGTTCCTGCATATCTGGCAACATTGTATAAGAAAGAATGTGTTTTGCTCAAATGGGCACTCAATCTTGCATGTCTGGTTGGACTATTAACTTCTTAAAAGACAATAGTATACTGTAAACAGTGAGGACTTAGATTGATGGGGATTTTTATGCCGAAGACAAAGGAAAAGGAAAAACTTATAAGTTATGATATGAATTCAACGCTTTAGCTTAGTTTATGCAACACAATATTCTTGCAATTTAATAATAGATTACCAGGAAAAAAAATGTAAAAAGAACGCCATTTATTAGATTTATTTGCCGTTCAACATATGCAGGTGTGTCACTGGACTAAACTCCTAAATAGAGAGACAAAGTACCCAAGCAAAACTATGGAAAAGATAAGTAAAATAGATCCATATCTTGACGATTGTGACAAGGAAGCTACCTTGTTGTGGGAGTTCAGGAATTCATCTTTTGCTTGTGCGTCTGACAGCAACGACGTGGTTGTGTTCTTTAGACTCACACGAAGTGTTTCCCATTGGGCAGAAAAAGGATGATCGATGCTACTACCCGTTTTTTGACCATCTATTATCATCGAGAATTGTGTTTCTAGAGTGGACAGAAGACTTGTTGTGATTTCAGTTGTACCAACGAGCAGCTTTACTGTTGGAGATTCCTTGTCAGCGATTAAGCTCTAACAAATTGCAAGAGAAAACACTTGTGAACTCAAATGTCTATATATTGATTATATCAAAATTAAAATCAAAGTAAAGGTAAGCTATTCACCTGCATTGTGACTATAACATCCTTGTAGACATCCTTGCAATTAGCAAATGACTTAAATAACTTATTTGGAATATCTTTGATGGGAAGAGTTTCTTGTTTGAGCTCAGTCATCTCTTCCATCAGTTTATTGTTCAAAAGCACTTGTTCGTTGAATTTTACCTGAGAGTACATAATTGATGCATAAATAACCATTATAACCCACAGTCAGTTGGGATCCAGCATATCAAATGCAGTTTCAAATATAAGAACTAAAAAGTAAATTTAGCTGCAAAAAAATGATTTATTTTCTCGTAATTCCAGGAAATCTTAATAACTAGTTCAATCTTGATGAATCGAAAGAGCATCTTCATTTGAACAACCAACAAACCAATAAAGACTAACCTGAAGACCCTCCTTCTCATTGTTCAGCAACTCAATCTGACTTTTGAGATCTTCCACCTCTTTGTAGTTTTCAAGCGAGCATTCCTATATGAAAATTTACGAAGAATTATGGCCACCTTCGGCACATCTTTTAGATGCTAAAATCCTCACCAAACTATTCTTCATTCATATGAAGTTTCAAAAATCAGTAATTCTCAAGATACATGAGCCTGTGATCAGCCAGTTTCTGATAAAACAGAGCATTTGAATGCAAGATGATATGAAAAGCAAAACAAGTAAAGAGACTACCCATAAGAAAAAGCAATAAAGAGTTGATTTGATTATATATGCATTTAGAGTCTCTCTATTCAATGTGATTCTTTGAGCTTTCATGCATAAAAATAATCTTCATTATTGGTAGATAATATGAGTGAAGTAAATGTATCTACTCACCGTGGTTGCTGTAGTTAATGGAGTGGGTTGACATTTAACCGCAGGTGTGAATTGACATTTAATTGCAGGTGTAAACTGGAGTTTATCAAGGTCTGCAACAAAACCCTTGTTTAGTTTCATCCAAGTGTCTTCATCGGCCACATTCCCCAGGGAATTAACCATTGGACTAAAATCAGATAGTCCTGAATAATTATTTGACCGAGAAACCACAAAGGAACGGGAAGCTGATTCAAAGCACGGAGTCCCAGGAACATCACTGCTATCATTGACATTATTGCATTGCCCATCTGGAGTCTTTCTTAAACTGACAAAGTCCTGCATAAAGATGTTACGTTAACAAAATTTTACATAACCATGAACTTGAGTCCACCACTTTAGCTTAAGAGTAGTAATAACTAGTCTAACAAAACCAAAGAGATGTTACAAGTTTGCTATCTTTGATTGATTCCACAACATAGTATCACTTAAATTTGATGCCTATTTTTCTTTTTGAAGTTATATTTACTTCAGGAACATGTCTGGATGCAATGATCGAGGAATATCACGCAGAAGTCTCTTATTTATAAAAATCTAGGAACAGCAGGATATCGCCTAAGCCAATGAATGCATCCGTACCTCTGACTGGTTCCTCTTGAAGTCTGAATTAGTGACAAGATTGTTTAGGTTCTCAATTTTCATTTGTTGCTCCTTGATGCATTGTTCCTGCTCCTTCTGCTTCCTTCTCTCTTCTTCCAGTTGAGTTTTTAGCCTTTCACATTCTAACTCATACTGGAAATCAAACAAAAGGGTAGCTGTTTTGTATAACCTGTCCGCTCAGTATTGTGTTCAATGCATAAACTAGAAAAAAGCGCAAAAAACTACCTTAAGCATCTGATTGCTTAGCTTAAAGATCTCTTGCTCCAACACTTCGGCATGAGATCCCTACAAACATTACCAATGTTGGTATCGTCCCCTACCTAAGATGTAATTGAAATAAAACTATGACTATACCTGAAGCTTCATTCGTAGCTCTTCTATCTCTAATTTTTGGCGCTTCAATAAAGCGGCATCAGTCAAGATCTGAAGCAGTAAAACACTCAGATTATATTCCGATTAGGAGGACGAACCAGCCAATATGAAACGTGTAGCCAATGATCCTTTTGAAGGGAAAAAATAACATAGAGCAGTAAATGTTTTAAAATTCAAATGTAGACCTCATTCACTTGAGCACAGTTGGTGATGCGCTTGGCTCTGCTTGCAAATTGGAGAGTTCCTTTTGATTCCTCAATATGATGCTACACACGTCATCATGATTAGTCAACTGTCTAATCTTGCGCTTTGGATGTTTGCTCAAGGTCAAAGAAAATGCAAAACATGACCAATAAGTAACTTATTTTACCTCTTCTGGTGCGATAGTGCATATAATGCAGGTCTTTGCATTACCACCAAGTGCAGGCTGAAGAATTCGAGTCAGCTTACTATCTCGGTACGGAATATGTGCCCTATTATCAAGAAAGTAAAAAATGAGGTGAGGTGAGCTATATTGTTGTTACGTTTAAACCAAATCAAGGGTAAGAAAGTACCTTAACTTTGCACTGTCACTTAGTTTATTGATGACATTACCAAGAATCATTAGACTCTTATTAATGTACTTCCCTTCGGTCAAGCGAACTCCACCAGCACCAGTTTTAGCAATTCGCTCAGATCCAGCCAAGTCAACCAAATTCTAGTTCCATTAAAAGATCACCCATAAGAAAATAAACAGCTTGACATAATGTAACTTTCACAAGAAAGTTTTGAAATATGTTAACTGTACTGAAAACTCTCACTCACCAAGACTGAGACACGGATAGCATCTGAAGAATTATTATCTTTTCCCCTGCTCTCAATCACCTATCACACAGAGAGGTTGTATCAGATAAAATACTTAAAAGTAGAAGGTTCCGTTGATAGCTTCTGAACCATACCATTCTGAAGATGGTGTGAGACCTGCTACTGTGAACATTCATGTTTGTCTCGCCAAAGTGCCTATTTACTGTTAATTGAAGACGACCATGTCAATACACACCTTATGCACAATCAAAATACAGGAAAAAAAAAAAAAAACTACTTTGTAGTATAGATATAGTATTAAAAACCTTCTCCAGAATCTATAAGCTTTAGAATCTGTTCAGCGTCACTAACAATTTCTTCCTTAAGACCAGCAACAAATACTCCACGCTGCACATCAAGAGAAACAAGTGGGTTTAACTACTCTTTAAACAAACTAATGGAGAAGATATCACTTGTGTAAATGATTCAACCAAACCTCCAAATGTTCATGAATTTGCAGTCTCTGATTCTCAACAGCTAAAAGATCATTAATTTCTTCGTTGTAAATCTCCATATACGAAACCCGAATGAGAAACTCGCGATCAGATATCTAAAAAACAAAGAAACATGAAACACACAAATCAAAAACTGTACTCTTTTTTCTTACTTCACAGATCAATTGAATAATTCTGAACACAACTATACCATATGTATTCTTTCAAACACATCTCTGACAGATCTTCGAATAATTCCTGGATCAGTTTCAGAACCCGTCATCGTAAACGTCTTTCCACTACTAGTTTGCCCATAAGCAAATGCAGTACCTAACAAAATCACAGTAACTCCATACATCAAAAACTAAGGAAAAAAACAAAATTAAACTCACGAGCTCGCTCAAGTTTCAAAATTTCGATTTGGATCAGACTAGATTACCATTAAAACCTTCAACGGCGGCATGAATGATATCCTTAGTAAGAAGTTCGTAGACGCTAGCATTCGTAGAACTTTCGTCGAACACATGATCTGCACAATAGATAAACGAAACACCACCACGATTTATAAAAAGGAAGAAACTTTCGATTTCACTCAGATCTATAGAAATCGAAAAACCCAGAATTGATTGAGAAGAAAGAAAAAGGAGAAGAATTTACCGAAAGCGTAAGAAGCGGTTGTGATTGGAGTGTCGAGTGACTTGTGAAGAGAGATCCGATTATCTTCAACTTTCCAGAGTGAAGATCCAGTTTCCGGCGATAGTTCCGGTGCCGGTGGCCTTACCCTGACTGCTACACAGATCTTTTCCATATTTGAAAGTGCCGTTTGAATTTGAAAATTCTCAAGAGGGTTGAATAAAGAGACAGAGAGAGTCCCTAAAAAAAACAAAGAGCCCTTAAAAGCATTTTGAATGTAACTTAAAATACAATAATACCCTTCTCGTTTCTTTGGTCAGCCAATTTGAGAGATTCCGGGTTTATTACTAATCCCGAATATCAAACCAAACACCAAAACCAAATAAAAATTTGTAAACCGAAATTGGCTTTGAATGGTTGTACAGAACCGTATACACTGGACTATGCATACCAATATTTTGGTATGCAAAATATTGGACTGTAGTATGTAGCAGACTAGTATGGAATTTATATTAGCGTGGAGCTTTTATATTAGCGTGGAGCTTTTGAGAAGCAGAATGAAAATTGGAGACTAATAGTGGATTTACAATGGTATGGAATTGTACGCTCAGATGCATACTAGTATTATGATTTTTAGTATGCAACAATGCATACTAGTATGCAATGGTGAATGGTAAATTAAGTGCAGAATAGTCCAATTTTAGTCTGGTCTGGAGCATACTTTACAAAGCTTATAATGTTTTTGGTCGGAACCGAAGTCTATACTAATAATTTTGAATTACATTCTATAAATAATTCTTCATTTTCAAAATAATTACAATATATACCATCATATCCATATCTAAATAGCTTTACAATTAATTATCTCTAATATCCAACCAAACACCTCATTGTTTTAATGGTTTAGTTGTCACATAATGGATCCTATTTTAGGCTTAACTTATAATATAATGAAGGCCTTTTTATTTTTAACATAGGGTCCATTTAGACATTGAGCAGGACCTGAAATCATCACAAATTACATAAAAGTAACAAAAATCTATTTTTCTAAAAGTAACGGACATATATTATCTAAATGTTGAAAGAAAATATGTGTTCAATGTTCTATATCGTCTAAAAATTGTAGACAACTATTCAACCTCATATTATAATAAGACCAAATTGAATTCTAATGGAAGTGAGTAGAAAACTTAATAAGTATCCAAACTAAACAAAATTATCAGTTTAGTTTTCGAACCGTTTAATTATATCTGATTTAATATTACTTTTTAAAAAGGATAAAATTTTAGAATATTAAAAAAAAATTTAAATATTATAAGACGGTGTTATATAATGTAAATGTCACTGTTTAATCTACAATTTTTTATATTTATATACGCCTCTATTGCCCTTTTTCTTAAAAAGTAAAAAATAATAATTGTGTTAAAATGTAACTATCTTGTGCTTTCTTCTCATTTGTCATTATTGGCCTGTTGAATTCGTTAATGAGGTCAGGTCAGTCTTTAAGTCACAACCTTAATTGATAATTTTTTGTTTTGTCCCAAATTAAACCTTAGTGGTTGAAGGTCAAATTTTTAACCTCCTTGTCATAGAACCACCACAGATCTGACAGCATTAGCAGATAAAAAGTTAACTTTTTCACCCAAACAAAAATGTCAACAGTTCACATAAAAAATAGCCCGATATCTTATATATTATTAATAATGTATGAAAACATCTGTTGATTTTGGTTTTATAATAAAGAAAGTAGTTTAGGGCCCTTTAATTTCCATTTTTTTTTTTTTTGCCAAAGATATAACTAAAAACGTTTTGGTTTATGACTTTCGATTTTGTTTTAGTTACATGGATTGATTCGGTTGGTTCAAATAGTTGAAATCAATTTTCCAACTTCATAATACATTTTCAAGTTATGATCAGTTTGATATATGAAATGAGATGTATACATTGTAGTTGGAGAATTTTTTTATTTTATTTTAACAGAAGTTTAATAGTAAGCCATATATTGAGTAAAACTTTGACAATGAGTAATAAAATGTGAGCTACTATCTGATTGAATAGCAAAAAATTTTAACCAAGTAGAAAAGTAGTTTTGATAAGTTAGATATTTAACATTGTAGTCTATAATATATATAACATAATCACTGAAAAATGTAAGAGTTTGCTAACTGTTTCACACTAAAAGTGGTATACCCATTTTTTTTTATAAAGGGTATGGTATGGTAAACCATTTTATCACCTTTGTTGGAAATTTTTTTTTTTTTTTCTGAAAATAAGAAATCTTAAAAGTTGAAATAGTAAATTATATTTTTACGAATGTTATTGAACTTCTGCATTGCCAAAGTTGAAATATGCGGGAAGCTTCGAAATATTATCGATGTTCTAATTCCTATACCCACATTGCCAAAGATATATACTTCTAATAGACTTATGTGAAATAGAGATATTTACAGGTTATTTAAATGCTTAAAAAAGGATGAAGTGATGAACAATGAACCGTCAAAACCCAATCACACTGACACATGTATATAAATATCTAAGACAACTTAAAAAGGAGAAATTGTATGTTTCTTTTTTATATGGCAAAGAAATTTTATCTTTATACAGCCGACACCTTAAATATCTAGAAAATATACTTGTTTAGGGTTATGTAGAAGTTCTGCGAAGATATGTCGGCCGAATAAAAGTGACAAGAAATAGATTTGAGTTCAATTGAATAGAGCTTTATATGATATATCCACCGAGAAAATCCCATCACATGACACCTCTCTCTCTTTTTTTTCCTCTTCCAGACACAGTGACACTACCTTATTTTCTTTGTTCTTTAACGTTGGTAGCTCCTGTACAGTTCTTGGAAATGGATTCGTCTCTCCTGATATTTTCGATGAAGTTTCCTTATATAGATAACTTATTTTATTTGAAAGTCTTCTTTAATTATTGTTTTCTTACCTACGAACCACACTGTATTGTGGGTTTATACTTCTGACTACTGTTCCATGTTCTAATTAACTTCTTGACCAAAGCTTGTGAATTTTTGATACTATCATTTGATTTACATAGATATAGATATTCTAGACTTAGACAAAATGAATCTGGACTAGATAATTATTCAATGAGCCATTTATTTGGGAAAACACCAGCTGTCAAAATGGTAAATGTTCACAGGTTCCATACGATATAATTACGCTATTATTTCAAATAACATGCAAAAAAAAAAAAAAATCATTTATTTACAAATAAAAACCCACCATTCATATATGAGGTCATATAACAAATTCATGACCCTTTACTCCTTTAGTAAATCTGTGCACCGTGCATGCATGCATGCATCTCTAATCTCTTTTATGTACAGTATATGATGATCATGTACATAATTAGCCACACAAATAAAGCCCCACGTTTTCCTTTGTGTGATTTGGTCTAAGATATTTCTTCTAACCCGACATATAATGTATACACTACCAAAAAGTAGTTATTATATTTTGACGGGACATTTCTTTAAAAAGTTAAATAATAAATATTACCAAATTAGCTCATATAATTGTTTCAGAAGATAACTTTAAGATTAATTTGATAGTTAATCGATCCCAAAATGTATATTTTAATGAACCTAAATTCAAATATTATTTAAGTATTACTCAAACATTGTACACAACATTTTCATCGATCGAGCTAGCAAGTTTCAAGTTTCAACATTTTTATAATTAATTAAGACTTGAGAATTATGATGAAATAAATGAGAAACCACGTACAAGGTAATAGACTTTCACTACACTGTCCTTGCCGGATAGTCTGATGTGCTTTTATGTAGAGGGAATTAACAAATTTCACAAATATTATATCCATACAGATTACACATAATATTGACAAAAACTGATATACACATGCATCATTGAACTAAAATTTGAGAATTCTTTAAAATCGTTTGACCTTTACAAAAATGCTCAAAAAGTTACTTGGCACCGTTTTTGTTTTATTTTATCCCAAACTTAAATCTCGAGCTCTTTGATGTAAGTTACTCTCGTTGAGATTGGCGATTGAATGGCCACTAAAAACCGGTACAACTCTAGAAGCCTGATTTCAAGGCAAACCGCTTCGGTATTCAACCTGTTATTTTCATTCGATATGTCATTACCACAAGTAACCACATTAGCAAGCTGGTTTTTCAGCTCTTGATTCCTTAGGTTCAGCTGGTTCACCTCTTCGGTTAACTCTTCAAAACGTTTCTTCTTCTTCAACCTCGATCTCTTTGCCGATTCCCGGTTCGATAACGTCCGCCTTCTCTTCTTCTCATCATCAACCGATACCAACTCGCTTGGATTGTCCGACTCGTCTGATTGAAGAAACGCCAATATTTCTGTGAGTTCATCTCCGGTTATCATAGCATCATCAAAGCAGATATGAATCGGCTCTAAATTGGTAGAAAACATTGCTATAAGTAGAAGAGAAAATACGGTTTAGTATTGAACCAGGTTATTGGTGTGTAAGCTAAGCAAGCGGCCGCTATATAAGAGAGAGGGAAGGGGAAGGACTCAAATGAAACATGCATGTCTATTTATAGAGAGAAATGTGGAAGAACATGTGGGACTCATATAGTGTTATTCTTGTCCAATTAAAAAGTGCCAAGTATATTAAAATGTCATAATCAGAGCCAATCTAAGAGATTAATTGGAATGTTTGTCCATTAGTGCTTTGGATAACATTATTACTATATTATTTTAACTTTTGTTTTTTTTTTAATCCTTTTATACCTTTTGTTTGGATACTGCTTTTTAACCTTTCATCACTTTCGTAGCACTACTTTTTAACTACAGAGATTGAGTATTAGTTTCACATTGAGATTAGTGTGTGTGTGAGAGCAAGTGATTTCAATTAACAAAGGTCTGGGTGTTTAAGAATGTCATCATGTTATAAATATCAGTAAGACACTATATAAGAGGTAAAATATTATAGAGGGTCAAAAGTATATGAAAAGCTTGTGAGGTATAACAATATTATAATTCTTCTGTGACATTTTTCAGATCATAATTAAGTTTTCAATGATAAAGATTTGTAGTATATATATAGTTCGTGTTAGTATATTGTCGTTGTGTCACTATCATTACGATTTTCAGCACAAACATATGAACCATGGTTTTGGGGACTCAAAATATTTTCTTACTTATCAGACCAAATTTGTGTAAGATTTCTTGGTATACTGATATGAATTAGTGGTGTGTTACTGTGTTAGATATACTGAGTAGGTCCAAAATTAAACCAAGAAGATGCATCATTTTTATTTACTTTTTATGAATGTGATAAAAAGAGGCCACACACTTTTATTAACTCTTTTCGAGTCCTTTGATTGCTAGAAACGACTCTGGATTCAAGCTCGCATATTACATGTAGTTGATAGAAAAATCAAATAAAAATCTTATACCTAAAGTAAAGACGAAAGATTTGGAGTTTCTCTATTGATGGACCGTGTGGGGGAAGAAAATGGTGTGTGGGTCTCGACGAGAAGAAGAAGATGAGGGTTTAGCTTAATGGCGAAGAATCTAACAAAAAGCATATTATGTCTTAGTTTATTTTTTTTATGTGTTTGGATTTTTCTAATCTTTTTGAGGAAGATAAAGTAAACAATACAAGTGAAACTACAGCTGCATTCTATTTAAAGTGTATCTATCATTTTGAATCAAGATAATTCTTAAAAAAAAAAAAAAAAAGGGGTAAATATCTTGGTTTTTTTTTTTTTTTTTGTATATGTTTACCTTTTTTTTATCTGTTTTGGAATATTTTGTCATTGGGGTATAATAATCAATCTTGCCTAGTTACAGTAAAATCTCTATGGATTATGATTTTTATTATTTTTTTGAGTTATTCATTTATTGATATACTAATTGATCCGAAAAACTAATTCAGAATCGAATATATATATATATATATATATATATTAATTTATAGAGAGGTTATACTAAAGAGTTTTGTTTCTTTTTTTTTTTTGACGATCAAAGAGTTTTGTTTCTTTTTTAAATCCAAATTTTATATAGTGGGCACCAATCCTGTTTTGTTTTTTTTTGCCTACAATTAAAGAACATACTATTCTTATATTTGACCTTCGTAATCACGTTTCAAGAAAATCCAAAGTCTACTGTTTGTGACTTTGTGGCTTTTGTTAGTGGACTTAAACATGCATTCACATTTTCTCAACTTCTATAACCGACTCTATATTAACCTAATTCTTTTTGTTATAAAATTGGAAACATTAGTTTAAACCTCAGACACAAAGTTTTGTCATCTAATTAGGAAATGTCTAACAACCAATTTATAATTTTTCGCAATTCTTTATTGTTATAAAGGTAGGAGCAATAGTTTAATCTCAAACAGAGTTTTGTCATCTAATTAAGAAATGTCTACCACCAGGAGTTGGATTCATGTGCTTCTTTCCTATTTGCCTCCCCCTAATTTTTTTGTTTAATCTTTAGAATTCCACATTCTCAAGTAAAGTCCAACAAAAGTTGGCAAAAAGCTGTTTCATTCACATGTATTATACTCCATAAGTCTTATCTCTAACCATATGTATCCTATAGGGATGGGTGTAACAAACCAAATCAAATTGTCCTCTGAAATTAATAGAAAATACAAAATAAGAATTATTTTTATTATTGTGAATTTTTCTACTCCAAAATCAAAACGAGTCTGAACATAAAATTATAATCTAAACAGTAGAGAAATCCACCAAAACTAAGTCCAACAAAATTCATAAAGAATGCTAATAAAATCAACGGAAATATACATTTACATATTATTAGTTATAGTTATTTCTCCACGACCGAGCCAAACTCGAACAGAAATTTATCCAACCGATTGGTCCGAACCGAAGTGATAAAGTTCAGTTCTACTTGAGGTACACATTTCAAACCCAAATCAAAACCAGAAGAAAGCCAAAAAAGCTGAATGCCCGTAGAAATGGTTAATCTTACTCGGAGATGGAACGAGGCATGCACAGAAGTGTTACAAGTAGAGTGTGAAGGCTACTCGATGATGATTCACAACTTTACTTTCATAATTATTGCTAAAGGTAAAAACAGTGGTTGAGGTTAACCACAGAGTCATGTAACAGCACAGAAGGAATATTCAATCGACGAACAAACAACCCCGA
This sequence comes from Camelina laxa, assembly GCA_024034495.1. Classification (NCBI taxonomy): domain Eukaryota; kingdom Viridiplantae; phylum Streptophyta; class Magnoliopsida; order Brassicales; family Brassicaceae; genus Camelina; species Camelina laxa. The sequence continues at coordinate 2,385,372 of CM043883.1, forward strand.
TAGACAAAACACACAACTTCTATTTCCTACGCTTCATTCCAGATTGTTCTACTCCATGTTCACTGGTGGAGATGCCTGAATAAACACAATACGTAGGATCGATCAGCAAAGTATCGAAAAGATCCACTAGTTTTCAATTGTTGATGACCGGTGTGGTTAAAGAGAAATCACCTTGAATAAAAGATCATGAGCAATAGTATCCCATGGCAATGAAATGGACATTAAGCAGCATTTAAGAGGGAACATCTCGTCTTCATCATAAGAAGCGGTAGCAGCTGCTATTGCATGTTTAGCTGCGACAGATGCAACAGATGCTGCTTTACGGAAAATGGAGCCAAGATCGATGCTCTTCTTTGAAGACATTGGTGAAACAGGACCTACAACTACTTGGCTCTGATCTGAGAAAACCAATTCTATACAATCATCTCTTAAGGCATACTACGTCTTCAATATACATTTCAACCAGTCTCCTACTCAACATTTTCCTGTCTAGTTTCTTAAGACAACGGGGAACAATAAACAGTTCTAAAGCATTTGATGACCAGTGTTAGTTTTAGGTAGGGCATTGAAGATGTCTTACTTATTACGTTCCATGCATTATCAATGACAACCTAAAACTAGAGAATATAGGAAAAACTAACAGCGAGACAGAGAGCTCAGATTATGTGCAGCCATACAAGAATAAGAAAGTAGCAGTACCTATAACCCCAGAAACAGCTACTTCAACTTCTCCACGTCCTCCTGGACCTCTCATATAAAGTCGGTCTGCTTTTCCTGTGTTATGACCTAGTGATAGAAGGCTTCCGAACCGATTCCTCCCCCCTATGATAAAGGATAAAGATAGCAGACAAATTAAGGAGAAAGCGTGAAAATATCAATTGCCCAAACCGACAATAACTATATATCTTATATAGACAAGGCAACAACAAGCGATAGCTTCCAATGAATTGTTTAGCACTTAATATCTAAAGAATTTGGCGTCTAGAAAAGTTAATTGTGTAGTCAAGCGATCTTGAGGCTGGCTACTGTTTCTGTGTTTCATATCACACCTACTTGACCTTTAAATGAACCGTATTACTTCCAAAATTCCCGATTATGCTTTTGGCCCAGCAATCGGTTCCACCAATGAGAAAAGCATTAACATAAGGACTGACAGGTTCAATGACATCAAAAACCATTAAAGCGTTCTGTGAGGCGAGATCGATTAGAAGTTTCATACTATCAAGAACCCTTAATATATCCTTTGCAATTAGATGTCCTGGGAACATATAAAAGACCGAGATCAACAGTGATAGTCCTAAGAACTAACGCAAATAACCAGTGAAACAGAGTATCAGGACCATTACTATAAACTTTGCTAGAAAACTGAATTAGATTCTACGGATGCATACAACATTACAAAAAAAAAAGAAAAGAAAAGAAACTGTATAGTGACCTTCATAGGCTTCTCGAACCATTTGATAGCTGACAAACCCAGAAAACAGAGTAACCTGCAACCAAAAGCAGATTAACCTGCAACCATGTCAATTCTCTTTTCTCATTAACAAATACCATGTTATGTGTCCATAGGGCTTTACAAACCAAATGTGCTTAAATCTTATACGTCTTTCTAAGAATCACAAATCACACTTAGTTAATTCATTTAAGCATCATCCCTTGTAAGCATCAGTGAAACTACCAGCAGATTACTTTATATGACGATGTAACATATCTTTTCACAGCATTAAATATTACAAATAACCTTCTCGCACAAAACAGCTGATCTTCAACAAATAATTTAGATCCATAAATAACCTAATGGACAGAGAATTCATTCAAAGTTATGCTAGCAAAGAGATCAATACCTTTAGTTTTTTTTTTTCTCTTACTTAAAATAAGGGTTAACGTTACCAGTTCCTAATCAAGACTACGTATTAAAGAATCTCATCAAAACTCATAAAAAGAGCAAAAGAAAAATTGGTAGATGACTGCCAACTGCTGATAAATATTGAAACAAAGATAGGAAACAACTAGACCTTAGGATCTTTCACACTTCTGGGTTCAGTATTAGTACTAGAATCACTGGAATCTTTAACATTTTCACTTGGAAATGCTGCCCCATCATGAGAATTAAGAAGTACGCAATAGCAATGATCTTTTTCATTCAGAACCTGCAAACATCAATGACAAAGTCAATGAACAAGATTGGAAAAAAAAACTATTGGCAACTATCCATGCATGAACCTAATCATACAACTTAAGTTCTGAACCATAAAACCAAACTCCTCTGTGCCTTAGAAAAAGTGAAAAACTAAAGAAGAAGACTGGCTGATCCTCTGAAGAAGATAATCAAAAAGCAGGCAGTAAACTCAAACAAGGAGTTAAAGCAGCAAAAAAGGTAGTTGAAATGTTATTATCTGAATAATGTACCAAAAGCCAACTAATGTATCACTAAGAATGCATGTATCTTCAACCAGAGTGGCAACGGAGAGTTCACGCATATTTCCTCAACCAAAAACGATTCTTCCAGAGCCGATTTCATTACGAACAGAATGTCAGTTCTTAGAATCAATTCATGTCTAGAGTTTCTTTGAACAAAAGGACTACGTAATATAATACTTGGAAGGACAATACAAAGAAAGGGAGAAAAAAAAATGTTACCACAGCATCAAAGGTTGAGTCAAAATCATCTACAGCAAAACAAATTTCTGGGTAGGCAGGTGTTGTTTCCACTTCCTAGGTACAAAACAATGGAAACATCAAACACAAATTCCAAAAGGACAAACACTGCTACGAGGAAAGCGACTATACTTGCCTTCTTTGAGTCCAGATGAAAATTAACGCGACTAGGTGATGCATATACAGTTTTTACAACCTGCAGAATATGAATGTCAGATCAGAGAATATGATCATCATTGGCTTACAGAATATGAAACCAACTTGATGCTCAGAAAGAAATATCCAATTTATGTTTGGTCCAACACTCATGTGGAATGTCCTCTCTTTATGAAAAACGAAACTGAACTCATATGCCGCTTCCTTACCCTTGTCTTAATAGGTTCATTGATACAAACAATGCCGGACTGATATATTTTGAACAGTAGAGTACATAACTACTTTTTGGTTTCAGTTTCTTTTTCATATGAAAATATTAAAGAATAACTGAAAAGTCAAGAGCACTATTATCCAAAACTCTTAGGATCTCTAACCTTGTATATAGGAGAGAGTTTTGTGTCTTTACTTCCTTGGTACGTCTTAAGGGCTTCATTGCTAAAACCACAAGCAGTTTAAAGACAACAAACATATGATAAGTAGAATGTAGACCACAGAACAGGTCACAAAAATAACCACTGAGACGAAGAAGATGGTATCTAAGATTCCAACCAAATAAATAGAGACTGAAGTAATGCCTTATGCAATAAGATGTGTTTGAACCAAACACAGGAAAGCAGGATAGAAATATTAGCAAAAAAAGCAATAACAGAGTACGAATTGTTAATTAATGTAGATTAGACTGACTTGAAATTAGTACAAGATGCTGCTAATCACAATCTGAAAGTACAGCGGTTACCTGCAAATCGCCACCGTAACAGTAAATGATGTGTGGGCAATCATATTCAAATAAAATGACTTCCTCCAATCAACTTCAGCCAGACTTTCACCAAGAAGCTCATCCAACTGCTTCAAAAATGGAGAAGAAATCCATTACCATGTTTATCGAAAACAGATACAAGGTGCAACACCACAACCAAATGGATACTTTGAAGCGTCAAGGGGTCTAGTTCCCAGGTAAAAAGATATGATAGATCATGAAAAGTTTTGACATGTAGGCCAGCAAAGACCAATCCCTTAGAAAAATACATGTAGTACTGTAGCTTAAAGTGCACTCCCTCACCCGAATAAAGAAGAAGAAAAAAGATTCCCCAGAAGTAAATTAATTGTTCCATTACGATGTTAAATCCGCTACAAATTCTTCTTGAAAATTGACAGAACGAAACCTTATGTGATAAGACATGACCAGAGATATCTGTAATTTTTACCTTAGGTGCCCACCTGCGCACAAAGTAAGGAGCTGGTGCATCTTCATTTTCAGTCAAACCATATGACTTACAACTCTTGCAAAAGTAACAAAACACTCAACAAAATTAACAATCACCATAACTCGATGTTCTAAGTTTTCGACTAAGATTAAAAGGTGCAACCTTTACATACCAATTTCCTCACAAAAAATAGAAGATCATCGTCTTGTCGTCTCCTTGACTCCATACAACGAATGAAGTACACATCAAACACACCATGCCAGAAATTAGAGTCCATTTCTACATCAGACGCATCTTGCTCATCAAGAGACGTATTTCCTAACGACTTTGAGTGCTTCTTCACCATACTAAGAATCTCATGCCTGAGAAACATAGAATCAAACAACAAAATCAACTTAAAGCCACTCTAAGACACATACCCCAGATTCTCGATTGGAGACCCAAAATCAAATCAAACTGACATCTATCCTAATAAGCAATTTCATGGTGGATTTACAAAATCAATCACTTCAATTTGAGCAATACTAACTAAACATTGTTCAGTTCACACCGAAACTACTATGGAACTAAGCACGATCAAGCATAGAAAAAAACAAAAAAATCTAAACTTGTTCTTTTACCTAGAAGGAGTCGCTTCTCCATCGTTGAGCATTTTTTTTTCTACCCTCCGATGATTCTGCTAAATTCTTCGAGAAACGTTGCGACGATCTCGTGATCGAATAGGGTTTTTTTTTTGTTTTTCTGGTCTCTCTGTCTATCTGTGTGACTGGTTCGTTTCTAACTTTTGATGAAATCGATGCGAGAGAGAGAGAGATAAAACGCCGATCTGATTTGGTTTTTTTAGCGTTGGCAAAAGTTGCGTCAATCGGAGCGGGGAAACCTCAATAACTACCGATTTGCTACAGTGAAATTTAATTTACATTATCATCCTTTTTTTTTTTTTTTTTACATTACGTAACACAGTCTTAAAGAAAAACAGTTAATTGTAGGTATACAAATGTATGATTCTCATTTTAGATGTCAAAAAATTTTTCCTAAAAAAAATGCAAATTGTGTATAGATAAATCAATTAGAAAATTTAGTTAAATTGTAATCAAAATTTAAATCTATAACCACAATATCATAGTGAAAAAATATAAATTATATAACCGTAAAATGTCTCCTAAGAAAAAAGCAAAAATTTGAACAAAAGTTTTTGATAAGGTAAAATTTCTTCCATTGATTTACATAACTATACATGTAATTATAATTATAGTTATAATTATCCATGTATAATGGATTGACGAATAATTATATACATGTATAATTATCGGTTGAATTTAGTTTTTTAGATTTAGATTTTAGTTTTAGATTTTGCTTTAGGTTTTTGTTTTAAGAATTCCCACAAACTGATATTTGGTTTTTGAGAAAAAATTACGTAAAAGAATTAAAAATTAGATTTTCTGAATTATAGAAGAACTAAAAATCAAAAATTGTAAATGGAAGATTACAAAAATATAAACAATTTTTTTTCTTCAAAATATACAAAACATTCAAGGCCATAAAGTATATTCACCGTGGTTACTATCGCTATAACCAGAAGTTCATGTTCTTGTGGAATATTTATAAGTCAAACCAAATAATATTTTCCATTTGGTGGATGTAGAAAATAAACTTTATTTTTTGCACAATTAATCAAATATATTTGTATCATGTGCTCTACTTGGTACATTAAGCATATGCATATATGAATTTCATATTTAAGTTATATATATAGTATATACATTTGATGGTGTGTTCCATTAAGCTTCAACATATGTATTACAACTTACTAGTATATATGTAAGTAGGTCTTATGATCATCAAAAGACTATTGCTGAATTCGTTATTGTTGAATTAGTTATTGTTGTATTTTCCTTCCTTTAAATAAAGAGGTATATGCCTCAAAACTGAACTTATTCTTCTGAATTCGCTTTCTCCTACTTTTGAATACGCTAAACATTTAAAATAAAACTAAAATATTGTATCAAAAAATGAAAAAAAAAATTCATAAACTAAATGAACAAAAAATTGAATAAAATTCAACTCTAAGCTTAACCAATGCAAAAATTACATCCTTAAACCAAACTAGATTTTCAATTTCTAATTTGTTTATGGCTATCAAACCCCATAGACCACCTAAACCTCAAACAAATATTTTCTACAATATAATCACATAAAAAAAAAAGATAATAATAGAGAATCTTTACTACATCAAGAGAAATATATATATTATACAAACACAATAAAATAACTCATCAAAATTCTCGAGAACACAGAATGCACCATTAAAAAAATATCAGGTACAAGCAATTGATCTCATGAGCTTCTTTCCAAGTGAAAACAAGATAAATAGAAATAAAGAAATCCAAGAATAAATACATATTATTTGAGGCTTACTTACTATAATAATCAACAACAAAAAAACCTACGATTTTCATCCAAATTAGAGCATTTTTTTTTTTCTTACCCTTTCACTGTTAATGAGAATCGAAAAAAAAAAATCTATATAACAACGGCGTAGTATAAAAGGAATACAATCATAAAAGCATGGTTAAAAACGTTATTAATTATTGGTCTCAGGTTTTTTGCCGTTTTCTCACCGTTTGTAACTTTTTTTTTAGGTCAAATACACGATTTTTTATTTCTAATTAAACTTCCGTACAAACCAGAGCATCTTTTGCAAGAGCATTAGCTCTTTGATTGAGGTCTCTGGGTATGAAATTGAAAGAAAAATACAAAAGATTAGAAGATAGTGATAAGATATCATGTAGAATCCCATGGAGCTCCTTAGATTGGATCTCCTGATTAAGAACTTTGACAATGTTCAACGAGTCTGAAGCGAAGAAGATGTTGGTGAAGACACCGTTTGTAACTAATAACTGCTTATTCTATGCGCCACAAAACTTATACCAATTTGTATTACCAATCAAACCCAACTAAATTTTGTACCACTTTACGTTTGCCATTTTAGGTGAGAGTATAACGAGTAAGCAAATGCGCAAAGTTAAAAAGACGAGAAAAAAGATTTACGAGCTTTGGTTCTGCAATCTATATCCTTGGGATCTAATACAAGAACAAATTCACTAGACAAGATTTTGACTACAACATATGCTATACATCACAACGTAACTGTGCCTATCATATTTTTTCACATGGATTTCTGAAACAATATCAAGCACCAATATGTTTGACTATCATCCTTACCATCTCGTCATATTTAATAACCACGATTAAAATCTTGTGTCACACACACTCCTAACGCCTGTTTTTATACTCTTTACTACGTCGATAAGAGTTACTTAAATCACATTTAATGTTAATTATAACGTTACTAGTTTAACTATTTTAGGATTATGAAACATATTTCCAGCCTTCCGTATCATGATAATGATGAAATTTGACTGAAAATCTGATATTGGTGGATTAATCATAGAGGAAACAAATGGTGATTTCTAACATAACTTGGCTTATTTGTAGCTCAAGAATGCTCTGTATAAATAAGAATCAACAATATGTGGGCACATAACACTGCTAAAACTCTACGTTATTCAGCTCCAACTATAAGCCAATAGATCTAATGTCCCTAACTCTAACGAGCTAAAAGGTTGATCAGATAACTAGAAACGCTGGCTTAAGCAAACCGGAGAGCCTCGAATGATGCTATTAAAGATGTGAAAGTAAACCGCAAGACAAACAGTGATTATCACCGAAGATTTGGCACCAACATATCCAACAACTTGACGTCCTCTCTCCGTAACTTCTTCATGAATCACATCCAAACTCCTCTTAAAGCTTTGTGACATTTTCAAGACTACAAATTCAAGAACTGATCTCATCGTCTCTAACGTCACTCTTCCCGTAACATCAAACATAAACTTCCTATTACTCGGCACAGCTAACGTAGTCGAAAGCGCCTCTGCCCATCCGTTACCCGAATCTTCTCTATTACTCGACTTCCTCACAAAGGAATCGTTCTTCTCCCCTGAAGACGTGAAAACATCGTGAGAAGTTCTCATGAAAGTCTCAAGAGCTCCGTTACAAACCGAAACAAGAACATCTCTAGCACTATCTCGATGCTTCGGATTCGTTAAACCAGAGAAGATCTGATCATAAGTATTGATCCCAACCGTCTTCTCGATGTACACAGATACAGCTGAGCTAGTGAACCTCTCAATACAATCTGCTAAAAGCTCTCTACACTTATCATCACTAAGCAAACTCATCCATCTAGGTTTTGAAGAATCAGTATCATCACTCTCAGTCTTATTAGAGTAAAATCCAAGAACAAGATTCTTAGCAAAGCTACCAACAACAACAGAAACAAAACCAGCTCCTTCCTCTGAGAATACTCTATCAACAAAACTCGAATTCGTTTCTTTCTCTACATTTTTCGACTCCTGATCTGAATTATACCCACGGAAAACCCCAATCGCTACAGCTTCAGAAACCCTAGCTAACGAATCAGTGAACTCTTTCGATTTCGTAATCTTAGCTAATTGTTTCAAGCTATTGGGGATTTCGTCAGAATCCGAATCTAGAAACTTTTTCAAATCTCGTGAAACGATACTTATCGTCTCCGCCGAATCGATTACGAGTTCGGCGAACGAAACGATGCCTGTGAAGAGCTTCGCAAGACGCTTCGTCTTACTCGCGATGTATTGAGAATTGTAAACCCTGTATACTCCATAACCAGAAACACCGAACACAGCGACTAGAATCATCCATTTCTTTCTTCTCTGTGAACCTAATTCTCCCAAACGAACAAGGTCCATCAAAACTTAGAGCAAACTGAAACTCAGAGAAAGAAAGAGAGAGATTTAGGGATTGTAATGATATGCGAATTGGGGATGGAATTGGAACTGGGGAATTGTTGAATTAGAAGAAAGTGATGATTTTGATAGATTTAGGAACAGACATGAATGTGTGTAGAACCAAGAAGTGAGGAAACTCAAAATATGCGAGTGAGAGAGAAGGAAGATACAAAGAACAAGTTGAAGAAGAAGACAGACGAATCTTTAGATTTTTAAGAAACCGGACCGGTCTAACCGGTTCAACCGCGAAACGTTCTTTTAGGCAAATAAATGTATATGGATTTACTTCCTTTTGATTAAAAAAGGTTAGTAATATTTTTCAGATTTAACCTCTGATTATAGTATTATTTAAAATATATCTTTCCATAAAAATAACAAAAAATAATAAACTGAAATACTTAAATACAAAGATCATAATTTCCTGATATTTTGTAATTATATACTTTCTTATAACGTAATAAAATATTAATGTTACAGTTTTTTTAAAAAACTTATAAAATATAGTAATATTTTCAAAAAAATTAACATAATAGAATAACATAAAAATGAAATAAAAATTATTTACTAGGAAAAGTTAAAGGAAAATAAATCATATGTAAATAATATGAAAATAAAATATGTCATAGTAATTTCTAGGTTTTAATTTATAGATATTATATTAAGTTTCAAATCATAAACCATCAATTCGAAAACACTTTTTAAATTTTAAGTTTTATTTAACATAAAGTAAATATTAATCATTAAAGAAATATCTCATAATGTAGTGTCTGTTTTCGTTTAGTATTATTTAGAAATTTTTTTTTGTTTGTTAAGATATATATTGATTAGCTTAAAAAAATCAGTCGGGTAACGTATACAAATTTTGTTTAAAGCTTACTAAAAATGGTTAGTGTTGTAAACCGTATTTCTATATAGCTATATATGTTTATTGTTTATGTATGTATAGTTTTGACAAGTGGTAGTAAATATAGCTAAAAAGAGGGAATGTGAGCTAAAAGGAATGGAGAAATGAAGAAAGATCTTTTCTTATAATCTTACCACACAAACTTTCAACAAAAATTAACTAAGTGCTACAATAGCTTAGGGAGCAAGTTTATTAAACTTGAAAGCAAAGCTACTTATTTGAAGACAAAATAATCTATGGATAAGGTTGCCAAAAAGGATATATATTGAAGGGAGATGTTTCCTTAAGGAGGAAATAATAGATTAATCACATGTTATAAGCATGTTTTATAACAGTTAGTACTATTTTTGGTAGTAGAATTTTTAAGGTTTACCTCTAATTATATTACTCTTTTTGAAATTTTATTTACTCAATGAAAATAACAAAAATAAAAAGGAGATAATTAAATATAAAATCATACTTACCTTATTCAAATGTAATGTAATTTTTATTTTATTTTCAGAAAAGATACCATGTGATAACATTAACATAATAGAAAATAAAAACTATTGACAGTAAAATGAAAGGAAAATAAATCATGTCTAAATACAATATCAAAATAAAATATGTCAAAGAAATTTATATGTTTTGACTTCTAGATATCATTAAGTTTCAATTTAACAAAATTCTTAAGAAATTTAGTGTAATAACCATATTTATTAATTTTGTAAAACAAAATATAGAAAAATACATTAAAATAGCACTAAAAAAAAGTTATGTGGCCCTAAAATACCCTAATTATTTAACTGTTCGTCATCGTCAGGCATCGAACCCGTCACCAAGAACTCGTCATAATATCTTTCTCTCTCTCTCAATCGTCCTCTGATCCCGCCATGATCGTCTAACTTCCCCCACTTGTATAATCAAATTCCCCAAAACCCCCTCCGACGAGAGATTTTTGAATTTTTCCCAGTCGCCGGAGAGTAATCGACTAACTTAAATTTCTCGTTGATCTAAACCGTAACTGGTGAGATGGATTCGATTGTATTCACAGCACTAGATGAGATCTGTTGTCAAGGAAACACAGGGATCGCTCTCGTTTCTCTCTGGTCACGTCTCTCTCCTCTTTCTCCTTCCGTGAAAGCTCATCTATGGAGTAATCTTCTCACGATCCCTCAGCTCCAATTCAAGGCGAAGAACAACACTCTGTACGGATCATCACATACTTCAATTCAACAGCTTGAAGATGCACTAAGACTCGATTTGAAGATCATCGCTAATGAGAAACTCAGAGCTAACTTCGTTGGCTTGTACGATGCTCAATCGAATAACGCTACTATTCCCGCGATTCAGCGTCGCGTTCTCGAGCGTTTGGCTGTTGCTCGGTAAGCACAATTTCATGTTTTTCTTCTAGCTAGTTTAGTTACTATATTAAGAGTTTGTGATATGTTGATGTGTAGTGATAATGGAGATGCACAGAATGTGATTGCGAAAGAGTTTGGTATAGAAGGTAGGAACTTCTTCTATAGTGTGAAGCAGCTTGAGTCTAGAGGTTTGATTGTTAGGCAACCAGCAATTGTGAGAACTAAAGAAGTTGATTCCAAAACGACTTCATGTATTACTACAAACATGATATACTTAACTCGTTACGCCAAGCCTTTGGGGTCACAGCAGAGGTTTGAGATTTGTAAAGATGACTCTGTGTTGGAGCATGAAGACACTACTGACGTTGGAGATAGTGTAAAAGAGGATACGCTCATTAAAGATTTTTTACCAGCAATGAAGGCAGTTTTTGATAAGCTCGAAGAAGCTAACGAGAAAGTTAGTAAATACAAAGCATTTTTTTTTTGTTTATCAAAGCTGGATTTTGCTAGTTGTATACTCATTTTTTCTTGTTATGCAGGTTTTAGTTATCTCGGATATTAAGCAAGGCCTTGGTTATATGGGATCACATACAATGCATAGAGCTTGGAGAAGTGTAATTTATCTTCTTTTTTTTTTCCCTTATGGTTGAAGTGTATTGATATATCTTTGGAAACTCAATTCATGTTCAACTAAGATATTCTGAATTAATGAATCTTCTTGTGTGATAACATCAGGTTTATCGCCGGTTGATAGACTCTCATTTAGTGGAGGAGTTTGATGCTATGGTGAACAATAAGGTGAACTATACTCTGCATCTTATGCCAATAATTGTTCTTACTTTGCATTTATGTTCTGTTCTTTTGGGGATATAAAACTGTTTTTTTCTTCTTTATATGTGGATTGTCCGTTTTTGTAGGTTGAAAGATGTCTACGTTTGTTAAAAAGAATTTCAGAGAAAGATTTTAACTACTCTGGGAAAAAGCAACTCCTTAAATTCGGAAGGAGTATTCAGAAAACAGAACAGATTTTGGAGCTTCCAATAGATAATCAAATTTACGATATGGTTGATGCTCAAGGATCTAAAGGCTTGGCTGCTATGGAGGTATTCATTTGATGGATTTGGCTAATAGTTTTTTTTGGAGAAAAGTACTTAGTGGAAAACTGGGAAGGTGGAATGTGTATTGAAATTTTTTTATGTTAACCAGGTATGCGAAAGACTTGGAATTGACAGGAAGAAGATTTATCCTCGGCTTTGTAGTATTTGTTCAAGAGTCGGGATGCATTTACGGGAAGAAAGCCACAAGAAGACTAGAGTATATCGAGTTTGGACTTCTCGTCATGCTGCATCCAAGTCTTCTAATCTGTTTCCTGATAAAGCTGAAAATATTAGCAGGGTACATAATGATTTTAGCACACCTAATGATAATAGTGGATTGGCTAAGACCTCTACAAAACACGGTATCGCAGTTTCAGATGCTGACTTATCTACACCTGCAAGTTTAACTGATGCTGAAAGAAATTCAGGAGTTCGTGGTTGTTCCCCATCTAATGCCAAAAGAAGAAAGATTCATACACGTCGTAACTTACAAGAATCATTCCATGATATCGGTGATAAAGTTGTTGATGCTGCAAAGGGATCCCCGAAGCCGGCTAAATCAAAAGTGCAGCAACCTCATGCTACTATTGAAAACTCTCGGAGAGAGCAGAGAATACTTGAGCGTTTAAATGTACTTACTGTTCTCTTTATCCATGTTGCATGCGTCTCCTTTTCTTTTTTTCCTTCTAACTGACTATTTGTTTCTTCTTTCTTGGTTGGCGAAAGGAGGAGAAGTTTGTTTTGAGAGCGGAGCTTTATAAATGGCTTCTCAGTCTTGAGAAGGACAGGAGCCCCCAGGTGGATAAGAAAACCATTGACAGAATTCTAAACAGGCTTCAAGAAGAAGGACGCTGCAAATGCATTGGCTTTCGTGTTCCAAATGTAAATGATTGTGGTCGTACTCGTTGCTCTGTGATAGTTTTGCATCCATCTGTTCAAGGGTTGACTGGGGATGTAGGTAGTAAAATTCATGATAAGATTAGGTCTTTTGAATTAGGATTCCGTAGCCAGAGATTATCGAAGAAGAAAAGCAACGAGCCAATTCCAGAATTGAATAACGTTAAGAGAGTTCAAACTAATGTGGATTTGGATGCGCGAGCTAGCAAATCAGGAGCTACGCGAGCCAAAGCGGTTGTGCTTGCAAAGATGGTTCGTGTGAAGCTTCTACACTGTTTCCTTTGGGACTATTTTAGTTCTTTGCCTGGCTGGAACACTGCCTTTTCTTCTATACATGATCATAAATTTGAGAAGTTGTTTGCACTTGAAGATGCTTTAAGAGCCATGCCACTCGAACTATTCTTACAAGTTGTTGGATGTACTCAGAAATCTGATGATATGATGGAGAAATGCAAACAGGTTATGTATCTCTCTGAGCTTCCTAGCGAAGAGTATAAGCTTCTAATGGATACTCATGCCACAGGGAGATTATCGATGCTTATTAATATTTTACGCCGGTTGAAGGTAATATCAATAACTAAAATGGCACCTCAAGTACCGTATTTATAGTACATAATTTCATAGATGGGCAGTTCAAAAAATGAGTAATTCTATTGTGTGTTTTTATTTTGTAGTTGATTCAGATGGTAAGTAGTAGACTCAGACGTGATGAGACTGACGAGAAGTATTCTAATTTAACACATGCGATGGAGCTTAAGCCTTATATAGAAGAACCTGTGTTTGTTGCTGCTACATCCAGTGTCATGTCTCTTGATTTTCGTCCACGTATTCGTCATGACTTTATTCTATCAGATAGAGATGCTGTTGATGAGTATTGGCGAACTCTAGAATATTGCTACGCGGCTGCTGATCACAGAGCTGCTAAGCAAGCGTTTCCGGGATCTGTTGTTCAAGAGGTATAAGCTTGCTCTTCTATATTATGGCTTACTATATACAACAACAATTAGCTACATTTAATGTTATGTTTTCAGAAAACAGTTTCTAACTGTCAGTTCTTTTAGGTTTTTCGTGTCCGCTCTTGGGCATCAGATCATGTCATGACAGCAGAACAGCGTGCTAAGCTTTTACAGTGCATTGCAATTGATGAGAAAGAAAAGCTCTCATTCAAAGAGTGTAAGAAGATTTCTAAGGATCTGAACCTGACCATAGAGCAGGTAAATATATGTTATGTTTCTGTTGTGTATATCATTAGGAGAACAATATTTGAGACCTGGTGGTAGTTTGGCGAATAATTTCCTTATTTTCCTTGATCGTAGCGACCATGCCGCCTGAGAACCTTGATTGTTTCAATGTTTCAGTTATAAAACATGAAGTTAGTTAATGAACCTGGATGTTCTTATACTTATTGATTGTCATTGCAGGTAATGCATGCTTATCATGGAAAGCATGGAAGACGGTTGAAATCAAAATCAAAAGATAAAAATTCTGGTGTAGAGAATAGTCCTTCATCTTCCAGGAAAAGAAAAAGAGCATCCCTCGTAAAGAATACAGGAGAAGGTGTCAGATCCGTAATAATAGAAGGACAGAAGGTTATAAATTCTGAAGCCATTGATGCCTCAAGTAGTGAGAGTTTTCAAGAATCTTTACAAGAGGACCAAACACCCATTCCAATGCATGAGGATCGCAATCAACAGGAAAATGCAGAGATAAGGGATCTTACTGAAGATGAAAGTCAGTGTTCTTCCGTCATCAACCGGCATGCAAGTTCAAAGACCACATCAATTCCTTCACAAAGATTTTTGTGGACAGATGAGGCTGACAGGTAAGCTTGACACATCCAATGAACGTTAGTAGTATATTTATGTGTGTTTATGAATGGTGATGGATCATATATATCAAATTGGTTCTTGTTGTAAACACTTTATTATATCTCTGATTGATACAACTGATACAAGTTTTCTCTGTTCAGGAAATTGTTGAGTCAATATGTTAGACACCGTGCAGCTCTTGGGGCAAAATTTCATGGAGTTGATTGGGCTTCAGTTTCAGAACTGCCTGCACCTCCTTTAGCTTGCAAGCGACGGATTCAAACATTGATGAAGAATGATAAAGTTCGGAAGGCGGTCATGAGGCTTTGCAATCTACTCACTGAGCGTTATGCAAAGCATCTAGAGACGAAACAGAAGTGTTTTCCCGAGAGCAACAGTTCACATGTTCTTGTTAGAAATTTATCCCAGGAAATTGGTGGCACTGATTCCGGTTGTGTTGAGCATCGTAAAGATATTTGTTTTGATGAAGAAAAATGGGATAACTTCAATGAAAAGAGTATAAGTCAAGCCTTTAATGATGTTCTTGAGCTCAAGAAGATGGCTAAACTGGTGGCCTCTAAACGAACAAGAACTAGCTCTCGAGAATGGTCAAACAAAGATATAGTTGATGAGGTGAATCCTTATGGTTTACTTTTATTTTGTTTGGCACCACTCCTATAGTTCTTTGTTTTTGTCGATTTTGCGAAAAACTAAAATAATGGACTTTGCAGGGGAGTGAAATGGTTCAACCTGCAATTCACTCAGAGGACATTCAAAGTGTTTCTGTTGATCAAGTTAAAGATACATCTCGACGTTCTGGACATTATCGTCTTCATCAAAATTTTAAGCATTTAGATGAAAAGTACAATGGTCGTATACAAATACGGCAATCTCTGACAGTTTCTACTGCTGTAGAACTGTTAAAGCTTGTCTATCTGAGCAAGCCTACTGCACCTGGTATGCCAAATTTGCTGGAAGATACCTTACGACAATATTCAGAAGGAGACCTCTTTACAGCCTATAGCTACCTCAGAGACAAAAAGTTCCTGGTAAAACTACCTATTTACTTTCCTTTAATACTAGATAAGATGAGATGGTGAATAAGAAACAGGTTCCTTTAATACACTTTAAATCAAATTTATTTGTTCGTTTGGATGAACTTAGTTTCTGTATTTGTAATTGAAAACTGAAAGTCAATATTTTTACGATCGACAATGTTCCAGGTTGGTGGAAGTGGTGGACAACCATTTGTGCTTTCTCAGAACTTCTTGCATAGTATTTCAAAGTCACCATTCCCGGTTAATACTGGGAAAAGAGCTGCCAAGTTCTCCAGTTGGCTTCTCGAACATGAAAGCGACCTTATGGCTGGAGGAGTCACTCTTACTTCAGATTTGCAGTGTGGTGATACTTTAAATTTCTTTTCACTGGTTTCTTCTGGCGAACTCTCTATATCTGTATCCTTGCCGGAAGAAGGTGTTGGAGAGCCTGGAGATCGGAGAGGTTTAAAACGTAAAGCTGATGACGTAGAAGAATTTGAACCTGATAGTGCTAAGAAGTTTAAGCTATTAGGCGAAGGTGAACTCAACTTCCGAAAGGAAAAGGGTTTCCCGGGTATAGCGGTATCTATTCGTCGTGTAAATCTACCAATATCTAAGTCAATAGAGTTGTTTAAGGATGATGACTCTCGCTCTGGTGAACTTCATTTCAAGTCGGGAGAAACAAATAGTGGCTGTGATTTTAATGATTTGAAAGAACTTTTCAACTCTACGGATGCTACTGTGATACCAGGCAGTTTAGTTGATTCTCCCTGGCAAGTGATGGCCAATGTTGCTACTTGTATTATGTCCGGATCTGCGGACGAGCTACTGAGTTTATTCAGTCCCGGGGTTTTTGAAGCCGTTTCAAATGCCCTTCACAAGGCTGGTGACCAAGGTCTAAGCACTGAAGATGTCCACTGTCTTATTAATATACCAAGTAAGCATCAGGCTAACTTCTTCAACAGTTGAACACATGTTGGCGACTTACTTCAGTGTTGTATTTTAACCTCTGTTTATTCATCTGCAGGCCAAGAAACTTGTGAGTGCATTGTTGAAGTACTTCAAACATTTGGGGTAGCCTTAAAGGTTAGTCTTACCATCTCTTATTTTACAAACACTCAAGGTTTACTAGTTTTACATTCCTGGACTATGGACTCTGTTCATGTTTACATAATTTTACAAGTAACTTGTTAACCAGACGCTATCTTTATTCAGGTAAATGGCTATAATGATGTCCGTCTTGTCCATTCCATCTACCGAACAAAATACTTCTTGACATTGGAGGAAGGTGGAACTACCCAAAATGATCAACAGTCTCTACCAGTGAACTACCTAGAGAGAGCTCTGGAAGAACAAAAGTCAAACGATGTTGTCGCCAGCGACTACAGTACTTCAGAAGAAAAGCGTGAGTATGTCACTGAGAACAGTGTTCACAGGGTTACGATTCTTAACCTTCCTGAAAGGCCTCAAACAAGCGGTTTGCACGAAGCATCAATCAAAGCTCCATATTTCACTTTTGGAAAGGGAAGCATAGGCGAAACAAAGGATTCAACTTCAGTGAAGTCACAACCTATGCCTATATATCCATGGGTAAACGCAGATGGATCAGTAAATAAAGTTATCTTTGATGGACTAGTTCGTCGTGTTCTCGGTACCGTGATGCAAAATCCTGGTATATCAGAGGTAAAAATACTCGTCTATTTTTCCACCAAATAAGCTCGTACCGTCATGGTTTTGACCTTTATGAATATACTAATCATCAAAACATTTTAATTTGTGGCAGGACGAAATTATTAACCAAATGGACGTACTAAATCCTCAGGTAATATACAATTAATCTTTATTCTAATGGTTTCTTCTGTGTTTGCTCTCTCATAACATTATGTAACTTTTCAATCTCAGAGCTGTAGAAACCTTCTGGAGTTGATGACACGCAACGGGTATATGAAAGTGAGGGAAATGGTGCAAACCAAAGTCACCGGTCCTCCGTCGCTGTTAACCGGACTTCTCTTTACCGGTCATAGAAGACCGGAACTTATCAGCTGCAAACACTTCTTTGCCAACTCCAAAGGACTATGCGCCTTGTAATATTGTATACCCGTTTTATTAAAATTAATAAATAATCATATAGAAATTGTAAAGCCGTAGCCCGTAGGTAGAGAAATATACATATTTTTTTTTAATTAATTCGTAAAAGAAACTTTTTACTGATATATTGGAAAAATTATATATAATAAGAGAATTTAAGCAAGACAATTCTCATAAATACCATTAAAATGAATATTTTTTCTCCAAAAATACCAAAATATTGAACTTGAAGGAAAGAAGAAGACAAACATGAGAATATGATGTTCAGCTGCCAAAGAGCTACATATTGTTTACATTAATGTTGATTATGTTGCAAAATTCCCACGTCGCCTGGATGACCTCCTTAAGTGTTTCGCCTGGAAAGACCTCCTTAATGTGTTTCATCTAAAGACCTTTAATACCATAGTGAGGTTAATTGAGGCAAAGTTAATAATTTGTTTGTTAAACATTAGGTTTGAATGAAAGCGTACTATTAAATGCCGGACCGGCACTGCTTAAGTGTTTCGTAGAAACCATTGTTTGAGGCAAACCATAGTGTGAAAGAGATACCAAAATAGTTCAGTGTAAATCCATGAGCACTACATGGTGGTGTTTTGACGTACGTAGAGAATTAAGTCTCGTTAATTAAGGTTGGAATCAATTTAATTACGACTTTAACGTTAGAGATCGTTGTCTTACCAAAGACACACATGGATTTTCCCTTGTAATAATAATAGTAATTATTCTTAATCGAAATCGTTTGGTCCCAAATATATCAATACCACAAGAGAGCTAGGTAGAAGGAGGAAACGTAAAACACGTTGTAACAAACCTTTTGTCCCTTCCAATGAATATAGCCAACCCCAAAAATCTTATCTGAGATTCTGGTTCTTACAGTGTACGTTTTTAAACCATTCATTACTCACTCCTTATCATGATGAATATATATGTCATCCAAGTAACTACGAAATCTTAACTTGTAAAGAGTATAGTTAAAATTTAACAATTATATGCAAAAGAAGTAATTCACAATCACTGAGAAAGATAAGAAGGAACACTTCACACGATCTTTCTAATAGTAAATATCTACACAATAATTCTTGTCATGCAAGTAACAACGGAATATTACACAGCTAAACAGTATGGTTAAATTTTAACCTTGAGAAAAATATTTTAATGAAAAAAATCCTCAAGTATTAATGAAAGCAACCCTCGAATATGAAATTGTAGTGAAAACACATTTCGTTCATAATTCTTCATAAACATATCTCATTTAATCAATACTTTATGTCTATCATATAATGTATTTACATTCATAAGTGACTATAGTTTGTAATGAACTTTGATCTCAACTCGTATAAATTTTATATTCTTACATATCGACATTATAACTAACTGAGTTGAACCTCAAAAATACCACAACCACAAGAGAGTTGGGTAAATTAAGAGAGGTAACATATACGTTGTGATAAAACTATTTTGTCGTCCCTTCCTCTTTAATCCCCTCGTATTCTTCTTCCGGTGTATCAAGGCCAAACACAAATAATCTTATCTGAGATTCTTGTTCTTACAGTGTACGCTTTTAATTAAACCATTCATTACTCACCTTGATCCTTATGATGAATTCACACAATAATTTATGTCATCCAAGTAACTAAAAAATCTTGCCCCTACCATGCTTTAATTTATTCCACTTATGTGCTCTCTCATACAGCAAATTAAACTCTTTAGCGGGACAAGATGAGTGTAATGCAATAAATAAATTACGGTTACTGATCTATGAACATACACATCATACATAGCGCAAGCATGCAAAGCAAAAATTGAATAGTAGATGTTTACAATATATATTATCAAATTCAACGTTTAGTTCATAACGTTCGCTAAATGAAACAAGTTTTCACGAATAAGTTTTGATTTTTCCAAACATAAAAGGTTATTTTGAGCAGATTGGCCGAAGGTTAACTAGTTTGTGGTAGCCATTGCGATAGGCTGGTCCAGCCCGTATGTAGATTCTATATAGCTTGTTAGAAACGTGTGAAATAAAGTGTGTGGTGAAAAACTGTAGAACAACTAGTATATAAGCAAGTCTTGTTTCAAATTACATTTGATCTTAAATGTTTGACAAAAAGAAGGTTATGTTCACATATAATTTTTATTACTTTAAAATATGTATAGTGTTCTTTTATTTTGATTTTCCTAAATCAACAAACTCAGAAAATTACTCAAACTTTTAAAGATCTGTATTCATCCAAAATTAGAATCTTTTTGAATTTTAATTAAAATTCTACAATCTAACACTACTATTATAATTTTTTTTAAATCAAATAGTTCTCAAATTTCTTCTTAGTATTTTTCACTATTTCTTTTTGTTGGTGTGTGTGATGTTCAGAATAAGTTTTATTTCAAGTAATTTTATTAATTTCTCTTAAATATATACCTTATATTAATTTTTGAGCACCTGATTAATATTTTCTCCTTTTTTTGATATACATTTGTTTAATAAGTTTCACCATTTTCAATTTTAAAAACGATAAATATTATAGATCACTCAAAGTCTCAAACTATTTTAATGTGCACCAAATCCTTATGGTTTTAATCGGTAACATGAATTTATAATTTAACACTAACAAAAATAGTCTCATGTATTAGATACACATATATATATATATATTAATTATATTATACTATAATTGAAAATAATAATACACACCGATTTTTAATCTATGAATTTATAATTTAACACCAAGAATTGAATAACTACTCGATTTAAAAAACCTTTAAGTTTTTGTGTTTATTTTATTAAAAAAATCTTATTTTTTTATCCTAATAAATGTAACTTTTGAAAGTAATTGTTGTTCCATTAAATAGCTTTATTTTCCCCTATTTCTAGTGTTTTACAAATATTAACAAAATTATTATATGTTATGATATAAATAACTAATTTTATATTTATATAATCTCTATTTATATTTGACTTTGACATTTTTTGGTTGTACTTCTTTTTAATTCGTTTTTGGTTTATATTTTAGTTTAAACTATTTTTTTAATAATAATGAAAATATTTCAAAAATGAGTTAATTAATTGATGCATTAAGTTTACATTTTATGTTCCATTTATGATGTGGATTAATTTGTTAAAATTGAAAATAAAAAGTGATGAGATGCAGGAAAGAAAAGAGAGAAAAATCATATACCCTTAAACTAGTGCAAAATAGTGACAAGTGGGATTTGAACCCGTC
This sequence comes from Camelina laxa, assembly GCA_024034495.1. Taxonomy (NCBI): domain Eukaryota; kingdom Viridiplantae; phylum Streptophyta; class Magnoliopsida; order Brassicales; family Brassicaceae; genus Camelina; species Camelina laxa. The sequence continues at coordinate 2,406,618 of CM043883.1, forward strand.
ACATAAAGCATTTTGTGGGTGCATTGTAATTTGAAACCATTTTGCCACTTTAATTTTCTAATATAGTACTAAAACCTCAAGTATTTATATATTACTTGGTGCAAAAATTTTTTTTTATTTTTTGGAATTTTAGATATGAGAGATTATATCATTTTAGTTGCATTTTTTTATTTCACACTTATGAACACTAGATATCATTGTTTTTACATATTAAAAATATACAAAAAGAAAAAATTTAAAACAAATAGAATATTTTCAACAAGAAACATGTTTGCCATAACTCTTCTTCACCTTTAATATCGGAGTCGGAGAGAGTTGAATTCAGACTTTTTTGGAATTCGGATTGAATTCGAGTATTTTGTTAAGCTCAAGATGTAAATAATTGAAACCAAACCCAAATCTGAAATATATTTTGGGTATTGGATAAAATCTTAATCCGATCCAAACCAGATGAATGTTTATCCGAAATCTGACCCGAATACTATAGATACCTGAATCGGTATAGAACCCCTTTACCCGAATCCGAAACGGATATCCGAACAGAGGAAACCCATACTGCCTTACCCTAGCAAGTAGTAATGTGAAATATCAGAAGAAAAAAACATAATTAAGAAAAAAAGTAACATGTGGTTCTAAATAAATCCCTACACATGTGGATGCTTCTACTACACTTAAAAGAAAAGAGAAATACTATATTTTTACTAAAATATAATAATAAGTTTTTAATCTGTTTAATATATATTATATATGCAGTACTCGATTATTTATCATAGTTTGAATATTTTCTGAAGATATATGTATTTATTAAAACAAGTTTTAATGTCATATTCAAGTTTGGCTTATATTCAGTGTTATAACAAACTATGGTCTTTTTTGTTTTTTTTTTGTTCACCTAACAAACTATGGTTATATTACTTGTTTGGTGTAAATTCCAAACATAGATAAGAAAGAACAATAAAGTTTTGCTGCGAAATTATATAGTATATATCAAAGTAATAAATGACTAGAGATTGCGTATAACCTAACAACTTTGTTAAGAGATAAAAACAGTAACTCCAACAAATACAGAAACAAGTATATATATATATATAAAAGCATGCATACATGTCTTTGAAATTTGTAAAACACAAACAAATTTCTCAGCAGAAAAGGAAACTAATCAAACAAGAGAGAATGATGTTTCGAATATTGTGGCTCGCTTTGGTATTAATAATCGCAGTCGAAGCTAATGCAGCCACCAAGCAAGGGAAAAACACAACAATCACAGCACTTATAGTGTTTGGAGATTCAATAATGGATACAGGAAATAACAACAATCTTCCCACTCTTCTTAAGTGTAACTTCCCTCCGTATGGCAAAGATTTTCCTGGAGGCTATGCCACTGGAAGGTTTTCTGATGGAAGAGTTCCATCTGATCTTATTGGTAACCCATTTGAACTATTTTTATTTTTCTCAAACTTGTAAACTATAATTATTTAATAGTTCGATAAGTATGTATGTTACACAATATTGCAGCTGAAAAGTTGGGATTGGCTAAGACATTACCCGCATATATGAATCCGAATTTGAAGCCTGAGGATCTTCTTAAAGGTGTAACATTTGCATCTGGAGGAACTGGTTATGATCCATTAACAGCACAAATCATGGTACACTAATATTTTCCGATCATGATCGTTAGTTTCTCTTGTGGGTGATTCTTGTTTCTTAGATTTATGTTTATTTTTGTAGTCAGTGATATCGGTGTGGGATCAACTCACATATTTCAAAGAATATATATCAAAGATCAAGAAACATTTTGGAGAAGAAAAAAAAAGATATTTTGGAAAACAGTATCTTTCTTGTGGTGTCTAGTAGCAATGACCTTGCTCACACTTATTTAGCTCGAGCTCATAGATATGATCGTACCTCGTATGCTAATTTCTTGGCTGACTCTGCTGTCAAATTTGTGAGAGTAAGAACATTATTTATAGTTTTATATCTACAAAAAATAAAAATATATATATATATATATATAATTTTGTATTCGCAAACTAATTTATCTCCTCAACTTTTCATAATTAGGAATTACATAAGCTTGGAGCTAGGAAAATTGGAGTATTCAGTGCAGTCCCCGTTGGTTGTGTTCCACTTCAAACAACTGTATATGGGGGTTTATTAACAAGAGGATGTAATCAACCTTTAAACAACATGGCAAAACAATTCAATTCAAGACTTTCGCCAGCACTAGATTCTTTAGATAAAGAGTTGGATGGTGTTGTCCTTTACATTGATGTTTATGATACTCTCTTCGACATGATCCAACACCCTAAAAAATATGGTAAGTCCATCTAACAGATTTGTCTGTGTACTTTTTTCAATTTTATTATTCAAAGTAATTATAGTATTCATATTATCTCATTTCGTTTCAGGTTTTGAGGTAGCTGATAGAGGATGTTGTGGTAAAGGAACTCTTGCGATGTCCTATTTGTGTAACTCATTGACCCCATTCACCTGTTTGAATTCTTCGGCTTATATATTTTGGGATAGCTATCATCCAACCGAAAGAGCTTATCAAGTTATCGTTGACACTTTACTCGACAAATATTTGAGCAAAGTCTATTGATGTTGACATTTGAATATGTATGTATATATTTATTTAATCTCATTCTATAATGTCTGCATTTTTTACTCAAGTTTAATTATTTTATACTATTTTTCTTCATCAACTTTCTAATTTTAAGGCTCCCTAATAAAAATCACTGTAAATATTTCTCCTTTTAAAGCAATGTCTCGGATTCTCGGTGATTAAATGTGCAAGGTAGGCAAAATTCTTCTTGCGTCTAAGTATGGCATCATTCATATTAGTGTAGCTGACCATCTTCAATGGTCTAGAAACCGAGACATTACCAATTAGAGTTTTCAATTGAGTAGTGAGAAGTTTCAATTATTTACCCTACGTACTTCATCTGATGTATAATCAATTTCCATGTTATACTAATGAAAAGATTATGAAAATACAATTTAAAGACAAAGAAAGTGAGAATTTATGAATCTGTTAATGCATGATAAAATAGTGAACAATACAAACTTTCCTACTATAGTTTGTATTAAATAAAAAATACATGTTGGATGGGAAACTTACTATTCTAGGCTTCTAAGCTGGCTTGGTGCACAAGAAATTAATGTGACAATATAAAATAAAAATCAAAAGCTCACCAAAATAATTCATAGTAAATCCATAATGTAGATAAACCATTAGGTACGTACCTGTTATGAACACATGTGGATCGGGTTGGCGAACCCAATTTGAGGCTGTGATAGCTTCTTGGGAGGGGTAAGTTGATATCTTGTATTTTTTTTTGTGAGTTTTATAGCTTGTTTTGTCTTTGGGTTGATGCATATTCATAAGCATTTAGGTGTCTAGATGCATCTTACAATGTTATTGTTTTCAATTTTTATGTGCTTAGACTGGAATTTTAGAAATTTGGAAGCATTTGGTAGCCAATAGAGCAAAAAAGGAGCTAAAGAAGGAAAATTGAGGATGGAGTTTCAAGAGATGGAAGAGAGAAGTAAGAACCATGAAGAAAAGAGCTTGTACAAAGAGATTTGGTGCTCAAAATAACAAGCAATGACCAAAGGAATATGAGGGGAAGAGCAAGAGAGATGATTATCCATGATCAATATGATGTACTTGAGCGATCACAATATTTGAAGACTTACCCTATGACTTAGCTTTGGATATATTCATCAAAGTTACCCTATGAATCGTCTTTTGAGAAGGAACCCAATAATAAATCTGTGTGGGTTTTGCCATCTTGGTCCAATACGAACAATATCATACTTTCAACACATCCAAGTAATTACGAAATCTTAATGGGTAAAGAGTATGGTTAAAGAGATTGGGTAAAGAGAGGTAACATAAAACACGTTGTGACAAAACTATTTTGTCCCTTCCTCTTTAATCCCCTCGTATTCTTCTTCCAGTGTATCAAGGCCAAACACAACAAATCTTATCCGATATTTTGGCTCTTACAATAATCCGTAAACGTTTTTAACCCATTCATCCGTAAATATCACACAATTATTCATGTGATCCTAGTAACAATGAAATCTTAACAGCTAAATAGTATTATGAAATAATAACTATTAACTATACAAGAAATCATAAATAAATAAAATATACTTTCAAACACTATCACTTAAGAGACTATGCCTTATTACACTTATGCTCTCTCATACACCAAATTATGAGAGTGTGACGAAATCAATATACGGTTACGTACTCTAGGAACATAAACATCATACTTAGCGTAAGCATGCAAACCAACAATTGAATAGTAGTTGTTTAGAATATATGTTATCAAATTTAACGCTTAGTTCTATAACGTGCTCTAAATGAAACAATATTTCACGAATAAATTTGATTTTTAGGAACAGAAACAAGAGGTTATTTGAGCAGATTGGCCGAAGGTAAACTAGTTTGTGGTAGCCATTGGGATAGGGTGGTCCAGCCAATATGTAGATTCTATGTAGCTTGTTAGAAAGGTGTGAACTAAAGTTTGTGGTAGAAAACTGTAGAACAACTAGTATATAAGCAAGTCTTGTTTCATCACCATTTCATCAACACAAGCTAAATATATATTGTGATCAAATAAGTAATCAATCAAAAGATGGAAGGCAAAACTGTTATTCTAAGTGTGCTCATAATGAGTTTGGTCATGACACAAATTCAAGTGGAGGCAAAGAGTTGTTGCCCGTCTACGACTGCTAGAAATATCTATAACAGTTGCCGTTTTGCTGGAGGCACCCGACCAGTGTGTGCATCACTCAGTGGATGCAAAATTGTTCCTGCCAAATGTCCGAACGGATATCATTATGACATTCTCCAAAACTCAGGTAATCATTATTTATCGCGTTTTATTATATGTCAATTGTTAACATTGTCATCAACGTGTATTTTTTTTTTTGAAATTTTACTCAAGGTGAAGCTGTCAATGAGTACTGCAAGTTGGGTTGTGTATCTTCTGTTTGCGGTGCCATGAACACACTCCAAAGCTCTGGTAAAATGAAACATCCAAACTCACTAGTTATAATATTATTATTTATCTTGGAATGATATATAGACAAGAGAATGTTAACCATTCAATTATTGTTCCGGTGAGTAGATGTGAGTGAAATTGTGAATGAAGCTGTAGGACAATGCACAAAGGCATGTTCTACTTTATGCACCAAGGGCTCTACAACTGAAGTTGAGACCGCCTAAACAAGCATATCCATGAAGTTACCACATCCAAGTTTCAGAGTGTTATTTTCCTTGTTTTCAATAATTGTGTCTATGTGAGAAAAAATGCTAGACTTTGGTGGTAGTATTTGAATAAGTTATTTCCAGTTTGTTTCTCAGTTGTAGAAGGTTGTCTATTAAATAAAAAGTTTGGTCACTTTAATATTTATTATTATTCCGCATTTGATGAAGAATTCTTGCCCTGCACGTCACTATCTTATAAGGAGCTCATATCTATTTTTTCTGGCCAAATCAGTATCTAAAACATTTACTGCATTAAAGAATATACGAAATCATGAAAGAGAATTGAGGTGGTGGAATTTCGTTTTTCATGCTTATTGGGTTTGTTTTTCTTAAAAAACGAATTGAGGTGGTGCTTGAAGTCGCCGTTGGTGCCCTTGGATTGATAATGAATTGAGAAATTTATTCTTGCTGGAGCTTTTCGATCAATTGTTTTTTCTCTGTTTTTAAGGTTGGTGAAAGCTAATCGGCTTAATCTCTACGCCGTTTGTTTTTCTGAGAATTGGATGCCGAAAGGTTTGGGAAGTTCTTTCAATTGCAGATTAGAAGTTGAAGCTGTTTCCGGTGGTAGATGGTAACCGGTGACGACAAAATCTTTGGCTGTCCACGTTTTCACTTTTCTAAGTGTCCCGTGGATCTGTGATGATTCCTCAACAAGTCAACATCTCTTCCTTCATGCTTGGGTTTCCTTCTTGGATTGGGCTCTCCTTAGTTGGTCTAGGCCTTAGACCTTTTGTTTTGTTTTTTTTTTTTGTTTTTTAATTACAGTTTAATAAAAAGGAAAAATTAGGTTAGATATTAGGAAGTTTAGGTTTTATGTTTTCTTAATAAAGCTTGTTTTTTGGTTAATCTCTAATTGTTAACCGACCATAAGTTACTAGTTAATTGGATTGCACTCATAGCCTGGCCGGGTCGCGCGTTAAGCATAAAAGTTCCTGGGACTCGGATTAAGTGACAGATTCAATTTTTCTCTTAATTTCTTGCAAAGCATATCTTAGTGTTTTTACTACTTTTTCTTGTAAACTTTGGCTTTGTTGTTATAACCCTTTCTTGGCTCTTTAGATTCTGTTTTCTGACTTTTGAGAAAGTAATAATAATCCAGTTGATAAAAAAAAAAAGAATATACGAAATATCCACTAATTTAGAACTTAGTTAGTGATGTCGGTGTTGTCATGTAAATAGGATATTTGAAGCATATTTGCTGAACGTAGACGTTCGCATATTTTATATCCTATGAGCCTTAATACATTACATCTAAAGAGATTTGCTATTGGCTGCAGTGGGACGCAGAAGAAAAATTACCGAGATCAAAAAAATGTTAAAGCCAATTAAATAGAAAAAAAAACTTTATAGAAGGTTTAAAAATATTAGAAATACTTAGATTTCATAAAAAATTTAAAATATTTATAATCTTACGAGAAAAGAGACAAAGATTTTAATTTTGTAAAAACCATGTCAATTCTGATATCAATTACCATGAAATTTTGACAATGAAAAGTAAGAAAATAGTGAATGTGAAAAAGAATAAAAAAACACGAAAACAAAAGCAGTTGCGGAGAAAACAAATTTAATTTAATTTACGATTCTTTTGATCAGATTTGATTCTTAAACATAATTAATTTTTATAATTTTAAAAATTATAAGAAAGAAATGGTCTCTCGAGTCTTGATTTCAATCACATAAAGCACATGTTTGTTTAATCCACCACTGAAACCCATTGAGATAGTCCGTCCATGTAAATATGTCACAAAAACGTTTAAGATGAATAACCAATGCAATTAACATGTGTTTAGGTATTCTTTTCTTGATCCAGATTTTTAATGACGTAGAGCCACTGAAGACTTGAACCTCACTTCACTATGCGCATCTTAATAATGATAGGAAAATGTAACGTCAGTTTGATCCCACAAAGCTAAACAAAACTAAACCACAAGAGAGTTTGACAAAAAAAAAAAAAAAAAAAAAAAAAACTAAACCACAAGAGAGTTGGTTAGGAGGAAACGTAAAACACGTTGTAACAAACCTTTTGTCGCTTCCAATGAATAAAGCCAAACCCAAAAATCTTATCGGAGATTCTGGTTCTTACAATGTACGTTTTTAAACCATTCATTACTCACCTTGATCCTTATCATGAATGTACACAATAATTCATGTCATCCAAGGAACTACGAAACCTTTACAGGTAAAAGAGTATGGTAATTATTTAATAAGTAGTTGCAAAAGAAGTGATTCTCAATGTAATTCACAAACATTGAGAATCATAGGAAGGAACAATTTCACACGAAATCTTTTGCAAACTCAACTATAACACTCAATGTAGAAAACATAGCAATGAAAAGAAGAAACATGGTTTAAAATTTTCTAAGGTCCAAGAGATGCTAAGAAAGCATAAGTGGCTGAATGGGTTTTTTGGGCATTTCTACCACTAATAGAAAATAACAAAAGAATAGTGATGGAAACGGCACGATCTGCTTTTTTTTTTATTCTAATATTAATAATTGATAATTAATTAGTGGTTTCATACGCATTAACGAATTAACTACATTCAAACTAAACAGCGGAAAATAACCAACAGAAACCAATATCTAGTAATCAATAAAATAATAGACCAATAATTCAATAGCAGCATTAATCCAATCAACAAAAAAAAAAAAAAAAAAACATCAAACCAACAACTTAACAATGTTCTATTGACTGAACTCTAGCAAGCCATACAACAACCAATCGAGTCAGTAGAACAAGCTCCTCTTCATTGCCTTAATTCCATGATCACACTTTGCCTTTACTTGCCTCACAAACACAACTGAAATGCGTGAGTATTATCATAAATACTCTTTGAGGCGATCCTCCCATCTACTGGGCTATACACACAAGCAATTGAGATAACTCTAACTATGGACAATTGCATCCACCAACACCAACTATGGTTGCATCGACCGATGCAAGACTCGCCTGCATCGATCGACACTAGTTGATTATGAGTAGTTAGTCAATTTTCAAGTGGTATGGAGTCCTAGTATCATCCTCTTCGAGCCTTCAATGTGATTTCACGGTAAATTGTTTTTTTTTGTCTTGTTAGTTGTGTAGTGTTTTAGCTTTTGTGCGGGAAATGCAGTTGGATATTGAAAATTGTTGGAAAGAGGTGAATCCGGAAATACCGTTAGCGGTGATTTGTGAAATTTGATGTGTTGTAAATGGATTTTTGGGAAGTTAAGATGGAGATTTATTATGGGTTTTCCTTTTGGGACTTTTGTGTCATGTGAGTAAGGAAATAGCTTGGGATTTCTATAAATAAAAAGTTTCCATAAATAGAAAGTTTTATGAATAGTTAGAACATGTATATATTTGGAAAGGGTGCATGTAAACACCAAAGTGTTTGAGATGTTTTGGAGTGAGGCCTGGGGGTGGCCATGGCCGTGAAGATATTCCGAGAGGGAATATGGTGGTTGGTAGGACATTGCGATGTTTACGAGGATCATGGGGGTGGTCATGGTTACGGAAATGCTTATAGACGTTATGACCATTTGCTGTAAGGGCGAGGGTCCTGAACAACTCATGAGGAGATGGGGGTTCTCCTGAGGGGACGGGAGGTTCCCTAGATACTGATAGCTCAAGGGTTGCGGTCCTGAGAGTGGCAGAGGAGATGGGGGTTCTCCTGGTACCGTGATCTTGAGGGTGACGACCTGAGGGAGAGACGGTATGGCTCGACGACGGAGGGTCTGAGAGTGTGATTGGTATGGTTTGAAGGTTGCGACCTAAGAGCGGATGAGTTGGGGGCAAAAGTGTCAAGGACGTGGGGATAGGCTTAGTGACCGGATGCGGATTTATAAGATTCATGGGGGTTCAATCTCAGATTTCCTGTTGTGATCGGATGCGGATCTCGGGATTGATGGGGGTTCAATCTCGAGGTTTCTGTGTGTTGACCGAGAGAGTTAGGTTTATGCTGGCCGGGGGGGGGGGAAAGTCGTGGTGATTGAGAGAGTCAGGTTTTGGTTGACCGGTGGAGTCTGAATTGTGTTGACTAGTGGGGTCAGGGTGGTTTGGTTTTGGCCGGTGGTGTCTTGGTTGCGGTAGACCGGATGTATAGGTGGTGCGAACCATTGCAGCGATGGTTGGAGGAGTTTGCGGATGAGTGGCGGTGTGTTCAGATTTGAGGATGAATATTTTATTAAAAGGGGAGAATTGTAACATCTCAAACCCAATCTTGGGTGGGTGTCGATCGACACCACTAAATTGGTGGTTGTTCGGTTTGTTTCAAAATCGATTGGTTTAGTTTAGTTTAGTTTTGAAACCCTAAGTTTCGTTTTAAAAAGCACGAGCAGCCTATTTTCTGGTGGGGGTGGTGTTTGTAGCTTCTAAGAGACAAAAAGAAAGAGAGAGGGAGGTTATGAGTTTGATCCTAAGAGCAAAGGGAGCCTTGAGGAGAAGGAGAAGGAGATCCATCATCTATATGTGTGTGGAAAAGGATGTGATTACTTGGTGGTGGATTAGGAGAGTCAAGGACGCTTTCTTATGGTTGTTATCTAGATAAGTCGTGTTGTTTGATGTTTAATCGATTAGAAAATAGATGGCTGTGAAATATTAGTGTTTTGCAGCGAGAAGGAGATTGAAGGGAGGGTAGGATCATGATTTCTAGGTTGGTGTCTCTCGACACCATTGTAGTGTCGGTCGACACCAACACCTGCAGATGGACTTCGCGGACTAATCCGAGATGGCTACTTCAGGGCAACGTTTGGAGGATAAACCGTAGTCCGATTCAGCTGAAATATGGTGGGGAGCTTTGTGGTGCTCTAAGCTTTGTATCCAACGGTTGGTTTATGAAATGAATGGTTGGTTTGTGTTTTAATCAAGTGTTTGTATTGCGGTTTGGCATAAACAGTTTTGTGGTAAAGTTAGGGTGTCGTGTATTTCTAACAAATTTTCATTAAATCGTGTATTTACAAAACTTTACATCATTTGCATGTGTTACTATATACCGACATTTACTTAATTAGCTAGCAATTATTTTTCCTTCATTTTACGGTTTCGTTTAAGAATATGAAATAAATTAGCATTTAAGTGAAATATAATTAATAATCAATTTATTTGGTCGCAACAAAACATTCAAAATTAAACCTGAAAGCTAAAACCACAAGAGAGTTGGTTAGAAGGAGGAAACGTATAACACGTTTTGTAACCAACCTTTTGTCTCTTCCAATGAATAGAGCCACCCAAAAATCTTATCCGAGATTCTGGTTCTTACAATGTACGTTTTTAAACCATTCATTACTCACCTTGATCCTTATGATGAATTCGCACAATAATTCATGTCATCCAAGTAACTACGAAACCTTAACTTGTACAGAGTATGGTTAAAATTTAACTGTTAGATGCAAAAGAAGTAATTCACAATCATTGAGAAAATAGGAAGGATTCACATGATCTTTTTGAAATAGTAAATATCAACACAATAATTCAAATTGAATAGTAGATGTTTAGAATATATGTTACCAAATTCAACGCTTAGTTCGTTCTATAACGTGCTCTAAATGAAACAATACTTCACGAATAAATTATTATTTTCCCAAAAATTGAAATTTGTAGAAACAAACATAAAATGTTATTTTGAGCAGATTGGCCGAAGGTAAACTTTTTTGTGGTAGCCAATTGGGATAGGGTGGTCCAGCCAATATGTAGATTTTATGTAGCTTGTTAGAAACGTGTGAACTAAAGTGTGTGGTGGAAAACTGTAGAACAACTAGTATATAAGCAAGTCTTGTTTCATCACCATTTCATCAACACAAACTAAATATATATTGTGATCAAACAAGTAATCAATCAAAAGATGGAAGGCAAAACTGTTATTCTAAGTGTGCTCATAATGAGTTTGGTCATGGCACAAATTCAAGTGGAGGCAAAGAGTTGCTGCCCGTCTACGACTGCTAGAAATATCTATAACACTTGCCGTGTGGCTGGAGGCTCCCGACCAATGTGTGCAAACCTTAGTGGATGCAAACACGTTAATAACGGAAGATGTCCTAACGGATATCAACATGACACTCTCCAAAACACAGGTTAATTATTTTTGTATGTGCTTTATTATGTCAATTGTTACCATGTTTCATCAATGTTTAATTTTTTTGAATATTTTACTCAAGGTGATTCTGTCAATGAATACTGCAAGTTGGGGTGTACATCTTCTGTGTGCGCTGCCATTGAGACACTCCAAAGTTCTGGTAAAACGAAACACCCAAGCTCACTAATTATAATATTATTATTTATCTTGGAATGGTAGCCAAGAGAATGCTAACCCTTTCTATTATTGTTTCGGTGAGTAGATGCGAATGAAATTGTGAATGGAGCGGTAACACAATGCGCAAATGCATGTTCCACTTTCTGCACCAAGAGCTCTACAACTGCAGTTGAGACAGCCTAAACAAGCATATGCATGAAGTAACCACATCCAAGTTTCAGAGTGTTATTTTTCTTGTTTTCAGTCATTGACTGTATTTAAATAAGTTAATTCCAGTTCGTGTATGTGTCATAGAAGTTTGTCAATCCTAGATTGTACATGACTTCTAATAAATAAAAAGTTTGGTCACTTTAATATTGATTGTTATTCCACCGTTGCTAAAAATTCTTGCCCTGCACGTCATATAAGGAGGTCACGTCTATTTTTTTTCTGGCCATAACAGTATCCAAAAGATTTATTGCATTGAAGATTACACATTTTTTTAAAACAATCAAACTTAAGCAAAAAATCCACTAGATTAGAACTTAGTGATGTAAGTGATGTCATGTAAATATGATATTTGAAGCATATCTGCTGCTATGATGGGAAACCTAGCTCTTAGGGATAAATCTAGATTTAAACGTAGATGTTCCCATATTTTATCCTTAAAGCTTTTGTTGGAGTAAGCTTCTAGAAGATTGTATCTTGAAGCCCAATATATCATTAACTAGTTGGTTATTGACAAGATAGGCTTGAAAGGAAAAATTTCAATTGTATTAGGATTAGGAAAAGAGAAATTTTCCATTATCAAAATAGGAATAACAAAGTTGTGTTTGACTATAAATATCTTTGATTGAGTTGTGATCAAAGGTATGAGAAACTGAAAGCTTTGGTGTTTAGTTTTGAGTTAGTTTCTAAACATAATAAAGAGAGTTATTCTTTATTCAAAGCTTTCTAGTTTTCTTTAGCCTGAAATACACTCAATCCAAGGAGATTATTAATTTGCTATTGGCAGATAATAACCACATCAGATTCGATTCAAACATAAAGATTGTCAATCCTAGATTGTACATGACTTCTACTTACTATCACCTAAATAAAGAATTATGTATCCTTCTCGACCATTTTCTAAGCAGAAGAAAGATTAAGTTTTTTTTTTTTTTTATAAGCAGAAGAAAGAAAGAATTTGCATGTTAAGTTTTTTTTTTTTTTTTTTTTAAGCAGAAGAAAGATTAATAATATTAAGTTGTTTTGATAAAGGAAGTGGTATGCATAATAGTGTAATCGTACTTTTTTTTTTTTTTTGGTCATTTGTATCCAAAACTTCTGGAGGCCTTACCTATGCACTTGTCATGGATCTATCTACTTGGATGATGCCATTTTCAAGAGATAAGAACTTGCTAGCAAGTCATTAAGGCATTCTGTTTGTAACTAATCAAGATTTGTCAAGTGAAGCATATATAATTGTAGTAATGATATATAGAAGTCATTAAGGCAATCTGTTTGAAATATTTGAGCAAAGTCTATTGATGTTTGACATCTGAATATATATATATATATATATACATATATATATATATATATATATATATATATATATATATATATTTTTCTTAATCTCGTTATCATGTATGCAGTATCTTTTAAAAATAATACAACACTATTATTTATTCATCAACTTTTAATTTTCAAAACTTTCTAACAAAAAAAAAAAATCCTCACTTCTCCTTCTAAATTAAATACTAGGTAACACTTTGCACTATATACGGAATAAATCAATTCAAATTAAATCATTATAACTAAAGTTATATTTGTGGAACCGATATCCACTTGTGTCAAACATAATATGTAACTTAAGTAAATTTCTATTCAAATTTTCATTTATTTCATGTAAAAATAATTTTTACCCGTAAAATCTTTGAACGTGAAAAAAGCTTTAATGTGGTAGTTAAAATATTGATAAAATATTATTATTTATGGTAACATGTCTTTTGTGAGGTTTGCAAAAAAAAGTCACCCATTTTAAAAAAATATATATAATTAAGCATTTCATACTTTTTTTTCTTTTTGAACAAACTAACCCACAAGTCAACATTAAACCAACAACAACCAATATGCACAGCTGAAACATACCAATAACAACAATCTCCAACATATCATCATTACAAAAACATTCATAACCATTCTATCCAACAACCTAGCATAAATCTATCCAAGGTTCCAACAATATAACCATACAAAACCATCAACACACAACCAAGATCCTAATCATCCTCATCCTCATCGCTATGATTTCACGTCTCATACCTGCACACGACAAACAAAAATTGGGATGCGTAAGTATTATCATAAATATTTAGTGAGGCAATCCTCCCATCTACTGGGCTATACACAAACAAACCAAAAAACAAATATCAGCCGACTGCTGAAAAGATTGGTGTCGACCGACAATGGCCCTTGGTGTCGACCGACACTGCCCCTCTGTGTCGATCGACACTCCTCCTTGGTGTCGACCGACACCGACTTGGTGTCGATCGACACCGATTCCACATACACAATCTGCTTGAAGCCGAAAGTCGAAGAAACGCTTTCCATCTCCTGCAAATCAACTGAAACTAACTCAAAACCCCTGAAAACACATGGGAACCACAACCCAACCACAAGCATACAAGAAAAACACCACAAACAACCATAATCAAGCAGAACAAAGGACTATCACACTTAGATAAGTCATGATCATGCACTCACCTCTTTTGCAAAAAGATCTGACCCAAAACAATGTATCCCACACCTTAGAAAGCTTCTCCTTCGCGTTCCAAGCACAAGATCTCCACTCCAATAACACTCTCCAAAATGCTAGATTCCAAGCACTAAAGTTGGGTGGTTATCGTGTTGTACATATAACCTATGTTTGTTTATGCATGTCCTATGTTTGTTTATGCATGTCCTTATATGACGACAATTAAAGTTGAGGCGTTTCCAAAAATATCCATTTTCTTCTATGTCACTTTTTAAAAATACTTTTTATGTTGTCCATTTTTTAAAATACTAATTATTTATGTATAAAATGACCAAATTTAAAGATCTAAACTCTAAATACTAAACCCTACTCCTCAAAATTATATCGTAAATGTAAAATAGAGAACCCAAACCTAAATAAAAATTCTAAAAATTAATTAACATATTATAATTTTGTAAAAAAGAATAAAAATTAAAATGTTCATAAAAGATGTATTTTTGAAAAAAATATTCTAAAAGAAGTATTTCTAACAAGTTTTCATTAAATCGTGTATTTAACAAAACTTTATATCATTTGCATGTGTTACTATATACCGACATTTACTTAATTAGCTAGCAATTATTTTTCCTTCATTTTACGGTTTCGTTTAAGAATATGAAATAAATTAGCATTTAAGTGAAATATAATTAATAATCAATTTATTTGGTCCCAACAAAACATTCAAAATTAAACCTGAAAGCTAAAACCACAAGAGAGTTGGTTAGAAGGAGGAAACGTATAACACGTTTTGTAACCAACCTTTTGTCTCTTCCAATGAATAGAGCCACCCAAAAATCTTATCCGAGATTCTGGTTCTTACAATGTACGTTTTTAAACCATTCATTACTCACCTTGATCCTTATGATGAATTCGCACAATAATTCATGTCATCCAAGTAACTACGAAATATTAACTTGTACAGAGGATGGTTAAAATTTAACTGTTAGATGCAAAAGAAGTAATTCACAGTCATCGAGAAAATAGGAAGGATTCACATGATCTTTTTGAAATAGTAAATATCAACACAATAATTCATGTCATCCGTAAACGTTTTAACCCATTCATCTGTAAACATTACACAATAATTCATGTGATCCAAATAACGATGAAATCTTAACAGCTAAATAGTATAGTGAAAAATATCATAAAAGAAAATACTGTCAAACACTATCACTTTAGATATTTGAGCAGCTAAATAGTATAGTGAAGTCATTAAGGCAATCTGTTTGAAATTTGAGCAAAGTCTATTGATGTTTAACATCTGAATATTTTTTTTATTTTCTTAATCTCGTTATCATGTATGCATTCTCTTTTTAAAATAATACAATACTATTTTTTATTCATCAACTTTTAATTTTCAAAACTCCCTAACTAGAAAACAAAAAATCCTCACTTCTCCTTCTAAATCAAATACTAGGTAACACTTTGCACTATATACGTATTAAATCAATTTAAATAAAATCTTTATAAGTAAAGTTATACTTGTGGAACCGATATCCATTTGTGTCAAACATAACATGTAACTTAAGTAAATTTCTATTCAAATTTTCATTTATTTCTTGTAAAAATATGTTTCATCCTTAAAGTCTTTGGACGTGGAAAAGTTTTAACGTGGTAGATAAAATATTGATAAAATATTATTATTTATGGTAACATGTCTTTTGTGTGGTTTGAAAAAAATAGAAAGTTTTACAGGATGAAACAACCCGACCCGTTTTTCTTTTAATATATAATTAAACATCCCATACTACTTTTTTTTTTTAACAAACTAACAAACAAGTCAACATTAAACCAACAACAACCAATATGCACAGCTAAAACTTAAAAATAACAACAATCTCGAACATATCGTCATTACAAAAATATTCATAACCATTCTATCCAACAACCTAACATAATTTTATTCAAGGTTCCAACAATATAACCATACAAAACCATCAACACACAACCGAGACCTTAATCATCCTCCTCCTCATTGCCATGATTCCATGTCTCATACATGCACATGACAAACAACAATTGTGATGCGTAAGTATTATCATAAATACTTAGTGAGACAATTCTCCCATCTACTCGGCTATACACAAACAAACCAAAAAACAAGTATCAGCCGACTGCTGAAAAGGTTGGTGTCGACCGACACTGGCCCTTGGTGGCGATCAACACCAATTCCGCATACACGATCTGCTCGAAGCCGAAAGTCGAAGAACCGCTTTCCATCTCATGCAAATCGTCTGAAACTAACCCAAAACCCCTGGAAACACATGGGAACCACAAGCATACAAGAAAAACACCACAAACAACCATTATCAAGCAGAACAAAGGACTCTCATACTTAGATCAGCCATGGTCATGCACTCACCTCTTTTGCAGAAAGATCTGACCCAAAACGACGTATCCCACACCTTAACAAAACTTTATATTGTTTTCATGTGTTACTATATGCTGAAACATAATTAATTAGCTAGCAATTATTTTTCCATAATTTTACGATTTCGTTTAAGAATATGAAATAAATTAGCATATAAGTGAAATATAATTTATAATCAATTTATTTGGTCCCAACAAAACATTACTTACTAATAAAAGGGTTTATTTGAAGCTCCTCAAGCTATCCACATCAGCTAAATCTAAAACACCTTAGGAGATGCCACCTCAGCTTCCTAAATCTCTTTCTTTCCCATCCTTTTCCTAATAAACCACAACAACAACAAAAAGACACAACCGTATATCACCTTCATCTTCTGTTGAAGTATCGATCAAACAGATTCTACAAATAAGAAGATAAAGTGTGATGATGTTAGGAAGATGATTAATAGGATCCAAACGCATTCGTTTCAGACCCGATTCGCAGTGTAAGCAGAAACATAAGCGTGTTTATGTGCTTAACGAACCGAGGAATCGAAACATCGAAGTGGTATTACTACTATGCCTATAATTATTTCCCGTTTCTGTCAGTATGGAGTTCACTAATATAATGTTTTTTTATTGTGTTGATTTTTTACAGTCAAGCGATTTTTTACAGTCAGAATCAAGTTTAGAAAGTGAGTGGTTTGATGTACAAATAGCAGACATGATAGAGCCATCATATGATCCACCTGAAAAGCCAAATCTCAGATTTGACGTTTTGTTTCTAGCTACCTTTTAGAGTTTGTGGTGATAAGGTCCTAACTCCTAAACACCGATTCAAATATTCAGTTTAGCAAATTGAATTAATTACAAGTATAATCTTACACTATATTATACTCTAAGCATGAGTAGTGTGGCTTGTGTAAAAGCATAGGATCTAGAAGTAAGTACTAGAGTATGGGTGCAAGTAGAAGATGGATGTGTGTGGGTTGTAAGAGACACTCAAGTTAATACAATGTAGTCTTAATGATTAAAACATTTTTTTCCTCTCTAGAATAAAAAACTAAAACAGAGTACTATAACAAAGAGAGGAAGAGAAAAGAAAAAA
Source organism: Camelina laxa (assembly GCA_024034495.1). Taxonomy (NCBI): domain Eukaryota; kingdom Viridiplantae; phylum Streptophyta; class Magnoliopsida; order Brassicales; family Brassicaceae; genus Camelina; species Camelina laxa. The sequence continues at coordinate 2,424,346 of CM043883.1, forward strand.
AAAAAAACCACTAACAGAGAAGTAAAGGCTAAAAGTGGGAATGTCAACAGTTAAATACACCTAGAAAATTAATACTACTCTTAAATAATTCTAATATTTGGATATAATCACACATGCCACCACTCAAGAAAAAAGCCAAAAAAGTTCAAATTGTTTACCAGATTGTGCTATAGCCTTACCTAATCTCCATACGTACATATCTCAGTCAATTGTGTTATGAGAGTTTCCCTTTATATTTCCGGTGTTTTGATGTTTAGTGTTTACATACTTCGACACCTTAGACAATAGTCGTAGTCGATTGACCATCAACAATAACTCAATTTTGATATACCAAATTCAAATATCATATATTAGTTCATATTAAATTCAAAATCTTTTTCTTAACCTCCATATGGATTAGAAGTCATAGGTGAGATGCAAATACCTAAAAAAAGAGAAAAAAAAAAGAAATGCAAATACGTTGAAAAATATATAAATGAAATAGTGAGTACAACAAAAACTAAGATCACTAGAAAATAATAACCAGATGATGGATATATATCTATATATATATATATATATCCATAAGTAAAAATACTATAATGAAAGATATTAGTAATATTAAAAACTGTTAGTATAAATTTGTAAATATAAATCAGAAAAGAAATATTGACAGATAAACCAAATAAATTAATAGTACCACACATGCTTGGTTATAATGTCAAATACAAAATCACATAAATTTTTACATATAATAAAATTCAGTTTAGATTTCAAAAATAAATTAATTTAACTGTCAAATACTTAAATGTTTTTCCCGGGCGTAGCCCGGAGTTTCTCCTAGTTCAAAATAACAAAGTGGAAATAGAACTCCCGTGTTTTCTTTCTCCCGAGTCTCTTCCAAACCCTAGCCGCCGCCGCTGGTTTTGTTTGCCTCTCCGCCGCCCAAGGCTTTCGCCGGCGGTGTGAGAGGGCTATGTTTCTCTTCTTTAGTTTGTCGTCCCAGTCGATTCGTTCCAGTAGTGACCCGCTCTCTTCCTCCCCGGCCTACTGAGCAGTCCAACCGTTGCGTCGTGATGGTGTGGCGGACGACGAGATCTCGGCTCGCCTTCTTCTCCGAAGACTCGTGGTGGTTCGAAGCTGCTCCGGGCAACCTTCCTTTCAGCTTAGGGGAGTTGGATCTGAGTTTCGGTTCGCGACCTCCTGTCTCCTCCACCTTTCTGCTGGAGATGCTAGTAGATCGGAGGTGTATGGTTGAGTGGGGTTGTTCAGAGTCTACCGGTTGTTGGGGAGGCTTCAGGTGTGCCGGTGGCCGAGATTTGCGGATATCCTCATAGCCGACGATTTCTCTAGAGCTTTCCCAACTTGTGGTATCATTCCGGCTAAGAAGCGAGACAACAAGGCATCTGCGATGTGGCCTTTCCAGTTATGCACCGTGAGGTGATGATATGCTAATATGCGCTTCAATTCTTTATCTTGAGAAGATTAGCATTCGGGTTTTTTGTGTGATTAGTTTGGAAAAGTTGTAGCTCTTGCTGGTGGTGTTTTGTGTCTCTTAGTCAGGTCAGTCGGATGTATTGTCCGTTTTAGGTTTAAGACCGGAACAGTGAAAGCCGGAGAGACCAAGCTCTTCTGATGATGCGCATTTGGGTGTTGAAGCTATTGGGACAAGTTCTACATGTCGATCCAGAGGTTCTCATAGCTGGGATTTGATCGTTTAAAGTAGTAGTTTTTTTGCCTTTCTCTGTGTTAGTATTTGTTTCTGTGTCATTAGGTTAATTTAGGTGGTTTAAGAGATAATTTCACACCGAGTCATGGTGTGTTATCTATCTCATTGTGGTTAAAAAATGCAATGGTTCTCGATTAGGTAGCGTTGAATCTGCCTAGTGTTCCAAGGTTGTACTTAATCAAGCATTGCATTTGTTTTGGTTCAAATCTTTAGAGGTAATGTGCTTTTGATTTGGTTGTAATATTTTGGTTAATGGAAAGTTGATGTTGAGCAAAAAAAAAAAATAATAATAAATAAAAAAAGCTAAAACCACAAGAGAGTTGGTTAGAAGGAGGAAACGTATAACACGTTTTGTAACCAACCTTTTGTCTCTTCCAATGAATAGAGCCACCCAAAAATCTTATCTGAGATTCTGGTTCTTACAATGTACGTTTTTAAACCATTCATTACTCACCTTGATCCTTATGATGAATTCGCACAATAATTCATGTCATCCAAGTAACTACGAAATCTTAACTTGTACAGAGTATGGTTAAAATTTAACTGTTAGATGCAAAAGAAGTAATTCACAATCATTGAGAAAATAGGAAGGATTCACATGATCTTTTTGAAATAGTAAATATCAACACAATAATTCATGTCATTCAAGTAATAACGAAAATATTACACAGCTATAAATAGTATGGTTAAAATTTAACCTTCAGAAACATATTTTAATGAAAAGAAATCCTCAAATATTAACGAAAATAACCCTCAAATATGAAATTGTAGTGAAAAACACATTTCGTTTATAATTCTACACGTTACGTATTTGTTGGATAATTCCAACTTGTGTTAGAAGTTATCTCATTAAGAAGTTGCTTAGGGAGATAAGAGATAAGGATACACAAACAAGATTTAAATAGAGAGGAGTTCTATCTAGATAAGGCTTTGTGTTTTAATCCTATTAGAATTAGGAGTTGTCTAATTCATTATAAATAGAGAGGTCAAAGGAGAGGTGTTCCTTGTGACTTCAGAGGTTTAGTTTTTGAGAAGTTTTCTAAATCAATAAAGAAAGGTGTTTTTTTATTTCAAGTCTTTGATCTTATATTTGGTATCAGAGCAAACAGAGTGGTTTAGCCATCAAAACTTTCAGAACCGATAGAGGAGGAGAGTTTACCTCAGGAGAGTTCAATCGTTTTTGTCAGGAAAATGGTGTAGCTAGACACCTAACAGCGCCGTATACGCCACAACAGAACGGTGTGGTAGAGAGAAGGAACCGCACTCTAATGGAGATGACAAGAAGTTTGATGAAAGGGATGTTGATTCCAAATGATATGTGGGGAGAAGCTGTGCGCCACTCGACTTACCTCATTAACCGAGTGCCTACAAAAGCACTGAATGGTCAGACTCCTTATGAGTGTTTCATGTCCAAGAAACCAAACATAGAACACTTGAGAGTGTTCGGTTGTGTCGCTTACGCAAAGGTCAATGGACCACAATTGAAGAAACTGGATGATAGATCGAGGAAAATGATTAATCTTGGAACAGAACCAGGTTCTAAGGCCTATAGACTCTACGATCCTATTGCTGGGAGAGTGGTTGTCAGCAGAGATGTGATTTTTGATGAAAGCAGGACTTGGGATTGGTCATCTACGAGAAACAAGTCAGATAATGGTGAACCTGGTATGTTCAAGCTTTTCCAAGAAGCTACCGTCGAAAATGGTGGTGGACACGTTAATGAACAAGGTAACGACCAAGAAGTTGCAGACCAAGAAAATGAAATTCATGGTGATCAAGTAGAAGGAGAAGACTACGAGGGTGAAGAGATTGTCGAAAACCAAGCTCAAGAACAACAAGTCGCAGTGCAACCCTTGGTAACACGGTCTGGTCGTGTGGTAACAAAACCACGTCATCTCAATGACTATGTTTTGTTTGCAGAAGCAGAGAGTTGGGTTATTCTTAACAATCAATGGAGAACCAGAAAATTATCTAGAAGCTGGAAAGATAAAAGAATGGGTTGATGCTATGAGAGCTGAACTAGATTCGATTATTAAGAATAAAACTTGGGAGCTTGTTGATAAACCAGTTGGTGTCAAGCCTATAGGAGTTAGGTGGGTTTACAAACTCAAGAGGAAGGCTGATGGTTCAGTAAATAAGTATAAAGCAAGGCTAGTTGCAAAAGGATACGTACAGCAACAAGGTATTGATTTCGATGAGGTCTTTGCTCCGGTGGCAAGAATCGAGACTATACGACTACTGATAGCACTTGCAGCAACAAGAGGTTGGGAGATTCACCATTTAGATGTGAAGACGGCTTTTCTCAATGGTGAGCTAAAGGAGTTGGTCTATGTTACTCAACCTGAAGGGTTTGAGAAAAAGGGAGAAGAGGATCGAGTCTATAAGCTTCATAAAGCTTTGTATGGACTTCGCGCCCCAAGAGCCTGGAATCTGAAGCTAGATCAAGTTCTTAAAGAAATGAGTTTCATGAAGTGTGTAAAAGAACCAACAGTTTATCGCAAGAAAGAGGAGAAGGAGTTTTGATTGTGGCTATCTACGTTGATGATCTGTTTGTAATGGGACGTCTCTCGTATCATTAAACGTTTTAAGGAAGACATGTCAAGGAGGTTTGAAATGTCAGATTTGGGAAAACTTACTTATTATCTTGGCATAGAGGTTTTCCAAGGAGAGGATGGAATAAGAATCAAACAAGAAGCATACGCTCGGGATTCTTATTGATGCAGGGATGGGTTCCTGCATTCGACTCATGAACCGATGGAGCCGGGACTGAGTTTGTCGAAAGCAGAGAAGGAAACAGAGATTGATGCAACTAGGTACAGAAGAACCATAGGATGTTTACGATATCTTCTTCACACAAGACCGGACTTGTCTTTTGCAGTTGGAGTGCTCAGCCGTTATATGCGAGTCCGAGAGTGTCACATGGGCAAGCAGTCAAGCATGTGCTAAGGTACTGAAAGGAACTATGAGCTATGGACTGTTCTTTAAAAGGGATGGATCGAGGAAGGTTACATGGTATAGTGATAGTAGTCACAATATTGACATTGACGATGGAAGAAGCACCACGGGTCATGTCTTTTACTATGGTTCATCGCCTATCACATGGACGACACTGAAACAGCCAACTGTTGCCTTATCATCGTGCGAAGCAGAGTTCATGGCTGCTACGGAGGCTGCCAAACAAGCTATATGGCTTAAAGAGTTGTTGGGTGAGATACTAAGCATGAGAGGAGAGAAGATCCTACTTAGAATTGATAATGAGTCAGCTATAGCTCTAACCAAGAATCCAGTCTTTCATGGAAAAACAAAACACATGCTTGCCAAGTATCATTTTATTCGAGAATGTGTAGAGAATGATCAAATTAAAGTTGATCATGTGCCAGGAGAAGAACAGAAGGCCGACATACTTACAAAGCCTCTAGGACGGTTTAAATTCAAAGAAATGAGAAGTTTACTTGGAGTTGAAGAGATCAAGCTTCCCAGAGTTCGTGTTGGAATTAAGGGGGAGAATGTTGGATAATTCCAACTTGTGTTAGAAGTTATCTCATTAAGAAGTTGCTTAGGGAGATAAGAGATAAGGATACACAAACAAGATTTAAATAGAGAGGAGTTCTATCTAGATAAGGCTTTGTGTTTTAATCCTATTAGAATTAGGAGTTGTCTAATTCATTATAAATAGAGAGGTCAAAGGAGAGGTGTTCCTTGTGACTTGAGAGGTTTAGTTTTTGAGAAGTTTTCTAAATCAATAAAGAAAGGTGTTTTTTTATTTCAAGTCTTTGATCTTATAGTATTTACACAATGTATTTACATTCGTAAGTGACTTCCCTGTGTAAGAGGCACGGAGGAGTTCTGTCATCACAATATATGGTGACTAGTTCTTTTCCAGTCGATGTTTCTGTATTGATTGTTACTTTTCCATGAGTGTTCTTGTGATAGTTAGTTTCAATACTTTTCTTGGTGCCCTATCAAGCTTTTCAAACTTGTGTCTATGTGTTTGATTTGTGCTTTAGTTGTTTTATCTTTCAAGTTTGCTGTCCGGGAGTGTCCAATTAGACTTCATCTTCTTGTAACTTTCTATTCCTAATTAATGTTAGGGTGCACAAAAAAAAAAAAAAAAGTGACTATGTAGTTTGTTATGAGTTAGGCCAGGCTTTTCTTTCCCTTTGAGCTCAACTCGTATAGATTGTATTTTCTTACATATCAACATTATAACTTACTGAGTTGAACCTCAAAAATACCACAGCCACAAGAGAATTGGGTAAATTATGAGAGTTAACATAAAGTACGTTGTGATAAAACTATTTTGTCCCTTCCTCTTTAATTAATCCCCTCGTATTCTTCTTCCAGTGTATCAAGGCCAAACACATAGATCTTATCCGATAATTTGGCTCTTACAATAAATCCGTAAATGTTTTTAACCCATTCATCTGTAAACATCACATAATAATTCATGTGATACTGTGATCCAAGTAACTATGAAATCTTAACAGCTAAATAGTATTGTGAAAAAAAAATACTGTCAAACACTATCACTTAAGAGTTAAGACTATGCCTTATTCCACTTATGTTCTTTCATACACCAAATTATGAGAGTGTAACGAAATAAATATACGGTTACTGTAGGAACATACACATCATACATAGCGAAAGCTTGCAAACCAAAAATTGAATAGTAGATGTTCAGAATATATGTTACCAAATTCAACGCTTAGTTCGTTCGATAAAGTGCTCTAAATGAAAGGTTATTTTGAGCAGATTGGCCGAATAAATTATTATTTTTCCAAACATTGAAATTTGTAGAAGCAAACATATATAAAAGGTTATTTTGAGCAGATTGGCCGAAGGTAAACTATTTTGTGGTAGCCATTGGGATAGGGTGGTCCAGCCAATATGTAGATTCTATGTAGCTTGTTAGAAACGTGTGAACTAAAGTGTGTGGTGGAAAACTGTAGAACAACTAGTATATAAGCAAGTCTTGTTTCATCACCATTTCATCAACACAAACTAAATATATATTGTGATCAAACAAGTAATCAATCAAAAGATGGAAGGCAAAACTGTTATTCTAAGTGTGCTCATAATGAGTTTGGTCATGGCACAAATTCAAGTGGAGGCAAAGAGTTGCTGCCCGTCTACGAGTGCTAGAAATATCTATAACACTTGCCGTTTTGCTGGAGGCTCCCGACCAATGTGTGCAAACCTTAGTGGATGCAAACACGTTACTAACGGCAAATGTCCTAACGGATATCAACATGACACTCTCCAAAACTCAGGTAATTTTTTTTTGTATATGCTTTATTATGTCAATTGTTACCATGTTTCATCAATGTTTAATTTTTTGAATATTTTACTCAAGGTGATTCTGTCAATGAATACTGCAAGTTGGGGTGTACATCTTCTGTGTGCGCTGCCATTGAGACACTCCAAAGTTCTGGTAAAACGAAACACCCAAGCTCACTAATTATAATATTATTATTTATCTTGGAATGGTAGCCAAGAGAATGCTAACCCATTCTATTATTGTTTCGGTGAGTAGATGCGAATGAAATTGTGAATGGAGCGGTAACACAATGCGCAAATGCATGTTCCACTTTCTGCACCAAGAGCTCTAAAACTGAAGTTGAGACAGCCTAAACAAGCATATGCATGAAGTAACCACATCCAAGTTTCAGAGTGTTATTTTTCTTGTTTTCAGTCATTGACTGTATTTAAATAAGTTAATTCCAGTTTGTGTATGTGTCATAGAAGTTTGTCAATCCTAGATTGTACATGACTTCTAATAAATAAAAAGTTTGGTCACTTTAATATTGATTGTTATTCCACCGTTGCTAAAAATTCTTGTTCTGCACGTCACTATATCTTATAAGGAGGTCACATCTATATTTTCTGGCCATAACAGTATCCAAAAGATTTATTGCGTTGAAGATTACACATTTTTTAAAAACAATCAAACTTAAGCAAAAAATCCACTAGATTAGAACTTAGTGATGTAGGTGATGTCATGTAAATATGATATTTGAAGCATATCTGCTGCTATGATGGGAAACCTAGCTCTTAGGGATAAACCTAGATTAAACGTAGATGTTCCCATATTTTATTCTATGAGCCTTAATACACTCAATCCAAGGAGATTATTAATTTGCTATTGGCAGATACACTCGATCGTCGATCCAATGAGCCTAAATACACTCAAACATAAAGATTGTCAATCCTAGATTGTACATGACTTCTACGTACTGGTGAACTACGGGAACGATGGAGACAACTAGAACAACAGACCATGATCTACGCTTCTCCTCCACGAGACTCACGGCAACAGTAAAGGACCACGGCGGTGATAACAATCTCACTCTTATTGACTTAGGATTTTGCTCAAGATCTCTTTCTTATGTAAAAACAGCGACGGCGATAGACGCGTGTAAATACCTATGTATCCACGAGAACACACTCACAATACACATATAACCATGTGGTTTTGTCGTTTTGTCATTTTGATCAACTTGAGCCTAAGCGCTAATCTTAATAACAAAACAAACCGGCCCAATTAGAATTAAGAAATCAGGGTGTTACAGAGAGAAGAAGGTAGATGAGATACCTTAGCACCTTTTAAACTCAAATTCCAAAAGTGGATGAGCTTCCCTCCTTGTAACTTTTTAAGTTCGAACCTTGTAAAGTTAAACCTGATAGCATCCACCCCACTCTCATGTAAAGCTTAAACCTTTAAGTTTTTATATATCTGGGATTATGTGAGACAAATCGACAAGGTGTACTAGCCTACAAGGAGATTGAGAGTATACCGTCAAAATTGGCCACGTAGAGGAGGAAGTAGTGCTTCAAATTTTTAGGCAAACCAAAGCTCATATAGACAAAATTCATGGTATCAAACTGTTCACTATTGTCACCGTCACTGAATTAATTTATTTCCTCTATGTATTATTTATTTTATGTAAAAACCGTAATAGTTTACACTTTATCTACCTATTTCCTCCTGACAACATCATTCTTCTTCCACATATATTAATTGATTTCTATCAATTAACCAAAATAAATTAAGCTTTAAAAACTAAGTTTACGCTTAAAATCGATAATTCGTGATTACTATAGCATGATCAATTAACCCGACTCAAAATATCATATCCGAAATCATTTTGTTTACCCATTTCCCAAATCGATTTGGGAAAAATAGAAATTAGGTACAATGAGATTCGCTACCATACCATTACCTACTCGAACTCAGTAGTTCTGAAGTCGAGATGAAACTAATTAAGAAGAAAATGGTTCATACTTAAAGAGAAATAAACAAATGGAGAAAAATAAGAAATTGAATTGAAAAAAGAAGTCGATTTTCTTTGAAAGAAAGACCTAATTTCTTTTTCTTTTCATATCGATTTGGAAATGGGTAACAAAATGATTTACTACGATATTTTGAGTTAAGTTTTCAATCGCGGTACGAATCGCGATTATCGATCTTAAAATGCAAAACTTAGATTTTTAAAAGCAATTTATTTTGGTTAATTAGATAAATCAATTAATATGTGGAATCAAGAAAATTGTCTAGGAAATAGTAGGCATAAGTATTGAGTAATAAACGCTATTTTACAAGTCTCATACGCCCCTATTATTTATTTCTTACTTTAATTTGCCAGCGAAACCTTCTATTTATTACACATTCGCCAACCCATTCCTAAATTCGCACGCACTCACCTATATGATATATATCCTACCGTCGACAAAGCTAAGAGGAAATTGTGTCTTCAATCCTCGTTCTTGTATTCTTTTTCTCCAATTAAGGCGGTATTGATTTATAAACCCTAGTTGCCTTCGTTCTAATATCGGAGTAATCGAGATTAATTGTTTTGATTTATGTTGCGGAACCCTAACTTTGATGACTCGACCGGACTTGTTTGGTTATACTACTTTTCTTGATTAAGTCTGATATTCGTATCGATTGAAAACCCTAGTTCTTCAGAATTGGCCTTTGTACCTTAATTTGTTGATGACTTTATCAAAATATGCATTCGGAATCAATCACTAAAATATATATTGGGGTTATGTTTTCTGTGTATACTTCAGATGTCTCTAAACGAACAGCTAAATAGTTTCAAGAAGCAGCAAGTGAGATGCCTATCTACCGTTTCGAGCATTGCTTCTTCGATTAGAAGCCTCCTCTTGCTGCAGGTCCTGTCAAGTTTTCAGACGATATTGAGCGACTTCAGCACATTAACAACATAAGGAAAGCTCCCCTTGGAGTTCAAATCAAGCGTGTCATTGATCTTCTCCTTGAGGTTTCTTTCTTGTTGTTGCTCTCCATCACAAGCTCGAATAATAAAAGTTTATTTTGTCTTTTTTTTTTTTGGCAGACGAGGCTAGCCCTTACACCAGAGCAAATCAATGAAGCGTGTCATGTTGATATGCATGCTAATAAGGCTGTTTCGATAGTATTAGAAAGAACCCGAAAGCGCATTACGATGGAAGAAGGTTTTCTTACAAGGTGGATTTGATTGGTTTTTCTTCTTATTTTCGCTTTGAAAAAAAAACCATAATGTTTCATCTTTTCTCTTGCTGACACACAGGCTGAGCACGATGTCAAGGACAAGGGCCAGCTTCTTTCCTTGATAAATAGACATCTTGATGGGATTGCGGTGAGTGGTCTTAAAGACGCTTACCCAAATGTTATGGAAGATTTGCAGGTATGTACGACACAAACATGCCGTTTTTTTACATATGAGATTCTTAAGCATTAGTCGCCTTAGGTTTTTGGTTGGACAATCAATTAGACTAACTTATTTCTACGAGTATTAGTATGACTCAAAACTGTACCATGTAGGGCATAGGATCTGCTGCATCAAAACTTGTAGGATCGTGTGTATCCTGTTTATGAAATAAACAAAATATAGTGGAAGTTATCAATATATATTTTCTATTATTACAGGCCCTGAAAGGTTCAGACGACATCTACTTGATATCAAATTCAGAAGAGTACATTGCATACCCAAATGGTTTAAAGTTGGATACTAAGGTTGATTATGAATTAAAAGCTCTGTACCGCAACACAGAAGTCCCGAGCGACATGCTGGAGAACGGTTTGAAGCCGGCGACAGATACTGCAGCTAGGAGAGCTGCTGCACAGATGCACGGCATATCAGTTAATAACCCAACGCATAAGAAGAAGAAGAAACAAGAGATCAGCAAGAGAACAAAAATCACCAATGTCCATATCCCGGAGCTCTTCCAGAACCTTAACGCCAGCAATTCCCGCAACTGAACCATCGTAAACGGGTGATTGTGCGATTCAATTAGTCAAAACTGAGGCCCAATATTTTTATAACTCAAGAAATTTATTAACGTGTAGAACAATCAAATATTATTTGTTATGATCTTTGAGTTCACAATTGGTATGCATTCTATACTTCTAACAAAGATTAGGCATGACCAAATTCGAACCGTAACCAGACCGTTTTTAAACTCATAACCAACCCGCGACGGTATAAAAACGTGAAAACTCGTAACCCAAAATTAAAAATTATAACTGTTAACCGTAAAAACAAATTACATGCGGTTAAATTTATACTCCCTCGTCTTTTTTTACTTGTCGTTTAAAATTTTCTCGTATAGTTTAAGAAACTTATTAAATTTTCTGTTTTACAATCTTATTAATATATTTTATAGTATCTTCACGGGTCAAAACATTAAAACAATAGGATAAAACATTTGCATTGAAAATCTTAAAAAGCAACTATTATAAAACAAAATTAAAGTCACAAAACAACATCTAAACTAAAAGGGAAAAAATACTAACTATAAACTGAACTATAACCATATTAAAACTTTGGTTTAATGTATACCGCATAACAAAAAATTTAAATGTTATTGTAACATTGAACCATATAGTCACATAAAAATTATATTGTAAAGATAAATATAAAATTGAATAGCAAATAGTGTAATGTGTGAATGAATGTATTGGAAATTTGGAATCGTTTAGAATATCTCTCTAGCTCGACTCCAATGCTTCGTATGAGAAGCAGCTACACTAAATTTGCCTGTTTGTTTTATGATCGTTGCGTCAGCGATCAGCGATGGAAAATTCAACGTTAACAATAACAGAAGAACCGGTTACGGAAGAGAAAAGTATCGCTGCGACTTTTTTTAGAAGGGATGCCGGTGTTGTCGGTGTCGCTAAAGAAAATGGCGAACGATTTTATAGTTGCTGCGATACAATAAAAGGTGATGCCGATGTCATCCTTGTTATTTTCCACATACTTAACATCCCAAGTTAGTTATTATTTTTAGTCGCTGATCGCTAACCCAGCGATCACAAAACGAACAGGGCCAAAGTCTCTAAACAAATGAGACTAGAGTCTAGAGTATTTATACGAAGCAATTACACTCAATTTGCATATCGCTTCTATTGGGGGTGAATCCCTCAGAGTTTGGTTAACTGAAACCAAACCAAGTTTTTTCCAATCGAAATTAACCGAATAAAGAATTAATAATCTATTCATATTCGGTTTACTTTGGTTGCTGAAATTCTAACTGAGTACAACCGATTTTTTTAGATTTTCTCGGTTAAAATCGAACAAAACGCCTTAAATCGGGTAATATTGGTAAATTCTCAGGTTTACATATATTATGGGTACAGTGTAATTTCGGTATGTTTTTTTGATGTAATAAAAAATCCGGATAACCGATTAGTTCGGCGAACTAAACCAAACATGATTCAAAACCCTGCAGAATTAAACCGACTACCAAACCGAACTAAGCTATTTTATTAAATTAGACTGGGCTTCTTATTTTGTCTCTCCACTATTACATAAACCTTCGGCCCACAAGCCCATAGTGCAGGTTTTTAGAAACCCTAACCTCACACCTACCTATATAAACCAAACTTGTGCTTCCGCTAGGGTTTTACTTCATCGACAATGGCGGAAAGAGGTGGAGAGGTCGGCGCAGAGCGTGGCGGTGACCGTGGTGGCTTCAGTCGTGGAATCAGTGGCGGACGTGGGCGTGACCGTGGTCCAAGAGGTCGTGGACGACGTGGAGGACGTGCCCCGGAAGAAGAGAAATGGGTACCAGTGACGAAACTGGGTCGTCTAGTGAAGGATGGTAAAATCAAGAAGCTAGAGCAGATCTATCTCCATTCTCTTCCTGTAAAGGAGTACCAAATCATAGATCTACTAGTCGGACCTTCCTTGAAAGACGAGGTTATGAAGATCATGCCTGTTCAGAAACAAACCAGAGCTGGTCAGAGGACTCGGTTCAAGGCCTTTGTTGTTGTTGGAGATGGAAATGGTCATGTTGGTTTGGGTGTCAAGTGTTCTAAAGAGGTTGCTACTGCCATCAGAGGAGCTATTATACTTGCTAAGCTTTCAGTGGTTCCGGTGAGGAGAGGTTACTGGGGGAATAAGATTGGGAAGCCACACACTGTGCCTTGTAAGGTTACTGGGAAATGTGGTTCTGTTACAGTGAGGATGGTTCCAGCTCCCAGAGGTGCTGGTATTGTTGCTGCTCGTGTTCCTAAGAAGGTTCTTCAGTTTGCTGGTATTGATGATGTCTTCACTTCTTCCAGAGGATCTACTAAAACCCTTGGAAACTTTGTCAAGGTTTGCTTTTGGTTTCTCCTTTTAGCTAATTTGATCGATGCATCTGTTTAGTTTTAGCTGCCGAGTTTTATTTGGTTCACATTTGCTTCTCATTTGAGGATGATGTAATAATGACATTCACATTGTCTCTTTAGCTGTTGAAGTGATTGTTCATTACTAAGTGTAGCCAATTGCAATTTGTAGATGGTTGTGGTTGTTTTTGATGGACATTGTTACTTCATTATATGTGATTGATTGATTAAGATATTGTTGGTGTTACATTGCAGGCTACGTTCGATTGCCTTCAGAAGACATATGGGTTCCTTACACCAGAGTTCTGGAAAGAGACCAAATTCTCGAAATCACCGTACCAAGAATACACTGATTCCCTTGCGTTTAAGTCTGTTCCCACAACCAAGGTTATCACTGAGACTGAAGACCAAGCTTAAGATGAGTCTGGTTTTATAGGTTTTTTTTTTGGTTGTCGCAAATATATTTTCCTTTCCTTGGAAGACAGTCTTGTTTCCTCGTTGTCTTATCAGTTTTTTTTTTATATGTTGGGAGGAGTTTTGTTAGATGTTTGGAATCTCAAAGGATAAATCAAATTTAGTCTTGTGTTTGGAATTTTTTTAGGATGTTTGTTTCCATGAAATGGTACTTCCAAATATGCATGACTATTTCTTGACTATGGTATTTAATCAGTTTTAGCAAGGGACATAATTTTAACATCATACGTCAAATTTTAAATGAAAATGTCATTTTTAGAACGATATTGATACAAGAACTGTGGAAATACATTTTTAGAACCCATATCTCGTCTGTACCCAGGTCCTTTAAAGAATTGATGAAATCAGATCCCATCGGGAAGCTCCTTTAAACCTATCGTTTCTTATGAATTTAATAGAAGGAACGTGTTGGACTTTGTAATAATCTTTTCCTTCTTCCGACAGTCTCTTCTTCCATTTCTCATCCATACTCAAGTTCTTTAAAGAAGTGATGAATCTCATCCCATCAGGAAGCTCCTTTAACTTTTGACATCTCGAAATACGTAGAGAATGAAGAAGATGCATGGAGCCTTCTTCTACTATCCACTCTTCCCAGTTGTTTAGTCCCCATATCGTGAGCTCCTGCAGTTGAGGAAACCCACTGCCCGAGCAAACCATTCTCCTCCCACTGAAAGATTTAAAATCTAACCAAACAACTTGCAATAGAAGCAACTTCTCTAGAATTGGCATAGGATCCTTCTTCAAACGACATAAACATAGCTTTAAGACCGTGAGCCGACAAGGGAAGTGTTCTTCTTTAGGAAGTCTTGGCATACGTAGACGCAAACTCATCTTCTTTACATGAACAAAATCCAGTTTTATTTCTTCTTTCATCTTCCTCCAAAACTGTATAATATTAAGAGTTTCCAAGTGTCTCATTCCACCTATTGATGCAGATAGAGTTTCCATACTCGTCTCATCAAATAATTTGATGGTGAGAGTCCTTAGCCTGACCATACCACGAAGATCCTCTAAGCTGCTATTCATAGTTGAGAAATTTTTCATACTCTCCAACTTCACTAGATTACTCAATTCCAACTTTGTCCTCCACCCCATATAATCTGGTAACGCAAGGTATCTCAATTCTTGCATCCCCATTAAGACATTAGGCACAAACTTGGATCCTGTGACCCGAATGTCTAAATCTAGATAGATCAACAACTTCAAATTACCTAGTGAATATGGTAAATGAGATACCTTAGCATCCTTTAAGCTCAAGTATCTCAAGTGTATGAGCTTCCCAATGCCAGAAGCTAACTTCCTTCCTTTAAACTCGGCATCAGAGAGATCTAACAGCCTCAGAAGTTCTAACCTTGTGTAACTTGAACCTGACAGCTTCCATCTTGCTCCCCATGATTTATTCACCTGAACAACCATTAGAGATCGAAGTTTTGAATTGTTTATATCTCTCTCAACATGTAAAGTTGTAGGATTATGTGAGACAAATCTGCGAGATGTGACAGTAGATTGATTAAAGCTTGCAGTAGAAGGGCGGCTACTAGTGATTTGCAGGAAGTTCTCTTCTTTGGTTTTCAACAAACAAATCTCTCTCATCATGTCATGCAAATGACAATTTTCAAACCTCAAAGTTGTAACATCTCTTTCGGATATGACCATGTTTCTCCTAACCAGCTCCTCTATGTAGACATCTCCAACATCTCGAATGATCTCTCCATCATAATGCCTAGGTTCGAATATTCCTTCTGCAGCCCAATAGTAATACATTTTCTCTACGTTTATCTCATGATCTTCTGGAAAATGGGCTAGGTAGAGGAAACAATGCTTCAAATAACTAGGCAATTCTTCAAAGCTCAGAGACAAAACATAGTTACATGTATTGTTGTTGTCGTCGTTAAAATCAGTTCTTCCTCCAACGAGATGCGATCCAATATTCTCAGATAACCTTCTCCAATCATGCAGTGTGTATTTTTCAGCTAACATACCTCCCAACACTTTGATTGCCAATGGTAGCCCTCCACAACATTTGATCATTTGCTTACCCAACTCTTCCATTTCCTCATCATTTTTAATTTCTACACAACATTATCAAAGTGTTAAATTATTTTACAAGTAGGCTACGTACAAAACCAAGATAGAGAAATATGCACAAAATTGAATACTTACCTGATGCAAATACTATCCTTTGGAAAAGTGTCCAACTGTCTTCAGTGGTTAGGAATTTTGGTTTTAAGTTGCTATATGTTGTATTTCTAGGCCCAATGATACTCTCATTTCGAGAAGTAACCAACATTTTCCAACCTGCCAAAAACCAAACACAAACAGTTAGATAGCTTATTGCGGTTGGCCACTAGCTAGTGTGTGTGCCACAAGGGGTCACCTTTTGTCGGTGGAAATATCGGTTTGATTACTTCCCAATCTTCTCTTTTCCATATGTCGTCAAGGACAATTAATGACTTAGACGTTTCCAACAGTCGATATAGTTCACTTTGGAGTGTGGATTCAGTCATTTCCAAGATTTTCTTTTGTTCTGTCATCTCCAATATTTTATTTTCTTCTTCTTTGGGTTTGAGATCCTCCAAAATCTTTCGCCATACATTCTTACGAGTAAAATCTTGTGAAACACACACCCATGCGAGCCCATCAAAATGACGTTGTACATCCTCATGATTAAAAACTTGTCTAGCAAGGGTGGTTTTACCAAGACCACCCATTCCAGTTATGGAAACCACTTGAACGTTATCTTCCTCCACTAAATGTCCAACCAATGTTTTAACATTTTCCTCCATTGCCATGAAGCCACTTTCGTTGTCTTTAGGAAATGTTTTCCGCATCTCCTTTTGTCTAATATATAGAGGTTGCATTTGCATATACCCGTCATCAGTGACAATTTGTTGTACTACTCCAAAACTCTTCATTTTTCGGGTAACCTCGGAGATCCTCTTACGTATGCCTGCAACATCTAATGAATTTTCTCTGCGATCTGGGATAATGCAAGCAAGTCTTTTGATACGCATCTTGATTCCACTTGATGATCTTCCAAGATTTTGCTTAAGAAGAAAGGTTTCTATAGTATCCTCTCCATCAAAAATAATTTCTTTGATCTCTTCAACACAGGTTTTCACCACCGCACTTGTATGTTTCTTTGTATCTGCATCCTTTAAAAAAGAGCTTAGCCAGTTTATATCACATTTTAGTCCAGTAACTTGATCTTCGGCTCCCCGAAATAGCTCGCATTCTTGACTCAGTAGACCCCAAAGCTTTTGTATACCAAACGACGTAAGTTCCCCAGCCATAATAGTTTCTGTTTTAAATTGTATGAAAGAATCAAGCTACGTATTAGTGATGAATAACTACTGACCATGCACAATCGCCAAAAATTCCAAGTGGTAAAACAAAGCAATGTTGGACTTTCATATTTGATTGAAATATAGGTATATTGTTAAAAGAAAAAAAAGATATATTCAATCGATTAAATCTATATTCTCGTTAACAGTTTTATTATTGTAGATTTATATAGCCGAGAGACAAAAAAAAAAAAATAGCAACGATCCATGATATTGTTCACCGTAAACAGATAAATCAAACTAATCAAGAGCTTGAGGGAAAACAAAAATTAGAGATATTGTTCACCGTAAACAGATAAATCAAAATTTGCTAAGAAAAAAAAAAAAAATTGACACTAACCTTTTAGATCTTGATGGTGTCAAAAACTCTCCTCTCGCCGATGTTTAGAAAAAGAAAGATGTTACAACACCTACTCGGAAGCAGGCTCGTAAAACAAAAAAATACTTAAGTACTTTTGGAGTCATCGTGATCCAACTAATCGAACCAAATTATAATATTTTAAGTTGTAGTTGGGAATATTTTCATTTAGTCACAATGGTGTTGGATTTTCTGAAAACGACAACTATTTTCAATCTACCAGAAATTTTAAGTTTATCTTGATAGAAACCTTAATTTCACGGAAATTGTCTAATGGCAAGCTTTACAAAAGCAATTTTAAAATGGTAAAACCAAAAGCCAGTGGTCCTGGACGACTATCATAAAAAAAGACTGGAGTCGTCCACTACATATATTATCTTCTGTTTTTATATTTAAAACACAAATTACTATTTCATCAGTTTCTTCGAAATTTGTCTTCTTTTTATTTTTAATTTTATTCCTCTTCTTCTTTGACACAGATAACTTATAAACTTGTAATGAATTTCAAAAAAAATTATTTATATTTTTTTTGTCAACAAGCTAATATTTTTTTAACAATAGTACAACGCTATCACTTTTTGTTCTTATTTATTACTTGTTTAAAAACATGATCTTTAGTTTTATTTTTGTTAGGGTAAAATTATTTCTCGATACTCGCTCATACTTGACCTAATACTTTTGAAATTAATTTGAGCGAGTAGGAGACTTTTTGAGCAAGTATGAGATTTTTGCAACCATATATATAACAAGTAAAGAGAGTCTTATGAATTGATACAAGTGAAAATAGTAGGAAATTAAACTGTTACTTTAAGTGAAACATAGAAACTTATTTGGAAGCATCCTCTATATATAAGATATGAAATCTATTTCTCAGCTTGTAGTTCTAGAAGCCTCGAGGTTAATCTCCTTTTGTCTTCAGCATCTCCAGGTATGCTTTCATGATCTTCTTGTCCGATTCATAATAGGATTCCATTCTATTCAAAGGTCTCATGTCAAGATCAATGAAGTGTACCTGCCCACGACGTAGACCGGCCTCAGTTTCATTGTGAGAGAAACAATTCAACAAAAGAGAAGATTTAGTATCTAGAAAATAATTAAAAAAAAAAAAACATGTACCTTGTACTCAAATTCTTGCTTTGTTGATTCAAGATGAACATTACCGTGGGAAGAGGAACTTGAAAGACCAGTCTCTCTTGATCTAATACTTACCATTACACTACAATCCGTTGCAGTGGAAGATATTAGAAAATTCTTCAAAATATTTACTTTTTCATCCTGTGGCATTGCATGCATGGCACCAAATTGATTTGACAATTTACTCTTTTCCAACTCTTGGCACGCTTTACATGGATGGTCAATTAAGTCATAGTATGCGTGTATCACTGCCTCGATGTTATATTTGTCAAGCTTTTGAACCTCTAGAAGCTGATCTAGAGCTCCAGATGCGTAAATAGTTTCAGCAACAAGCTCTATGAAACTATTTGCACGTACAATATCATCTTCGGTTTTGATGATACCTTTGAGTATATGCTCAAAAGCTAATTCATCCTTTGAGGTTGTTATGCATTTGCTACCACGGAAGCCTCCAAATACTAGAGAACCGTTCAAGAACACACGGAAATTGGTCTGAGGAGTCGTGTAGAGTGCCTTTACTGCTTTGTGTATTCTATCTTTGGATCCAGAGAAAAGGTCTAAGGGATCATATTCACTGATTTCTAATATCTGTGACATGGCTTTAATGTGTTAGCTTCAGATTTGGATTGTGGATTTAATATGGGATATGTATAAGAAAAAGTACCTCGTTTTCCCTAAGCTTCCGAACTTGGTACATTTCGAAAAGAGGTATACTCTTCTTAATAAGATTTTCTTCCGATATGAAACTTGAAGATGGAAGAAATCCACATTTGGGCTATTTCATCAGAGTGAATACATATCAGCCAAAAAAAGTAATAAAGTATAAGGCTAGCCAATATGAAAGAAATTAAAGACAGGATAATGATCATGATCACCTTTATTTCAACAGTTAAACACGGTACATGATCCTCAACATGACCTGAAAGCATAGGAGTTCATAAACCAAAAACCATAGCTTAAATCCATCATCAATTTGGCTTAACCAAACATACAAACTCACATCAAGTTTTACTTGCCGTCGAGCAAAACAATGAAAAGAAAAGAGCATCATTAATAGATGACTACACAAAATTAATTTACCTTGGGCGAAACGTGTCAAGTCATCCATGAGAAGCACGGAAGTGCAGTTAGTATCCACACTGGATGCATTATCTCGCCGAGAAATATGCTGAGATCTCACCATTTTCTCAATAGACTCAAGAAACTCCGTTGCTACAAGACGACGAATCTGCAACATTCCCAAATCATCAAGACTCAAAACCCTTTGAAACATCCCAAATGCAACTTCCAGATTCTTGTAATCGTTAGAACGCGTTAGAATGATTATGAAAAGGGAAACAACATACTCCAGCATTAACATGTTTGTGACCCAACAAAGGTGTCATGACATGTTTGACAAACAAATAGTCCACCATCTCCTTGTTTTGGCAAGATACAAGATCCTTAATCCCTCCCCAAATAATATTTTCGAGACTGGTAAGACCATTTCCACTTGTGTCTCCTCCATATTCATACCCTTTCTTTAGCTTTTTCTTTATCCTCATCACCTTTCCCAACTGCACATATATACCATAAGACAAAAACAAAACAAGATTGCAATCAATGTTATATACTTCGTCCTAATTTCAAAAACGATAACATTAATTAGGCAACATATAATAATAATCTTTAAATAACTAAAACAGATTCAAAGAGAAGACTAACGAAAGTGGGGGAGGATCCAGTGTAGGCGAGAACCAAATTAAGAGCTCCTTCGCCTCTATATGACCAATTAACTGCATCTTTTGGTTCCAAAACAATTTCCTCCATCTGAATACAAACACAAGTTAACAAAAAGCATATTTTACATAACATTCACTACGTATCTTTTGAGCAATAATCAAATGGTAAACAAGCTATCTAGCTCACTTATAAGAACGATTAAGAAATTATCACGAATGTAACTCGACGATTAGTATAAAAAAAAAAAACTTGATAAGCAGACTCCCCTACTAGTTTCTGCTTAAGTAGTATGAAAGAATAAGTCTATACGTACTAGTGACAAACAATTGAACATGGACAATCGCCAAAAAATTCGAAACAATGCATTATTGGGACGTACATTTTTTCAGGTGGGAGACCAGGACATTTTGTATGGTCCCTTCCAAGTGTCACTCGAACCAACAAACTTTAATGTTAGACTTTCATATTTGATTAAATCTTAAATTGGCGATGAGGAGTTTTATATATAGGACACACATTGATCTTGGGTATATTGTTACTCACACATTACATAGGTATAAATTATGTATAATGTGAATTGTTAAATCAAAAAATATTCATTTAAAAATCTATATTATCGTTAACAGTTTCATTATTGTAAATTTATATAGCTCGCCTCCTATACTACACTCATGTCTTCCGGAACAAACTTTCAAGTCTCAAGGAAAACCACAACCAATTTTGAGAATGGCCTACGAATTTGGTTTGGTGTTCAAAGGATCTAATTGCTGTAGGTGTTTTTTTTTTTTTTTTCTACTCTTTAAACATTCTGAACTTTTACCATAAGGTTATACTCATTGTACAAAGGATTTTTTTGGTTTGAATAAATTTCATTAGAAAAAACAAGTTTTATATAGCAGTGAGTCAAACAAATCGTGCACAAAATATATATATAGCAGTGAGTCAAAAAATAGCAATGATCCATATCATGGATCGAAACATTTTATATATGACTGAAAATCTTGAGAGAAAAAATAGAGATATAGTTCGCCGTAAACAAAGAAATTTACTAAGAATTTAAAGAAAAGAAAAAAAAAATCAACAATAAAAGAAAATTACACTAACCTTTTGGATCTTGCTGGTGCCAAAAAGTCTTCTAGAGCCGATGTTTAGGAAGAACAGAGATGCTATGAGTTTTGAGGACTGCTCTCTTGGGGGAAGAATCACACCTAAATAACTAAGTCTCTGCTTCAGACTTTTGGAGTCATCATAATTTTTATTTAATCCTAAGTAATCCGAATTATAATAAAATTATGTTACAACAACTACTCGGAAGGCTCCTAGAACAACAACTACGGTTTTTATATTATCTTTATTAGCAGCCTTAATTTCACGGAATTTGTGTATATACATTTCATGGAAAATAATGACAAGCTTTACAAAATCATATTCCTATTTTTAAAATGATAAAACCAAAGGCCAGTGGTCCTCGACTAGACGACGAGTCGACGACTATCATAAAATAGTCAATGCCACACTTCCTCTATGAATTTCTACGTATTAATATGCACATAAATCAATTCAAATGAAATTATTATTTGAAATCCAATATTTATTTCTGCAAAATAAAATCTATAATTACTTTTTAAAAAACTAAAATTTACATTTATTTTATTAATAAATGTAAAAATACATTTCACCAGTGAAATAGTTGAAAATAAAAAAAAAAACTTAACGTGATGGAGAAATTTATATGAACTATATTTTAATAAAATATGAATAATTATTAATTTTTAAAAAAGAAATTAATTTGTTATCATTTATAGAAGTATAATATATATTCAAATTAAATGACTACAAATAGTTTTAATTTATGTAATGAATTTTAATTTAAATCTGTAATGGTATAGATGTAATTAGTACTCCCTCTGTTTCATAAAGAGTCTCATTTTGATATTTTTTCTTGTTACAAAAAAGATGCCATTTTATGTTTCTAATGCAAATTTTAAGATTAACTTTTTTGTGTCCCTATTATTTGAGCTTATTAATTAGAAAGAGAAAAAAATTTAATGTAATTATAAAAGGTAAAACAGAAATTTAAACAATTTAGTTAATTTGTGTGCATTATTTTAAAATGACACTTTTTGTGAAACAGATAGTGTATTAATTAATAAAAAATTATTTGCTAAAACATGTTTTAAGTTCTCTAACAACGACATATCAATATTTTTTAAATAATGATTCTCTATTAATATATAAGAGATTGATTGCATTACATGTATCACTATATTAACTATATTTCATGCACGCAGTTTCTTTCTTAATATACAACTTAATATACATTTGATTACTAACTAATTTTATATATTTTTATCATCAGTTTGTGTCTCTTGAAATAGCAACAATAGTTAATGTCAAGAATCAAACGTTAGCTAGAGAGAAAATGTAAGATCATCACACCTATAGCAACAATAAAAGAAATTGACTAAACTCTTTTGACTCTTGATGGCGCCGAGAAACTCTCCAACTCCTGGACCTTAGGAAGAAGAGATACATATACATGCTTTTGAGGTTTGAGGACTTATATTGTGGAAGAATGAGAATCACACCTTACTAAACGTTTTGCTTCAGACATGTCTAAAAACGACAAATTATTTTTTAACGTAACTCAAAGCAATGCCGGCTCCGAGGGTTTAATGTTCAACAAATATCCAAAGACCGATTGACAAAATAAGTTTAGACATCTATTAATATTTTAAAAATAATTTGAAAAACCCTTCAGTTATAAGAATATCAGTATTTAAAAGGGATTTTATATAAGGCAAAATAGGTTAGTACATTAAGAGCATGTATGAAATAGAGACATAATTCTGAATTCTGAACTAATTATTGTAGTACTAATTTTTGAAAGTATATATAAACCATGCTTATCGTTTCCATAATTATTTCATTCTTTCAATTTTAACCAATTCACTGTATTAAAAGGAATTTTGCCAAGGAACACTTTAAAAATAATTGAACCAAAGAACACGGTTGATCACAAGATCTTCGATGATAAATAAAACATCGAAGTTTTTTGTATTTATCAAAGAACTAATAAAGTGACTTATCAAATCTTAGAAAAACATGCGTATATATACGTATTTTGCTAGATTGTAATTAAAGGCCAATTTTAGTTCACCAGCTCATGTCCATGATAAGTTTGAGGCCGGCCTTACTCCAAGTTACAGACTAGTAGGAAGGCTCGTAAAACAGCAACTACTTCTCGAGTCTTCTTCTTCCAACTTTTCTCTTAATACATTTCACGGAAAATATCGGCACTAATCCTCGACGCCTATAACGAAAAGACACTTTAATGATTCGTCAATTACGTTTCTTGTGACACTTTAATTTCTTTTAAACCATTGCGACTTCAGCCATTGTGGTCTCTTTCTTTGACTTATATTCGAGAGATACCATGACTTTTGGAGTTTCAAAGTATGAAAGAGTCGTTAGTACTTTGATTTTAACAAGCTAGCCAAGGTCTGATAGATAATAGTACTAAACACTTGCCTTGTTTGACAAGAAATCGGAATCTCAACAAATCTATATCTGGAACCAATTTATTATTTAACTTGTGTGTGGCCAGGTAACTGCTACTGTTACTAATGATCTCGATACGATAATAAACCGGAACTACTATCCTGTGGAGACTGCAAAAACTTCAAACAGGCGTCATAGACCTATTGGTAAGGGGTGTACATGGTCTTGCATTTGTCCTACTTGGAATTCCATTTGAATCTCCACAGGTTGACTTCTTGGTGTAATGATCAACTTTGGGAAGAATTTTATTTCTCTGTTTTAAGCAGTTTGATTTGTAACTCGGGCCAAACAACTAAATATGGAAATATTAGAAACCATATACTACCATGCACTCAATACATCTTCAGAGCTTGCTGCAAGAATCAAGATATAATGCATATGAGACATAAAGGAAGTCCCATGAGCAAGGTATGCTTCTCATCCGACATTTCGAAGTTTATTAACGTGTGATATATCTGATCAAGAAAATTAATAAAGTTAAAGTATGTATATTGACGAAAGATGCAAATTGAATAATTGAATTTGTAATCAAATGAAAACAACTTTTGCATCATTTCACATAGTAAATCAGAAATAAAACATAGGGACAATTAATCAAACAAAAACATTAACTTGAAGTCTTGAAGCGCCAAACTTGAAGCGAAAGCCAACATTATTATTTATTTTATTTTTTATAGAACACCAAAAAAAAAAATAGAAAGAAAGGGGATGAGCCAGCGCATTAAACTATTTCTTCGCTCTCACGACTTGATTCTGCTTTGCCTTGTAGGCGGAGTAATCGAGGAAATGCTTAATCTCAAAACGTGATGCAAAGACAATAATATTTTCTGGGGAGATTTTATAAATCAACAAAGGATACCATGCAAAGAGTTGTAGTTACGAAGTCTATAACTAATGGAGGATCTGGGCGGTTTCTCCTTAATCGATGCACTTTGGTTGCGTTATTTGTCTTAAAGACAAAATATATAGACTCTTGGGACATGTATTCACACTCATACGGTTTTGCCTCATGGGGAAGCGTAAAAGTTTTCTTGGTTAAGGTAATAAGAGTCATAGTGGTCTTTAAATGTCATATTATATAACACCCCTTGGATCTTATCATTGTGATCATTTTACGGCTAAAACTTGTCTCTAAACACTTTTCTCGCCTTCTCGGCTACGTTATTTCTTTTCTTTTTTTTTGCCGTTTTATTTTGATGGATCAAAGTTCAGAGAAACCAAAGTTTAATTTGAGACTTCTCATCGATGAAGAAGAAAAACAAAGTTGTTATGGCTGAAGCTGATATGGATTTTGTTGATGTGCTTTGTGGGCTTTTGTCTCTCCCAATGGGGACCATTGTCAGGTTATTGGAGAAGCATCAAAATCCTCAGTCTTTTACTGTAGGTTGTTTTACGAATCTTTACAACAGTGTCTCAGACATGAGTGTCGATAACTTTGAGACTCAAGCTTGTAAAGATGTGTTGCTGTATCCAAGGAGTTTGAAGGAGAGTCGTTGCAGACGGCTAAAACTGAATCTAGATGATACTGAGTCTCCCAAATGTTTTGTCTGCCCTTGGATTTTTCATGGCATGTCATGCAGTAAGGTATACAGCAAAATTTGCAACTCAGTATGTAGTTGTGGGAGTCTAATGAGCCGTGAGGTTCAGATTGAGGAAGAAGATCATATCGAAGGCGATGGAGTGTTTCTGAGTTGCAGAAGTTCTTTCATCATCACTGATGATCTGAAAGTGGTTTTCAACTCTATTGGTAATGTCATGAGTGTTCTCAATGATCTTGGCTATTATGGATTTGACAATCTGCAGGAAAGGCTTCTTAAAGTTGGTTCTGATGAGGTACTTGTCTTACTTTAACATTTTTTTTTTTTTTTTTTTGTGGCTTATACTTTGTTTTTTTCTCAACTGATTATTTTTATGTAGGTGCTGAATTTGGTAGGGTGTTTATTCAATTCGGATACTCCCTTGACAGACACGTTTCTGATGAAAAAGTATGTAACAAGAAAGCAGAAATTTTTGGGTCCATTGGTGCAGGAAAGCATAGTTGTAGGACCGTGTGTAGTCTTGAAAGTTTTTGTTAGAAAGCTGGACAGAGTCATTCTCTTTGCAGAGTGCAGAGAAGAATTCGTCGATTTTCTTTTTTCGTTTCTTGTCATTCCCTTTGAGTTTGTGGGGAAATTTTGTAGTGACAATGCCAATATAGGTTGTGTTGGGAACCTGTACAGAACCATGGAAGGATTGAGAGAAGCTACAGTTACCAAATGTGTGCTTCCTCATTTCTACAATTTTCGTACGCAAATTCTCGATGTTATTATCCAGGAAGTGCCAGAATATGAATGTTTGGTGACTCGGGATCTTCTGTTTCCTGGTCTTCATTATAATGCTAGCAAGCTCTGCCAAAGGATTGAGAAGAAAAATCTTGGATCAACTCAAAGAATCCTTAAGTTGAGTCCAATGAATCCAATATCCAAAGGCACTTCAGATTCTCCTGGCATTGGATTTGCTAAGGGAAAAACAAAATTCATGGTGTCCGATAATCTACATGTCACTGCTATGAACTCATCCTCAACAATATCAATATTGAATAAGTTGCGGGTGAACATCAATGATATTGAGGAGCTAGAAATTAGCATTGGCAAAGCTGAGGTATGATGTCTCTACTACAATCTTTTTTAGTCTTACTAGCTAATCAATTCTTACTTATTTTTCTTCGGAAATTACACATGTTTTGCAGGCCATAAGCTTACTTAGAGCTTCCTTGGTCACAACCTCTGCGTTAACTAATGGGCTGTCAAAGTTCCTGCCAAATGGAAAACGCAAAAGAGAAACTCAATCAACATTCAAGATACCAAAATTTGAATTAACTCGATAAACCTTGTTCTCTGTTTTGTAGGTTTCTCAAACTCTAGTCTGAAAGTGTTGTTTTCTTTTTTTTCGTTTCTTGGGTTGCAATGTTCTTTTTTGTTGTCTCTTTTTCATTATTTATTTTCGCAATAAAGTTAAAACCAAGATAATAAGAAATGACTGAAGTATGATTGTGCATTGAAAGACCATGAAAAATCTTTTCGTCTAAATCAGTATTTACACTTGACACCATTGCAGCACAGTTGCATTTCGTCTTGAGGTAAATATAAATTGGCTTCAGTTTCTCAGGATCTGGTAGTGGTAATTGGTAAACTATACACGACTATTATCATTACAGAAAAAGTTACTTCAAAAGCACGAATTCATTTTCTATCTAAAATGTAAACATGCAGATGCAATAACAGTCAAGGAGAGATATAAGTAGCCAAACTTTCACGAGTTAAGTATAAGTCCATTAAGATGCTTCAATAGTGCTTAAAAATTATATATTTACTAGGATTCAAGCCAGGGTATACCACAAGATAATAGATTTAAATTTTAGTATTTTTTAAAAATAAATACCAATTTAAATGATTGAAGATGTATTTCTTTTCTATAAATTAGTAGACATATTTTGTCTTCCTTAATTTACATTATGTTTTTAAAATTTATTTTTAAATATAGTATTACTGTATTACATAAAATATTTTTTTATTTTCATTAAGGTAATAGAGTGAACCAAAATTCTTCCAACAAAGCATGCTTGAAAATACTATGTGAGAAAGAAGTTAGAAGAACAAAGAGCTCTTTTGCTCCTACATATTCCACTCTATTAAGAAAATTCCTTCTTCTTAGCATATCTATACACAGTTCCACTTCTTCTTGCAGTAACTATAAAATGTACATCTTTATCTCGGCAAGAAGACTGTACATGCTTTAATGCTTTCCCCCGTCTGTTTTGTAGAGATTCAATATGAATTTCTATCGAAGAAAAGTGAGAAAATATCCCGAAAACAATTTACATCCACATTTCTTCAAGTGAGTGAGAGTATTCCCAGTAACATTGGTTTTGGAGCTGAGCATGCCCAAGACAAAACTCTTGTCCTTAAAGCGCTGATTTGTTGGAGCCGCCTTCGTGATTACTTCACTAGTAAAAATGTCTGTCTAGTTCCGTTTGTGGAGTTCAATCATCTTTGGAGAAAGATGGTCTGGTGAAGCACTGGGACAGGACTTAGCATCATGTTCATGACCAGCGTCACTGCCTTGGAATCCCCATAACTCTTTAGCTATAGCATCCCCTTCCTCTGAATAAATATAAATCTCATTACTCTGTATTCAAGTAAAAAATCTTAAATCATACACAAACAATGGTTTGAACTTGAAACCTGGCTTCAATTTTTCAGGATCTGGTAACTCCTGGTTTACCAAAGGAGTAGTACTAGATTCAGCTTTACTAGATGATTTCTGAGAGTGTAATGGTATCTGTGAGTATACATTGTGCAGTTTTTTATGTAACTCTTCCATCTTTCCTGATATTTCATCAGCTCTGTCCATATCTATGAGAACCTGAAAAAGAAACCCATCTATTACGCATCGAGAAAACGCATAAAACTGCAGTAGGAAACATCAAAGGTTTTGGTTACATTTGATCTACCTGGGCAGGATGTTTGTGGAAAATGGGCGCAAACCTCTGCCGACAATACTCACTAAAAAGCAAAGTGAGAAGAATTAGTGGTATGGTGAAACCCGAAGCAACTGTTGATAGCTTTAATCCGAAAAACCCCAAAGCTATAATCTGTGTCAAGATCAGTGAAAAGATTGTTGTGTTGTGAAAAATAGGCCAATATTGTCCACCGCTTTCGTACTTTGTGATATACACGTTGAGTATCTGCAAATAGAAATAACTCTGTTAGGACTAGAGAGGATGTGTCTTTTAAAAATTATATCAAGAGTTTTCTGATGCATGAGCCTGAGCCTGGTACTATTACTGCCTCTTCTTATGATGGTATACATGGCAGAAGCAATCACTCCAAAAGCACAAATCTAATTTACATCTATAACATGCAGTTCATAAAGTATCTTAGCTATCATAAATTTGAAATAAGTCCATTATGATGCTTTCTTAGTGATTAACTATGATATTATGTAAAAAAGATCAGAGAACGTATTGATTGCACACATACCTGATTTTTGTATATAAGATATGCAAGGAAAAAGTATATCAGCAAAAACGGCAGTATTAGTGGTGCTATGACTGAATTGGTAAAACCAAGGAGCCCAAACAAAAGCACCCGGGGAATTTCGGTGTGGTATGGGAACCTAAGTGTTTCATATGAATCATCGTCGTTCTTGGAAACAACTTTTGCTACCATATTCCAGATAAGAGCCATAGGCTGCATTAGTTCACAAGCCAAACTGGCCCAACCAGATGTGAAACAATAGGTCATGAAGAAGCCAGCCTGCATACATGGATAAAGCCATTATCAGAAACAATAATACATTTTCATTTTTACTAATATGAAACACAAGAAGGTGCTCAAGCAACGGAGGTCACAAGCAACCAGAAAATGTTAATCCCAAATAAGTCTATACAATGAATAAATTTCCTCCAATGGGATTAATATTCTCTGGTATATGATCAAATTAATAAGCTTGCAAGATCTTGGCACAATGTAACCCAACTAATGTCCAAGAGACTGAAGAAAATGAACATTAGCAAATATTCAAACTTTTGCTCTGAATTGTAAAAAGGCTATGGGTAAATCACCTGTGTTGGCACTGATCTTGCAAGTTGTGCAGGAATGTCTCTGACACTAGAAAAGACATTCAACTGCCTGATGACAGACCCTGATAATATATTCACGAAGAACACATTCCAAATGGTAAAATATAAGACTTTGATGCACGCACTCTTCTTCCTTATACTCCGTGAAATGCATCCCTCCAAGGCCGAAAAATACATCATTAATGGTGGAACGGCATAGAAAAATAGAATCAAGATCACACTGGGTAAGTACCCTGTGATGACCTGATTTATAAACTTCCTGCAAAATGGTTTGAATGGTTGATTAGCTTTTAAGATGATAAAACAAATAAAGAACATAAATATTTGATTTCTCTTCAAGTTTCAAATCTATAAAGAATGCTCGTGTGTTCTATTCTGGACCCGAGTTTCACCAACTTTTAAATGCGAATTCTAACGTCATGTCTATAAGAACCAAAACCATATATATACACGCGTAAGGAACCTGCAAGTAACTCACTTCTGCAAGACGCCTCTTAGAAAAGGAAACGCATGGGACAGCTGCTCTAGTTGAGTCAACCCTTGAATGAAGGTCACAGGAATAAGAAAAACAAACATGAAGGCAACTGCACCAACAAGGGTTGCTATTTTCCGTATCCAAAGTTGTCGATAAGGAATGTTGAGATTCTTCCAATACACATCGTGAGGTTCCGGAGCTAAGTCTGTCACCCATAACATAGGATTTGATGATAGTAGAACATCTGAAGCAACAAGGGCGTCATAGCGTGTCTTGAAAAACACAAAAGCAGCTGGACGTTCCTACAAAACGCAGAAATCATTTGTGGCTTTAGTTAAATATTGTGTCTATATGAAATTCGGCACTGCTACTTCTAAGCTCTAGCAGAAAAGTGAAAAATGTCGTATATGGTACTACAACTCATTAATGGTGGTTTAAAACTGAACTGAACAGACAAACCAGATAACCACATTATATGCTAGATCAGGGAAAGTCAGGAGAATTCCTAACCTGCTCTGTCGTAGTCGTAGTCATAGTCAACTCACCAAGCTCCATTCCATTCACACTGTCCCCCTCATTAGATAGGATATGAAAAGAATTTGTGGCTGTGGGTCCTCCACAAAAGGTGCATGGCTTCAAACTCGGTTTACAATTGATTTCAGGAGCAACGTGTTTTATACTCAGGCACATCCTCTCCGCATCACGCTGAGACAGAAATTGTGATAATCTATAGATCTCACTTTTTTTATGACACAGAACAATGAATCTCAAATATGACATCTCAAGCACAAACCGTCCACATATCATCTACCCAAATTCTATCAACTTCTGTTTTGATTCGACATGCTGACAGAGAACCAATGAGAAACTGATGTGGTAAAATTGAAACAACCGCAGCATCAGAAATCGTGAATTATGAATGAAAGCACTACAGATATGATACAAACAGAGTTCCTCTAAAAGATCCTTTTATACTCCATGAATATGTGTCTAATATGAAATTACTTTTCGCTGAACTAGAATTAATTATATCTAGTGTTCTCTGAAATATCATCAAGCTCTGCATGTGGCTATAAAATAAATAACCCTATATAACGTCCAACAATCACATAATACTTCAGAACCATGAAGTATTACACCACCAACTACGAAAGCTATCAACAGATAGAAGAAACACTGAAAGCGCATTCATCAGAGCAATCGCAATTTTTTACTAAAGTTTCTAGGTGACAGTTTTAATCTGACTAGTAAACCAAGAGGAAGGTGGGCTGAATAATAGTTTGGTTAAATCTGACTGTCCAAGAAGAAAACGTACCAGCAGTCTCTGAATGATGCCATTATGATAGACCATTTGGTGGGACACATAGCTGGATGAATAGTAGTTTGTGAAGAATTTGGTCAGTGTGTCACTGTAAGATTGCTCAGGAGACCATGGAATAGCACGGATAAGAACAGTAAATTGACTTGGCTTTGAGGCACTTCCAGTAATATGTCCAAGCCTCATTTTTGCTATGGTCCTATACTCCTACAGTATAAAAAAAATGTCAAAAGATTGAGGAAAAAAACTAAAAAGAAGATAAATTGAGGAACCAAGAGTAAGTATTCTGTATGCATGAGATAAACTAAGGTACGAGGGCCTCACAAAGTAAAGAAGAAGACAGGCTGCTGAGGTTATAATGTACAGTGCAAGACAATGAACCCACAGCCTGAGATCAATAAATGTAATAAGAAAAAAGATCAGCACTTTAAGCTCTCTGTATAACATAGTGTTGAACTATCTTTCAAAGAGACGTACAGGTAGAAATAAAAGCAACACCACATTTACCATTTTGAGCCTTCTTTAAGATTTTCAATTGTGAACACTTCAGATGACTCCAAATGGATTTCCTTATGCACCATCGGTTGCCCATAATAATTAACAGGCAACACGAAGGCAATGCAAACAACAGCAACTATAAAGAAAGTACGAATGCTGCAGAAAATAAATAAAAACAAAGAGGAAAGCCAATTGTGAGGGTTATGAAACATAACATAAGTAGAAGAAATCAAGAAATAGAACAAAACAAAAAGCAACAAGTAACCTGAAAAGGACCATCCTGAGGAAGACAACAGCATCAAGACCAGCAGCAGCTAATAACTCATCTTCACTAGTTTCCCATGCTTTAACCAGCCAACTAGGAGAAGGCACAAACCTCTCATACCAAAAAGGATCATAACGTCTAGCACCACCACAAACAAGCCTTCGGCCAAAATAAACACAGTAATTGGATGGCTGTTTCCTAAGTATGGAATAAAGTGACAAAAGCACTATGCATATCGAAATATTAATCCCAGCAGATGTAAGTAGAGCTGATATCTCCATCTCACTCTCTTAGTTCAACCCCGTCCTTACTTAAAATTGCAGGCAGGGAAGAACTTCATAAGCATATCCAAAACAGAGAGATAGCCAATCAAACAATATCGTAGGCTCTTAGATCCGCAGAAGAACTGTAAGGAAAACAAAAAAAAATCACACAAAAATGAAAAAAAAAAAAAGTTTAGAGGACAGATAATACAATAACCTTTAACCTTAAACTTGCAGAGAAAGATAAGTTGGTAAACACACAACATAATAATAACGCACTTAAAATTCAATCTCAAGTTATCAATTTCTCTATTCCCAAACAACACAGTCGGATCAAAATTACAATTCGCAAAACACAATGGCCTAAAACGACAAAAGTAGTATACCGCGGATACGTGAATAAGAAAAAATTAACATTTCCACTCAAATCTAGTGAAACAAAACCACGATTTCGATTCCCACGAAGAACAACAATACATCAATCACATAACAAACGAAATCACAACCAATTCGTTAAATTACAGAAACAATACGAAGTTAAAACAACAGAAAAATCGAAGAGATTGACAAAAAAAAAAAAAAGACAAAATCGACATTACTTACAGAGAGAAACACGAAAAACTTTGGTTTGACTTAAGAGAGAATTCGAATTGCGCAACAGAACCAGAGAAGATTCAGAAACCCTAAGAAATCGCAGAGAAGAAGAAGAGAAAAAAAAAAAAAAAAAAAAAAATGAGAGACACCCCAACCAATTGCTTTGCAATTCCAATTCCGAAGAGTTCGCAGTTCGCACATTTACAGTTCATTCAATGAAACCATTCTTAATAATTAGTATAAAATTTAATACAAGCCCCCAAAATTAAAAACATTATTAAGTACAAATAGACACGTGTCGGTAAATTAGTGGTTAACACTCCAAGATCTGCTACTATGTGAGAGCGACTTACTCTATGGACGAGTTTATTATGACCATTGGATCAAAGGGTTATAGGTAAGATAGTGACACGTGTGGGTGACGCGTTTTTGTCAACATTCGCTCAAGTGTGGTAGTTAAAACTGTTATGACTGTGGAAACAAAAAAAAAAAAATGAAAGGTGAAGAAGGAAGGAATAATGGATTTTGGATTCATGTGTTTCTTGCTGTGAGTGTGATGTATGCATGAGTATGACTGTATGACATAAAAGTTATGTTTTATAATTTAATGCTTAATTAAATAGAATAGTTTTTTTATTTAATCTTATGAAAGTGATACATAAGTAGATTAGGCTATCAAAAGTATGTTACAAAAGGAATAAAATAGATCTACCCATTATTTAAAAGAAGGAAATAAAATAGATCTATACATCTACCCATTAATAGTACATAAATGTGAGTTATTTAATTTAATTTTTGTTGAAAATGTCTTATCTTTATCCAACAAGTTTTTGTTTTAAGGATGAGATAATTAAAGGGGAAAAGAATAACACTATCTTCTGGTCTTTTATTTTTAAAAGTAAGGTTTTAAAGTAATATAGAATCTACGGTGGACATGATTATAGTTAGACTGATCTAAATTTTTCCTATTTGTGATAAGTAAAATCAAATAAAATATTTCTCCAAATTTTCACCATTTGTGATAAGTGTTGTGCTTTAGCCTATGCACTTTAAATCTTCCGGAAGAAAATGAAATAAGGCCATTTTCTTTAATTAAATGATTCAATAATTAATTATTTTTATAGATAATCCCTAATACTTAATTATTTTTGGTGAAACAGAGGGAATACAGACTATGTTTTCTTGGCCCTTTATAAGATTCAAAGTCATTTAGGAAGAATGTCAAGAAAGGAAGAAAAAAAAAAAAAAAATTAGAGAGTTAGGTTTCGGGCCTTTATAAGATTCAAATATAGGGTTATACATTCAGAAATTTTACAAACATCATCTTCTCAAAAAAAAAAAAAAAAAAAAAAACATAAGCGGCAGATACATTTGACGTGCCAATCTCTTCCAACTTATAAGTTTGTTCTTCTTCTCCACGAAATTGACATATTTTTCAGTTTCATATTCCTCTTTGTTTTTAGCTATCGTCGATTTTGTTTTCGATGTCACATGACTTTTCAAAAGTGTGTTTTATTTGACTTTAACAAGATATGGTTAAGAAACCAGATGAAAAAACCTATGAAGAACCATCGCATCCATATGCCCATGCTAATGATGGTTAGACCGGCCGGGTGATGGTTAAATACAAAATCAAAAAAAAAAATATATATATATATATATATATATATATATATCATGCTTTGTTTTAGGATATAGTATCTTTAGAATTTTTACAATAACAAATAAGATTGAAATATAGGTTGGGAGAATGGCACTGTGGCACACTTTCTGTAGAAATATATTCAGTTGACACACTTCTAGTCCATTAGACACTTATTTCATGTGAGTTATACATACCTCTTAAGTAGATATTGTTCTTGTAACCAATGTTCTATGCGACTGCATTTTGGCAATGTACTAGTAAATATGTTATTTCTATTTTATTGACTGAATTTATTTTTGACCACGAAATAAAAAGTAGTAGACCCACTTTAGTCACTTTGAAAAACCTAAATCCGCCGCCGTCCAATTTCACTGATCATCATCCGAGAAAATCGTTTTTTCTTCTGTTCAGTCGTGTTCGATCATTTTCCGACCTTTATCGACCTTCGTGCATCTCTATTAATCACGGTATCACTTGATTTTTTTAAACCTCCATCGATTTAAAATCCTTCGTCACTCCCAATAACGATTGTAGAAACGGACTGATGGGTTAATAAGAATGTCACACCCTGGGAAATTCATTTAAGGTAGTATATGAAAATAATGTGTTTTCATATACCCATATGAAATTCATTCACACCCTGGCCAGTACAATAATGTGTTTGAGGTAGATGAAAATGAAGAATCCCTAAAGAAACATATTAAAAGTTAAAACGTACTAGCCTTATTGGCGGTATCTTTCCGGCGTGTAGTTCAAAAATTTGGTAAAAATCAAGTGCAAAAGCACTGTGCAAGGGTAGTAAATGACAGCTTTGCATTGATGCGTTTCTTAAATTCTAAACATTTGTATATAAAAGGATTGTTCAAAGGGGTAGTATATGAAAGCTTTGCATTGGTGAGTTCCTTTCTAAACATTCTTATGCAGTAATAGGAAGGCAACGCCAATAGGGGAAGGCTAAACATTTATAGTATTCACTCTATTCACATATTCGTTTCTAGCGTATTACTAGGGGAAGGCTAAACATCTAGAGTAGTGTATAATAGCATTAATGAGTCCCTTACTAATATCTACTAGTTTGTTGTATGTTCTACTATTATGTCATTGACTAGTGACTAACCCTAGATTTAGTGTTGGTAATGGACAAAGACTTTATGGACATGGGATACAATCTAGTAAAACATACACCATAATATCTACATCTTAAACACTAACTCTTAAGATCAAAACCATTACTCCTAACCCCTAAACTCTAACCCTAAACCCTGAAACTAAACCCTGAACCCCAAACCTTAAACCCTAAACCCAAACCCTCAACCCTAAACCCTAAACTCTAAACCCTAAACCCCAAACCCTATATTCTAAACCCTAACCCTAAACCCTGAACCAAATCCCTAAACCCTAAACCCCAACCCCTAAACCCTAAACCTCAACTCCTAAACCCTAAACCCCTAAACCCTAAACCCTAAACTCTAAACCCTAAACCCTAAACTCTAAACCCTAAACTCCAACCCCTACACCCTAAACCCGAAACCCTAAACCCTGAACCCAATCCCTAAACCCTAAATCCCAACCCCTAAACCCTAAACCCTAAACTCTAAACCCTAAACCCTAAACTCTAAACCCTAAACCCAATCCCTAAACCCTAAACACTAACTCTTAAGATCAAAACCATTACACCTAACCCCTAAACTCTAACCCTAAACCCTAGACCCTAAACCCCAAACCCTAAACCCTAAACCCTGAAACTAAACCCCAAACCCTATATTCTAAACACTAACCCTAAACCCTAAACCCTAAACCAAATCCCTAAACCCTAAACCCCAACCCCTAAACCCTAACTCCTAAACCCTAAACCTCAACTCCTAAACCCTAAACCCCTAAACCTTAAACCCTAAACATTTAACCTAAACCCTAAACCCTAAACTCTAAACCCTAAACCCTAAACCCAATCCCTAAACCCTAAACTCCAACCCCTAAACCCTAAACCCCAAATCCTAAACCCTAAACCCTGAACCCAATCCCTAAACCCTAAATCCCAACCCGTAAACCCTAAACTCTAAACCCTAAACCCTAAACTCTAAACCCTAAACCCAATCCCTAAACCCTAAACCCCAACCCCTAAACTCTAAACCCTAAATCCTGAACACAATCCTAAACCCTAAACCCCAACCCATAAACCCTTAACCCTAAACCCCAACCCCGAAACCCTAAACCCTAAAACTTAAACCCTAATCCCTAAACTCTAAACCCTAAAGCCTAAACCTGACACCCTAAACCCTAAACTCTAAACCCCGAATTCGTGACCATTAATCAAAAACCTCAAACCCTAAACCTTAACACTTAACCGTTCATATACTACTAGATGAAAGAGATCGTCAATGACTTGTGAATAACCTAGATATAACGTTGTTGTGGCGACGGTTTTAACACTTCAGTATATGAAGAAGCATTTTTGTAAGGCTTAACAAATGGAGACTGTGACATGGGTAATATATGAAGTAAAGTGTATATAATAGAGTATTTTGGTAAACCACGTGGACAGAGACTTTGTGGACATATGGAGCTTATTGACCATTTAGTAGCATTGCTACACAGAAGGATATATCTATGATCTTCAACCATACAACCTAGAAGTAAAACAAACACCATAAAATATCTACATGGTAAAACACTAACTATTAAGATCAAAAACTATTACTCCTACCCTAAAACAACAAACCTAGTAAAACATACACCATAAAATATCTACATCGTAAACAAAAACTTAAGATCCAAAACCATTACTCCTAAATTCTAAACCATAAACCGTAAACTCTAAACCTTAAACCCCAATCCCCAAAATCAAAACTCTATGGCTAATACTCCAAGATCTGCTACTATGTGAGAGCGACTTACTCTATGGACGAGTTTATTATGATCGTTGGATTAAAGGGTTATAGGTAAGATAGTGACACGTGTTGGTGACGCGTTTTTGTCAACATTCGCTCAAGTATGGTAGTTAAAACTGTTATGACTGTGGAAAAAAATAATGAAAGGTGAAGAAGGAAGGAATAATGGATTTTGGATTCATGTGTTTCTTGTTGTGAGTGTGAGGTATGTATGAGTATGACATAAATTCTACATTTTGATTTATTTAATTTAATTTTTGTTGAAAATGTCTAACTTTATCCAACAAAATTTTGTTTTTAAGGATGAGATAATTAAAGGGGAGAACAATAACTATATTTTGGTCTTTTATTTTCAAAAGTAAGGTTTTAAATTAAATTTAAATATAATATATGGTAGACATGATTATAATTAGATGGGTCTAAATTTTTCCTATTTGTAATAAGCAAATCAAACAAATTATTTCTCCAAATTTTCCCCATTTGTGGTAAGTGTTGTGCTTTTTCCCTATGCACTTTAAATGTTTAGGAAGAAAATAAAATCAGGTCCATTTTCTTCAATTAAATCATTTTATAATTAATTCTTTCTTATAAATAATAATAATTTATCGATGATTAATTTTGAATAAAAAATGTAATGACAATAGAAAAAAAATATAATTCAAGGCCAAAAGTTCAAATTAATATAATGGTAAAAGTTTTAACAAATGGATCAAACTTTAAGGCAAAAAACATGTATGACACACACAGCTTTTAATCAACCAAAAACCTAAAAAAACCTTTCTGACTAAAACCCAACAGGTTTCAGTGAGATAACCAACCCTATTCCTCTGTTTAATTTCCAATACTGGTATAGCTTAACCAAATTTGGAAACATTGGGCTGACTATGTACCATTGTGCATGGTTTTTGTTGGTTCATAAACATACGGTACAGACTCAACCAGTGCATTGCTCTTTCTGCCGTCATGTATTCATGCAAGTGGTCCATAATAACGGAGATGTCGTTATGGCCCCGACATGACTATACCTCGAGCAAAATGTGGTAGTCCAAGGCTTTAAGCCTCCTAGGTCGGAAAATATACGTAACGGGGTGGTTAAGCAAGCTACTGATGAATCCGGCCTATAATTTGGTCCGGGCTTAATGCTAAAATCTACTGCTTTTAAACATATGACTTTCCACTATACTAACCCCGAAACCCGTGCTAATGATGGTTATATCAGATGGTTTGATCGGCCGGTTAAATAGAAAATTCAAGAGTATGTATGTTCTGTTATAGAACCCCTTCAATGCAATTAGAGAGTTAGCTTTTGGGCCAAGTATCAAATATAGGGTTTTATGAAACCTTTACTAAAAAAATAGGTTTTTACTTTTATAATTTTTACAAAAATCCTCTTCTCAAACACAAGCGGCAGACATTGACGCTTCCGACTTACAAGTTTGCATCGTTTTTGTCACTTCCTGATGAAATCATCTTGAACTGTTTAGCCCGCATATCGAGATCATACAACCCAAAACTCGTCCTAGTGTGTAGGACCTTTCGCTCTCTCATTGTGTCCCGTGATCTCAGTGTGACGCAACCTTAAAACCCAAGAAATGTTTTTCCTTGTCTGCTTACAGAAGTTTCCCAATGATCCTTGTCCTTCTTAGTTCACCCTCCGGATAAAACATGGTGAAATCCTAACCAACCAACTCGGGAAGAACCAGACGTCTACCCGAAATATCCAATTGGTACAAATACCTTCTTCCTACTTTCATTTTATACCTTCGTGCGTCGTTTCAGTTGGTTCAGAAAAGTACATACTTAGCCAATCCAATACTCCATCCTCCATCTTATGGATCTTTAATAAGAAGCTTTACTTATGGCAAAAAGCCTCCAGCATGACTGTAGCTCGAAAGAATGCCCCTGCATGTGCCCTCAATGGGAAATTATATGTAATGGGAGGCTGCGACGATGATGAATCTAAAAAGTGGGGTGAAGTCTTCGACCCAAAGACTCAAAGTTGGGGACCTTTACATGACCCTAGCCCCGAGCTACGCTTTTCTTCAACTAGAAAAATAAAAGCGATCCAAGGAAAGCTTTACGTTAGAAGCAATGAGAAGAAAGACTCGGTTTATGATCCAAAAACAGGTGAATGGAAGGGTACCCCAAAATCACTCTTTGCGGAGTGTGGGATAGATAATGTATGGTATCGTTGTGATCGAAACCTGTGCTGCTCGTGGTATGACACAAATCGAAAAGAATGGAGAGTGGTCAGAGGGTTAGCAATGTTGAATAAGTATGGTAATATTGCTGGTATGCCTGAAATAGCTAACTACGGTGGAAAACTCTTAATTTTATGGGACAAGATTTCGTTTGGTCAGCCTGGATACAAGCATATTTGGTGTGCGATGATTGCGCTGGAAAGACGTCGTGAAGGAACTACAACTGACGAGGTTTGGGGAAACATTGAGTGGGCTGATATAGTGCATACCGTTCCCAGCTCATACGTTTTCGTGCGTAGTCTACTATGTGTGGCTTGATCAAATATAATCATGTTTTTTTTGTTTTGTTTTGACTATTACTAATAACTTTCTTTAAACTAATTATTTTAGTGCATTATATTATTATTAGATGATTTCATTTCATACTTTCAAAACGTTTGTGTTTGCTTTTATTGAGTTAATGACATTGTTTTGCCAGTTTTTGCCAGATTTAATCACATTCACATGGCATGTTCGATACACCCAAATAAAAATAAAAAAAGCAGTGTAGCCTACAAAATAAAAAAAAAAAAAAAAAAAGCTGTGTAGCCTTTACAGAGCATTAAAAACAAGAAATTTTTCCTGAAAGAAAGAAATTATGAACGTGGCGTCATTCTGTTTTTCCTTTGGCTCCAAGAAACTCCTTCACTGTCACTCTATCTTTAAAAAAAAAAAAAAAAAACATGCATATAATAGAGAGTCAGAAGAGAAGAAAATAAAGATGAAGATCGATACCGGTTATAGTTAGTGAATTAGTAGACCCAAACAACCTAAACCTTTCTTCTTGAATAGTAGAGTCTCTGACTTAAACCGGTTATAGCTAGTGAGATAACTGACCCCAATGGCCCAATCCTCTGTTTAATTTCCAATCCCGGTATAAGCTTGAGTAAACCAAATTTGAAAACATTGGACCGGCTCTGTACCACTGTGCGTGGTTTCGTTTGGTTCATAAACATACGGGCTCAATGCACTGCCCCGGCCTGTGGCCCGTCGTCATGTACTGTAGCTCGAGCAAAATGCGGTAGTCCTTGCCTCCTTGGTCAGAAAACACGTAACGGGTGGTTAAGCGACTGATGAATCTGGCCAATACTCGGTCCAGGGTTAATGCTAAAATCCACATCTTTTAAACCTAGGAATTTCCACTATTATTCCATATGCCCATGCTAATGATGGTTAGACCGGCCGGGTGACGGTTAAACAAAAAATTACAAATAATAATATCAAGTATGCTTTGTTTTCGAACCCACCTCTAATGCACATAGATTATCTTTAGCATTTTTACAATATTAAATAAAATCAAACATAGGGTTTATATATAAGATTCAAATATAGGGTTTTACTTAAAAATTTACAAAAACCATCTTCTCAAACATAAGCGCCGTCGTATACATTGACGTGCCAATCTCTTCCGACAAAAAAGTTCGTTCTTCTTCCTCACGAAATTGACATATTTTTTCTGTTTTTCATATTCTTCTCCACGTTATTGTTGATTTTGTTTACACGATAATGTCACATGACTTTTTTTGTTTGTTTGTGATTTTTTAACAGGATATGGTAACGAAACTAGATGAAACCTATGAAGAACCATCGCAGAAAAATAAGCAGAATAATCCATCGTTTTTGTCACTTCCCGATGAAATCATCTTGAACTGTTTAGCCCGCATATCGAGATCGTACTACCCGAGACTCTCCTTAGTATGCAAGACCTTTTGCTCTCTCGTCGTATCTGATGATCTCAACTTCAAGCGATATCAACTTAAAACACAAGAAACAGTAGTTCATGTGTACTTACAGTTTCGCGACAGTCATCGTCCATCCGTGTTCACCCTCTGGATAAAACCTTTCAAAGAGAACGAGAGGTTGTCTACCGGAGATGTTCGGTTGGTACAAACACCTTCTTCATATATTTCTTATATACCAATGTGCCCCGTTTCGGTTGGTTCAGAATGGTACGGACTCAGCCAAAGTGATGATCCGTCTTCCATCATATATATCTATAGTGAGGATATATATAGTCGTTGCTTTTGGCGTGAAGCCACC
Source organism: Camelina laxa (assembly GCA_024034495.1). NCBI lineage: Eukaryota > Viridiplantae > Streptophyta > Magnoliopsida > Brassicales > Brassicaceae > Camelina > Camelina laxa. The sequence goes on from CM043883.1 coordinate 2,466,107, forward strand.
AACATGACTGTAGCTCGAGAGAAACCCCTTGCATGTGACCTCAATGGGAAATTATATGTAATGGGAGGCTGCGGCGGTAAAAAACCTACGAATTCGGGTGAAGTTTTCGATCCGAAGACTCAAAGTTGGGAACCTTTACCTGTCCCTAGCCCCGAGTTACGTTTTTCTTCAATTAGAAAAATAGAGGCGATCGAAGGAAAGCTTTACGTTAGAAGCAATGAGAAGAAAGACTCTGTTTATGATCCAGAAACAGATGAATGGAAGGTTACCCCAAAATCGCTCTTGGAGTGTGCGATAGATGATGTATGGTATTGTTGTGATCGAAACCTGTGCTGCTCGTGGTATGACACAAATCGAGAAGAATGGAGAGTGGTCAGAGGGTTAGCAATGTTGAATAAGTATGGTAATATTACTGGTATGATTGAAATAACTGATTACGGTGGAAAACTCTTAATTTTATGGGACAAGATTTCGTGTAGTCAGCCTGGATACTCATACAAGCATATTTGGTGTGCGATGATTGCGCTGGAAAGACGTCGTGAAGGAACTACAATTGACGAGGTTTGGGGAAACATTGAGTGGGCTGATATAGTGCATACCGTTCCCAGCTCATACGTTTTCGTGCGTAGTCTACTAAGTGTGGTTTGATCAAATATAATCATGTTTTTTTTTTTTGACTAACATATCCTTGTGCAACTTTGGTCCTTGTCAATATACAAAGATATTTGGTGTGTGGTGATTGCGCTTATAAAACGCGATGGTATTGATGAAGTTTGGGGAAACATTGAGTGGGTTACTATTGTGCTTACGGTTCCAAGCTCATATGTTTTCTTGCATAGTATACTAAATAAGGTTTGATAATTAAATCTTATTAATCATGTTTTCTTTTTGACCATGACATATAGTGAATAAATAATGAATGAATACATAGAGAGACATGAATGACATGAAAAGAAAGACAATGAGAAACCAAGATACAAATATGTTTGACTTAAATGATTAACATCAATATAATTTGGCTAAATATCTGTCGAGTAGATTGTCAACGATAACTTGATAAGCTCTTTCAGTCGGGTGATAGGTATCCCAGAATATATAGGCTGAAGAATTTGAACACGTGAATGGGTTCAATGCGTTACACAAGTAGGATATAGCAAGAGTTCCTTTACCGCAGCATCCTCTATCAGCTACCTCAAAGCCTGAAACGAAATGATATAATTCGAATATAATGTAAAACTTTGAAGTAGATAATAAAATTGGAAAAAGAAACAAATACATAGATAAATCTTTTAGATGGACTTACCGTATTTTTTGGGGTGCTGGATCATGTCGAAGAGAGTGTCATACACATTAATGTAAAGGATAACACCATCCAACTCTTTATCTAAAGAATCTAATGCTGGAGAAAGTCTTGAATTGAATTGTTTTGCCATGTTGTTTAAAAGATGATTACATCCTCTGGTTAATAAACCCCCAAATACAGTTCTTTGAAGTGGAACACAACCAACAGGCACTGCACTAAACACTCCGATTTTTCGAGCTCCAAGCTTATGTAATTCCTAAACATTAGTTATATAGAGATACATTACTTTTTTTGGATGCAAGTATATCGTTGATTAGTCTATATATAACTATAGTTATAGTACTTACCCTCACGAATTGGACAGCAGTGTCAGCCAAAAAATTGGGATACGAGGTACGATCATATGTAAGAGCTCGAGCTATATAGGTGTGAGCAAGGTCATTGCTACTAGACACCACGACGAAGAAACTGTTTTCCAAAATATCTTTGGCTTTTTCTTCTCCAAAATGTTTCTTGATCTTTGATATATATTCTTTGAAATATATGAGTTGATCCCACACCGATATCACTGACTACAAAAATAAAACATAAATATATTTAAAAAGGAATCGTCACCCACAAGAAAAACTAACGATCATGATGAGAGAACATTAGTGTACCATCATTTGTGCTGTTAATGGATCATAACCAGTTCCTCCAGATGCAAATGTTACACCTTTAAGAAGATCCTCAGGCTTCAAATCAGGATTCATATATGCTGGTAAAGTCTTAGCCAATCCCAACTTTTCAGCTGAAATAATTTATAACATACATATAAAATAGCTATAATTTACAATTTTGAAAAAAATGAAAGAATAGTTCAAATGGGTTACCAATAAGATCAGAAGGAACTCTTCCATCAGAAAACCTTCCGGTGGCGGAGCCTCCAGGAAAATCTTTGCCATATGGAGGGAAGTTGCACTTTAGAAGAGTTGGAAGATTATTGTTATTTCCTGTATCCATTATTGAATCTCCAAACACTATTAGTGCTGGGATTGTTGCGTTTTTCCCTTGCTTGGCTGCATTGGCTTCGATGGCGAGCAATACCAAAGCGATCAACAACACTTGAAACTTCATTCTCTCTTGTTTGATTTTGTTTACTTTTCTGCTTAGAGATTTTTGTTTGTGTTTTACAAATTCAAAGACATATGTGCATACTTATATATCTTGTTTCTGTTTGTTGGATTTCTAAATTATGTCCTATTGAACTGTAGTTGTTTGGTTCTATGATATCTCTAATTAGTTATTACGTTTTGACATTAGTTGGAACGACAACGAAATTCAATTGTTATTTAACATGGTAACTAAATTGGTTTATAACTTGAATATACTATGTTTGGGATTTACACCAATTTCATAAATATAACTCTATATTGAATAAGACGCAAGAAAAAGAAAAAAAAAAAAAAAGTAAAACTGAACATGATATATGCGAAAATAAAAATGATTTCAAAATTCTTTTGTTGACAAGACAAAATATGCAAAAATTCGGATGGGTGAGACATTGACAACACATGCATAGCCATCTCATGAATGCCTAAACAGTTGCTTTTGCATTATCCATTGATCCTCCATCTCCAAAATGGGCATTTACATACCAAAAATTACATGTAAAGATTAGATAATAGAATTTAAAAGACTCTTATAAAGACAAACATTGATTAAAAAATAATCAAAACAAACATTATAATAATGGTTAAAAGTTGAATCCATGACTTTCCAAAACTAAATCTTCGTACCATTGGGCTTCTTGTTAACAAACGAGAAGCCCACACACTACAGCAGATAAGTAAAAAGTTGAGTATTAGAGTTAAAATATTAGAGTTCTTTAATACTTAGTTTTAGTTTTGATCAAATGTTAGTTTTTACATAATTTCAGATGTATAAATGATACTAATATATGTTTACACTATTTAATAATATGATAATATGTTTTAATATATTTTTGACCCATTAAAAATAATTTCCGATTATCTAACTATTTCAACTTTTATAGTTTTTGAAAAATCTTCGGAAATTTTTATACATGAGATAAAATGACAGAAGCGATGGATGTGTGTGTACCTATAGACGCAGATTACGGACGATAGACTGGCAAAAGGGCCACTAGCCACTAACCAATTTGCCATGTGAACATGAAATTTCACTTCGGAAGGGACCATTTGGTCCATTTCCATTATTACCATTTTATAAATTCAGTCATCAACAAACATATACATAACTACATTTTAATAGAGTGTCACATGCATACGTACATTCGTCGAAGGAAAAGAAAATATCTTTTAGCGAACTTTATAGTTTTTGGTGGACTATTTAATATTTCAAAAGTCTTAATGGATCAATTGAATATATATTTAGTTCAATTGTTCAAGACTGGATAACTAATTAGTGATATAGTAAATGGTTTCACTCTATAGTTAATGAATCTAGTAAATTGGAGCAAGTGTCATTCATTCTAATCTCTATGAGAAAAATTAGTAGAATAACTTGTTATAGTTAGGAATCTAACATGAATTGGAATTAAGATGTGTGAGTTTTTGGTTATCATATTGAGTCGTAGTAGATACTAGATAGCAGCAAATCTGAATATAAAGTGCATGTTCTTTGATTAAGAATGTGCGGTTCGATGTACTTACGTAACGAGCTGTATACTAATGCTCCAAAGAAAGGCTGATTAGATATCTTCTCGTTCCTATAAGATCGAATCAGAGATATAGAGACTGCATAATTAGAATAAACCGTAGTAAATTGTATGTAATAAAAACCCGAAACAAACGATATATGACCTTTTCTCATTGACGTTTTCTTTTCTAACACATTTTGAAACTACGACACATTTTTTTTTTGGGTAACGTACTTCGTATCCGTTAATTTCCTACGTACATTCCAAATTTATCAATACACCTGATATCTCTTGGGATTTTGAAACTTTAAAGATAATATATTAAACCAAGTCTTGTTATAGGTAAACAAATTTTTTAAAAAACTATAGAATCATGTATATTCTTTAAAGGTGCTGAAGAATAGTCAAAACAAATCTTTAAGAACAAATTTTAAAGAAAGAAAAATACTATACCATATTAGTATAGTAATTGTATTAGTGTTATCGGTATGTCACTCTACAATCGTCTCAATCTACACATAAGAGTATATCATAACAAGATTGTTTTGTTTCTTACATTTATTTTCTAGATCTTAAAAAATCACTAAAAACAAACATAACAATATTATGTCATATATATATATATATATTTATTTTATATATAACTTAAGGCTTAGAAATGTCCACCACTTAGTCCGGCTCCACAACGGGTGAACAAAAAACCTGATGATATAAGTTTTTTTTTTCTTTCTTTTGAATAATGTAAAATTGTATTCAAATTTTTTTCTTATTCGTAGTAAGACTTTTATAAGGGATTAATTTTGCTGAGAACAACCAAAAGAATTATGAGTTTGAAATCCATCTTGAGTTCGAGAATACCGAATATGTTTAAAATGTTTTTGTCAATTGGTTGTTAATATATAATTCATTTTGAGTGTTAAAGTATAGTAGTAAAAAACTTGATGGATAACATAACATGATATATGTATAAACAAATAAATGCGATCAGTAACACGCATAAAGTATACAATAACGAGAAGGGCCCATGACCAGCTGTCTAGGAATGTACAAGAAATGGGAGTACGAAAACTTAAAAGTAGCAAATAAGTAGAAATGTTCTCTATATATATTTACATGTTCAATCAATGTACTTATGCTTCTTCTGTGGGTAACTATATTTATCCCTTTATGTACTTCTTACTCATAAAATTCTCAAGACTCAAAATCTTCTTCTTAGGAGTTTCACGAACTACAATGCATTTATTTAGTAGTAATAATTAAGTTGAAGTTTGATTTAGTACACTAAGATAACAAAGATAAGTGTGTAAAACTAAAACAATTAAACTTATATTTCTTCTAAATCAACATTTTAACTAATTTAAAATCAACAATCATATAACAAGGATTTTGAAAGAAAAATTAAACAGATAGAATACAATTATAGCAATTTATAGTTCTGACATGGTGCACATGTGGACATATTACCTCTATTATATTACAAGTTTGTTAGGTGCACAGTGCACACATATTTTTCTTGTTATAAAATAAAATAACTTCAAAATTGACCCAAATTCACTTTGCTTTTTAAGCTCTATGATGGAAAATTTAGATCTTAGAAAAGAGTTGTTGCGATAATATAATTGTATTAGTTTATTCTTTCCTACCAAAACTGACAGGATTGATCGATAGAGTCTATAAAACAAAACAAAAAAATTGTATTTCAAACAATGATAAGTCTTGATAGTTTTTTTTTTTTTTTTTTTGCGTGCAACTGATAAGCCTTGAGAGTATATGCAATAGAAGATAGCATGGAGAGTAACTAAAGTGGACCGTCAAAACCCATAATAAGAAATGAACGGAAGAATATTCTACACATCTTCTAGCTATTATTGTAAAAGCATATTTCTATTTTGGTTTTAGTTTTAATGCATTAGAGTCGAATTAGAAACTTTTACGTAATGTGTGCTAGTGTTATGTAAATGCCGATGCTTCAATTCAACCGAGTATATGTACACGTTGAAATCAACTACAATTAAATAATATTTATTACATAAGATTTATCATACATTAATTGAAAAAAAGAAAAACCACATGGTTCTCTTAATGACAATGTACATGATAGCAACACACATTAAAGGATGAGAAGGTGTTCCTTCTGTTTTTTTTTCTTCTTGATTTTCAACTTTCGAGAAATGAAAGCACAAGATGTAAAATAATAAAATGGAGACAAATAATACATATTCAAAGTTCATTCTTTATCCCTCTTCTCTTCTTCTGATTACTGCCACCTGATACACATATTGTCAAGCTTAATTTAATCTATACTTTGCATGCATATTTTAACTCATACATATACATGCATGCATGATAACTGATACATTATACATATTATATATAATTATATAAACATATACATATATATACATATCTATATCGATATGTAAACCGACCCATGTATGATATTTTATACATTGTCTTTTTTGGCTTATATATGTGTTATGGTTCGAGACATAAAATACAAATAAAGGGCACATCATACCTTGATTATCTAATGCTACTTTCTTAACTGGGAAATCTTGTTGTAGGAACCCCGAGTTAAAATTTCCCTGCAACAGAAATAGAAATTTTAAACTTTTAGAGAAGCCAAAGTGGTAAGAAGACGTATAGCTTGTGGTCATTGATAAAGTTATACTTTTTGACCATGAAGCAAAAAAAGTAATATGTAGAGACCTTGAATTTTCTTCCTGTGGAGTAGCTTTGAGAGAAATCATCAAGCCGTTGATCCCCATTTTGATGTTGCTTATACGCTGAAACTTCTTCTTCAACCGGCTGTTAAATATTTTTCCAAATATTGAGATTAAAAAGATATAACTTCAGAACCAAATGAATATAGAGAAATATGTAAAAAACTCAGTTTCCCAATAATAAGTTATCATATCACATTAATTTAAACAAAATATATATAAAAAAATTAGCATATATATAACAAAAAATGTGGTTTCAGAATTGTCAATACCAATGAACTAGCTGTGTCGTCAAGGGAAGAGTTGAATCTCTCACTATATCTTTGTTCTTTATGAACCTTCTTCTTGTTCTTGCGCCAATACAGAGTTTTTTGTTGGAGGACATCTTCAGCTTCTGTCTCGTCGCGATAATATGGAGGGCCAGAAGAAGCATCCGACACCATTGAAGAATCTTCATCATGTTCTTGTCTTGTTTCTCCATTGTTATCATCTAGACGATGCAGTGAAACAGAAGGAGAATGGTCTAAGTACATTGTCCAACTTGAGTCTCCCGCATCGCTGAAATCTAAATCTGATATATCCATTTTCTTTTGATTCCTCCCAAAAACACTTTTTTTTTTGTTATTTGTTTTCTATCTCTCTAGGCTTCAAGGCCTTTAAGAAGAGGATATACTCTTTCAATGCAGCCAATAAGGGTATTGGTTTGGAAAAAAATATTTATAACCATATTTCTTAAGGATTTTATTAATATTTTTAAAATTCAAAAAATATATATGTATGATTGTTGGCAAAAACAAGTTGTGGTTTTTTTAGTCATCATCTAGTTCAAAATAGTTAAAGGCATTATGAACTTTTAACTCAAAACTAATACGTGATGATGGAGAGTTTCATATACAATTCTACTTCCCATATATGACATTTTACCAGATGTTTTTTGACAAAAAAAAGGCGGGAAGCCCATTATCAAAAAAAAAAAAAACCACAACTAGACTTATTACCATTTGAAAATTTCTTAACGTTTAATTCAAAACCAATCCACAATAATTATATTACTAGCTTAAATATAATTTCACTTTCGATGCAAGAGATTCTAATAAGATATGTGATATTTCAACATTATAAAACGGAAAAAAGGATATATATTTTCAGGATTGGAAAAGCTTTTATTTTGTTAGAGTTTGTTTGTAGCCGAGATCATGCTTTCTTTTTGTTTGTTTTTCCACCAATAGAAAACTAATCCATATCATAAGAATTTGAAATGATGTGATATTTTTTTTTGACATTTCTTTCTTTGCTCTCCAACCAATAAGAAACTAATACATATCATTAGAGGTTGAGATGATGTGATCTTTTTTGTTTTCCAACCAATGAGAAACTAAAACATATCATTAGAGGTTGAAGATGATGTGATATTTTTTTGACATGTAGTATAAGAACAAACAAAATTATTTTGCTTTTGTCGTTTCAAGTCCAAACATGCAGATCGAATCCAAAACTCACAAAGACAGAGAAATAACATAACTTAAGAAATGTTTTTGTCATGTAGCGTAATACTCCTTTTGGACACTCTTAGCTTGCATGCAGTAGATAATCGACAGTTGGCTTACTGATTATAAACATTGGGCCAATAGGTTAGTGGTAGTGGCAATAGATGTTTACGTACTATTCATTTATATCCCATCTTATACTCTTTTCACTTTACACCTACACCCTGCACCATCCATTATAGGTGCGGTGCCTATCTACATATTATAATATTAGGTTTTTCACAGTATATAATTAACTCGGTTAATGCCATTGGATACTACATTAATTACAGTCTCAGTTTAATCCAATTTGTTATCCGAAAGATTCTTATTTCCATTGTATTAGTTGACTCATAATCTCTTGCTTGAAACTAACTTTTGGTAAGACATGTTAACACGTACATCACTTTTCTTGAGCGGTTTATGTTATCAACCCAATTTCAATCATGTATTTAAGAATATAAAATATTTGACTAATTGATTAGAACCATATACTTGTTTTCATTTTTGACTAAAGAGTATCTGAACGTCATGTGACGTACTAATTTGTATCGACTCTTGCTTGAAACTAACTTTTGGTAATACACATGTTAACACGTACATCACTTTTCTTGAGCAGTACGTTTATATATGTATCAACCCATATTGAATCATTGTATTAAGAATATATAAATATTTGACTAATTGAGTAGAACAATTTTTGTTTTCCTTTTTGACTAAGGATAATAAGTATCTGAAAGTCATGTGACCTACTGATTTGTAATGCCGCACATATGTAATCTAGAGGTTTGTAGTGCCACCACGATGTCATCTATTCACCCTCAAATCATCATTTTGGCTTAAGCAGGGACCTATAACGAGTACGGCCATAGCAAATGATAACAAAAAAACAAAAAAAAAAGTAGAAAAATAATAGAAAATGGTGATTTACTTTTTGTAATTGATGAATTTGAATGCTATAAACGTTGATATTACAATGTCAACTTTGATTTATGTTCTTGCTCATAGTCCTTTCTACAGTTCTATATATTTATATCAAACTTACATCTATGCATAGATAAACAATTCCTAGTACCAGCACTTTCTTCACCAAACTTTGATAACCAATCCTTAAACGGAGACAATTAATTGTACTTGCATTGAAGAAGATTCGAACCCTATGCTTCAAGGACAGAAGTATATCATGGTTTCCGAGTTCCTAATCTATATTCTAGAGCAACAACATGAGTTACAAAAAAGATATGCCTGAATCAAATCAGCTAATTTCACTACTTCAAAACTCTAAAATCCCGTTCTTTTTACTGTTTTGAGTATGTTTCATGACAATGAACTACTTTTGCAGGGATCTTTCTTGCATAGATACAGAAATTACCTATCTGTCTGTAGCACTACGATTCAACTGAACTGTTCACTAGAATGCTCTGTAGTGTCTATGTTTGTTACCATTTTCTCTTCTTCTGTCTCCATAAGTTTTAGTTTCTGCCACAAGTATATATAGTTAAGATATCATCACAACTGTTAGAATCAGTCGAATGTGCTTATGTGGCGAATGATCTTGAAATACAAAGGAAACTTACTTTAGATGGTGCAAACATATTTGCATAGAGAGCTCAGCGTCTCTCTTGTTGCTATCAGCTTTAGTCTGTTTCAGCGTCTTGTGAAGAGACTTCATTTCCCTGGAAATAGGCCCAGAAGAAATATGAGGACGCAACAAACAACATACGCAGTTTTCTTCTTAATGAGCCCACACAAAACCAAAGACTTCTTTATTGGGCTTTCCACTATTTTTGCGAGGTGGCCCAATAACCTACTGTTCCAGTAATGGCATTAGTGATAAAAAAAAACAACAAAATAACGTCAATTTTTGTTGTTAAATATTTTAATAACCTAGCGATTTAGTCATCTTTTGTCGTTACTAGTTTGAGATTACCAACAACACGAATAAAAAAAAATTAGGATGTACATGACAAAATTGCCCACCTTTGCCAGCGTAAACTAACTTGGAATTTTTCCCATTAAAAACAAATAAAAATAGCAAAAAAAAAATAAATTAAAATATTATATATACACTTACTTACATACATCTCTTCTCTTTCTCGTTGTTTCCGCAGAAAGCAAAAAAATCTCTGTAAAACCAAAACAATGACGGAGCCACATTTATGGAATTGGATCTCGTCTCCTTTATCGATCTCCGCTCTTTTCGTCTCCTCCGTCTTCGTTTTTTACGGATTTTTATTGAAGCCGAAGCGGAATAGTATCCGTCGTCACGATCGAACCGTTTCCACCGTCACCTCAGACGTTGGATCTGTTAATATTACCGGAGATACCGTCGCTGATGTTATTGTTGTTGGTGCTGGTGTTGCTGGTTCTGCTCTTGCTTATACTCTTGGAAAGGTCAGTTTTATATTAATTTTGGATTAGCGTAATTTTGAAGGATTTGTAAAATTTAGGAAGAAGGGATGGTTTTTAGAGGATTTTGATTTCGGTGTTATGAGGAATGAAGCAGTGTTAATTTATTGCGTTAGTGAAAAGCGAATTTGAGATTGTATTCGTTTGTGTTGAAGTAGTGTTCGTTCTGGTTTCGTGGATTTGGATTTGAAGTAGTGATTGTGAAAACAATTACAATGCAGCAGGAGTTCTTGAAGTTTTGCATTGGTCAACTTCATCACACTGTTTGTGATTTATATTAAAAACGTTTTGGAGTTTGGACACATTGCACGAAACCTATTTTGTCTTTGCACGAAACCTTTTTTTTTTTTTTGTCCTTTTACTTGAATCATTTGTTTTTACGATAACAACTTGTTTTGCGGAATGCACGAGCTCTTGAGATTATTTAGCAGGGTCAACGAATACTATTTGATTTCAGGAAACGTTAAAATTTTGCTGTTGTTTTTTGACTTTAAGGGGATAACTTAAGTTGAGTTAGAAGCCAAACTAGTTTACAGAGCAGGTTTTAAATGATGTTATGGTTGTTCCTTTGGAAAGTTAATTTACTATTGGTTTATATGCAGAGTACTGTTATGTGTCTCAGTGTGCTAGAAGTGCTAAATTGCATACTGTTTTATGATCTTTTGTTATAGGATAAGCGTCGAGTTCACGTGATTGAAAGAGATTTATCTGAGCCTGATCGTATTGTTGGAGAACTGTTACAACCTGGGGGTTACCTTAAGTTACTAGAGTTGGGAATTGAAGGTAAGTAAAGATTTGGTTGACATCTACTTTGCTCTGTAGTTGTTTACTAGTGAAATGACGTCAAGGGTGGTATATACAGATTGTGTGGAGGGAATTGATGCTCAGCGTGTGTATGGTTATGGACTTTTTAAGGATGGGAAACGCATTCGCTTAGCTTATCCTCTGGAACAGTTTCACGAAGATGTATCAGGAAGGAGCTTTCACAATGGACGCTTTATACAAAGAATGCGGGAAAAAGCTGCTTCACTTCCCAAGTATGTTTCTTCATTTTATAAATGCCTCCATTTGGTATAGCGTATATGCCTTTTATACTTTTACCTGCTCTACCTAGACACTTACTAGAATCTCCAAGGTGTTAATTACTTATTCCCAGTTTCTGAAACTGCATGCATAAAACCTGCGTTTGAATTTCCAAGGTGTTAATTACTTAAGCTGCAAATGCTGTTTGTTCTCCGAGGTGTTAATTACTTGATCCCAGTGTTTTAACACTTAATGAATGCATAGTTGAATCACTGACTTTTTTTTATGAAGCAATTTTGTGTACTTCTAATGGCTGTTTCTACTTATATCTATACTCAACAGTGTTCAGCTAGAGCAAGGAACAGTTCTTTCTCTTCTAAAAGAGAATGGGACTATCAAAGGTGTGAGATATAAGAATAAAGCAGGGGAGGAACAAACAGCATTTGCAGCTTTGACTATAGTTTGTGACGGTTGTTTCTCAAACCTGCGTCGCTCTCTGTGCAATCCTCAGGTAACATTCTATTTAATATTGATCTCTGTTTTCTCGTATCAGAGTTTACTCTCAGCTGATTATACAAAAGCAAAAAAAAAACTGCATTAACTTCAACAAGTAGTAATTAGTGTATATCTCTGCTATCATCACACAGGTCGAAGTGCCTTCTTGTTTTGTCGGTTTGGTCTTAGAGAACTGCAATCTCCCATATGCAAACCATGGACACGTCGTCTTAGCAGATCCATCACCAATTTTGATGTATCCAATCAGTAGCACAGAGGTCCGGTGTCTAGTTGATGTTCCCGGGCAGAAATTGCCGTCTATTGCAAATGGTGAAATGAAAAAGTATTTGAAGACTGTTGTGGCTCCACAGGTATGGGATTTTTTTTTTCGTACTGTACACTTCTATTGAAGGCGTTTTTTTATAACTTTGTTGATAAATTTGTGTGTTTCTCTTCTGGTCTAGATGCCTCATGAGGTTTATGAATCTTTCATTGCTGCGGTTGATAAAGGAAACATTAAGTCCATGCCAAACAGAAGCATGCCAGCTTCTCCTTATCCTACTCCAGGGGCTTTGTTAATGGGAGATGCATTTAACATGCGTCATCCTTTAACAGGTGGAGGAATGACGGTTGCATTATCTGACATTGTTGTCTTGCGTAATCTACTTAGACCTCTGCGTGACCTTAGTGACGGCGCTAGTCTCTGCAAATATCTCGAATCGTTTTACACTCTGCGAAAGGTAAAACATCAATTGTAGTCTATATAAGAATTAAGATATTAAGCTTTCTTTTGTTGTCAAAGTGTGAACTAGTGTTTGAAAATGTTCACTTGCAGCCGGTTGCAGCCACAATTAACACCCTTGCCAATGCTCTTTACCAAGTGTTCTGTTCATCAGAAAATGAAGCAAAAAACGAGATGAGGGAAGCGTGCTTCGATTATCTGGGCCTCGGAGGCATGTGCACAAGTGGTCCAGTAGCTCTGCTTTCGGGTTTGAACCCTCGACCGTTAACACTTGTCTGCCATTTTTTCGCGGTTGCGGTTTATGGAGTCATGCGGTTGTTAATCCCATTCCCTTCCCCAAAACGAGTCTGGCTTGGAGCTAAATTGATATTGGTACGACTTACATTCCAGTTTCATCAGTTTATTTTTTAGTTGTATCGGTATGATCCTAACGCATAAAGCAAAAAATCGCAGGGAGCGTCGGGGATAATATTTCCGATAATAAAAGCGGAAGGAGTTAGGCAGATGTTTTTCCCAGCAACTGTACCTGCATACTACAGAGCTCCTCCGGTTAAAGGAGAAACCAAATGTTCATAGTTCTGATTGATTCTGTCACACATCCTAAAGAAAATGAAAGTTGTGGATTGCATCTGTTGAGTTTTTGTTGTGTTACTGTTAGTGTTCTTTAAACGTATAAAAATGTCAAAAATGCAATGATTATCTCTGTTTTTTTTTTTTATATATAGGTTTTGATGGTTGTATTGTATCTTATTGCTAACGGTATACCATATATTTTTTTACGTATCTAAGTCTCTGCGTTATATAAATTGTTTTCTGTGAAAACCATTCTTGAAACTATGAGTCTTGTTTGTTTCGTGTATCTATAACTTAACATACACATAATTCTACAGATGGGTTGCAGAAAGAGCAAAAAAATTGGTCACGTAAACTGTTGCTTTAAAAGATTTTATTATGCACAACATATGATTTTGACTACATTTAAATAGAAACCTAATTATTTCGACCTTCACTTTTAGTCTTCTTTTATTAGTAGTGTTTGTCTTCTTACTAGTTACCACTATACATGCAAGATAGCAATAGCATAAATAAAATAAGGTTGCTGTTAGCCTGTTTACTTCTAGAGTGGTCACTGAACTTATCTATTTAACCCTTAAAAAGTAATTTCCAATACTTAAGAAAAAAAAAAACTTTATTTAACGATCTTAAGATTACAACACTTCAACGATATTCCAACTTGTATAGTGATTAAAACTTGTTGGCTCTTCTCGAGCTTAAAAAATTCTCGGGTGCTCCGAGTGATCGTAACCAACTTCACCCTAGCACATCCTCATCTACTTCCAAACAAGCAACCGTCGCGACAATTATGTAGACCATGTGGTCCATGTGAGTAATATGCAAATGACAAAACACAGAAGTCGTTTATAGGTCTATGTTCCTATCACTTATTAGGATATTGTAGATTTAAAACAGACAAGGATTAAATTCAAATGGAGACATAAATAAATAGTAGGTTTAACAAGTCCCACACAACTTGTTACCAAAAAAAAAAAAAACAAGTCCCACACAACTCGGCAAGTTCATCATTTATATGCGGGTGGTTAAATAGTAAATGCACCACGAAGTTATGAGAATAAGTTGGTAGTTTCGTTTTGTTAATGCTACATAAAGGTTTGGTGAAAAAATGTGAAAAATTAATGTTAGCAAAGAACGTCAGAGATTTGAGCAGATTAGGAGACTTGTAACGGGTCAGGTAAGTCGAAGGTGAGAAAGCGGAGTTGGATTGTGAATGCTTTTGACGATGCTTCCAATCCAGAGCCTTTGCTGCAAAGTCGTGTCCGTCTCGGATCGGCCGATGTTACTGTCTTTGAGTCTCTACTTCCGGTCAGTCAGCAGGTTCAGATCCCTTTCTTCAGTGAAGCTAAAAATCTTTGTTATCTCTGTTTTGTACTTGTCCACCCTTGTATTGGTCAATTATAAAACATACTGTAATAAATTTCAAAACCAAGTACAAATGAAGTTGCACAAAATTGGTCAACCATTTTAAGAGGCAGAAAAATAAGTGAACTCCAAAGTACAAATATGATTTAGTTAAAGTTGTTATTTAACACTAATCAGGAGGTGAAAAAAATCACCAACAAAAGCTCGTTATATATTCATGACCAAACAATACATTTCTTTACATCTATGAAACAAAAAAAAACAAATAAAATGTCGACTGCTCATATCATAACCATCACTCTCTTCATCACAACAACACTACTGGTGTCCTCAAACGCCAAACCACTTTTTCCAGCGATTTTAATCTTTGGCGATTCAACGGTTGACACAGGCAACAACAATTACCCTTCACAAACAATCTTCAGAGCTAAACATGTTCCTTACGGCATTGACTTCCCAAGCCACTCACCAAACGGAAGATTCTCAAACGGAAAAATTTTCTCCGACATAATTGCAACCAAACTCAACATCAAACAATTTGTGCCTCCTTTCTTACAACCAAATCTCACTGACCAAGACATTGTGACAGGAGTCTGTTTTGCATCAGCAGGTGCCGGTTACGATGACCAAACCAGTCTCATCACACAAGCGATTCCTGTCTCGGAACAACCAAATATGTTCAAGAGTTACATTGCTCGTCTTAAGAGTATCGTAGGAGACAAGAAAGCTATGAAGATCATAAACAATGCTTTCGTGGTTGTGAGTGCAGGGCCTAATGATTTCATCTTGAATTATTACGATGTTCCCTCATGGCGTCGCGTGTATCCTAGCATTTCTGATTACCAAGACTTTGTGCTTCATAGGCTTAACAATTTCGTGCGGGTAACGTCATAAGATATTTTCTCTACAAGAAATTAGGGTTTTTGAACTGATTCTAAACGCTTTTTAACCTAATTTTTCGATAACTTGTCTTGTTCATCTCTTAAATCTTTTTTTCCGGTATGTGTGCAGGAGCTTTATAGTCTAGGTTGCCGGAAATTTTTAGTCGGAGGTTTACCGCCAATGGGATGTTTACCGATTCAAATGACTGCACAATTCCGCAACGTCCTAAGGTTTTGCTTGGAACAAGAAAACAGAGACTCTGTTTTGTACAATCAGAAACTTCAAAAGCTCTTACGTCAGATGGAAGCATCACTTACAGGAAGCAAGATTCTATTCTCCAATATCTATGAACCTATGATGAACATGATCCAAAACCCTAGCAAATACGGTATACATAGAAAGAACTTTCTTGTTCCCCAAGTTATTCTTGTGAGATTTATAACATTCTCGTATGTGGGATTAAACAGGGTTTAAAGAGACGACGAGAGGATGCTGTGGAACAGGGTTCTTGGAGACGAGCTTCATGTGTAATGCTTATTCTCCCATGTGTCAGAATCGCTCGGAGTTTCTGTTCTTTGACTCGATACATCCATCGGAAGCTGCCTATAGTTACATTGCCAACGTTCTTGATACTAAGATTCGTGGGTGGCTTAAGGGCTAAGTCATCACGATTTGCAGAATGGAAACAAATTATTTGTTTCATAATGCAACTATTTGTGGACTTGTCGTTTGTTAATCAACTATAACTTTGGCTCTTACTGGTGCTTCAAGTTTTAGCGATATTGCACAAAGGAAATCAGTTGACAATTACATTTGTTGAAAAAATTCAAAATCAATTGACTTTATAAAAATCTGTCAGTCAGTTAACAACAAGGACGGTACTGAAGGAGTTTTGTATGTGAAAGCAGATGCAAACTGTAAAATGGACGAGATTCACGAAATCGGGACCCGGAAACTTTCATTTATGATCTAGCGATTACTTGGTTTAAGCTAATATTCTTAAACCTTATAGAAAACAAAAAGGAACACCATTTTGGGAAAACAAATTTTTAGACATTTTTTTAACACAAACTTGAGAGGGAAAAGTCTTTAAAAAAAAGTTTGTCGATTTTCTGTGTAATAATTTTGAACTTTGGTTTAAAACATATTCATTGGGTGTTTTATCAAGCCTAGAGTACTAGTAAAGTTCATTGGGTGTTTTTCCCAAATGTAGCATGTCTCCTGACCCTAAGAATTGGTTAATTAGAATGGGATTTGAACAACAGTGAAGGTCAACACGAATGTTAAGTACAACTAGAGAAGAGTTTGAACAAGTGTTTTTGTATGATTTAAGATCTTGAAAAAGTCCATCACAAATCTATGCTGGTGGACAGTAAATGAAGTTTTGATAATAAGTTGGTTGTTTCATTTTGTTAATGCGGCAAAAAAGTTTGGTGAACATATATATGACTTGAGCTACAATAAAGAGAGAGAGAAATTTATATTTGGGAAGAAAACAAATTGATTATTATGCACACACAAGTTATTAGATATGCACTAGTCTGCTATATTAAGTAGCATAAGATAAATATTAAGTAGCATAAAATAAATATACTATTTATTTAAGTGCAAGTGCAACTACACATGTCGACATGTGTGATTGTGTAAACAATGCAGTATTGAGAATTGAGTGCAACTAGAAAACACGAATTGAATAAATAAATGATTTTCCCGTGTTTAGGGGTTACAACATCGCTTTTCTAACTTTACCAATCATCATATAGGTTCTAATAATAGAACTCGTATATCATTAATAAAAAACATAAGAATATATACTAAATTTAAGTTGCTTTTAAGGCCTTAAGCTAGAGAGACTACACATAATTTGGTGATACAAATTAATTAAAGCCATGAAATTGATTATAAGAGCCGTGACATCTAGCTAGCCTAGTGCTATGTGTTCACTAGAGAACCGACGAGAACTCTTCTCCACCACATGTTCTAATATATTTCTCTTAATTAGATTGCTATCCATATTCTTTCTTTTTGGAATGAAAATCATAATAAGTGTGATTGGCGTAAATAAAACTGTACAAAAAATTGTAAGTTGAAGAAATAAACTGTTACGGCATATTGAAAAATTGTAAGAAAAACAGTACATAGAAGAAGTATAAAACAGCTAAGAGTAACATTTTTAATAAACAAACCATATCGATATTGTGATTAATAACTAACATAGTGGTGTATACCCATACCAAAACGGTAAGAAATTACAAATCAAAATCTATATTCTTGGCGAGTAAATACTGTTTCTGTACCACCTGAATTCCGATTCTGGTCCACTATTTCCTAGAAAAATCACATCTTTTGGGTCAACAGATTGAACTATATTATATTTTATAGATCAAGTAAAAAAAAAAAAAAGACTTCAGAGTCATTTGCTTTTTTTTTTTTTTGGTCTAGAAAAGTAGACAAAAGTAATTGAAATATTTTACAAAGAAAAAAAAGTTCATTCGCTGAAACTGAATATAACTATTATGTTGTTTCCATTTCCACTGCATGTTTTTTGACTTTACTTTATTGGTCAATTTTCAATTCTCAACTCTAGATTCCTTTACCAAAAATATAAAATGAAAATTATTAGATTCTCAAAAATATTTGACAGTAATTACTTTTTTTTTTGTTTACAAAAACTCTACATCAAAATAATTTCATAACCACGAAAATAACTAAAAACTACATAACATCGTAATTTTTGTTTTGTTTTGTTTCTTCTTCTTAATTACCTTTAAATTTCGAGAACTTAATACTTTTAATGATGAAAAGAAAAATAATAATGACAATTAATTAGTGAATTAAAATTTTGATCCTCTGATAGTAACAGCATGTGATCTGCTACGAGGATATAACAAATCAGATCCCTTCTTTATAGATCCTTCTTCTTCATCTTCTTCATCAATCCTAGCCATTGTCATCCCTACGCTCGAGCTCTTCGGCAAACCGCTTTTTCCCGAAACCGCAACCGCCGCAACCCGAATCTCCTGCCTCTGCCTCTGCTGCTGTTGCTGCTGAAGCTGTTGGTGAATGATCATGTCAATCTCGTTCTTATGACCCAAACTCCTAGCCGACGCAGCTCTAATCAGCTCGCTATAATCATCGTCGAAAGTGTAATCGGAAGATCTTCTCCGAGAAGAGGCGGAAGAGGAGAAGGCGGAGGAAGTGCTCCGGCTTCTCGGAAAGGGAACAGAGGCGGCGTCAACGGCGGAAGAGTAGTGAGTTCGAGCTGCGCAGCCTGTGATGCTTCTCATGTAGAGATCACGAGCTTTGCTTAGAACTTTTAGAGGCATGGTGACGATTCTTAAGAACCTGTTCTGTTTTTTTCCACTCTTTCCCATTTTTGTTCTTTGTGTTTTGTTTTGATGTGATAATGATAATGATGATAATGGGTTTGGTTTTGGAACATGAAATGGTTTTTAAGTAGGTAGAGAGATTATAGTTTAAGGTCAATTTTGAGAAAGGGGAAAATAAATAACGTGTTGAAGATATACGAGTGGAACATGGTTTTTTGTTGACTTTGGTGATACGGACTTTTTGTAGTAAAAGTTTGGATAGGTCCACTTTTTTTTATATATCCATCCTCTCTTTTTTTCTTTTAAAATTATAGATGTCTCAATAAAAGTTTTATCTTATGAAAATTAGATATTTTGCATATATTTTTCAGAAATTCTCAAAAATGTTCATTTTCAGTATATTTTTATAAATATATTCATTCCTTAGTATTGTATTAATTTGTCCTATAAAAATGTGAGGTTTATTTAAATAAGTGTATAATTATATAAAAACATCCAAAAATTATACGCGTGTAAAATAATATAAATACTTTTGAAATACTTTATAAATACATTATAAACTTTATAAATATCTTATAAAATACCTTAAAACTCTATAAATACTTGAATCAAGTTCTTCAACTAATAACCATAATCTTATATAAATTATTATAGTTTTCAGATCTAAAAAAAAATACTTTTGAAAATAGACAGTTGTGAAATTGATAAAAGACTCACCCTCTAAGTCAATGCCTGGGACCGAGTTCTATTATATAGGCAATTTTTTCAGAATAACTGAAGATTTCGACATAAAATATAATTTAGTTGCGTATTAAAAAAAGTTTAACGGTGAAAAACACCATACGCACCTTTTGTTTACTAAGCTATTTATTGTTGAAGGTGCGTTAGACATGGTAAACAAATTATTTTGTATAAAAAAAAGTGTAAAACATGTTTGTTAAAGGGTGTGTGTAACTTGTGTTATGTGTTAATTACTCTATCTAAAAAAAAAGGAATTTTGATTGGGATTTGGGACATTTAAAATTGGATACGAACGTGGCTTTAGCTAGAAAACAATCCCAAATTAAATCATTAGTCAACTGAAAATCCCAAATGTTCCGTTCAATTCGATGATTTGGATACATTGATAAAAACAACAGTATAGAAATGAAAGACCTTGAATTGGTTGCGGTGGCCAGTGCTGCGTATCGTATTCGTATCTTAACGCGGAAATGAATCATTCAACACTCTTCTTTAATTTTTTTTGTTTGTTAGAACTATTCAACTCTCTTTATCTGTTTTTTTTTTTTGGTCTATCTCTAATAAATTTTCAACTTCTTGTTTAAGTAACGGATTCAATTTGTCACTCACTACTCCTGAATTCGGCATGATTGATTGTTATCAAAAAAAGTTTGCATGTACCAAACACGTGAATGATCGAAATAACTAAATCACTCGAATTACCTTATAACAAAATTGTAAAACATTAGTGAACAGAGCCATGTCTAGCATTCAATACAAACTTGCAAATATGAATATGAATATGAATATTACTCAATAGACATTCATGGTGTTGAAGCATTGGTTAAGGACATTAAACCGAAAGACTAATTGAACCAGAGTTGGTTTAGGAGTAGTTAAGCGTGCTCAAGTGTTTGTTACTACAACAAGAAACATAGTTAAGGCTTATAAGACCCATGTTTATGTGGTTATCTTTAGAGATAAAAACCCGGATCGTGAATTTCTGAATTTGTGTTGCTCTCGATGAATATGTAATCTTGAAATAGTGAATTACGGGATTACGTTCTGGCTGAGACATAGAATGATCAATCACAGTGATTGATCTTAATTAACTGGTAAAAACGATGTGCCAACAATCTTTTCACGAAAAATATGATGTTAGGTTTTGTCACACTATTGCATCAGAGATTGATCTTCCAACTCCACTCCCCAACACAGTGTGACACTTTCTCTTGATTAACGATGTAACGCTCCGATCGCCACCTCTTAGTGGGTCCATGTCCAACCCAGTCCATATATAGGTCCACTTTCTTTAATGGGCCTCACGTCTTCTCACTAGGTCCATGAGCCCATCCATTTCCGACTGTCGGTTTGCTACGTCCGGAAAGTTTTAAAAATTTGTTATTGTCCCTACAAATCACCACATGATATTTTCCTTTGTTTTGTCCTCACTCGCACAGTTTCGACAATCACTTCCTGAAATGTCACCCATCCTGAAACTACTCCAGCTCAAGCACGCTTAACTGTGGAGTTCTCTCAAGACCCTTGACCGAAAAGATAAGTGCACTTTGGTGACATATGCCCCGATTGGTAACGACTGTTATTTGTGGCTGTAGAGACTTTAACTGTAAAAATTTGGCTGTATAAAATTTGGCTGTAGAGACTTTGGCTGTAGATACTTTCACTGTTAAAATCTGACTAGGCAACAACCCGCACATAGTGCGGTATAAAATAATTATTTAATGTTTTTACTGTAATTTTTATTTACAAAAATCTATTATATCATTGGGTAATTGAAATATTTAAAATTCGATTGTGTAGTATATATCTATAAAAAAATTGGTATAATAATTAAAATTTAACCCGTTCTTATATTATTATATCATATGAACAAAGAGTTCTTAAAATTCATTTTAAAGATTTTATGAAAATATAATTAAAAGATATAATTAAGTTAGAAAATAATAAAAAATTTAATTTTTGGTGTTAATTGTATTTTTGGAAAAACACAATGATAAAAAAAAGGAAATATTTTTAAAAGCTGATGACAAATAAAGAAAGAGTGTCTTGAGCTCTGTAATGCTGACACCTCAGCTTTTTTTGCCAAAATGGTCCTCTATTAATATATAGGGGATTCATTTTAAAGATTTTATGAAAAAATAATTAAAAGATATAATTAAATTAGAAAAATAAGAAAAAATTTAATTTTGGGTGTTAATTGTATTTTTGGAAAAACACAATGATAAAAAGGAAATATTTTTAAAAGCTGATGACAAATAAAGGAAAGAGTGTCCTGAGCTCTGTAATGCTGACACCTCAGCTTTTTTTTAAAGATTTTATGAAAATATAATTAAAAGATATAATTAAGTTAGAAAAATAATAAAAAATTTAATTTTGGGTGTTAATTGTATTTTTGGAAAAACACAATGATAAAAAATGAAATATTTTTAAAAGCTGATGACAAATAAAGGAAAGAGTGTCCTGAGCTCTGTAATGCTGACACCTCAGTTTTTTTTTTGCCAAAATGTTCCTCTATTAATATATAGGGGATTGTTAAAAAACAAACTTTTAAAACTGTGACTGTAATTTTATTAAAAACAAAATTATAAGAAAATACAAAGGTGATGATAAAAATAATAAATTTGTGAAAAAATGGATATCAAAAGAAAGAGAAAAAATACTGATAATTAATCTATAAAAAATGTTTGTATAAAAATATATATATATATATATAACTATATAGAGTTTTTAATTATGATGGAGAAAGAAAAAAAAAAGTTTTAAAAGTTTTTAAATGATTTTAAAGTCTTAAAAGTCTTCACCAATCAGGGCCATAGGTGATCAAATTAATTCTTCTAAACTTTTCCGCAAATCTCTGAAATCGGAGTGTCACAAACAATTTTGTAGAACCACCTAGAACCGTACATCTATGATTGCTTTAAATTGATAAAAATCCATTTAATAACAAAAAGCATAGTTCAGTGCCTAGAACGTAACGTCGATGGTCTAGATGATCGTCTAGACTTCGCCTAAACCGATTTTGTTGACCCCCCTAAAATCTCGTAAGACCACTTAAGGGCCTGGCGTGGTTTAAAAGCAGCGGGTATAGTTTCAGTTGTGGGATTTTGCTGAAACAGACAATTGTGGATTTTATTGTTATTAAATATTTTGAATGACTAATTTAGTCGGTTAAAAACGTGAGCTAAGCTTTAGGATTGGTTGACCAGTGAATGCGGTAACAGTTCAATCAACAATTACCAATATATATATAACTGATGAGTTGATAATCATAATTGCTTTGCTACACATAGTTGAATATAATCATATTAAAAAACAACATATCTCTCATTCTAATGATGATGTTAAAGTAAATAGCAAGATAGCATTCCAAACTATTCTCTAGCATATTACTATTCTTAAGACTTACTCCATTTCGGAAATAGCTAATCCTAGCCACCACTATACTCTACTATTTTTAGACAGCTTATTATAAATTCCATAGATCGTGCTCTAGTGTTAGACATGGATACATTTTCTTTATATATTGATCCTCAAGTGCTACTGTGGATAACCAATAACCATGCATTTGTAGTGTGATTAGGACATTGTGATTACAAAAGTTGGGATACAAAACCAAAATTGACCCAACGTATAACGTGCACGGTTGTATTTCATTATCTTCTTATTTATTTTGTAAATTGCTTAGTCTTTTACTCATTGTGTAAGTAAAGACTTGTTCATAGAATGTGAGTTGGGACTTTATAAGCAAGAATCTCTCTTCTTCGTAAAGGGCAACGACAGGAGAGCTCCTTGGCGCCTTAAGAAGTTAGTAAAATTTTCTTTTCCTCATTACTTTATGTAATTTTGTTTTCCTATAGCAAAATTATTTGTTTGCTGTGTACGAATTGAGATGAAAAAACAATAGAGTTGATTTCTAGCAGTTGATTTACATTTTTGTGATATATTTTCGTCCAATGTCCAACGTCTCAGTATCTCCTAATAGGATTTCACATGCTCAATGTACACAAGAAAATTTGAATTAAAAAAAAAAAAAATCCAAATAACTTGATAATAGAGGGTGTTCTTTGAAAGAATTTACTATAAAACTTATATAATAGATTTCTATTTATGAAAACTATCCTAATAATGTAGATTTGATATAATTCAACCTTAAAATAAATATTTACAGAAAAAGAAAAAGTACAAGCCTTGATCCATGTGAAAGTTTTCTCTTTTATTGGTTCCCTATATAATTGTTCATCCTTCACAATTAACAGCCATCGTAACAGTTGAACTTAAATAAGTTTATTTCTATACTGGATTTGGACTATGTAATTGATGAATGTTTTTGGAAAGTTAAATACGTTTGTTAGAAAGTTTAGAAAGATTTTTTTTTGCAATTTATGAAAAAGTTATGTTAAATTTTTGAACCAACTATGAATCTTATTGTATATGTTTGGGGTTTAAAACCTGAATACATATATTTTCTAAGATTCACTTATCCTACTATATTAATTGAGAAGTACAAATATGAAACTAACCTTAAAAAATGTAAAAAATTACATTCAATTGCCATTATAAAAAATTAATTAAGCTTAATTAACTAATTTAAATAAATATAATTAAATTAAAAATAAAAAACACTCACATATCAAATATTAAAAAATCTGAAAAAAATCTAAAAAAATATTTTCTCTCTCTAATAAATTATAGACGAAATTACTAATTTATTTTAAAAAATATATAAACCAATCAGAATTTTAAAAATTAAGATTTTATATCCAAATATACAATATAAATATTTTTAATAACTAAATTCGAAGATTTTGTTAAGATTTCAAATTATGATTCTCCTATCATCTTTATTTTATTTTATTTACAAATTGTTTAGAACTTTCATATAATACTTTTAATTAATAAAATGCATATTTTTCTGCATATGTTGTGATTTGAATTTTTTAAAACGAAGATATATTACTCAATGTATGAAAATATGTGTTTTAATTTCCACATAGGCGGGTTGGTAAAACTAAATTTATATAGATGATAAATTAATAATTTTTATTTACTCACAATTATAATATTAAAATTACTATTTTATATTTCACAAAATATGATGCAAATACAACAAATAAACAATATATAAATGTGATAATTCGTCAAAAATGAAATACTAAAATATTCTAAAATAATTAGTATTCAAATAGATTGATAGATTTACCTAATAATTAAAAATAAATACTATCTCAAACAAAATAATTTAAAAAATAATAAATTTTGTTATTATATTCAAAAATTTTTAAAAAATGTTGACCCGTGCTTTAAGCACGGGATATATTCTAGTAATAAAATTGTTTTAGTATACAGTTATAATAAAATTGCCCTTACAATTATATGATTTAGTATTATTTATTTTGTTTTTTTTAGCTTTATAACCTAATTAAAAAAAATCAAATTACGTTTTGGAGGATAATTTAATAACGAAACATACTGCTAACAAAAACACTACTTATTTTATAATAAAATATTTATGAAACTTAGTTATAATTTTTTGCTAAAATGGTTACTTGGCAGAATGGCCGAGACATTTGTGTCGTTTGGAATACAAAAGCTTTGGGACTTACTGAGCCGAGAATACGAGCTACTTCAGGGAGTTGATGATCACGTTACTGAGCTAAAGAATGATCTAAACTTTTTAAGCACTTTTCTAAAAGATGCAGATGCAAAGAAACATACAAGTGCGGCGGTGAAAATTTGTATTGGAGAAATCAAGGAGATCATTTTTGATGCAGAGGATATAATCGAAGCCTATATTCTTAGGCAAAAACTTGGAAAGACAAGTGGCATCAAGACGAGTATCAGAAGACTCACTTGCATTGTTCCAAAGAGTAGAGAACTTGCGTACGATATTGGGGGCATAAGGAAGAAGATCTCCAAGGTGATTCGAGATATGAAGAGTTTCGGAATACAACAAATAATTTCTGATGGCGGATATACGCAACCTCTTTCTTATCAACTAAGGGAGATGCGAGATACACTTCCTAGGGACTGCAAAGAAAATCTTGTAGGGTTGGGAGAAAATGTTCAGAAACTGGTTGGCTATTTGGTGGAAGATGACAACATACAAGTGGTTTCCATGACTGGGATGGGTGGTGTTGGTAAAACCACCCTTGCTAGACAAGTTTTTAATCACGAGATGGTAAAACAACAGTTCGATGGACTCGCATGGGTGTGTGTTTCACAAGAGGTCTTAGTGGAGCATGTGTGGCAAACGATCTTGCTGAATCTCAAATCCGGTGAGAATGTAGATAAAATTATGAAGATGACAAAATCTAAACTACGAGATGAACTCTATCTATTGTTGGAAACATCTAAATCGTTGATTGTCCTTGATGATATATCATCGAAAGAAGAAGATTGGGACTTAATCAAGCAAGCATTTCCACCGAACAAAGGTGACCTCTTATGTTACATATACAATATATTATTTAATAAAAAAGGAAATAGTTACAAGGTCTAGCTCTTTATGTTTGGATAATGTAAAAAATGTTAAATATTTCACAGGTTGGAAAGTGCTACTTACTTGTCGAAAAGAAAGTTTCGCATTACGTGAAGATAAAGCATATATCAATTTTGAAGTAGAATGCCTAAGCCCTGAAAACAGTTGGACACTTTTTCAAAATATTGCATTTCCTGAAGCTGAAGCAGATGCATCCGGTAAGCTTTCAATTAAATTTGTTTGCATGTTTGATAATAATCCGATCGATTTTATGATAATCATAATTTTTCTCAACTCTAATGAAACAAAGTACTATAACATATCTTTAACACAACCAATTGCACCATGTTGGTATTATGACCGAGAGATAAAATATTATTTCATATTTTTGTTGTGCAGAATTTAAGGAAGATGGGGAAATAAAAGAGATGGCTGAGAAAATTATCATTCCTTGTGGAGGCTTGCCTTTGGCTGTCAAAGTGTTAGGAAGTTTGTTAGCTGCACAACACACATTGCATGATTGGAAAGGAGTATGCGAGAGCATTGAATCTGATATCGTGGGAAGAACCAATTTCAATGAAGATAAAAACAATTTGGTTTACCATTTATTGTCTCTGAGCTTTGAAGAGTTACCAAGTTATTTGAAACATTGCTTACTCTTCCTAGTCAATGTACCAGACGGTTTCGTTATGGAGGTTGAGGAAGTATCATATTATTGGGCTGCTGAAGAAATAATTAAACTGAGGTGTTATGATGAAGCGAGCATTCCAGATATTGCACAATGCTATGTAGAAGAGTTGGTGAGAAAAAATATGGTTACTGCGGAGAGAGACAACGACACTTCGAGAATTAAATCTTTTTACATAAATGCCGTGATGAAAGAAGTTTGTTTTTCAAAAGCTGAAGAAGAGAACTTACTACAAAGAGTTGGTCATCCTACGTCAACAACAACATGCGCTCAATCTCCTTGTACATCTCGCAGACTTGTTATATGTCAACCCACTACATTAAATGACGTTGAGCCAGAGCTAAAGAATCCAAAACTTCGGTCTTTCATGGTTTTCTATAGTTGGGGAAAAGGTTGGATGCCATCAGGTTTAAACTTTTCGAGATTACAGCTGATGAGAGAGTTAAATCTCTCTGGAGCCAAGTTCAAAGAAGGGAAGTTACCCTCTAGCATTGGAAAGCTCATCCACTTGAGATACTTAAACTTAGAGAATGCTGAGGTAACTCATCTACCTTCTTCTCTGCGAAATCTTAAGTTGCTTATCTATTTAAATCTTGGTGTTTCTTCACGTTCTCGAATCAACGTGCCCAACTGCTTGATGTGGATGCCAGAATTGAGATACCTTGTATTACCATATAGAATGCTTGGAACTACAATGTTGGAATTGAGTAATCTAGTAAACTTGGAGTTGTTGAGGAACTTCTCCACAAAGGCTACTAGTGTTGGAGATCTCCATTGTATGAAGAGGCTTCGGTTACTCTTTTTGATATACTTCGGTGGGTGTAGTATGGAAACCTTATCTGAAAGTATTGGTTCATTGAGAAACCTTGAAACCCTTTTTGTACTGGATGTGAAGGATAATTCCAGTAAGTGTGATTCAGGAGCATTTATTATGAAATGCTTTTCTCTCTACAGTTTGAACTTGAGTATATATACGCCAAGGTTACCTAATGAAGAAAACTTTTCTTCTCACCTTAAAAGAGTAGATTTAGATCGTTCTTTTTTGGAGGAGGATCAGATGTCAGTTTTAGAGAAATGCCCTCACTTAGAGTACCTCCACCTTGGAACTAGAGCCTTGTCTGGGAGAAGAATGGTTTGTGTGGCGGGTGGGTTTCCTCAGTTACTGGAGCTTCATTTGGATGAACAGAACAAGTTGGAAGAGTGGATAGTAGAAGAAGGATCCATGCCTCTTCTTCATACTCTAAGGATTCATCGATGTGAAATGTTAAAGGCGCTTCCTGATGGGTTAAGGTATATCATTTCCTTAAAGATTTTACGTATTGTATATATGGGAAGGGGATGGACAGATAGACTGTCCAAAGGGGGAGAAGATTATTACAAAGTCCAGCATATACCTCACGTTCGGTTCATCGAGGACTCATGAAGAATGCTTTCGGCAATTACCGAGTATGTACCAAATAAAATATTATTTTTTGGTACGAAATATCATCCAGAGAAAGGGGATATATATATATATATATATATATATATATATATATTCTCTTTTTTGTTTCATGTTTGTTGTGTAATCAGACTCTTGATTTGTGTTAAAAGTACCTAAGGGGAGAAAAAAATTGTGGTTTGTATAAACATTGGATTTATGTTTGCTGTCCCGCCTGACTAATGATGATCAGTCGATATCAACGTTTTTATTTCATTTCACTCATTTCGAATTATAATTGTATCAAGAGCTGAACTTCGTTCACCAGATGTTATTATTGTTTTCATATCTCCTTCACGTACACCCAGAAATGTGAAATTATAATACGAAAAATTTACAAACTTCCATATGAGGCAGCCATAGGTGGCAATAGTAAGTTAGTAACACAAAGCAGCAAGAAACACTAATGTTTTTAGTACTAACAACACTAGATATTAAACCCAAATGATTTGTTTCTTTCACAGAGCCAGTTTGTTGTTTTCTCCATTTGGATCAAGATGGTGTACATGTGTGTCATTGTTTTCATCATGTTCTCTTATTTAGCTTCTAAAATTTGTTTAAAGCCTAGAGGTACAATAAAGCTCATATTGAAATACGAGACTGGTAATTTTCTGCCCAAACCTTTGTACTTCTATTTTTTTTAGCACGCGGTTGACATCAGGTGTTTCTCGGCTAAGGAGGAGAAAGACTAGAGAAAAGGTTCGTCTATTTTGTCTTGAATGGTCTCAAAAAGGGGCTACTTAGGTCTAACCATTTAACTCAAGCTCTGAGTTAGAGTCGGAGAGTTTTATCTTTTGCTTTTTTTTTTTTTTTTTTTCAGAATTTTCGAGTCTCTCATCAGAGATTTCAAGGCAAAAACTCAATAATATACCTTTTTTTATACGAAACTTGTTCTTGAGATCCAACTGTGGAATCTAACTCCCGAAAGGGAAACGACAAGATTAAACGTGAGAGATTTAATTATTTGTGTGTATTTATTTTTTTTCTTATTTTTGGCGGCCATGCATGTACATATATTTGTTTTCTTTCTAAAATTAATTATAAGTTAAATGAAAATTTTGTGATTATTATATAAACAGGGTTAATAGTCAGTCGTTCAAGTAATCGTTTTCCAAAGACTGTTAGATGAGTTACTTTTCATAAGATTAGAGTCATTCTCGATAATATTTACTATAAAATACGGATTGTGTTACAGAAGTTGTTATTATTTTTATGTAATGTGGGTGAGCTATGTGTTGATTAGAAACTGCATTCTTATCTATTCATCAAGTGGGCAACATGGTTTTCTTATATTTAGAGTCAACTCAATCTGTACAAGTGGGTAACACATACCGAGTCATGAAGATGTTTGTAATTTGATGTTCTCTTTCTTCCTATAATTGACCAAAGTTATAACGTGCATAGATTTTATTTTACTTTTGTCTTCTTTCATTTTGGCTATTCCTTAGCAGTTCGCACGATCTCATTTTATTCATCTCTAAGTAATCGCTTATTCACAGAACATAACCTGAGAGACTTAATTACTAAAGAGCAACCATCAATCTTCTTCCTAAAAAGCCGACGACGGGAGAGTTCCTTGGCGTCTTCAAGAGGTTAGTCATTTTTCTTTAATGTTAATTAAGTCCTTATAGCAATTTTTTTTGTTAACGGTGAACAGTATATATCTCTATTATTCTCGATTTTTCACAATAAAACTCTGTCAATCTTTTGGATCGATGCTACTTTTATCTCTCTTGCATTAGGGTATGGCGAGAGAGACTGATACTAGGATTTTTGTGTCTCCTAGTAGGTTCAATTAACCTTATGCGTTGTAATACTTAAGGTGTCAATCCAAATGGGACGTTGCTAGCAATCAAGATGCAATCAAGCAATCACAAGTTAAGCCAATTCAAAAAGAGTGTTTTTCTAACAATCCTAGAATGGTCAAAATACAAAATGGAAATGAATCACAGAATCATAAACGAAAATGTATGACAAGTACCGAATAAGAATAAGTCAAACCGAAAACGATTCTAAGCATGAACAAACGAAATAGTTGTGAATGTAATAAAAATCAGAAAGAAAGAAGTCCTAAGGATGGGGTAATTGATGTCGGTGGAGTATTCTAGTCTACACGAGTGTTTAACATACCTCAAGCAAACTATCCCTATACAATGAACATCACAACTTAGCTAATCCAATCTCTTGGCAAAAGCTACTCAGACTCAACCACTTCCATACCTAGCTCTCGCTAGAGAAACGTGGTCGAGCAGGCATGACAAACAAGTTCATTCACGTCAACAAACATCCTAGACAACTAATCTCTTAGGCTAGGAACGTAAGTCTCTGGCACTAGTTGGTCGACATTTCATCAAACACCTTTTGGAAATGTCTCGAACCTAGTTCCAATTGATCGAGAGAAACTAGTAATTCTAACTCTAGTCCAGAGGGAATCATACAATCAAAGCTTAAACACTCTACATCCTAAGATCCTCCACCTAATCTATCCCATCCTCAAGAACCTACACACTACTCAGATCCGAAAATCATAGTCAAGGATGCAAACACAGAAATCATTGAATCAAGCATAAAAAGATAGATAAAAATAAGATGAACAACTTTGTAGAAGGAATCAAATGCAAAATCTCAATAAATTTCAACGATATCGGAATACAAGTCTCAGAACGTATTTTGTGGCTAGGTTAAAAACCTTCTCGGAAGGAAAACAATACAAGATTAAAAGATAAGATGTTTCTGCAAAGACTTAACAAAATGTATATATAGTGGTCGAACATGGAAAGCCCTAAAACTTAAAACGACAAGGTAAAGCGTCGGTTCGGAAATCTCCTGAAGCGTGTGAAACCAAACGTCTTTCTTCCCCACATGTGCGATCGAGTCCGTGTGCGTCGAATGGAATGCAATGTCATCAGGAGCATGGCTCGGACGGATGCTGGGGAGCATGGCTCGGACGGATGCTGGGGAGCATGGCTCGGACGGATGCTGGGGAGCATGGCTCGGACGGATGCTGGGGAGCATGGCTCGGACGGATGCTGGGGAGCATGGTGACAATGGCTCGGACGAGAATGGCTTCCAACGTCTCCTAAATACCTGAAATACTCCAAAATGCACAATGTATGCAAGGATGATGCAAGAAATACCTAGACGTGCAAAGTGTATAGAAAGAACTAGAAAACGATGCAAACCAATGAGTTATCTTAGCTAAATGCATGACAAAAATAGGCTAAGGAGAGACAAAATATAGACATATCAGAGACAGATTATTCTTGTAAGGTTGACTATACAAAAATTGTGTAAACTTGTAAGTATATATGACTTTCACAAACGTATCATGTTAGATTTTTATTTTTGTTTCACAAAAAGTGTCATTTTATATTTCCAATTCATCATTTTATATTTTCAATGCGTCTTTTACATTTAATTATTAAATTTTATTTTTAATCTATAACTAAATTAATCAATTACTCAATTATTAAATAAAAGCATTTATGTATATTTTAATATTTTTTAAGTTGTGTGAAATATGTCAAAATAACATTATTTGTGAAACAAAAACAGTATGTCATAAATTAGTAAAAATAATAAAATAATAAATTTTACTAGCTTGATTAGTGTTAAAATTAACAAATTTGATAAAATAATATAATTTCCTCTTTAAAGGTAACGTAAATATATAGTTATAACGACAATGAATTTAAATATGACTTAAATGATTTTTTTTTGTTTTGAAGTTCAAATCTTGTAAGAACTCATCTCAATTTTACTTTTAAAAAAAAAAAAAAACTTCCGCATGATACTTCACGTCAAATTGTTTTATACTTTTGAGGTTTTATGAAGAGATTTTTCCTTTATACGAACACAACTCATAACACTTGCACATTACAATTCCAACTCTGATAATTTAGTTTGTGGCCTTGTTATGGTAACATCCACTAACTTTAAGGTGAATTTAATCGTATAAAAAGTATTTTTAGATGCTATATTAATGCGTTAGGGTCAATCACCTTTTAATATATTTGATTGTAAAATTGAAACACCAACATTCTTTTGTTTTTACTACGCCGAACTTGTGATTTTTAACTCCTCACAATTATATATACATGTTCTTCAGAACTACGTAGCTTGATTCTTATTATAACACTGCTTAAGCAGGGAGGGGTCATTATGGCTGGGGAACTTGTATCATTTGGAGTACAAAAGCTTTGGGACCTACTGACCCAAGAATACGAGCAATTTCAGGGAGCTAATGATCAAGTTACTGCACTAAAACGTGATCTAAGTTTATTAAGCTGTTTTCTGAAAGATGCAGATGAAAAGAAACATACAAGCGCGGTGGTGAAAAATTGTGTTGACGAGATCAAGGAGATTATCTATGATGCAGAGGATATTATAGAAACTTTTCTTTTAAATGAAGAACTCGGGAAAACAAGTGGCCTCAGAAAGCGTGTAAGAAAATTCGCTTTCACCATAGTGGATCGTAGGGAACTTGCGTCTAACATTGGAGGCATAAGTAAGAGGATCACCAATGTTATTCGAGATATGAAAAGTTTTGGAGTACAACAGATGATTGTTGACGGAAGCAGCTATTCAAATCCACAACAAGAAAGACAAAGGGAGATGCGACAAGAATTTGCTAGGGATTACGAAACCAATCTTGTGGGGCTGGGAAGAAAGGTTAAGAAATTGGTTGGATATTTTGTAGAGGAAGATAACATTCAAGTTGTTTCTATAACTGGAATGGGTGGTGTTGGTAAAACCACCCTTGCTAAACTTGTTTTTAACAATGAGATGGTTAAGCAAAAGTTTGATGGACTCTCATGGGTGTGTGTTTCACAAGAGTTTACCCGGAAGCTTGTGTGGCAAACAATCTTGCGGGATCTTAGACCTAATGAAGAGGAAAAGAAAATTTTGGAGATGACAGAATCAACACTCCAAGACGAACTATTTCGTTTGCTGGAAACATCTGAATCATTGATTGTGCTAGATGACATATGGAGAGAAGAAGATTGGGACCGAATCAAGCCAATATTTCCACCCAAAAAAGGTGGCCTTCCTATGGTACCTAACCTAACAAAAAAAGAGAGATGAAAATAATTCATCTTATTATGTTCTTTGTGTTTGGATATTAAAAAAGGAAAAGTTTCTCTACAGGTTGGAAGGTGCTACTTACTTCTCGAAATAAGAGTGTCGGAGTACGTGGTGATACAACATTTATCAACTTTGAATCAGAATGCCTAAGTATTGAAGAAAGTTGGACACTTCTTCAACTAATAGCATTTCCAAAGAGAAATTCATCGGGTAAGTATTAAGTGAATTTTTTTTATTTGATAACAAACAAACAAAAAATTATTTTAGGATGATCACAACATAAAAAATGTAGTACTACTTAACATGGCGTTACTGTTGCGCAGGATTTATGGTTAATGAGGAAATGGAGGATATGGGTAAGGAAATGATAAAACATTGTGGGGGATTGCCTTTGGCTATCAAAGTGTTAGGAGGTTTTTTAGCTGCGAAATATACAATGCTCGATTGGAAAAGAGTATTTGAGGATATTGGATCACGTAGCATGGGAAGAACCAATTTAAATGATGGTAACAACAGCTCGGTTTACCATGTATTATGTATGAGTTTTGCAGAGTTGCCAAGTTATTTGAAGCATTGCTTTCTCTATCTGGCCCATTTTCCAGAAGATGATGAAATAGTTGTGTCTAGTTTGGCTTACTATTGGGCTGCAGAAGGAATACTCAAACCTAGGAGTTACGATGGAGAGACAATTCGAGATGTTGGAGACAACTACATAGACGAATTGGTTAGGAGGAATATGGTTATTTCCGAAAGAGATAAAAGGACTTTGAGATTTGAAACTTGTCGTTTGCATGACACGATGAGAGAACTTTGTTTAGTTAAAGCCAAAGAAGAAAACTTCCTACACATTGCCGGTACTTCGTCTCCGACCATAGACTCTCAATCTCCTCGTAAATCTCGTAGACTTGTCTGCCAGTATCCTACTAAATTACATGTTGAGAGAGATATAAGTAGTTTTAAACTTAGATCTCTCCTTATTGTCTTGGATTGTTATGGAGAAAATTGGACGCTATCAGGTTCAAGCTTTAAGAGGTTGGAACTTCTGAGGGTTTTGGATCTCTATAAAGCCGAGTTTCAAGGAGGGAAGTTACCTGATGGCATTGGAAAGCTCATCCACTTAAAGTTTTTAAGCTTAAAAGAGGCTAAGGTATCTCATCTACCTTCTTCTCTAGGAAATCTAATGCTGCTGATCTATCTAAATATCAATGTATATGTGGGACATATGGAATCTATATTTGTGCCAAATGTCTTCATGGGGATGCAAGAATTAAGATATCTTGCATTACCAACTCTTATGCATAAGGGCACAAAGTTAGAATTGAGTAAGCTAGTAAACTTGGAGACCTTGGAAGAATTTACAACAGAGAACAGCAGCGTACAAGATCTTCGTAGTATGGTCAGATTAAGGACTCTTGTAATAACTTTAACTAGTGATATTAGTCTGAAAACTCTATATGCGTCAATAGGTGGACTGAGACACCTGGAAAA
Organism: Camelina laxa; assembly: GCA_024034495.1. NCBI lineage: Eukaryota > Viridiplantae > Streptophyta > Magnoliopsida > Brassicales > Brassicaceae > Camelina > Camelina laxa. The sequence continues at coordinate 2,501,099 of CM043883.1, forward strand.
TTTTGAGATAGATGATCACATGTCTAACAGCATGGAGGGACTTGTATTGGATTTTGTTCATCTTAAAAAGCTGAGCTTGCGTATGTATATGCCAAGGCTTCCTATGAAACAACACTTCCCTTCCAACCTTACAACCATATCTTTAGACGGTTGTCGTTTGGTGGACGATCCGATGCCAAGTCTGGGGAAGCTGCTTCACTTATATGAGGTCAAATTAATTTATAATTCTTTTTGTGGGAAGAGAATGGTTTGCTTGGGGGGTGGATTTCCTCGATTGCACAAGCTCAGATTATCTGGATTAGATAAATTGGAAGAGTGGATAGCAGAAGAAGGCTCTATGCCGTTGATACATACTGTGTCTATTTGGGGTTGTCAAAATTTAAAGAAGGTTCCTGCTGAGCTGCTATTCAACACTTCCTTAAATCATCTAAATATGGACAAGAGATGGGAGGAAAGATTTTTGGAAGATGGTGAAGATTACTACAAAGTCCTGCACATTCCTCTAATTACATTCCGAGCGACCTACGACGAATGAAGCTCCAAGCAGTAACATATTATAGGCCTGGTAAAATATTATTTTCCCCATATCTAAATATGAAGTACAAAAGATTATCTAAAGAAATATATGTTCTGTCGCTTGAAATGATGCTATAACTTTTACTGAATTTTTTTGGATTTTTTTTTATTTCGTAGACATTTTTATATGAGTATTTTCAATTACTTCGCAATGTTACTATTGTTATAAAAAGTGTTTGATTTTGTGGTGAATAAAAATATAAATAATAGTGTGAAATTTATAGTTGTAGGAGGCTTTGAGTGAACTTATCAGTTGCCACTAGGTTTAAGTCACTTCACATGTATTTATTTTTTGAACAGCTATATTGAATATGTTTATGATTTCAGAAATTATGTGAAAATTATCTTTGATCTTTGTATATATTTCGTGTATGAGTTAAAAAGTTATGTAAACAATAATTTGTTTCTCTTTCTTGAAACTTTCTTTTAACTGTTCGTATGATAAAGTGACCACTGACAATCCGACATCATGATACTCGAACAGTATTCAAACGCTGCAATAATTAAAGATAAAGATATACATTTAATTATTCGTTCACTCTTTTGCTGTCGATTTAAGCACTACCCAAAACAATCAGAGACCTTTGTTATGATTCTTACCCAAATAGAAGAGTCAATGTCTTGCGCCATCAAGCATCTCTCATTTTCCTGAAGAGCGACCAAGAGGTTCAAGATCTAGTTCCTTGACGCCATAAAGAGGTTCAGTAATTTTTTTCTCTTTTATTCTTAGCAAATTTCTTTGTCTACCAGTGAGATCTGAAGTTCTAGATCGGGGACTAGAAACAGCTTGAATAGATAGTTAACTTATGTTTTATATGACTTCTATAAGTTGAATAACAAAAAAAAAACAAAAGAAAACAAAAAACTTAAACAAGCCTTATGCAAAAAAAAATCATTACTTAGATCTCATCTCGATGGTATTCTTACAAATATATTTATTAAAGTTGTTTTAATGGGATATATCTATTGGGATATCATATTCTAAATACGCCTAAAAAAACTATAATTCGATTGAAGATCAACATTCGTGGCGGTCGGATTTCGTTTAAGTTTTAGATTTTGTCAAGAATGAAGAAACCTTAGGATGTATTAAAGATTTTAGCGATTGACTGACTATATGATTGAAAATATTTTCACTTTAAACAATTAAATGTTTTCTCTTTTCTGATATGTTAATCTATGATAATAAAATTGTTGATGTCTTTACTGACAATATATATATTTTAATGGAATAATTTTTATAAAAATTCTTTTACTATAAAAACTTATTTGCATGTGCAACGCATGACTATGTGAGATACCCAAGATCGATGTGTGTAATATAAAATTCCACATTGCAAATTTTATGATTTAATCAAATCTGAAATTCTTATATTGCTTTGTTTTTGCTCTTGGCGATTATGCATGGTCATCAATTGTACGTAACTTGATTCTTATTTTGATACTGTTTATTTATGTAGAAACAATTATGGCGGCAGAAGCCATAGTTGGGGAACTTGCGTCTTTTGGTATACAAAAGGTTTGGGACCTACTAAGCCACGAATACGAGCGATTTCAGGGAGTCGACGATCAAGTTACTGAACTAAAAAGTGATCTAAACTGGTTAAGCTCTTTTCTGAAAGATGCAGATGCAAAGAAGCATACATCTGCGGTGGTGAGAAATTGTGTTGAAGAAATACAGGAAATTGTTTATGACGCGGAAGATATAATTGAAACATATCTTCATAAGGAAAAACTTGGAAAAAGGGACACCAAGAATCGTATCAGAAGACTCTCTTGCATTATTCCAGATCGCAGGCGATATGCATTAGAACTTCGAGGCATAAGTGAAAGGATCTCCAAGGTTACAAGTAATATGCAGCGTTATGGCGTACAACAAATAACTGTGCAGATTATTACTGATGGAGGGTGTATTCCACAGCGTCAACGTGGTATACAAACATTTCCTCACGACCATGAAAGCGTTTTTGTGGGATTGGAGGTAAATGTTAAGAAAGTGGTTGAACAATTGGTGGAGAATGATGTCATTCAAATTGTTTCTGTTACCGGGATGGGTGGTCTTGGTAAATCAACCATTGCTAGACAAGTTTTTAATCATGAGGATGTAAAGAATCAGTTTGAAAGACTCGCATGGGTGTGTGTCTCAAAGGAGTTTACCCGGATATCTGTGTGGCAATCGATCTTGCAGAATCTCATATCTAAAGAAAGCAAAGGTGAAATACAGAATATGAACGAAGCTGAACTCCAGGGTGAACTCTTTTCATTGCTGGAAAAATCCAAATCACTAATTGTCTTTGATGACATATGGAAAAGAGAAGATTGGGACGAAATCAAGCTAATTTTTCCACCCAAAAAAGGTAACCACTAATTCTAGTTAATTAAAAAAAAAATGAAAAAATTCAGTAAGCTCTTTGTTCGGTTATCATGAAAAAACGAGTACATATTTTGCAGGTTGGAAGGTGCTACTTACTTCTCGAAATGATAGTGTCGCAATGCATCACGCAACACATTTCAAATTTAAACCAGAATTCCTAACTGATTCAGACAGTTGGACACTTTTCGAAAGAATAGCAATGCCAACGAAAGATGATTCTGGTAAGCATTCAAATGAAGGAATTTTTTTTTTTTTCCCATTTTGGATCACTATTAGATTTTAGGATGATCATAAGACAATCTTCTTAGGACATCTCTAATGATCTTCTATTTTTGTCCCCATAATAGGGATGAGTTTTACTCCAATGGTCCTTTATTCTCACATTTAAAATAGAGATTGCTATTTTTTCCTCTAATTATAGAAAAAAAAATAGAAAAAACCATTGGAGATGGTCTTAGCCCTGAATAATTTGATTGTATGTAGTATACAAGTATCTCATCTTATTTATCTGTATAATATTTGTTTTATGCTCGAAACAAGTATTATTATTTACGTGTTTTATGGATGTTGTGCAGATTATAAAGTTTATGAGAAGTTGGGTAAGGAAATGGTCGAACATTGTAAAGGACTACCATTGGCTGTCAAAGCGTTAGGAGGTTTGTTAAATGAAGTAAGAAGAGTGGATGATTGGGAGAGATTATCAACGAATATTGGATCTCATAACGTGATTGGAAGTACCAGCGCTCACGACAATTCTATTGACCGTGTTTTCTCTTTGAGCTTCGAAGAGTTGCCTGGTTATTTGAAGCATTGTTTCCTTTACCTTGCTCATTTTCCAGAAGATTATAATATATGGGTAGAGGATTTGGCTTATTATTGGGCTGCAGAAGGAATACCACGGCATGGAGAAACCATAAGACAGGCCACCGATGGATATATAGAAGAATTGGTGAAGAGAAACATGGTTCTTTCCGAGAGAGACGCTATAACTTCAAGATTTGAAACATGTCAGTTGCATGATGTGATGAGAGATCTTTGTCTACTTAAAGCTGAAGAAGAGAACTTCGTACACATTGTTGAGATGAGTGCCTCGACTGCGACCTCCCAATCTCCTTGTAAATATCGCAGAATCGCAGTACACTGGCTTGATGATGAATCATTTTTTCGGGAAGAGGAGATTCAGAATCCAAAACTTAGATCTCTCTTGTTTATCAACAAGAAACGATTGTCATGGTCATATGAGATGGCATCAGGTATGTGCTTTACATGGCTACAGTTATTGAGGGTTTTAGATCTCTCTAATGCGGAGTTTAAGGGAGGGAAGTTACCCTCTAGCATTGGGAAGCTTATCCACTTAAGATATTTGAGTTTAGATACGGCAAAAGTATCTCATCTACCTTCTTCTATGCGGAACCTGAGGAAGCTGCTCTATTTAAACCTATATGTCAGTGAGGGATATCCAATCTACGTCCCCAATTTATTTCAAGAGATGCGAGAGTTGGAACATCTCTATCTTCCGCGCGAGATGAAGGATAAAACAAAGCTGGAATTGGGTAATCTAATCAACCTGGAGACATTGTGGAATTTCTCAACAAAGCATAGCAGTGTGAAAGATCTTCAACGAATGACACGGTTGGAGACTCTCTCAATCGTATTCCAAGGCGAAGGGTGTACAATGGAAACTCTATCCTCATCTCTAAGTGGAATGAGACACCTAGAAAACCTTACTATAAATGATCAACATGCTAATGCTCCCAAGAATGACGAACAAGGGTTTGTTTTGGATTGCGTTCATCTCAAAAAACTGAAGCTGATAATATATATGCCACGTTTACCTGATGAACAACAGTTCCCTTGTCACCTTACAACCATATATCTAAGTAATTGTTGTTTGGTGGAGGATCCGATGCCTATTCTAGAGAAATTGGTTCAGTTGAAAAGTGTTCATTTATCTTTTGGATCTTTTTGTGGAAGGAGAATGGTTTGCTCGGGTGGTGGGTTTCCTAAATTGAAGAAACTTCTATTCTGGGGACTAGAGGAATGGGAAGAGTGGATTGTAGAAGAAGGCTCCATGCCCCTTCTTCATTATCTCGATATTCTTCGTTCTTCAATAAAGCAGCTTCCTTCTTCCGGGTTTCCTAAATTGCATAAGCTTTCATTATGTGACTTAGAGGAGTGGGAAGAGTGGATAGTACAAGAAGGCTCCATGCCCCTTCTTTATACGCTGAATATTTCGGGATGTCCAAAATTAAAGGAGATACCCGATGGGCTGCGATTCCTCCATTCTTTAAAGGATGTATGTATGCCCAATGAGTGGAAGGGGAGATTGTCGGAAGGAGGAGAAGATTATTACAAAGTCAAACACATCATCCCTTCTATTGGATTCTACGGCAACCAGGAATGAGGCTCTCATCCATTACGGACTATGAATATGTACACAGGTATAATATTATTTCCCAAAGTTACAATAATTTCATCATCATCAAGTACACAAAATAATCAGTCATTCAGAGAAAATAATTGTTCTTCAGTTTAAAAGTTTTGGCAACTTGAGTTTCTAAATATGGCTTTATTTTCTAGCTCTCACTATGTTTTGTTTTCAATTACAGAAAGTGAAATATACATGAAGAGCTGCAGTGATGGTGTTTGATCTCCTGCACTGTTTTGGTCAGTGAGCTTCTTCTCAAGAGAGAGAGATAGAGAGGGTTTTCACGAACTCTCTCTGGTATGACAAACTCATATTATATCTATCCATTACTTTGTTACTTCGTCATTCTTCAAATTAGTCTAATTCTCTTTGTGTGTTTCTTTTATTTATGTGTTACGTACCAAGCTCCTCGGCTTGCTTTCTACAATCTTTATTTCTGTTTAAAACTTTGCAAGTTTATAACTTTGGTAGCTGCTTTGAACTTTTTTACTTTACTATTCCTTTGCAAATGACCCCTGAAAAATAAACTATGCACTCCACTATTCGTGTGTATTCTTGGTAAACATGAAGACTTGTGACTGAGACTATCGTGTCATTTGGAGTTCAGAAGCTTTGGAGCTAGGTTACTGAGATACAAGATAGTATGAAAAATGCAAATGCCAAAAAAGATGAAAGTGATAGGAGTTTTTGTTAACGTGCTTGGTGTTGTATTTCACAGGAGTCTACATGAAAATATAAAACCAGATGATCTTCATAGCTCCTCGTCTTTCTGAACAGGCATGATCTTCATAACCTCGTCTCAAATATATTTGCTACAACCAAAAAAAAACCTATAAAACCAGACTCATCTCATGAAGTTCTTACGCTTGGTCTTCAGCCTCCGTGATAACCTTGGTTGCAGGAACAGACTTAGACACCAAGAAATCAGTGTATTCTTGGTAAGGCGATTTCGAAAATCTTCTCTTTCCAAAACTCTAGTGTAAGGAACCCATAGGTCTTCTGAAGGCAATCGAATGTAGCCTGCATTGTAACACCAACAACATCAAATACACAATTAATCAATCAATCACATATAATGAAGCAACAATGTCCATCAAATTAAGCAATTGAGTTGTGATCATCATAATTCATAACGATTACTTACAACTACAAAAAACATTTACTATGACAGAACTAAGCAAATGTGAATCAAATTAAGAATCCCTCAGCTAAACAATAAACAAATGCATCAATCAAATTAGCTAAAAGGAGGAATCAAAAGCAAACCTTGACAAAGTTTCCAAGGGTTTTGGTAGATCCTCTAGAAGAAGTGAAGACATCATCAATACCAGCAAACTGAAGAACCTTCTTAGGAACACGAGCAGCAACAATACCAGCACCTCTGGGAGCTGGAACCATCCTCACAGTAACAGAACCACATTTCCCAGTAACCTTACAAGGCACAGTGTGTGGATTCCCAATCTTATTCCCCCAGTAACCTCTCCTCACCGGAACCACTGAAAGCTTAGCCAGAATTATAGCTCCTCTGATGGCAGTAGCAACCTCCTTTGAACACTAGACGACCCAGTTTCGTCACTGGTACCCATTTCTCTTCTTCCGTGGCACGTCCTCCACATCGTCCACGATCACGCCCTCCACGGCCACCACTGATTCCACGACTGAAGCCACCACGGTATTGGGCCTTTTGATATATTTCTAACCAGTGCTATGGTTTTCAACTTCGAATTAACGTTGATGACATCTCGTGGGACTGAGTTAGTGAGTTACAGTTTTACTTTGAGATTGTTTTATTCTAATAAGATTTATTTTCGAAGTAACACAATAATTAATAAACACCACACCAACACCAAAGTTTCAGCAAATTGAAAAATAGACACATACACATAAACACATGTATTAACACAAAAGCATCACAGACCTTGAAGATCAACAGTAATGACCTGAGACGAATCTCCCTTTTCAACAACAAACGTTTTCAGAACCTTAGTAGACGAAGTAGTAATCACTTCAACAGCATAGTTTCCATTATACCCTCTAAACGGAAACGCACCGTTTTGATCGATATGTCCATTAGCATGAGAGAGCCAAGCTTTTTTCACTGCCAAAAACCTTTTACCAGCTTCATTAACATCTCCTTCTGCATCCACCAAATGAGAGTTGTCTCTGCTCATGAACAGTTCCCAAAACCCCCATAACATTATACCTTCGACCGCTGGATGTCCGAAAGCTTCCCACATCATTACTTCCAAATCATCTGCCCTTATGTGTTCATTGACAGAGGAGACATCCAGTTCCGTGAACCATATTGGTAAACCGAGGATTCCTAGTTTGTCTAGAGCTGAACATACGATTGGACCAACTGGACTATCGATATGACCTTGAATCCCGATTCCTCCTACTGGCGCACCCTTTTCTTGTAGGTCAAGAATGTGTTCGGTGTACTTTTCAGGGCACGATTTTGGGTCACACCCGTCTTCTATGTGGTAATCGTTCACGAACAATGTGGCTGATGGGTCTAGTTGGTGAGCGGTTTTGAACATTTCGACTCTTATGTCTTTGCCTAGCTTGTCTTGGAAGAATGATCCATGTAACATCTCGTTATTCACATCGTAATGTTTGAATTTCCCTTTGTACCTGTTTAAAAGACCTGTTAAGCGGTTTTGGACTGCGGTGTTTATGTCCGTTTGGTTCATGTTTTGGATCCATTGCTGAACATTTGATTGGACTTCCCAAAAGATACAATGTCCTCTTGTTTCTATGTTGTTGCTACTACACAAGTTTAGCATATCGTCTGCATCTTGGTAGTAAAGCTTCCCTTGCTCTGGTTCCGTCCAGTACCATTTTAACTCGTTACCAAACACCGCCCAATTAAAGTTCTTCAAGAAGAACTCGACGAAATCTTCGTTATCCATATTTGTTCTGCTTATGCAAGTTCCAACCGGGAAGCTGTTTCTTATTTGTCGAACTCTAACCATAGCTCCAGACAGTTTGCTAGAATCAACACCAGAAAACTTGAGGGTAACGTCACTCTTACGGATCTGCATTTGATAAAAGTTACTATAAAGTCTCATGATACTTACCATAAAAAGGTTGAAAACAGAGTTTTTTTATGTATCTTACCTTGTCACATTGTCTTCTCAAATGTTTAATTCTTGAGACTCGATCAACCGGAAAAATCTGCAATCCAGCGACCATGAGATCAATGCCAGAAGAAGGGCCTTGAATATAAACTAAAGCCTTAGAAGGCTGCTTCTCAACTCGGAAAGAACCGCCAATTTCATGCCATCTATCATCATTGATCTCGACTTGTCCTCCGTTTACCCATTGGCTATCGATACCAAGTGCGACATTAACATTTTGTGGACTAGTAACGCCAGAACCAACTTTGACCCAAACTGATATTTGGTATGTTAAAAACAGCTTAAGTTTATCTGTGATCACTTGAGCTGGACCCATCCATGTCTGTGTTCGGTTAGTCACAAGTATATAGCGGCCACTTAGAGGTACGTGTGGTCCAAGCGAGTCTCTTGCCATTGGAGGAAGGATTCTTGGTGATCCTTCCGCGACACTTAGTTTGCAGTTCCCTAATGGAAACCATCCATTGGTTGTATTATCACTTAAATGGCTATTTGTGACTATGTTTACCCCATATGCAGGATTCTACAAGACAAAAACAACAATCTTCAGTAAAAACATTTTTTGCTGAATTTGTTTAAGATTTTTGTTCACCTGTAATATTTTACTGCGGTGAAAATATGAACTGGATCTTTGGACTAACCTCAATAGAAGGGGGCGGTGAAGGAGGGAGTTTCTCGGCGTGTTTCACAGTTAAGCTATTGAGGAGAATATCAGTTCCTGGAGGCGGGCCTTCGATGTAAATGACTACTCGTGATGCAGAACCGTTGAGGAGGAACTTCCCTTTCAAATGTAACCACTCTTTGTCTGTTGCCTGCGCACTTTAAAAAGAACAAAAGGAGCATTTTACAATGATTCTTGATATGAAGCATGAGATCAAGAAAGTGATATTAGACAAAAAAAAAAAAAAAGACTAACTTTGCAATGCCAATGTATTGATCCCGTTGATTAGGATTTTGGACCCATAGAGTAGCTTGTACTGTAGCAGTAGTCACATTTTTTCCGTAAATGCGTACTATTGCGGTTGCCTCGTAGAGGCGTTTTCTTTGAATTTTCCCGCTGATCTCTTGCTGAATACCATGCCAGAACTGTGTGCGTTCTGTAGCCAAAGCGAAAACTTTCCCGGATTCTGGTATTATCTTTCCATCAGCAATTGAGTCATGCAACACAATCTTGCAGCTTCTCCCAGACCAGTTGTTTAGTCCATCTTCAAAGTTTGGGTTCACTACAATAGTCTCATCTTCAGCAGTAGTAACGCACTCCAGCTTTAAAGTGTAAAAACAAATCCAACAAGGGAAGACAAATGAAATTTCAACTTGTTTAATATACCAAAAGATAGATGTAAGTGCAAAATTCAAAACAAACAAGTGAAGCATGATTAGTTACATACCTTAGGCTCGCTTTCGCCGTGAATTGTAACAGACTGTATGAGAAGATATATCCCCGGTGACGGGCCTTCCAAATAGAATACAACTTTTTCTGGTAAGCTCGGTAATGAGAACATGCCTTCTAGTCTCACCCACTTCTCCTTGAAGACACAAGTTCTGCAAAATTCAAAAATCAAAATTTTGTACTTTTGTCTACATTACAAATATGTTGGAAAAGACCCTTACTTTGCTATGAGCTGATATTTTGTTGGCGATTGTTCATTTTCGAGCTTTAAGGTTGCCATAACTTCTACCAATCCTTGAACAGGTCCAGAGACAGCAACAGTTGCTGAAACTTTATAAAGACAAGAAGGTTTCACTCTGCTTGTAATGTCTTGCTCCAAGCCTTGCCAAGTTTCTTTCCTGTTCTTGACAACTACATAGTTACCACACTTTGACAGGTCGAAAACACCATGAGAGACATTAGACCCCGCGGTGACAACAAAGGCCTCGCAACAATTCGGATGCCACGAATGCATCCCGGAAGTGAAATCATGATTCACAATTACATTGGAGTGATCAGAATCAGTAATAGAAGATGTTACATTGTTGTTGTTCTTTTTTTCAGGCTGGTGAAGATATGATTAAAACAGAGGAAGGTAAGACTAAAGGATTCAAAAGTTATAACTTAGATATGAAGATAGACAAGACTTGATAACGAAGAAAGGAACATATCGAAACCCTAACCTCTTCATTGTCTTTTCTTGAAATCATCTCCATGCTTTCTCTTAATTTCTTACAGAACCAAAAACCCAAAAAAAGAATCAGACCCAGATCGAAGTAAGTGAAATTGGCAAATGGGTAACAGAGAAATTCCAAGAAAACACACAAAGATTTAATCTTTTATGTAAGGGGAGAAGACAAACCTTGTCTGGATTTCGATTTCTGTTCTTGTGGATTCGGTTTGAGAAGCAGCCGAACGTGAATCTCTTCATTATATAGATAGACACACAGATCAGTTCTTTCTGTGATTATTGGTGGATTTTTACAAATTGATCGAAAGATTTAAGTGAACTCCAAGATATAAACAGCGGGGCCAGCTAACCAACCAAACTCTGTTTGAAATTTTAATTCCTTTTTTCTTTTTCTTTTCCAAAACCTCTTAAACCTTAAGAACAGATGAATCGTTTAGATTTCTGGTTTTATGTTTAGTCCCTTGGAGGCTGTGCTATGAAAAAGACATTAAAAACAATTTATATGCGGCACATATTATTTTAATATATATATATATATATATATATTACTTTTAAGAAAAAAAACATATTATACAAAAAAACTATAAAATAAAAATGACCATAAGTTATAAAATAAAATAGGGAAACATTGTTTGTTAAGTATTACCTAATTACAAAAAGGTAAACTATATTTGTTTGTTAAAGTATACATATAACAAACCCAACACCACTAGCTGAACTAATATGTATACTAGATGAAATTCTTTTAAAGGAAAAACTTCAAGTTCGGAGAAGGAATTTTACATGCTGGAGTCATAGAATCAATGGAGTTTATGAATATTTCTCGAAACTTTGGGGAAATCTAAAAAAAACAAACATCAACCAAATTCACAAAAAGGAAAGGACTAAGCGGACTTATAGCCTAATATGGTCGCAATTGAAGATTGCATCAGTTTCAGATTTTATGATTTGCAATATGTTTGAAATGCAAAAAAAAAAAAAAAACCAAAATTTTTAAAGGAGAGATCGCAACAAATATTATTCAAACGTTCCTGAACATAATACTGTACATCGTTTTTTTTTTTTTTTTTGTAAATTGTTAGTAGCAAAAAAAAAAAGGATTTGTGTAATATTTGTTTTTCATTGAATAAACTAGGGATCCATTTTTATATTTTTATTTTTGCCTAAAACTAAAACCTCTAAAATATTAGGGCCGCCAGTTTTGTTGATGACTTAAAGTAAAATCTGTTAACAATTTGCCAGAAACAAAAGGGGAAAAAGAAGGTAAAAGGTTATCATCGAGAGGAAGAACAAAACTTTAAAGATTGGCTTAGTTCCCCAACTTGCTAATTTCTTCTAATTGATTATACTTGGATAGCTTGGATTAGAAGCAAACTATTGCTTTGTACTCTGATCATACGAGGAATGTTAGTTTCAGATGGCTTCTATCTATATTAGTGCATTGACTCAACCTCCTGAAGCTTTATCTACAAAATGGTTTTTTTTTTTTTTTGGTTTAGGGTAACTTTCAAGGAATTATGAGCCGAGGATCCAAGTTTTCCTTAAATCTCTACGTTAAGTTTTTCTAAATCCCTCCCAATTTGGACTTGAACTAAGAGTGCTAGGAAGGTCCTAGGAAACGCAACTAGATTAAGAGAGAATTGGTTAACAAGTGAGCTATTTTTCAAGAAAAATAAATTAACATCATACACATAGTCTATCATAGTTGTGTTGATCCTTTATAGGTCTACGAGTAATGTACTTCTACAATGCGTTCCTTGACGTCCTCATGTATTTTGGTACTGTTATTTTAGACTAGTTTCCTTTTGACGGTGCAAGTGTTGTTGTCTAATGGTGCCGTCCATGCATGATGGCTGTTGTAGTTTGAAGTACGTCATACAAAAATATCCAGATTCTCGTTAGTCTAGGGACGTACGTAGTCTTAAACTCTTGCTATCAAATACGTGAATTCAACTCCAGTCTCCATTGATATCCTTTGATTTTTTGCTTCTTTCTCTACTAAGCCACGCACTGAAAACTTAATGAAGTTTACGACTTTGTTACTCATAGTCAAAAATTTAAATAGACAAATAGAGATGTTCTGCGGAGATGTTAATTAACTCTGGTATTATTTTACATCAATATATACTTTACATCAAAATAATATTTATAATCATTCAGATTCATTTATTTGATTTTTTTTTACTCATAGTGATTTATTTATTTAATTTTCTTTTTATCATTTGTTAGATATATACTTCTACAAATTTAATTATCTTCAATTCAATATATTTTTGCTTTTGTACTAAAAGGTTCTCAATCCACATACAATAAAAATCTAAAAATAAACTTTTGTAAAAGTGGTATCTACTGAATTTAACATTACCATAACGCCTATAATGACGCTTTAACTCTTTGCAAAAACAATGGCTCATGTCTCATGAGCAAAATAAGAGCATGGTGGTAATTGTCACACTAGGTACTTGCTTATTACTCAACATGCAATTAGTTATGTCTTTTCCTAGTTTCATTGATATCCAACGGGTCTTACAATTATGTGATTATTTAGGACCTTATTAATTACAATTATTTTATTTAACTCATTAATCTGCATTTTTAAAATACAGGTTGTAAACATGCAAAAAAAAAAAAACGAGGAATTTGAGGTTTTTTCACAAAACCGTGTAAAACCGACCAAAATCTCATCACTCACACGACTTTTTTTTATCTTCTCTTTCTCTCCTTCACTACTTGTCTCCTTCTCTTTCTTCCTTAAAAGTATCTATCTACCAAAACACGGAATCCTAATAACGACAGAATGCTAAAAAATTTACTTGGATTATGTAGAAAACATAGCTAGAGATTACGAGATTCGTTATTATAAAAATTATTTAAGTCACTTTGCAAATGTTTATGATTGTACTGTATCTTGATCAAAGCATATGTTAAAAAAAGAATTTTTTTTTAAAAAAGAACTAACGGTTGATATGTTACAACTTACAAGTCAGCGAATTGTTTTTCCTTGTCCTTTTGTATTCTAGTATTATGGTGGTTACAACTCTAACATTCACCACCCCACAAATGTCAAGCTGGAAATGACATTTTGAGAAAGCCACTAGGCTATCAACTCTTGTCAAATTGTCAACAAAATATTAAAAACTTTGAAGAAATTGTCTGACCAAAAAAATAATGTAAGGCCTTGCTGTATAGCTTAGTAAAAGTCCACAAACCAACAGTATAGGGTCTACCAAAATTAATCCCTTTTACTATACCGTAGGAAGAAAATAAAACATTATGCTCAATTTGGTCTCAGCCATGCGATTGCAAAAATATCTTGTGTTTTAACTCGATCTCATAAAATAATATATAGCATATGTGTGTATTGTTATGCTCTTATAGCTTATATGACCAAAGTAAATTTGCAAGAGCTGTGACAGGCTCATATGTATTAGATTGAAAGCGGTAGATACAGAGAGATTCATGTAGTTTCATCAGCAATAAAGTATTCTCATTGGATTTAGACACCAGATAAATTTAAAAGAAAGACCAAACAACTACATATATTTTTTACTCTCTTGAGGACTCTCACATGGTTCTCAAACTCACGCATGGGCAGTCCGGAAGGGCTTGTATGTCTTGACACTACTTATCAGTCCGGCGATGGATCCAGCCGCAGCTAGTAGTGAGACGATCAAGCAAACATAGCACATCATTTTCAGCGCAATCCATCTAGCAGAGTACTTCTTAATTTTGGTCTGTGCAATGTGCATCTCCACAGGGAAATAAACAGTTAAAGGCCAGAAGGAAGCTGCTCCGATAAGACCCAAGATTGCGTTGAAGAAAGGGAATATCATAGCTACCACAGTTGATACAACCACATAAGCTGTCCTCCACACCAATCTAAAGAGGCTGATGTTAAATTTTCCAAGGACAGGTACGTTTACTGAATATTCAGCAGTGATGAACTTGTTGTCTGGATAGTTTCTGTTGCATTTTTTCTCAACAAACTGAAAGATCGGTTGCGCGAACACCTGAAAATGTTACGGTTCGTTTTCATTAGCTAACCGAGAGAAAGCGCCAACGAAACCCTTATCTAGTCTTTGGTTTTTGGTTACCTGATAGGCACCAATAAGGTGGGCAGCGATGCAAGCGTTTGCAAAGTCAATTAGCCAAAATGGCTCAAAAAACCCGAAATCTGTGAGGAAATCTCCAGGGGCATCGCTTCCAAATGCAGCATAGCCCAGGCATCCACATAAGATGTAGAAAAATGTGGTTGTTGATACTCCCACAAGACTTGCTCTTTTCATGGCTTTGTTCTCAGCTGGGCTAGATCTTAGTGTATCCTGCAAAAAGCATAAAACTTTCACGGGTTAGTGCATGATACAATAATCCAACTGTAAATTTTCTCTTGGTTAATTTGTAAAACTATTCTTAATCAAACTGTCACTAGCCAGTCCACATATGCTCTATATAGTTCCAAATACCGTACACAACAAGTCATTAAATGGTGAAAGCTACGATCATTAAGTGACAAAAAATAATGAGTTGTAGTGTCAACTCAATAAGCTAACGCTGTTGATAAGAATATCATATCATTGTTTGTTGTGGAGAAGAGATTGACAATATCTTTGAGTGCGACTCTTTGTCCTTAATAAGCACATGTTTACCTTTAAGCTAAAAGACAGATTCTTTACTTTTTGACTCTTTTGGGTAAAGAAAAAAAAAATGTGGTCCACAGGGAATCGATTGTCATTGTCAATAATCTCTAACCACAATTCTATTAAGAGGTTCATATCCAAAGCTAATAAAACTCAAATGAAATTGATGGAGATAACTTGCCTGAATCTCGATAAGAACTGTGGCGTAAGCATAGGCGAACGCTATGTCCCCAACTGCTTGAAACGATCTCCATATCTTCTGAGCTGCGGTTACATCAACTCCAACCGCTGTGCCCGTTATACTTGTCTTACCCACTTTCCCAACTTTTCATTGATAGTAACATATAACCATTAGTATTATAATAGTTTCTTATGACTCTGAATAGTAGATAAACTGGTGTGCAACTGAATCTTGTGCAAGTTGTTACAACTATTGATATAGATACTTTGCAAAATTACAATATAATAACGAGTGGTTAACAATTGAAATTTTGCAACTAATGAAAGGTTATAAAAATTGTATGTACCTGCGACATACGAAATGGCTAGACCAATTCCAATAGTTGCATAAGTGAAGGACATGACCGCAGCCATAATGGAAAGGAAAGAGAGCTTGTGAAAATTTGGGATCTGGCTAAGAATAACCTGAATGATCCCAAAGACAGCCATATACGGATAATTCGATGCACTACAATCCGCATGTTTCCCTTTATCGTGGTAACAGTTTGCTTTCCCGATCGCTCTGTTTGAACAGGATTATGAACCAACATCAATATATTTTCACAGCTTCTATAAAATCTGGTCACACATTTTTATGACGAGAAAATGTAAATTTTTATAACGGTTATAAAGTAATAACATATTCACATTGTGTAGTTGACTTACACCAAACTAATAGAAGCAGTGATGGTGTAACCAACAGTTATCCCAATCAGATTCCCATACTGTGCCACTCCACAGAGCTGCACTTTCCTACCACCTGTCATATTACAATAATTGCAGAAATATTATTTTCCGAGTCTATTTATCTATTTAATTATTACTTCTGTTTTTTCTAACCTATTAATTAATTTTCTGTTTCATAAAGTAATTACAAAACACTCCACGGAACTATGTATAATAGTATAATCTATTTATTTCCTCCATCAACATCCAAACACCAACAATAATGCTAATACTACAAAAATGGTTGCCTCATGTCCTTGGTTTTCACAATCTTGGATTATTATAAACAGTCCAAAAACTTAATTAGTAAATATTCAATTTGACAACCAGTTAAAGATATTATTGATTGACTAAAATAAGTTTCAGACTAATTAATTATTTCCAACAACCAAAGTGTATAATTAGCAATTGAAATGGATGGTTACCAAAGTTTTGCATTCAGTCAAAAAATTTTATACTTCAGAAAGAAAATAGAGAAATTTGTGGCAATTATTTTTCTTTTGTTAAAGAAATTTGTGGCAATTATAGTCCACAACTTTTTTCCTTGAAAACCAAAATTGCAGAGATTTAAAGGTAGCTGAGATAAAACACAAAATTCATTTACTACAGAGGCACAAAACTCAATTTCAATTTGAACTAGACAGAGCAATATTTTTTTATGATTAAAATAAAACACCAAATAAAACAGGAAAAAAAAAATGTTTCATCAGAAATCTTTGTGAAAAAATAACCAAGAATCATGAATTCAAGATTCATTTCAGTTTTTTTTTTTTTTTTTTTTGTAATTTTAATGAGTATCTCATGAACAACGCAAATTGATGCAAAACAGTACTGTCGCTTTTGATCGACATCAATCTTTAAACAATTATTAAATTTTGCTTTTCTAACCACAATAATTCTTCCGACAAACGTCATCCTAAACTAAATATATACTACACAAAGTACAGTATCTAATGGAACAGATCCATACCGTAAGAAAATAAACCTTTTTCACAAAAATGAACATTTCCTAAAGAAACCTTTTTTTGACCCCAAAAAAAAGTGTAAAAAAAAACAAAAGATATATAGAATCTTTCAAGTCATGGTAATAAATTGGTGTACAAAGTCAATTTTCTTTTTTTTTTTGTTGTGTTCGCTTTCTGACATATGAAAAAAACATTTCATATTTTTTTTTTATACTTGAAAAACTGAAGTTGGTGTAAAAAGTGAGACTGTTTTCCATTTTTTTCAATTTACTTTAAATTTTTTTTCAAAAAAAGTTAAGAGTAAAAAAAAAAAAAAGAAAGAAGAGAACCATACCGAGGTAAGCTTGAACAACCTCCATGTAAGTGTAGTTCCTTTTCCCGGTGACGGGATCCGGCGCACGGTAGCAATCAGCAAGCATGGTTGAAGTGAAATAAGTGATGAACGAGAAAATAAGCAATATCGAAGTCCCTGCGATCCAACCAAGCTGAGCTATAGCCCATGCCAAAGACAACACTCCGGAGCCTATAACCGCCGTGATAATATGGGCACTAGCCGTAAGCCACGTCCCTGTACGCTTCTCTCGACCGTCTTCATCGACGTTCTTTGTCGGGTCCGAGATGTTGTAGGCATCGCCGGACTCCGCCGTGGAGTGGTTGTGTTGTTCTGTGTTGAAACTCTTCATAGTGAGAGCCAAAGAAGAAGACAGAGAGAGAGAGAGAGAGAGATTAGATGAGATGAGAAGAAGATAAAATAAATGTTTTAAGTGAGAGAGAGAGAGAGATGAGATGAGTAAATGAAGAAGTCTAAGTATAGTCAACAGATTTGTGTTTACATAATATCATATATATAGACTTACTTGTATATGTATATAATGGAGTTTAGCATATATGCCAACGAGACGTATACGTAAAATACGTGTTCGATTTTTAACTTTTTTTTTGCAAAATGTTTTTATTTAATACGGTTTTCGGCTTGGGATATGTAAATTGCTTTTGGCTAGACTTTGAGACCACCTATGGGGGGGACGATTTTAATATTCAGATTCTGTAATAGTTGTTCTTTTTCTCTCAATGTTAATTTAAATGAATTATAGAAAAAGGTTTTTTTATATTATAAATTTAATATAAAGAAGAAGAAGAAAATAATAATACTACTATAAACTATTATTTTTAATTATATAATCTAGAAAAAATTCAACTATTATAATTAGGAAGAACTTCAAAAGGTACACTTCTAAGAACTTGTAAACTACTAATATATAATGTTCTATTTTGCTCCCTAAATTCATAAAATACATTCTAATTTTCCTTAAATTTTAAACTCGAAAACATATCTTAATAAACAAGTTATAATGGAATCAAAGTAAGAAAATAATCCATGGTTTTGTATTTAATAATATTGATAAAAGCAGATGTTAGCACCTTTGTTCTTCTATGTTTTTGGAGGAAAATGAGTTTTTTTATATTATAGGCACTAGATGCCACGAACATTTGGGCTTCAAAATTTCTGATCGATGGAGCCAAAATAAATTAAAAAAAAAATCTATTTTTATTTATTTATTCTTATGCTTATTAATATATATTCAAAGTACGTGAAAGCCAACCAACGAGTTAAAGATCATCAAATTTTGTTTTTGTTTTTTTAGGATTATCAAAACTAGTATTACGGATCAAGAGTTATGGACCTTGAATATGTAACAAAAGTGAACAACCAACATAGATGTATCTATAATTCTATAGAGACCAATTAACACTTTAATTTGATGTTAATATAATTTAACACTTAACTCTTCCTTATGAAGTTTACTTTTTGAATGTCGAAGTTGCCACGCTCATTATTGAGAGTCTGACTGTCTGAGACATATAAATCGAAAGAGAAATGCTGCAGAGGTATGCAAGAATAAGTCCTATTAGGTGGTCTCCAATTTTAATGTCATGGTTTTCTAAGAATAATTCAAATGTTTACTGGAGTAAAATTCTGAAATATATAGAACGTATTAGCTAGAAAAAATTGAAAAATGAGATAATACGAACATTCACGCATAGATACCAATTTTCATAAATCCATATATAATGAAAATATTAAATATGGATGGCTTCACAATTTAAAAGAATAATAGAAATCATTCCAGAACTCTCTTTCTCTTTATAATCCTTCCTCATAAAGTTAGAATTTAGTTTTGTGTATGTCTACTTGGTTGAAAAGTTCAACATACATTTGTAAAAAAAATTCAAAATTTTGAAAGGTGTATGAGTGTACCTTTGAGAGCTAATAGATCTTTGAGATATTTAGTGAATAGAACAAGTAATCTAGGAGTAATGTATTAAACAAAACAACTCAGTCTAGTAATGTATTATTAAACAACTCAGTTTGTTTAATCATATATATATGTCGACCAACAAAAAAAACTCTTGGTGTCTCTTAGACGAACTATATAAAAGAAAACTCTTAACCAACAAATAAACAAAGGTGTTTAACATATGACTTTTATTAACCACATCTTTCAAAACATGTTTATTGTACGGTGACCAGAAAAAATCATGTATTAAAAAATATTAATCAAATTTCAAAAGTAATGATTAAAATATATTTGCGACAAATGATTTATACTATTTTCAACAGTTTATAAGTGATATTCAAATTTAATGTCCATATCTTATCTATGTACGATGAAAAAAATAATAAAATATTTTTATTGATTAGATAAGTTAAATTTTTTTGTTTAAAAACTTAAGAAAAGAGTTATTTTTCTTGTTTTATAAACTATTGATTAGATAAGTTAAATTTCAGATTTATTTGATCTTCAAATTTTTGTTTTATATGTTCTAAAAATATAAAATTTAAGAAAAAAACAAAACTTTTGAATTTGATGAGTAAAAGTGTGTTGACCGAAACAAAAATAAACTGATGTAGGGTAAACTTGTAATATGTGATGGCTATTTTTCGTAAAAGATTACTTTATCTTAATTATTATTAAATAAAGGTTTCTCATGCAGCCACATAATCTTGTCAATGCAAATTCACTTTTGACAGTAAAAATGTTAGACCGTTACTTCTTTGTTCATGTTGCTTCTTTAGAAACAAATGTTGGTTAATTACTTGTACATTATATTGAAAAGAAGAAGAGAAAACAAGTTGAAATTTCATCTCTATGAATTTAGCAATCAATACTAGTTCGGTTTAACTAGTGTAGTATCATTACGCAAAAAAAAAGACAAAAATTAAAATTAAAATTAAAACAAATAGTTTATATAAATATCTTCCAAACAAAACAAAACAAAAAACTTATATAATGAGAGACACTGTACTAATACTTTAATTAAGATGCCAATTGTGAGTAAGCGAATTTGGAAACCAATAATTAGAACAAATTATAGTTTTCTCATTTTTCACCTAGCTCTAACACGTTTGAAGAGACAACTTGTTTCGATTGTTCCGTAAAACAATTTCAACGAGATGACCAATAAATCGTTGAAAAAATAAAATAAATAAATCATTGAAATCGAAAAACAAATGGCTGATTTTGTTTTTTTATTGGTCAAAGGCTGATTTATTTTTATAATGATTAACAAAAGACTTATTATGTGAAACCTTGACTTCTTTGTCCAACAGTTACGTATTAGGTATACTCACATAATCACATGGTTTTATTATTTCTAATGCAAAATTTTAATAATTTCTAGAAAGATTCAAGATTTAAAAGAAAACTTTAATAAACCAGTAATGGCATTTACTGAATCTTACAACAAATGGCATAGGGAGACAGGTGCCTTCTGTAACGTCTCAGAATCTGAGGTTCTTTGCCTAAAAAATCAAAACTTGTGGTGGTGAATCTTCACTTAACGCATAACTGAAACACCAAAAAGCTGTTAGGTTCATGCAAGATAATTAAGCCTAATTAATTAAAATAATTAATTAAGATTATTTAATTATTTTTAAAAAGTAATGGTCCACAAGAATGTTTTATGTGACCTCTCACGAGTTGCCTCGTATTAGAGAAGTCTTTGTATTTGAAGATTGCTCTGAAAGAAACAGTTATATTAATATGTGTATGTTGACAATGTACACGGATGGAGAACCAACCGTAGAGTATGAGTATCCCCAATTATAGATCAATGTATAAGATATTTTCTTTGTCTATAATAGTTTTTAAAATGTGATATAAAGATGGAAGCAAAGTGGAATATTTCAATGACAGGTTTTGATGTGAGTTTTTTTTTTTCGTTTTTTTGGTACTATGCAATCAGGTCAAAGATTGAATTTTCCTATCTTTTTTTTTTTTTGTCGAGAGAATTTTCCCATCTATGAATTTTGATTGTAAACTTTTGATCATACTATAAATCATTGTAATTACTAATTAGAAAACCGTGTCTTTTATATAAGAAAAGAGGGTGTTATTAACTACAATAACGCTTTTATCACCATCCTCTGTTTTGGAGAGAACTTCCCCATCTATCTTCTCTTTTATGGAAAGCTTTTTTGAAAGGCCGGCCTTGAAAGCATATTTGAACTTCCCCATCTTTTAATGGCATTTGTTTGTTGAAAAACTAGCATTTGCTAAGGCGTATTAGTTATTATTATGAATGTATTTTTTATCTATTATTTTATTTGTTTTGGTCTTTTGTGTGTTTGAAGGCAGGATTTTGTTGGCAAGGTGTGTTCAGTGTTTATGTTGTAACCAAATTCTAAGTTTAATATAAGTTTGGTGACAATAAAAGGAGGAAATGGTGAAAAGAACTAACAAAACTAAATCCATAACAGTTTTAACTCAAAGGAAGACAATAAGTTTGGTTGGCATGGTCATGTCAGTTGTTTCAAATCCAAGGAAGACAATAAGTTTTCAAATTTTGATTTCAATGTTTATATCATTTCCTTTGAATAGGTTGTAGTTCTTAAAGCTATGATCTTTTGTTTTTAAACATTTTCAACAACTTTGTCCAAAAAAAAAAAAAAAACATTTTCAACAACAAATGATGGATGAATTTTTTTTTTTTTTTTGGATTCTTCTTTGAATTTTGTGTGGTATAGTAGTGTGAGGCTGTGAGCTAGCAGAAAAAAATGATTTTGTACTTTGGATATATGATCGTGAGGTAATTTCTATGCTACCGGCATTGAATAAACTGGAATTCTAGTACTTGTAGATTATATAGTGTTGGGATATGATTAGATTTTGCAGTAAATTGTTTCCTATACATACTATGATATTTCCTATACATATGCATTAGATTGTTTGCCCCCAAAAACAAAAAATGCATTAGATTTTGCAGTAAAAAGGAAAAATGGAAGTATTGTGTTAAAAAACTTTTTCTTTTTCTTAGTATGTTATTAATTAATGTTACAATTCATTCTCTGGAACAGTGTCTCATTTTCCTCAAAATATGCAAATTTCTCTTGCAAAAATATTTGCTTCTTCAAGAGAAGCATAGTGAATAGGAAATGGTGTTCCCGCAAGCTTTAGCATGTAAATGATTGGAGTCCGAGCCTTTTTTTTTATTTTTTTTTTATGTTCTTTGATTCTGGTTAGTAAAATAACTTCTCACACTTAGGTTCAAGATATTCCAAGATTAATGTTTAGCAATCATCATATGTCCATTCTCTTTTAAATGATCTTATTAGCTTAGTCATTTTCTTAGTGCCTATCTTTGTCAATTTTCCTTAAATCACATCACATTATCTACAGGCTAGCTTCTTCGTTCAAAAAGAAATATGATTTAACATTTTGCAAAAGAAAAAAAGGAAAAAAAAAGCATATATATGCACTTAAAAAACTAGATTTTGGAAGTATATGTACTCGAGACACCACTACAATGATACAATACCCCGATCAGCTCTGTCATCCTAAGGACAACGAAGAATAAGAAAACAAAACAAAAATGCTTTGAAAAACAGTCATTTGTCATTTTTTTTTTGTTCATTTTGGACGTGACTATATCTCGTCACTTTTCGAATATATATCATGGGTGTGATCCCGACTTATCATTTTCTCGCTTGTGGCAATATGAGTTTTAACTTTTGTCTCCGAAAATTTATGGGTTATTTGTCGGTTTATCCTACCTTCAATTATGTTGCATCTTTTGAGTTTGTAAGCTCTAAATTTGTATTACTCCTAACCTTTGTAACACATTTGGTATGAATGGATAAGCTTTATAGCACATTTGGTATGATTGGAAAACAATACTTTCGCCCGAAAAAAATTGTTCATTACATGTAATTCTACTGTATATATAGCGTAAAAGCAATTAAGTTCTTAAACTAGCATTTAATGCGGTTGAATACATCTCATTCAACAAGAAACATGCACAACCCTTCCATTTAAAGGATAAGTGACCGACCTAAATTTATAATTTACTCTTTACAAATTACATCTCTACTCACATTTAAACGCACATATATTTCTAAAGAAGTATCAGTCGATCGAATCTCTTTTATCTATAACTATTATTCCACATTTTTACACGTCTTCATTCAATGTTATCACATTATCTTAGTTTGGTACCTTTAGAAAACACGTCTTTCGAGAAATCCAAACTAAAAACAAACATTACTTTACACAGCTCCTCACTTCAAGCTTGATTAGATTTCCTATAGCATGCACTTAATAAATACCAGACTGAATCTTACTATACACTATCTTTGGCCATATTCCACATTGAATTAAAAAAAAATTCGCAAGCTTTCGAGAGCACCTAGGTGTTGTAACATATTACATGGTATACATTGGTGTCTGCCAAACTCATTAACATCTTCACTATCATTTTCATTTGAAAGTTAAAATTTACCATCATCGAAAATGAAAAACCACAAAAGTACTTTTAGATTATTAAACAATAAGATCCCATAAGAAGTTGAATAAATTTGCATCATTACCAAAAAATAAAATAATATATACTACTAATTTTTTTGTCGTTTTCAACTGTTATAACAACTGTTATAACAACACGTATTTTTCATCTGTAGTTTTGTGATGACGTTTTGTTTTTTCTAAAACGTGGTTGTGGTTATCTAGAGAAAAAAAAAAGGTTCATTAATTGATCTCTGAATCAAGGACACAATTCGAGAAGATAAATAGGTAGAAGATATCAAATCTGACGTCGCAACATATTTACCAGAAAAGATTTATAGCGATACCGGTAAAGATATAAAATAAAGTTGCTTTGGCATTGCAAAAATTGGCAAAGTAATTGACCAAACGAATTTTCATTCTTTTGCTTTATTAGTGCAATGTCTATTTCACTAGGTAGCTAATATACTATACGTGGGAGGTTCATATTATTTATAAAATTTTACGAGATATAGGACTATATTTTATCAAATTCAAAGACACGTGAACGAGTTTGGCCTATAAAGTCGACCCCACGGAAAATAATTCCAAATTATCAACTTATACAATGATTTCGAGTATGGAAAAAAAGAACTTTGAGTTTTGTATGCCAATTATTTTGGGGGAATCAAAATTTTCGTAGTCGACAACCAAAAAGATTTTTTTTGAACTTGAGCTGATAAATTTTATTTTTATAAATAAATGTATTCAGAGACACAAAACAATTTTTTTAAAAAAATGTAGAAGTCGACTTTGATTAAAGTTAAAATAAACTGTTATGTATTGTGAGACAACTAATTCTGAACAAAAATGGACGGTGTATATCGTTAAGTAACTTTACTGCCGACTTCTTGGAAAGTTTAAAAAGTAGACAATAGTCACAAAACAATAGTTCTTGGATTCTTATTTCAGGTCATATCACCAGATTTTCTGAACGATCTCTTAGACCCGATCAATGGAGTAGTTTGAACACGACTCACATAGTACTTTAGTTCATGTTAATTTAGTCTTTGATACTGATTGATTTAATGATTTGTTACATTCATTTAAAATTATTTATGAAATTGATTGTCTGAAAAGTTTCAATGTCGTTGAAAAGAAAATTTCAAACTGTTTGGTTGACTAATAAAATAAAACTAAAAGTAGTTTAGATAAAATATATATTCAGTAATTCAATTTATAGAATCAAAATATGAATGTAAAATGTTAGGAAAATACTTTATTTAACATTTTCTTTTATATTTTAATAGTGTACAATGTTAATGTCCAGTATGTCACTCTATCTATATATCTTTTTTTTGTATTACAAATTTATATTAATTGAAAATAATATACTGTATATGTTTAATTTCTATATAGTCACAACATAACATGTGAAATATTTTTGTTATAATATCCATTTATTATATAAATATATGATGTTCGTAGAATATAGATAATAAGAGCCTTCTCCATTGTGCTTTATAAAATGTAACGTTGGAGTAGCATGGTCTAAAACGAAACTGCTTAGTGGTGCTTTTTGGGTGCTCCATGATCACATGGGTAAGGTTTTGATGTATGATTAACAATAATGTTAGGTTTGGTCGCTCGGGCCGTTATACGTTTTAAATTATGGTATGATGTTGTACTATCCAAACATATAGCCACTATATTTGTTTGCTGTATATCTTTGCTAACCTTAAGTTATGAACGTTTCCAGGTTTACATTATAGCTACAAAATACAAATACTAAGGATAAAAATTTCTTAAATGTTGTGACAAGACTAGTGTTCAAAAGCTAAACTCAGTTGAACAAAATTATGTATCTACAAGCAAGCACCGATAATGATACAAAGAAAAATGGTTCTATCGTGACATAAAAGTTGATATAAAAACACTCAATATTCAAACATCTTCCTAGGAAATGATAAAGAGAAGAAAGTATTCTCTCTAAGCTTTTTTTTTGCATGAAGCCTTGTTATGAGAAACTAGTTGCGAATAATAAAAGAAGAATGGTCAGCTCGAAGTTTACTTACCGATATCACTGATGTCACATTTACCGATAATCGGAGTTCGTGAAGAAGACACTTGTAAAGCAGTGGAAACAAGTTACGACGAGCGAGGATTGGCTCCTTCTAGACCAAACTCTTCGTCGTATGAGTCAATGAGTGGGAAAAAAAAAAGAGAAGGAAAAGAAGAAAATAAATAAGAAGTGAGCATAAAAAGTTTGTGGAGTATATTGTCCATAAGACTTGTTTTAAACTTTAATGCTATTTGAGGGTATTTTTCTTGTATTATTATTGTTAATGTGTCATAATTAACCCTAGCTTAAACTTGTATGTTGCATGTTATTGACGGCTAACGAAAAAAAGAAGAGCTTAATGAAATCAACAATAACTAACTTATCTCATCATCGCTAATAAATATGAAATAGTTTTTTATATTCATACGCGATCACTTTGAAAAATCATAAAGTGACAAGTATCATTTAAAAAAACGGTAAACAAATTAAAGTTTTTTATATTGGCGTTGTTGAGTACATAACTACATATCTTCCTTTGATACTAAAATATGTTCAAAGGCATCTTTAAAAGACCAAAAGATTAGACGATGTACCTGATGTATAAAATTCTGTTCTATCCAGAAAAAAAAATGCATGAACAAGTGATATATATTATAATAATATGAATAAAATTGTATATGGACCATTGTAGATTCCTTCACAATTGAAGAACAAAGTGTTAGAAAGAGACACATCTTTTTGTAAAAGCTAAATGGAGAATATCGTTAGCATCACGAGTGGCATGGCATCTTCATCTATTTCCCATCAAGTTTTTGTTTAAGCAAAGATAATGTCTTAATGTTCTTTTCAAACGTAAAATCAAAAGATTCCATTAGAGATTCTTTGCCTATTTTGTCATTTTATTAATTTAGTAGATAAGAATGTGTATTGATCAGCCCATCATGACTTAACAAATGTTTTGCATAAGAGATCTCTGTATGTCAACTCAACATTAAGATTGCTAATATAAGATGTTACAAAACAGTACGTCATGTATATTTTTTTTCCTCTACGAAGTCGAATGTAACATAATCGTATAAGCTCTAGTGCTCTACGAAGATAGTCAGATGACTACACATATACAGTGTCACAATTTGACATTTTGACACAATGGTTTGGGTACAAAATAGTGGCCCATTAAGAATAACCAAAGGCCCAAAACCAACAAGTCAAGTTACCCGAAAATTAGCGGGTCAGGATCTTTTTACTGTAGGAATCGAAAAAACAAGACAAAGCTCTTGGATAGAACATGGTCTCCTTCTCTCGTATGAACATTCGTCCTTAAAGACTCGACTAAATTTAATCAAATCTGAATTAAAGTTTTCATTTTTATAACAATTACAAGTTCCCCTCGAATTGCTCGACAATAAATTTATATTCTTTGTACCAATCACAATTTGTAGCTTCCCCAGATCCTCTTCTCCTCTGTTTTTTTCTCCTTCCACATTGTTATCTTCAGTGTTTTGTCTCATTGTTCTCTTTTCCTAGAAGCTGAAACCTAACACGAATCTGGGTTTTTTCTTTTATATTCGTTTCTGTAAATCCGTCAGATCTTGATCTAAGAGACCTTACAGGTTCTGTTTTTGCTCTGTGATTGATTCATTGCATTTCAATTCATCTTACAAATACAAATGATGGGTCTTGTTAAAGTTTCCGTTTTTTTTTTTTAATGTGCTTATTGCTTTATCTGCAGGTGTTGTTTTAGTGTTAAGGTTACCAAAGTGGAAGGGTTAAAGGATCTAATTATGTGGAAATGTTTTTAGTTTGGAAGATTTATAGTCAAAAAGATTAAGAAAATGATGTGATTAATTTTTGGTTCACATATGATACGCCGTCTTAGATGGTTAATTGGATTGAGTAAAAGAAGAAGGCAAGCAAAGACACTTGATGCGAAACCTTACATTGCAAAGGTTAAGCCAGTACTGATGGTTGATACGGTTCAAGAGATTGCGATTTATATCCACAGGTTTCATAACCTTGATCTTTTCCAGCAAGGGTATGTAAACACTTGTTATGTTTCTTCTGTTGACTATAAAAAAACTGAAGTTTCTAGTTCTACATTGTTCTATAAATTTCTGATTCTTTTAATTCATTAGATGGTATCAAATAAAGATCACCATGAGATGGGAGGATGGTGATAACGTAACTCGTGGTATTCCTTCACGAGTCGTTCAGTATGAAGGTGATATATAGCTTTTCTTATGAATAAGTTACTGCTCTTTGGACTCTAATGTCTTTGTTGTGAAGCTTGTGTAATTGAGCATTCTATGATTACTATCTGAAATTTGTATTGTTAGAGATTTTATTTTTAAAAGAGGGTTGTTTTTTTTGTTGCAGCACCAGATTCTGGTTCTAATGATTCATATGGAGTGTGGAGGATAGTTGATAAAGATAATAGTTTCTTAACACAGCCCTTTCGTATCAAATATGCAAGGCAGGACATTCGTCTGTGTATGATGATTTCATTTACTCTGCCTCTAGAAAGATATGAGGTAGCAATCTCTACTTATTATTTATTCTTATTATGTATCTGGTGCGTTAATAAAGTTGTGAAAATGATTCTGGGTGTGCAGGGGTTAGCTACATCTGCTGCGATATTAAAGTTTGAGCTAATGTATGCTCCGTGTATAGATAACGAATCAGGGAAGCAATTAGATGCTTCTCCTGTTGCAGTTCATGAGTTCCGTATTCCTCCTAAAGCTCTTACAGGCTTGCATTCATACTGTCCAGTGCATTTTGATACACTTCATGCGGTTCTTGTCGATGTGAGTGTCCACATCACTGTATTGAAATCTGCTGCTTATAAACGACCTGCTAGTCTATCAAGGTTAGTCTACAAAATGTTTCAATTCGATGTAATATTATACTTTATTGTCTGCTTAAGTTCATATTTTTATTTAGTTGATATGTCAAAGTGTTTGATGCAGCGGCGTAAGTAACAGTAAAAATGTCAGTGGCAGCACAGCTCAATCATTCAAGAAAGTATGTGCTTTTGGTTCAATGGTTTAATATTGTTTACATCTGTCTAGATTTAGAAAACGTCTTATTGTTTGGTTGCCAACTTTTAATCCACTAGGCACTTGGTCTGCTTGCTTCTGCTGACAAGAAACTGGTGTCATTTGTTAAAGCATTACTTGGAGCTCGTGATATTTTACTCGAGGATATGCAAAGACTTAGCGAGGCAGCTGGTCAATCATTAGACTTATCTGACTTTGTTTCAAATATGAACAATGTTCCGTCATCTACCTCAACAGTTGACGGTTCAGGACAAGGCAAGGAACAAAACAGTCTGGAGGTCCTTGCTTTAATTTGATGCTGATTGGTTTTTAATGGATTATTCTGTTTCATTTTCGTCTGCTTATTTCTCAATTCTTTTGGAACAGAAGTTGAATATCAAATTTGACGTAGCAAGCGATGAGTGGCTTCATGAATTACCAAAGGATCAGCTATCCCGTCTCTTCCACTTACTAGGCACCCAGCTGCATTATCTTTGGACCACGTTTCTAGGATTTCACCGGTAAATTCTTTTGACATTCAGTGATCTTCTTAAGTTGCAGGCCAATATCGTTTCTTAAGCAATCTGACATTTATCTCATGTGTCCTTTTTAGGGATAATCACACAAAGATACTGGAATATGTTCGTGATATCTGGACTAAAGATCGGAGAGCTGAATGGTCAATATGGATGGTGTATTCTAAAGTTGAAATGCCTCATCATTTTATAAATAGTGGAATGACTGATATCTTAAACCAGAGTGCACACAAAAGACACTCAAGCGGGTTGAAGTTGAATGAAGTGAGTTTGGTCTTCTGTCTCTCTGCTTGTTTAATTTTGTGAAAACACAAGCCTGGCTCATCCTATTTTTTTTGCTCTGATGCAGCCTGCCCAAGTTGCAGCTACTCGTGCTGAACTTCACCGTCGAAGTATTGCACAGATGCGGGTTTGTTCTTGTCTGTTTAGTTTAGTTCTCTCTTTTAGTTTATAAACTCTTGGTTTTATTTTTGTCACAATACAATTGTTGGTGCAGATTAACAACCGTTCAATACAAGACATGCATATACTTGGAGATCCTATGCGGGTTCCCATTGTTATAATCGAACGTGTATTGAATGCACCAAGACGCACTTTAAGTGATAACTCGTATTTGAGACATGTGGATCTGCTCGATTCTAACTTGGTTAATGGGAACAACGATCAAGCGGATAAAACAAAACCTCCTAACTCCCAGCAAAGTGCTCGTGAACTTAAAATCGTTGTATTTGTTCATGGTTTTCAGGCAAGTATCTTCTGTAAATGTTCTTTCCTTTGTCGATCTGTATTTTCACTTACGTGATGGAAATGTGTTATATTTTGCTACCATAGGGGCATCACTTGGATTTAAGGCTTGTTCGGAATCAGTGGCTTTTGATAGATCCTAAAATAGAGTTTCTCATGTCCGAGGCAAATGAGGAGAGAACACATGGAGATTTCAGGGAAATGGGACAGAGACTTGCGCAAGAAGTTGTTTCTTTCCTTAAGAGGAAAAAGGATAGATATGCGAGACAAGGGCAATTGAAAGGAATCAAATTGAGTTTTGTTGGGCATTCCATTGGTAATGTTATCATCAGAACAGCACTTGCCGGTAATAATTCTTTAAAAATCTGGTAAAATATCAAATGACTCTTAGTTATGTTTTTGGTGTTTATGCCATTGCTTTGTTGTTTCAGATAGTTTAATGGAACCATACAGGAAGTTTCTACATACATACCTATCGCTCTCGGGTCCGCACTTGGGTTATCTGTACAGTACAAACTCCTTGTTTAACTCCGGGCTTTGGCTCCTGAAAAAGTTGAAGAGTACACAAGTTATTCACCAGCTTACACTCACAGATGATCCTGATCTTCGTCATACTTTCTTTTACAAACTCTGCAAGGTTAGAGAAAAAAAATACCTCACCATGGTTTTCACATAAATGTATCTTTGTTGTCTGGTTCTAAAAACTCTGTTGACTACTTTCAGCAAAAGACGTTGGAAAATTTCAAAAATTTAATTCTCCTCTCGTCTCCTCAGGTATGCTTCCCAGTTTGAAACTTGATTGTGTGAAGTTTGTTACTAGTAGTTGATCAGGTTAGGAGACAAGAATCTCAAGAACAATGTGACTGTTATGTAATGCAGGATGGCTATGTTCCATATCACTCTGCAAGAATCGAATCATGCCAGCCGGCTTCTTTCGACAGCTCGAAAAGGGGAATAGCCTTTTTAGAAATGCTGAACAATTGTTTGGACCAAATTCGTGGACCAGTCCCTGAAGCACCACATCAGCAACGGGTGTTCATGCGCTGCGACGTTAACTTTGACACAACTGTGTATGGTCGTAACCTGAACTCATTCATTGGACGTGCTGCTCACATTGAGTTTTTGGAGTCTGATATATTTGCAAGATTCATAATGTGGTCATTTCAAGATCTGTTCCGCTGAACTTCTTTTAGCTGAAGAAAATTTTTGGGATTTACGGGGGGAAATATGAACTGTTGTATATTAGCTCTATAGATAGTTTTGGTCTAAAATTGTTTTTGAAAGAAAAGTTAGATAGTTGGTTTACATTACAAGCAATGTATTTTTCTTGCAAGTAGAAACATAAGCATCGTGTGAGATGTTACCCCAATGTACATTTTAAGTTTGGGATCTATCACTTCTTTATAGGGGTGGATTGAATCATATAATTAAAGTTATTTGAGGTTTTACTATGGTTTAATAATTTAAGTAAAATTGTTATGATTTATTGTAAAAAAATAAATAATTCTACTAAAACCAGAGTTTTTTTTATTTTTTTAACTAAGAAAATCCTTTAAATCATTAATCAATCATCAAAATGATACTGAGTTAGATTTTCAAATCACAGTTCAGTTAAACAAGATTTGATAATACCTTTAATATTTCATTATTAAATAACAAATTATTTGTTTGTTTATAACATAAATAACTGAAAATGTTTGACTGAACACACCCTTAAATATTTACGATTTTTTTGGTTACAACGGTGTCTCAAGTTTTTTTTAATCGTTATTGCATTTTTAAGGCTAACTTCATTTATAAGGGAGTGTTATTGGAGAGATGATTTCTAAATGCATATGGAATTGTAAATTTTAAAATCCATGTATTTGGATTTTGAAATAACATGTTTTATCCTTGGATTTGAATCCTTCTATTTTACACTTTCAAATCCATTCAGATCCATTTAAAACATAATGTAGATTTTGAAATCCAAAAACAAATCATTAAATGAATAACAGGGTATTTTAACAAGTATTTGTAAATCATAAAACCAATAACACATCATTTTGATAAGTATTTTAAAATCATTGATTGAATAACACGTGTTTTTGTTTGGATTTCCAAATCCATTAAATTCATAGAACCAATAACCCCCTCTAAATTATGAGTACGACAATCAATTTATGTTGGTATATAAATATATCATACATCTTTTGTACAATATCATTTTTCAACCAGACATTAACTACATAAAATATTCCATGGTAGTCCAATTTGAATATAAATATACTACCTTATGTGTCAAACTTTCCAAAATCTACTTTTCAATCCTAATTAAAAATATTTTAACAATTGGAGTTTTAACATAAGAAATTTTAGAGGATTTTCTTAGTTAACAATTCAAAGATGCTCTCATGAATTTGGGAGAATTTTACAATAGATCATAATCTAACAACTTTTCTAAAACTCAAATCATTTCAAATACACCCCTTTAGATTTCTTTATATATTTGACTAAGACAACTCTTTAAATTTTCTGAATGTCATTAAAATTCAATTCTCAATGTTTTCAATAATAATGGATTTCAATAAGATAATCAAATAACAAGTTCAATAACATTGAGCTTCCTTCAGATTTAATAGCACATAACTGATATGATTTTTTTATTTTATTTTAATACAATCACTTAAAGTTTTGATTGAATTACACCATCATTGTCTCGTAGATAAATATTTGGGCAATTCTCATAGATAGCAAACATATAGGTTTTATTTCCAAATTTAGCACTAAACTCTAAAACTTAAATCCTACTCTCTTAAAACTATACTCTAAATGTAAAATAGTCAACTTAAACCTAAAATTTTTTCTAAAAACGAATTTAAAATATATTAATTATGTCAACTAATGCCATTTACGGAAGTTTGTAGAGTGTGTGCTATATTTGTCCATAAACTTATTTTAGAGTTATTTTAGGTATTTCTCTTTTTTTTGTTTTACGTTTAATGTTTTGATGTGAAAAGAAAATTCTAAATTTCTATAAAGTTGCTTTAAAAAATCATAAACAAAAACATGACTTTCAAAAACTATAAGTCTTAAATAATATCTATCTAAAATGTTGGTAAACAAATATTGTAAAAATAGTTTACAGTCGGTAACAATTATACAGTGTAAAACAAAATATTTGTTGTTTTCTTTTGTTTTAAAATTCACTGTCATTGCATGTAATTGATCTAGTGGTATAAAACAATCAATCATCTTATATATGTCACTTTTCTTTTCTAGTTCAGTAGATTTGGGTCCATTTTGGCTATTGTTTTACCGTTCGTTCTTCTCTTTACCAAAATTCCACAAAAAGTTTGTCTATTTAAGGTAGGGAGCGGCCTACGAAACTCTTGGGCCATTGTTTGTGTAGGTTTTAGGTCTATCATCATGATTTAAGCTGCTGTGCATCAATTATTTAGGCTTTGTTGCGTTGATTCAATGATTCTCTTTTCTCGGCCCATCCCAATAATAAGGGATGCATGCAATTATTTGACAAAACCTTTGCGGCACATGCATGTGTTATAGCTTCTATAGTTTCCAACCAAATGTGTCCCGTTTATTTGTCTACATAGAGATAGCGTCAAAGGATTAAATAGTTATTCTCTAAATTGTTTGTTTCTATGCCAATTGTCAAGAGCGAGAGTTTGTGTTGAGTTATATTCGTTTTGGGACCAAATGTCTAAATATATAACTTTTTTACTAGTCTTATGAGATCTTTGCATAATTGTTGTACACGTTTTGGAAAGAACAAAAAAAAAAAAAAAAACTAGAAAGACTCAATAGATGGTTGCCAATCTCAAAGGATCGAGAAATCATGATGAGAGTTCTCCAAAACGTATAGACGTACGCAATAGACCCGTACGTGTTCTCTTTCAGAAGTCTCAAGTGCAATAGGACCACCATTTAGGTATATGCACGCACGTACAGCTTTGACCAGTCAATATGTGTAAGCAAGAAGCCAAGAAAGCTATTGCGATGGCCTTTTTCATAAAGTCATCAGGCTGGTTCAATACTATAACAAAAACAATTTTCTTAATCAAATGTTAAAACATACTACTGCAAATTTCCTACGCCTTGCTTTCTTACGTGAGAATTGAAAACATTAGGGGATTTTACGCTACCTTATCTAGTATGTTACCAATCAAGATACTCACTGGATCGGATCACCATCATTCTCTTAATTAATATCCGAAATTTATAAGTAAGATTGTTTGAGAAGCATGCTACTTTATTTTCTAGAATATAGGTTGCCCAAGTTTTAAAGATGTGAGATAGGTTCCACGATTCTTGTGGTCTTCGACGACTTATGCATGAGAAGAAGACCGTAAGATTATATGTTGGACAGTGGATCAGTCAACAGTTGTCATACATTCATGAAAGTGAAAGCCTATAGTTTTCAATCTTTGTAATTGCATAAATAGTTGATGAATAGCTTTCTAGTACTAATTTCCATTGAATAGGTCTTGTATAAATATCTTTAATCATCCAATATCATTAACTTAAAAACACACCAAGGATAAAGTATAAAAGTCAGAAGTTCAAGTAATACTTGAAAATCAATCATATTATATGATCTGATCTCCCCCCCCCCCCCGGTTTAAAAGATACACGAACTTAAACCCAAAAAAAAATCTCCAATTATCTAAATTACATAGTTATTTTTGAAAAGACTTGGTTTGTTAAACCAGTTAGTGTTACTATTGTCGAGTTTTTTTTACCTACAACAACATTTCTATTTCCACTTATACATGCTAAAAACGACCATAGACTTTGGCATGTCATGGGTCGTGTATATATGTATCTTTTAATTTTTCCTTGAGAGTGTTTGATTATTTAGAGTTTAAATATACTCTTCGAGATGGTGTTACCGTAGAGTGAGTGATTTTTTTGGGTCATCTAGTGAGTATTTTATTATATCGTTTACATACAATAGAAGAAGCGTTCACCAAAATAGTTTAATTAACGAGTTGAAAATTTTAGAAGATTGACCAACATGGGATATTTTTGAATATATCATTTTCGGATAAATACAAGACAATAGGATCATAATATAATATTTGACCCACTAATTAGCAAATATAACATGAATTGAGTCTTTGACCAAACCATATCAGAGCGTTATCAAAACAAAACAAAAATCAAAGACGTTATCAAAAGCAAATCCAATTGGCAAATGTATATAGTTAAAGGTTTCGGTCCATAATATGAAACCGAGATCAAAGTTTCTTACGTGTTTCTTTGTTCTTCTGTTTGTGGTTGAATTTAGAATGCCATGATGCATTTAATCGTATGTCCAATATGGTCTAATTAAGCATACCACGCCACTAACACAAAAACCAAGCGAGGTAATATAGTTCTTTCTTTTCATATGATTTCTTTTAATAGTGGTTATTGTCTGATCAAAAGCGAAACATAAATATGACTTGTCATTTTTTGTGTGTGTGTCAAATATGCAATGCTAAAATCAGATCATCGCAACTAGCTTCAAAAATTAAACAATAGGATTCATTGATCACTGAACACTTTAATAACTTTTCAAATTGTTTTATCCATTAGAGCTAGTGACATTTAGCATATACAAATATAGTTCTTTTGTCGACAAGGACTTACGATCGCATAACCCATTTTTTATTCTAATAATAATATTAAAAAATAAGAGGTTGAAACAATTAAGTGCCTTTGTCATATAACTATTACATGTTCATACTGTAATTTATGTAATGATATATTCCGAGTAAGTTTGATGTTTTTTTTTGTAACGAATGAAAACTCGCCATCATTATTTCATGATACACAAATTCTAACCGGGTGGCAAATGAGTGGTCTTCTGTTCTTATCTTGATAAGTGATAAACTGATTTTATAATTTACTTTTTTGTACTCTTTATAATTTGACTTTTGTTTGTTATTTCTAAAAGAATAGTATAAAGTAATAACGAACAATTCAAAGCGACTAAATTAAGAAAAAGGTATATAACCATTGGTAAGGATTCATCCGGGCGGCAGAGCCAATGAGTTATTTCTTTCAATTATAAAATCATATCCTACTTTGGGGCATGCTTAAGGCAAATTAAGGTCGGTTGAGAAAGAAAGCTCATGCATCAGGCGATCATGTATATTAGAATATGTGAATGTTCAAGAAAGAGATCAAGCTAGTCTTTTTTGTTTGTTTTATCATACATGTCAATAATTCAGAAACTATATAAAAGAATATTAATCATACATGTCAATAAAGTTGACAGATATTATATTTTAAAATCTTTCCCGGCATTTGGCGATATAGTTTTCTGATTATTAAAATACAGTATATGCACTATATAACAATATGATTGGAAATGTATGCAAAATAAACTCTAGTGGATGCAGGTTAAATTATCATCACACTTTTATTTATTTTACTCGTGTAAGGTTAGAAATGTAAAGGCTTCGAAGGCCAAAGTGTTATTAAAACGTCGATGCAAACAAGACTTACTTCTCGTGGTTGAATAAAATATGTCGATCTCGACATGTTTGGAATGTTGGTGCCCAAAATTTTGTTTTACATAGAAGAGGAATGCAAATATTTTTCCAAGCAAAGGGATGCGGAGCCATAAAATTTTCTGGTGTTGTCTATTCTACGTACATTAATTGGACTATGCATGCTATTTCTGGTAATTTTATGTATCCTATTTTTACACAGGTTTTTAATATCTAATAAATATTTACATCAATTTTAATTTATGTTTATACAAATTATACAATTGCAAAACGTGATAACTAGTACCTAGCTAATATACAGTTATAATACACATATACAATTACAAGTCATAGATAGGGAATATATATTTTTACTATCCAAAAAATTCGAGTTTACTAAGTGCATAACCCATGCTCATTGTGGATCCGCCCCTTCATGAGGTTCCGAAGCCGACAAGATTTGTGGTAAGAGAGATATATAGAAAGAGGTTTTAAACCAGTAATCTACCAATGTTACTTCGTTCTTGCAAGACCCTATATATCAATAAACACATGAAAGGCCATACAGAAGGATAGGAAAGATTTAAAGATCGATGACTTGATTTTAATTGATAATGTCTATGAAAATTGTTTCGTCATACTATTTCCGCAGAAAAATTACTATGCTCTTTGTTTCAAATTAAATATTGTTTTTATAACCTTTTTTAGTAAGTGTTTTTCTACTTTGTTAATGCATATTACAATTTTATCGCCATTGATTTAGCTTATTAATCAATAAAAAGATTTTTTTAAGTATATGTATTACGAAAAGGTTAAACAAAATTTTTCTATTAAAATTATGTTTTTGTCTAATTTAGAACATAAGGCCTCTCCACTTTTGAGTGTGTGCATTAATGCATTTTGGAATAGATAAAGAAAGAAAGTTTAAACTAAAAAACTGAAACTAGAATGAACAGATATCATATATATTTACACCAAATTACCAAATTATTTTAAATAACCATAATATCAAAAAATTATTAGATATATTTATTAAAGTTTAATTAAAGTTTATTCAAATTTAAGAATTTTCTAAAATATTATATTATTTCAGATATTTGGAACGAAACCGATATAACCAAAATCGAACTGATTCCAAACCTAAATTGTAAACTAACCGAATAATCCTAAACTTCTATATTCAAAATATTTGGAATTGAATGGATATATCTGAACCCAAAACCGAATACTAGAACGCATGCATAGTATTCAAGATACATATTTAATGAATAAGAACATAATAAAATTGATGATTTTTCAAAAAGTAAGAAAAATACTTACAAGAAAGGATGACGCTCTATGTCTCTGCGTGGGGGACCCTGCCTACCTGCCTAAGATAGGCTTTTCAACACTACTCTCTTTCTCCTCCAAACTCGAGCTTTACCACACGCGACATTTATAAACTTGGAATCTTTTAGCTCGATTTTTGTTTGAACACAAATTTCCCTACGACTCTCTACTCTCTATATATTATGTATTACATATATTCCTCTACTTGTGATGCTTCATGTGGCTACAGTTACACGTTTGATCCAGCCAAAGACGGTAAGAACATGTGATTGATGTACTTATTCAACTTTATTGTATACTTGACACATACTTATTCTAAGTATACGTACATGGACATATATCACCTTTCCAATCTAAATATTATAATAGGTACATATGTACATGTAATTAAGAAGGTAGAAGGATGCCAAACGTAGTGCGATAATTCCATCATATATATGTAAATATGTAATTTCGAAATTGTTTCACCAGTAAACTTAGAGAGATCTAGTATATAGACAAAAAGAAACAAAACAAAACATAAGTTGTTCACGTGTAAATAATACAAAAGGTGGATGTCGAAAACTATAAAATATAATTGTCTTTTCTTTCGTCATAATTCAAAAGCCAATAAAATTCCAACTTTTCATAGATGGCCAATGAAACTTAACGATTTTTTCCATTTTACTTCTTGAGTTTACTTCTTAAAAATATCTTCTGAAAAGAAACATCAAAGGAAATTCATAGCGTCGACACGTAGACGCATTATCAATTCCACTCAGTTTTTGTTTTTCTTTTGTCATATTTATGTTTTATTCTTTGGCCACATCGCTGGTGAAGTTCGTATAAATTCATGTTCTGGTCCCCTCAAAAAAAGAAGAGAGTAGTATATATAAAAGAAAAGAATGGATATTTTTTTTTGTTACAAGATGCTTCTCTCTGTTCAAAGGAAACATATGATCTCAATTAAATTTTAAACGTATCGAATCTCGTATATATGGGGCGTACGTATGGGCTTTGAGACAAAGAATATGAGAGTATTGAAGGGAAAAAAATTTCCATTTTTGGCTGCGAATATAACTTCCTTTTATGGAACATGGAACAACCAAAAAAGCTCATAAATAAAGATTCATCTTGCCTGTCGTTAAGAAAAGAATTGATTGTTAAATCAGCAAAGTTTTCACAAATATATATATTCAAAAAACCATACTAAGCAATTATGGAAAATATTCTAGATTTTTTTTTTTTTTTACTTTATCCGTAGTTATTCTGATTGTCTTCGACCCGTAGGTGTCTGATCGATACAGGACCTAGTGACCTACCGTACATTTAGTATGGACTTGACACCAAAATGGTTAAGTATTAATTCTTTTCTATTTAAAATATAATTTGAAGTTGTAATTGGAGTTAAATGTTATCATTATATTTATGGCTTTGTTTAACAAAAAAAAAAATATTATTTCTCCTACAAAATGGACAAAGATAAATAAAACCACACAAAAAAATAATAATAATAACCACACCAAACTGAGTTATTACAAAAGGGAACATATAAAGTACAAACTGCTAAAGTCAAATTAGCTAAGAACTATCACACCCATACAAACATAGATAACACAAACACCACTAAAGCCCACAAAATAAATACGTTCTTGAATAAAAAAGAAGTAGAAACAAAGGAGCAATGTAAACTCCGAAAAAATAATGTTTTGATAAGAACATATGTACGCCAATGTTGATGGCAAATGACTCCAAAGAATAGCTATCAATCTAAACCAACATCGTTTTCATCATATCTTCTGTATCGGAGTTAGACCGACTCTTTGATCTGACAATGGGGAGAAGAGGAGGAGTTTTTCCAGAAGTTTCTGACGTCAGCTCTTCAGCTCTCTCAGCTTGGACTGACCAATCTGTTCTCAAGAGTGCACACAACATGAGAGCAGCACACGTTGCTTGAGCTGCAAGTAATCCGAGCCAAAGACCTGGAAACCCTTTTTTGAAAACAAACCCAAACAGAATAGCCACCGGCATGCCAACAAAGTAAAACGATCCCAAGTTTATGTTGGCACCAAGTGTTGGTCTAGCACAACCTCTTAAAACCCCACAACCGGTCGTTTGAGGACAGTTTCCGAGCTCACATAACCCCACAATGGGCAATGCGATTGAAGTCAGCTCAAGAATCTCTGCATCAGTGGTAAACAAGCGTCCCCACCGGTGTCTAATAAGCACGGCAAACACCATTGCCATTAAGCCTAAGGCGGCCGCGCAGAAAAGTGAAATAATCATGGATACACGAGCTTTCGCAGGGCGTTTAGCCCCAAGCTCGTTGCTAATTCTTGTAGAGACACCAAGGCTGAGAGAGGATGGGAAAACGTAGACAAAAGCTGTAGTTTGGATCAAGATTCCCATGGAAGCCACGGTGGCTCTTGGGTTAGCCAAAAGTCCACACAAAATGATCATGAACTCGTACCACCACCACTCTAAACAAACAGACACACAAGTGGGTATGGCAAGTGAGAGCAAAGACGACCAACCTTTAAGAGAGTCAATAGTAAGTGGGACCCATGTGTCACTATGCACGCTCGTGAAATACACAAAAGAAGATAAGAGGACTACAAGGTTGAGATTTGTTAAAACCATAGCTATAGCAACTCCCGCGACTCCCATCTCGAGTTTCACCACTAAGAGGAAGTTCAAAGGAACGTGGACGAGAACGGACACGGCCGTGGAGTACGTCACGGGCAATGTAATGTTTTGTGTTCGGAGGTAAATGCGAAGAGGGTGAAGCAGAGAGAGGAGAAAGAGGTCAGGGATGGCGAATAAAAGGAACTTTTGAGCTACGGAGGAGATCTCTTCATCTTGGCCGCACCATAAGAGGATTCGACGCATGTTGAGCCACGAGAAGGAGATCGGAACAGAGCAAGAGAGAAGAAGGAGGACGGTTCTTTGAAGGGTTAGTCCTAAAAGCTTCATTTGTTTAGCTCCGTAGGCTTGGCCGCAGATTGGTTCCATCCCCATGGACAAACCGGAGATGACGGAGTAGCCGGTGATATTTGCAAAGCCTATGGAGAGAGATCCTCCGGCCAACTCAAGCTCACCGAGGTAGCCTAGGAACAGCATCGATATCATCGCTCTTGAGTACATAAGAAGTCCGGTCATTGCCGTCGGCCCAGAGATTCTTCCGATCGCCTTCACTTCCTCTAAGCCCTGCCGCCAGATTAAGAAAACAAAAGTCAAGAACAAGAACCGTCCACGTCCTTAGATATTTTACCAACTTTTTTTAAAAAAATTCTTTTTCGGGTTGATGATTAATTATCTTTTATAATTAAACAAATAAAGCTTATGTTAAACTTTTTTATAAAAAAAATAACAAAAAAAAATACCAAAAGGCATAAAAATATATATATATGAAACTTTCGTCTCTATATAGATATACTTTTGGCATAGTTCGTAGTATAACTAGTTTTTTCAAGAACTCGATTCTTGTATTATTTTGTATATGTACACCGTAAATAAATATATGCTTATATAAGAGAAAAGGAAAATTATTTACCTCATGAAACGTTGGCCATCTTTTAAGGTCTAAAGAATCATTATTCGTGAATTCGGAATAATGAGGGTTATCTGTATCACATGTCTCGAGTTTTGAGAAATGGGTTTTGTCTTTACAAGATAATAAGGAAGAGGAAGAAGAAGAAGATGGTGTAGAATTACACATGATTCTCAAGAAGAAAGTAAAACAGTGTTTTTGTGCAGAATAGAGATAAAGTGACAAAGAGACAAACTCTAGAGCTTTTAAGTCTTTTGGAGGCAAAACTAGTTTACGCAAATGATAAAAGAAACATAGAGGAAGTAATTTTTTTATTTGCGGAATTGGATGGGCCTTTTGGAGGAGAAGGCTCTGTCTATTTATACTGCATAAAAGTCCCTTCGGGGACATCCGATAAAATTTGTACTGCATAAAACTTATGTCGCCTCTACACGTGGCTAAAATTTACTTTTAATTTATTCTTTAATAAAGAATTTGTTTCTAATATAATATTTATTGAAGTGGGTGTTTTTTTGTTTTGCTTTGAGCCTTTGACTAAACAAATCGTCTCCCCACCACCGAACAACGACACATAGAGATTTAGGATAATAGCTCGAGAGTTTTACTTTCATTGAAGACTCAGTTTATTATTTTAAAATTATATCGCATTGCCTATTTGCCTTTAATAATACCGAAGCCTCCTCCCTAATTACAACTTTGGCGTTCACTACTCTTTCGGTAATGTCGGCTGGCCAATTCATTATTGTATTAACTGTTGTTACCTCTTACCCTGAGAAGCTGAGAGGATCCGTCTAACATTTTTACGGGTTTGTGTTTCTACTTATTGTGTAAGACGAATCTTACAGTGAGCTTTTCCTATATTTTTTTTACTCAAGTCTCAAGATACAGTAACTTTTTCTAAAGTAATAATGGATACAATGTGACAGATATTTAGAAAATACCACATTCTATAAGATATGATAGATCTTACAAACATATATACAGTATATATATACAGTATCTATATATTTTAAGTGAAACTTTTTAACAGTTGCGCTTTGTATAATCCCTAGTTCCAAAGTTCCTAACTGATACTTAATTTTAAACAATAAATAAAATTTTAAAAAACAACGTACACAGGTGCACATGACTATCGTTTGGCTCCAAGCCTCCAACCATGGCGGAACATTATAGTACTGTATAGAGCGATGGGCCAAATTCTTTGTTAATTTACTAATAATTGTTTTCCTTAAATACCGCGAAAACATTTACAAATAGTAATGGTCGGTCTTTTAATATCGACGTAAAATTAAGGTAACGTCATAAGTGCAATGATGACAAACAGAAACGAGATTAGTCATTAGTCCATATACATTTCCGAAGATAATCTTTTATTTTACTCTTTTGCTTAGTTAGTATGGTTGACTTACGGTTTCTTAGTCAAACAAGATAAGATTTTTAAAGCATATGAATTAAAATAGCATTTTCCCCAAATTAGAACTTAAAATTGCATGTCTATTAGCATAATTCTATTTGCACAAAAAAAACAAAAATTAGCATAATTCTAAAAAACCTTTCCCGGGGAATTGTTATTAATAACCAACTTCTTTTAATTATTTGCATACTTTTATAGAGTCATGTTTATAAGTGATATAAAATACTAATTTGTATCAAGTATAATTAATGCAAATATGCAAAATATATTAGCAACACATTCTGCTAAGTGAGTACATTCGTCAACACATTGACATGGTAGATAAGCATATAAATAATTCTCTAAATTAATACTCAAGAAAATAATACTTCAGAGAATTTCAGTTTACTTAATCTAAAAAAAAAAAATTAAATTAAAAAAATTAATAAAATACCATAATCTTGATATTATAAATTTAGAAAGGTTTTACTTTACATGACTAGTACTAAATTGCAAGATCTATATCATATTTCAGTGAAGCCATATTAGACATATTTTTGCACATCACACAGATACAAAAAAAAAAAAAAAAAAAACAAAAAAAAAATGTCGATATAGTTGGATTATATGATGCTGGAAAATCCGCGAGTAAGCTTCTCCCAAACTTGAGACGAGAAGCACACAAACAAAATAGAACAGATTGTTCTGAGACTATATTTGTATGATATGAGTTAATCAGGATCACTTAATTCTATATGGTATATATGGGTTGCGAGTCTAATATTGAGAGCATTCACATGTGGAGAAGAAGGGAAAGGCAACATCACCTCGTTTTAAGACGACACATTTAGTGATTTATAGACACGATCCGAAGCTGTGTGGGGCATTATTTAAAATATTGAGAAGACAATAATAAAATGAAAACAAAAACTACGGTTATGGGGCATTGATCGCTGGTCACAAGGTTAACGTGGGGCACGTTTCACCAAATATGCTAGGTAATCATAATAGCAAGATAAACAACTGAAAACTTATTACTAATGAGCATGTCCCAACACTCTAGATCCGCCCGTGTAATCACATATATCCTAGTCGACTACGTACGCATGTAGCTCACATTTTCAACTCTTTTGCAATGAACATTTTACTAATTAAGAAAGTTCACAAGTTCTTTTAGTTATCAATGTCAATCAACATAAAGTTTTGTTATATTAATGTAATTACTCAATTATTAGTTAGCACAATATAAAGTACTGGAATTACTTTGATTTAAACACACCTAATGTGTCCGATACATCATGTTTTTAAAAATGGTAAGATCTTCTTTTGTTTTTGTTTTGTTTTTTTTTTTTAACGTCAATAGTAAGATCTTTTTAGAAGTATGA
This sequence comes from Camelina laxa, assembly GCA_024034495.1. Classification (NCBI taxonomy): domain Eukaryota; kingdom Viridiplantae; phylum Streptophyta; class Magnoliopsida; order Brassicales; family Brassicaceae; genus Camelina; species Camelina laxa. The sequence goes on from CM043883.1 coordinate 2,545,531, forward strand.
AAGATCCTTTATCCAGTAGACAAATAAGTTCCAATTAGGGAAAGAGACAAGGGGGCATTATAGTAAAATGATTGGGTAAAGTGGTGGCTGTTACAACTTACAAGGCAAAAAGCACTGCCATTTTTTGTTAAGTAGTGAGCAACGAAATCCATGTGAACAAAATCCACTCTCTCTTCTTGTCTGTAAAAATACTCAAGTGTCGATCATAATCCATAACAACCAGACGACATGCTTCTCTCATTTTGTTTATCTCTCTGGTCCCATTGATTTGATATTTTTATCTTTCGTTTTTGAAGATAAGAGTTATCTTGAAGATAGCAAGGTGACTCTATATGACCAAGAAAAGAGAGAAAAAATGTGTTATTATCTTCGTGTATGGCGAAAATCCAAATCAAAGGTTGGCCTCTCGGTCCAAAGAGACTCTTCCATATTACTGGTCTCGACGTGGATACTAATCCTACATAGTTTATATGTCCATTAAACTAAACCTGACTAAGCTAGAAGAGTTTTAGATCTAGATCTACAAGGTTCAGGAATCAATATGTGTTTTTGTCCAAATTGTAATCGTTAAAGGAAAAAAAGCAAAACAAATAGTAACATGATACTCGGTGTTTTCTTTTGACCAAACCAAAAACTACTGTCGTCGGTGTTGCTTCCTTAATTATATTGGACCGTAGTCCATTAAGTCTTTTGAGCATAGATAATTTTAAATAAATGTCACGATGGGTCACTCAATCAGTATGCTTAGTTCTGGATATCATTATATATATGATAGTTGGAATAGGAAAACATGAGCTCTAATATAGCATGTTAATAGCAACAACATTTTCAATCGAAAATGAAAAAGAATGAATAAATTAAGTAGTACTAGGTTAATTGTTTTCTATACATATGTAGATTCTTAATGGTAGTGATATTTTTGGTCTTTTGTGGTGCATTATCTGGATTCGACTAGATTCTAATCTCTCATCATTAGCACGGTTCCTCTCCTGATATGAGTGTACTAAACGAATTCTTTACGAATACGAGCCATTAATTGTACGCGTGGCCACAAGTTGCGTGTTGGGCGGCTATTGCAAGATTGATAGCAGGAAAAGAGGAGTCATAATTTATCTGTAGAAATATTGTTTGTATAGTTAATTATATATCATGTACTCCTTTTAACTATAATTGATCTAAATTTATGTACGTAGAAACTAGGTGGTAGTAGAACAGTAGTGATTGAAAGTTTGATTAAAAGTGTGTTTTTTCTAAACTATTACACTGTGATTTCAGCCAATCTTTGACATATGTAATCGTTTCTAACAACGATAAATGTTGAATTTCTGTAAATAATGGTAGAGATAAAAAATCAAGTAGTAGTGGTATAGTGATGAAAGATTTTGAGACATGGACTCTCTCTCATCAGATTTGATTTATACTAGAAAAATTTTATTTTCATTTGGCTATTCAAAATAGTGTCATATTTTATGCTTATTACTAATCCAATGTGTTAGTATAAGCAAAATACATTTTTTTTTTCTCGTGGTTCTTGGTAATAAGGATAAACGAAAATTAATAAAAATTCCTGTCTCACTTGATTGATGCGTTATGCTATTATAAATTAGGGAAGAAAACCATGAAAATCTGAACTAGGAATGGAACTATTAATGACAAAGTATAAACATTTCTACAGAAATTATCAAATAATATATAGTTTTAATTTTTTTTTAAGAAATATAGTTCAAATTTGTGCCCTAAATGTCCAAATTTGTTCTCTTGTCTTAAGAGATGTGGATGTCGCATCTTATCACTATCTATCTACATTCCACATATCATGATCCACCATTTTCCTTCTAGCTCGGTCATGCATAAGTATTTAAAACCATTAACCATGACTATCTTTGCAAAACAAAACAGCTGGTTCCAAAATACAAAGGTTATCTCTTAAAAATATAAGTACAGATTTTATGAAGATTTAGTCTCATCCAAGATCTTATAAATTTTTTTTTTCTTTTTAACCGCTCCTTGTGGTTGGTCATCTTTGTTAACTATTTATTGTGTTCTTAATCATATCCTATGTGATTTGATATACAACATATCTTTCTTTCTGGTATCACGAACAAAAAACAATTAAAAACTTCACGGCGGACTTTGTAAGCATAGAATGTGGAATACGTGAACTAATTTAGTTTCCAGATATTTTAGTATCATTTTTTCAATATCGAAATAGTTTCCAAATATGTCGTCGAGGTTGCGTACTAATATACATAATTTATGAGCTTTTACACATTATTTTTGCCTTTTTGGGTAAACTCGCTTGGTTAAAACAATTTTAGGTAATCTACAGATTAGATCTATAAATCTGGGACATTATGGGTGGTCCTAAAAGTGATAAATATTTAATAGAGCACTTAAACCCTTAAAAGAAAATAATTAGTGAAAGTGACAAAAGTTTTCTTAAAAGGTTTGAACAGTTTGTTCGAAAGATGGAAGGTATAGACTTCGGTCTCCTGACCAACGAACACCGCACCTACCGTGGACAGTTTTCTATGTAGGATTTTTTTTTTTTTTTTTTATTTAAAATTTTAATAACGGAGATGTTCTTTGGCCGAAGAACATACATGGTACATCCTCACAGACCGGAAATCAGAGAAAATTATATAGTTTTGTCCCAAGCGCCACTCGAACCTGTGACCTCTAAGCTTTTCTCAAAGATCTTTACCAGCTGAGCTATTAACGACTCTTGGTAAAGGAGATTTTTCTACATGCAACTTTTTCTTCTATACAAAAGAAACTTCTCATAACTAATTAGACATGAATCACAACATATAAAACGACCAAAAAGGGTGTTTTCAAGTATTTAAGATATATAAAGTTTGAAAAACAAAAATAATAGTAACGTTCCCGCAAATGTATATTCCAAGAGAAAAACATTCCAACAAAGGTCTCTTTAATTTTGTTTGAATCTTTCACTATCTTACTATTTTTTAATTTCACCACAGTTTAGCATGTGGTTATAGCAAACTTGATAAGTGAGAACGAAGCTGGGCAGCTGGCTGTGCATGCGCTGATCACAAACTTTATAGACAAGGCTTTTGCAAAGAAAGCAATGCGCCACCAGTCTCGAACTCCATTTTCACAAACCCAAAGTGACACACATATGCACTCATTTTACAACATAACACTCATGGGAATAACACCTAGCTAGTCAACTCATACAAGCTTGGTTTAGTGTTAATTCATCTTTTCTGTGGCCATGCAATAATTCACAAGAGGACACATGACAAACTTAATTCACTTTAATTAAACTAAAATGTATACGAAAATAATTACCTTACAGTTTTAACATATATATATATATATATATATATTAATAATGTCGGGATTATATAAGATATTGCTTTAATATTACCATTTTATGAAGTGGTATACCTAATTTCGTATTAAGAAAATATCAATTTAAAAATAATATATTTCACCATAATCAATAATTTTTAGAATAATAAATATCATTCCATCATTACATAGTAATATTATATACCCATAAAATCATCTCGAATGATTTGTTTTATTTTTCTGTTCTAATTTTGGAGTTCTCTGAAAATAGGACACATGTCTGATCCAATAGTTAGTTCTAACTCTTGCTTTAAAATAAAAAATTTAATTATAATCTATTTAATATTTTATTTTAATTTCTAACATAGTCTTTTACTTTTAAATTTATAAAATTTACTCACTTAATTTATTCTAAACAAATATCAAATAAATTATTATATTATTTTGAACAGAACCAACCTAAAACGGATATCTCCACAAAATGATAAGTGGAGAAATGCATTCCAAGTAGATACTATCATATTAAAAATTAACATAAGGATAAGTGGTGAGAGAGAACGTGATCCATTAGAAATTATTATATTTATAAACAGAAATGAAATTGTTTCACTGGAAGAGATAGACCAATTCCTTTGCCTAGCTTCTGGGGGCAAAACAAAAAACTTACTGGGGAAACAAAACAAAATCAAAGCAAATATAACAAACAAATAGACAAATAAACAAAAGCTGCCTCATCAACTATCTTCACTATTTTCTTCTTTTCTATCTATTCTTCTTCTGGACCATTATATTGCGACAAAACTGTATATGATAAATACAAAAGCGTGAGTAGGTCATTGCAAAAATAAAAATGTTATTTATCCAAAATATGTCTTAATTAATTATATTCTTAACACTTACTTTGTCCGTCCTTAAAAAAAAATATATATATTTTAACTAATTTATCTACTATTTTGTTGATAAAACTTCTTTACAATTTTATTTTTTTATATAAACTTACAATATTTACAGTTTTAGCTTCAGTTGTTCTGGTAAATAAATGACCACAGCTGCACTTATTATTATTTACTATTTGTTTCCTGTCGAGGGCTTTGCCCAGAGCCGGCCTAAAATCCAAGCCAATGAAGCATATGCTTACGGTCGTATATATTATATAGAAATTTCGGCCCTATTTTTTTAAAAGTTTCTTTGGTCTAGTGGCGTTAGTAATGTAAACGAGCAGTCATGTATCATGAGTTCGAACCGCCAGTATATGTAATTCAGCCTATTTTTTCTCTTTGATTGTGGTCCTCGAAAAGTTAGCGACGGCTCTGACTTTGCCAAACAAGTTGGGGCAGAGAATTTGAAAATGATCAATGGAAAAATTGTATGAAATTTGTGGGGTGGTTATTTGAAGTTTCGTGTTAGTAAGACACAAAAACCAAACAGATATTAGTGGGCCAAAACTGAGTAAACCGGCTTCTTCATACTTCTAGTCTGTTCGTGGACATATCACATATGTATTGTTGTCGATAAGCGCAAATGTGGAAGAGAAGCAGTATTGAAGTTGTGGTCACATAGTGCCATGTCAGTTTTGGTGCGTTTTTCTTATTATATTTTTTCTCTTATATAAGAAAGAAAATTGTTCTGATAGTGGAGATCAACAAGAGTGATACTGTCGGCTACACAACATCCACAATCAAATAAAATAAGGAAATTATTCAAAAGAGCAAAGTTTAAAACTTATCAGAAGGGTGAATATTATATGACAATAATAATAGTATATATGTGTCAATATGTGTATGTAAAAAATGTGAATGTGGTATAAGACAAGCGTATACAAAGAACCAAAAAACAAAAAGAAAAAGCATATAAAAAATTGTCCACAAACTTGTGGAACAAATTCGCAGAATCCACTATATGTGTTTGCTGCCACTTTATGTGATATGTTATGGCCGAATAATACCATTATTTGCCTGGCTGTTTCAAAATTGGAACACTATCCCTTGTTTTGTTGACAAATACAAAACCTCTTTTCTTATCAAAAAAATATATACAAAACCATTTTTCTTTTTTGGTTATTTTTATGTTATCCATACGCAATTCTTCTTAACATTAGGGTTTTGCCCAAATTTAAATAAAAGACCAATGAGATATATTTTCTATCTTTGAATAAATGCTCTTTTATTTATCTTTAGTTATATGTTTACCATTCTAAGAGTATTCAAGCAATATAAGTAATTTACAAAAATAAAAATGACTTACATTCATGAACACAAACAAACTGATGGTTCCTAATAAACTGATGGTTTAAGAAGTTTTTATGTATTTTTATGTTGTTCCTAAAAAATTGATGGTTTAAGAAGTTTTTTTGTTCCTCGAAAGAATACGTACCCTTCGTTCCTAATTTCTATAACCGAAACTTCAATGCTTTGAAAATTTCATATTCCATCTAGTGTCATATATTCTTATTTATAACAAACGAATAATTTCTTTATTTAATTTACTGCTGATTGGAAAATCGAATGTTAGTACTTAGTATGGAAAACTATTCTTCTTAATGCATGTTTGCGTACTTTAGTTTTTGTTACTATGCGAGTCCTTTTTTATGAAGTTTTTGGTGCTATACTATGTACATTTTTGGAAATTAATAAAAAGCCACCATAAGTATGCGAACCTTTCTCCAAATGTATTGATGTGATGTCCATTTGCCTACATCCAACGCAAAATAATGCTGTCAGTTCAATATTTTGGAAGAATCCATTTACCCGCATGTTTAACTTTAACCAATACTATTTTTAAATCATGAACATGTTCTTTAACAAAAAAAAAATAATAATAATTTTCCTAATTATATATATGCTTAAATTCTTACTTCACAGTATATATAGACTTATACTATAAACAGTTGTTTATTTTGTATTATTTAATTTATGTATATTTATACAATCAACAGTCTATACTATAGTAATTTCTAAAAAATATAATATTGACTTGACGCCACTTGTGTCACATAACTACAAAACTAAACATCAAAGTTTCAAATTAAAGTGGAAGATGCATTGCACCGATATAAGATGAACTCATTAGTGAGATGTTCCGATACTGCCAGACTAAAAAGGTATGAGTGACAAACCCTGAAAAGCTAAAACGAATTAGTTCTCATAAGTCATAACCCACATGCATAACAATGTTGCCTCAATTAATTCTTATTATAAATTAACACTAAACCGGAAGGAATGGTCTCATCGAAGGTGTCCATCACCAAAACTGCACAAACGAATATGATTCCTACGAGCCATTATGGATGGTTTCCCAATCTCTTAACCAAAATCTGCACCATGAAAAAGAACCATCTTTACGTATTGATTATTTCCGACAGGCATAAACTGAGTTGCATCTTCAACAGGTGTTTTGTCACATCCACCAATATTTTTTTCTACATGTAGTCATGATGAAGCAACCGTGCACTGAGTAATGCTCTTCGTGACAACGGAGTATCATCTGTAACATAATATTGTGAATTCCTAAAAGTAAAAAAATTAAATAACAAATAATGGAAGAGAACTCGATATCATTTGTACTTTGTTGTGCTCACATGGTGTCATAATCAGCTTTCAATCAAGTGCATGAGTAGATAGTAATACTGGGAGATATATGGAGAAACTAGAGATCGACCGAAATGGACACTCGAGATAACAAGTTGAAGATTATAGAAATTATGAGAAATCAGGAAGATCTAAATCATGATCAAGATGTGTATGAAGACCGTTTTAAAATAATCCTTTTTTTTTTTGGCAAACAAAAGAATCCTAATACCATATTAGATATCTTTATGATTTTTCATGATTTCCATAATCTTCAACTCATTTCAACCATTGATCTCGGTCGATTTCTAATTTTTTCATGTCCCAATAAATAAGATAGTTTTTTTTTTTTTTTTTGCAGTTTTTGTAATAACAATATCACACTTGTGATCTCGGTCTTTTTAAAATTGTTAAGATAGAATCGAATTATATTTTATGTTTGGAAAGTATATAGGTGGATTTTATTTCTTCATAAACATACATAATAAAGAAAAAAAGTGTATAGTTTAATTAATCTATATATACATTTTCAACGTATATTTTGGGTTCTACCCTTTTATTTGTACTTATTTAAAAACTTATTTACAAAGTTAATCTCTAAATATTTTACATTCCATTCCAACTAAAACATTACAGCAAAATCAATATAGAAACGTAACTATGATATATTTAACCACACATTCTATTGTGTTTTGAAATATTATGTTTTGAAAGTATTCTATTTCTGAATCCTTTGCAAACAAATAAAACAACATTTTGATTCTTATTTTGTTTTCCAAAACCTGTGAGCTTTGATTCTTAACGTAAGAAGAACTTTGATTCATATTTATTTGAATATTATAATTAATATATATATATATATATATAAACTTAATAAAATTTTAATATTACGAATATGTAAAATTAAAAAAGCTTAAAATACTATATAATATGGCTATATAGTAGATGGATTATAAAGAGGACATGTTAGAATTAATATAATATCATTAAATTTGTACTAACACGGGTTAAATCCTCATTTTATTATTTGTTAACACTATTAATATTAGAATATTTGACATATAAATTTAAGTTGATTTAACTAAGATTGTGTAAAATAAATAAATCATTAGGAAAAATGTGACTTAGAGCGTATAAATGACTTATTATGTATATAGATCCCTTATATTTTGTTATAATGATTAAAAATCAAAATAGAATCTTAAATACTAAACAAAAAAAAACTAAATATAATAAACAAATGATCATAAAGTATATTGCGGGTTAAAAAATTAATATAAAACTTTAACCGTACAAACGGTCCGGAAATTAAGTTATCCCTCTATTTACAAAACATCCAATATTTAACAAATAAATACAATATAAAATACTCCCTCTGTTTCAAAATATATAATGTTTTGAGTAAAACACGCATATTAAGAAAACACTACTTTATAAAAGTTCAACCAATCATAAACAAGACTGCATAATATAAAATACTAAAATAATATAAAAGCTGCATAGAAACTTGAAAACATCTTATATTTTGAAACACCAAATAAACCTCAAAACATCCAATATATTGAAACGGAGGGAGTATAAATAATACTCCCTCCGTTTCAAAATATAGGATGTTTTGAGTGAAACACGCAGATTAAGAAAACACTACTTTAGAAAAGTTCAACCAATCATAAACAAGACTGCATAATATAAAATACTAAAATAATATAAAAGCTGCACATAAACTAGAAAACATCTTATATTTTGAAACACCAAATAAACCTCAAAACATTCAATATATTAAAACGAGAGAATAATAAAAATTATATGCATGCGGTGTACCGCAGGTTAAAATCTAGTATTCGGTATATTTGTATACTTAAATATATTTATCGTCAAGTAACTTCTAATAAATTTCAATTTTTTTTACTCGGTTTAGATTATTTGGTATATAATAATTGGGGGGAAAAACCCGACAGTTCTTAATATCATAAAAACTTGGGTTGGATTCAAATTCATGAATTTTGGTTTGTGTTTTCTTGTCCCAGCCCCACCAGTATTCATGGCGACCTTGAAAACGTGAAATTTTTTCATGTAGAAGGTATCATCATAGCCTTGAAAATAGAGGCCTAGGCCCAAACTGCAGCAAATGGCTCATATTTCCTACCATGAGAGCTAGTTGTGACATATTTTCTCACAACATTCTTTTACTGTTTTACACGTACCCTTTCATCTTTTAACCTTTGCATCAACCACCTTAGGCATGTCCAACCGAGAAATGGCTGGAGATACTCAAAATAAAATAAAATAATAATAATACTTTAATCATACAATAAGCAACGTTGCTATGATAAAAATTGAACCTATGAAAATTGTCTATGGCCTATAAACAGTAGACATGTTGCTTCAGTAAGCAATTCGAGAAACGTTTCTTTTTTAGTGGGCCAGCTTTTAAACTTTTTAATTAAAATTTGGCCCTATAAAAACATGAGCAATCCAATAAGTATTTCCGTTAGACTTGGTCTTACTAGCCACATAAAATATAATAAGAAAAAAAGGGCAATTTCATGGGAGGAAGATCCCTTGAGCCACACCGCCAATAGACAACAAACATGATCCATGATTTTAATTACCTTAATCTTAAATGAAGCGATTAAATTCAATGATGGAATGTGAAAATCAGAGGAGAAGCATTGACATCACTGGGAGGTAAAATGTGATCATTACTGGGCCTTAACAAGATGTAAATGAAAACAAAAAATACGCGAATAATAATCGTTAAAGAACCCCATTTCTTCAATTTAATCATATTAGAGAAGTTTTTTTGCACAATAGTAAGTTTCTAATCTTTAGCCAATGAGGATAATATAAACGGATTGCTTGATCTCCAAAATCCCAAAAGAAAAGAAAAGAAGACCCATATGCATGCTGAACAAAAGAAGCCTACATGCACACCTAAGTAATAGGATAAGCCAAGCCACCTTCACCAAGGCCCAACCACTCAATGTATCATGTATGGAAATTAATGCCTACTACAGAACCGTAAGTTATCTTAATTTAACCTACATGTGACAGGAGCAAGAGTAGAAGTGTAGAATGGAACAGTGTTAGGATAAGTTGTGGACATTCTTAATTTTGTTTTCCTTCTTTTTGTACACCTAAATCACTGTTTCTATCTGAACACCTAAATCTCTCAACCTGAGATAAAACTCTCCCGCGGCTCTAAGCAGCTTGACTGCCTGCCGCGGATTCAGAACCTCCACCACTTTCCTAACTGTAACACACGGAGCTGATCAGCGTTTTTCATTGCCTCCTTCATCTCCCTCTTCAAAACCTCCATTGCCTCCTCCATTTCTGACTGCTCTCTTTCGCCAAGTCTCAACTCTCCGATGCGCTTAAATGGAACCATCAGAAGTGGATCCCCCACACTCTGTTGTAGATGTGCGAACCTTCCCATCAATGCTCTCTCCCTCCGTTTAGTCTCTAACCGTATGCTCTCAAGTTGGTCTTTCTGGTGACTTGTAAGGTCGTTAACAGAAGTGGTTATGAGTTTAAAAACCATACCTGGCTTGAAACCCCCGATCCAAAGGATGAGTTTCTCGCATGAGCTGAGCCATGGTGGAGAGAAGAAATCGTATATGTCATCTCCCGCGACGGACACGGCAGATGATTTCTCTTGGTAGTATTGGAGACAGTGAGAGAGAAACTGGGTGACAAGAGATTCTTCTTCTACCGGAGTTACACTGGTGGTTTCATCATCACAGTGTGCAAGTTGTTGGATGAGTTGCCTGTGACGGAGAAGCCAGTCATTGAAGAAGCTCGTAAAGGTTTCAGAGCTGCTGATGATTGGCATGACTTATTTATATATATATATAGTTCGAGTTCAGTGAATGAGACATGCATGTGTCTCTGTTTTAAATATCGTATGACTCTATTTATATATAAGACAAAGACAGCACATAATGGGTCAACTGGTTAAAACAGTGGGTCGATTGGTGACGTACGTAAAGTGGTAAGCGCGCATGCTTTAGAGGAAACATGTAGCGGTAATAATACAAAAATGTATGATCTTCCAGAAAAGACTATAGAGTTAGTCTTTGTGTTTTTGTTTTTTTGTTCATTTTATTACATTAGAAAAGCATATCATATACAAGTTATTAATTACACTATTGTGAGAGATTATTTTCTTGAGACAAATAAGTAATCAACAAAATTTTCTTAATAAATAGAGAAATGCTATAATTTTCGTAACTAAAGATAACAAAATTGCATTTTTCAATGTCGTTACGCGAAACGATTTACTTTTATAAACGTTTTCAATTGATAATTAATTAACTGTTATTTTAACATGAACATGATCGATGATCATCATTCATCAGTATAAAGGTCGCTACTACTTTTTTGTTATCTGTACGTACATAAAATAAAAGGAATTGGCAAATCATATGTTTAGATACATAAATATTGTTTTTTAACAATTTTTTTTTTTTTTTTTTTTTCACTCGCTGTCACCAAACAAAAGGGGTTACAGCTGTTATCCTATTTAGAAACTACGGATTTATAACTGGATTGTTCTGTCACCACCCGCAAAAGTATATATCGAACTGTTGATGAAGGTGCTAAATCGGACGTGCTAGCATAGCATCCATTCATCTATAAATTTGGTTACAAAAGTTTTATGTTAATGTTAATTAAAGAATATAAAACATATAAGTGTGAAGAGAATCTAAAACGCATATTCGTTTCTTCTTCCGGAATCCAAAATTTTGTCTTTACATTTAATCTTCACACTTGTGTGTAAAGTATATAATTGTTGAAGTAGAAAACAACAAATATATAATTTGTAGTATATAATAAACCGATCGTAGTCGTTGAGAAACAAAAGACTTCGAATGAAGCGCATGTTGCTACTTGCTGCAGTGAACTTGCCAACTTGGAACCATTGCAGGTAAGGTTTAAGAAAAAAAAGAAAAAAAAAAACACTCTTAAACATGTATGTGTAATGTGTTAATGAATCATAGTATAAATATTTTTTTTTGGCAAAAGAGTTTTTTTTTTTTTTAATTTAAACTAGATTGGCTGTAAAGATAGCTTTGCTAACGCCTCAACTTCGCTATTTTTGTTTTTTAGGGATAAACTTAAAACAAAAAATTTGAAAAGTAATGAAAAATATCAGGATATTGTGGAAATCTAATATCGTGGAGCTCCATCAATTGAGTTTTCAAATTGTTGGCTTCGATCAATTGTTTTGAATATGAAGGATTGTGCAAACGGTAACTCTTATGTTTGTTGGAGGGCAGTTTGAACAGCCACAGCTTCCGCCGTGATCGGATGCGTTGGTAGGACTTATGGGCTTAAGATGGACTAAGCATAATCTTTTTTTTTTTTTTTTTTTTTTGTCATCAAATACCAAAATTCATATGGAGGCAATGATATTCATCCAAATAAATAGATACTCTGGAAAATGAGAAGTTTTTTTTTTTTTTTTTTTTTTGCCAGAAAATTAATCTTGAGAAGTTAAAATATTGAATTTAAATGATTTCATAGATAATTGCCTCATAATATAATGCAAAACCTCGAAAACTTGGTCGCACATTGTGTCCAGTTAAATCATGGATGGAAGATTCCATACATCTTACAAACAAATTGACTTTTCAATTGTCTCAATCACATGACCCATATTACTAGTTTGTTGTTGGTCAACGATTTACCTGTATTACTGAAGAATTTTTTTTTGGAATAAATTAAACAAATAGATATTTGATTTAAAAAATTACATAAAATTTTCGGCGTGAACTGTGGGTAGGAAACTCAGTCTTTCCTTATCATTTCAACATTAAAGATTCAAAAACATATCAAATTTACATCATTTCTCTACCCAATTGGATTAACAACATTTTTCTAATTATTTCTTGTTGGCTAAGAGGTTCAGGGTTAAACGATTAAACCTGTATAAACTGGAACAAGAACATGTAATATGGTTTCTACCCAAGCGTAGTTTGAACGCTAAACCTCTTAATATGTACTATAGTTTACCCAAACTGGGTTTTAACCTATTATAAAATGCTCTAAATCTAAAAACATTTATAGCCTACCATGTTTGTTGCGGGTGCTTGGTCACTAACTATATTTTCGTCTAAGAACAGTTAAAAGGAAAAAAAAAAAACGCATAGAAATAAACGAACCATGAACTTATTGGAATTCACTACTAGTATAATATTAGACACAATTCCCAAATAAATATGTGAAATGATTGGTAAAAGAAGATTTATTAGTAAGGAATTTACTGAAGATAAAAATTTATACACATAGCTTTTTTTTTTGGTGGAAATATACAATCTGAAGTAAGAAGAACGATAATTTTTTTTTTTTTTTTTAAAAGATAACATATTTGAAATTACCTGGAAAGAACAGTCTTCTCCTTTTGAACAAGTACTGAGTACTGACCATGACGTTGCATTGTTTAATTGTTTTCTTCTGACCAGTAAGAAAATATAAGTATAAAATTTGGAGTCAACATTCAAAATTAAGACCGAACAAATAAAATAATATAAATTGTGTCTCTATATATAGTTGGAGTATAACATATTATATAAACACACCAATTTGATTAAGTGCTCTCTTCAACAAACAAACAAACAAAAATGTCTGAACAAGAAGGAAAAATTGAGACGATAGTAACTGAAGGGCAATGGACTACTGGTTTATACGATTGTTTCTCTGAAGATATCTCTACATGTAATATCTCATTTATCTTTATAACTCTTTCTTACAGAAGTTTAAAGAAAACGTTCGTTTTAGTTATAACTATTTTGTTGTTTTGTTTGTAAATTGGTATATGAAGGCTGCTTACATGGTTTTGTCCTTGCGTTGCATTGGAGGATCGCTGAGATCCTGACAAAGGAGAAACAAGTACGTTTTTGATTTCTATTATATAATAAAGGTACACGTGGAATATTATTTATATTCAGTTAGGTTATACGGTGAATAATTTATGGATGTGGATTAAAATTAAAAGGTCAAGGACTAGCTGGATAATGGTGGTGGCAATGTCTCACATCGGGTGTGGATGTACATGCGTCAGTATACAGAGCCAAACTCAGCATCAATACTCTTTGCCCGAGGAGCTTGTGCGATGGCCCATTCACTTCTTCTGTTGTGCTTGTGCTCTTTCTCAAGAACACCGCGAACTAAAGCATCGAGGTCTTGATCCCTCTCTAGGTAAACAAGATCTCTCTCTCTTTTTTCCTTTTAGTAATGATGGTCCATTTAGGTATAACTTTTTTAAAGTTTTATTTTTGTGTTACCATTGCAATAACACAAAGGGTGGCAAGGGAACATTAATAAAGGATTATCAACGCCGCCGTTTGTAGCGTCAGGCATGGACCGTTAAAGAACATCACAAACTAACATCGATAATAAATAAACCATGTTATATAATTGGATGCTGGGAACTGAAAGATTTATTCGTATATTTTGTTTGTATAATTTTCTAAGTGTGCGAAGTTGTAACCATGCAAATTTGAGTATGATGAAATGTAATCTATTTTTTTTTCCAAAAGTAATTATATTGATTTAGCAAATGTCATTACACAGAGTTTGCAGTAGCCAGATTGGCTTTAATACAGAATTAGCATAATACACTTTATCAATATAGCCATACTTTGCTAATGCATTTGCTAGACTATTACATTCCCTCTTTGTAAAAGTAAATGAAACTTGACGCATACGTATAGTCCACAAACTTGACGCATTTGTTAGTTGTACATTCACTAGTTTTATTAACACTTCACAATTCCCTTCAAAAACAATTGTGATGCACTGATGGATCTCTTTATAATATTATTTCTATTAGAAAAAAACCTAATTCGATTCCTAGATGAATTAGGGGAAGCACTGATGGATCTCTTTATAAATGAAAACGAGAAAGATAAATAATCATGTTCGTAGGAATCTAGACGACATAGACTCTAAACTAGGAATCTAAAGACGCATACCATCATATCCAAAATCTCCGGGTCCTCCTCAATACGGATCAAAGGAGTTGACTTTATAACTCGTTTACTTATACAAGTTAACGCATACTGTCGTTACATATCCCACGTCGCTAATGAGATGAAAACTAAAACAGATATACAAAAGAGAAAAATGAAAAAAAAAACAGACTGATTATTATCAATTTATTTGGAATTAGATTGTTTTTCACATAAACTACTATATTTAATTACTCTTCTACTATTCTTAAAAAGAAAATACCTTATATGGCGTTTCATTTGCGGGATTGTTACTGAAGTAATTGAATTGGCAGTTAACTAGGAGCTTTCTTATCTGCATGAAAGATGATAGCATCAAGGCCACACTCCAAAAGTGTGCTGTTGTAAGCAAATCTGAAGGCAGTATTAGTGTTTTACTACTAGTGTTTCTGTTTGCATCCGATACTTATTGAAACACTCTGTGCATAACCTGCAATCATCAGTCTATTCCAGTTTGCTCTTGAGCGACTGCTGAATCCTTTCAATGTTTGTTTTTGATCATAGGTACACATTTGGATCAGAACAGTTGAAATCTGAAGGGTCGAGACAGGTTGAAGAGGGAGATGGAGATGATGACAAAAGGGGAAATGCCAGAACAGTTGCGGTGATTTCATACTTTGCCACCGTATGTCTCTTCCTCCGCTCAACCTTCTTAGCCTCTCTCCCGATTCAAAATCTTTGGATACCGGTCGTCACTTTACTCGTTTGTACGCTTCTACTGTTTCCTCTCCCACAGCTACGTCTTCAGAGACGTTTAAACAACACACAGACTTATGCCATATGTAGATCCATTGGCTCGTCTGGTTGCAATTACATGTTCAACTCCTTGGGATCTTCCATTAGTCTTGATGAAGATAGTTTTTTTGACTCAAGCCTCACTCAGGTTTGCCATCCTGATCATTTCCTTCGACTACTTGTATGAGGTTGATGAGGATTTTGAAGTTTGTGATTAGGACTGGGCAAAATAACCGGTAACCAAATAACCAACCGAACTGAATCGAAAATATCAAACCAAAATCGAACCGAAATTCTTTAAATACTCGAATGGTTAGTAAAATCTTATATCCAAACTAACCGAAACTGAATCGAATTGATAATTAAATGGTTAGCCGAAATGTCTAAATACTTAGAAGATACCAAAAATAATATACTTAATTATGCAAAACTAAACTTAAAATATTAATTATTTCTGAATGTTATTATTTTAAATTTACAAAGTTAAATACTATTTTGTAATTTTGGATTAATATTTTTTCCCTCTTTTGTACCTTTATAATGTGTTATTGGTTAATTTTGGTTATATTCGGTTACTTTTGGTTATATTAGTTTTGTTTAGTTAATTTCAATATACTTTATGTTAGTTATGGTTACCTCTTCAACTAACCGAACCGAAAGAAACCAAATCGAACCGATCGAACTAAAATTTTTAAAATATCCAAATGGTTAATATATTACTATATCCAAACTAACCGAACCAAAACCGAACGGTTAACCAAATGCCTATTTGTGATAGTTACCTTTTTGCTGGATTTGGGTTGATGATGGGTCAGCGAAAGGTTCCTCAATGGGTTGTGGCTGTGATAGGAATAAGTCTTTCGTTTCTTAAAAATTACTTGCAATTATGATTTTTTTTTTTTTTTGTGTGGACTCTATGAAATATGAACAATTGTTTTTATATTGTGTGATACACTAATGATGAAAATCTTCGAAAATTTTATAAACATTAAACTTTATGAAACTAATATAGCTATCCGATATTATTTTATGATTTTAAAATTTACTTAAATCTCAGAATTATTAGCTAATTTTAGATAATATTCCTAAAAATTTGGGATTCTTAGTTAATAATTTCGTATTAAATCTAACAAGAATCTGTTAGTTTGGTTTTCAAAACGCCAAATATGGTATGAAGGATTAATTCGATTTTCCTCATTTGTTTATTAATTTTCTTTCACTTTCATCGTTCTTTTGGTTCATGTTGATAAGAATTTGACAATTCGACAATTTTGGCACAAAACGATTTTGTGTTTATGGTGAGAGAAAATACAAATTTTATATTTTTGGCAGGAAAACACAATTTCACAATTCTTGCTAGAAAACTCTACAATTATAGATAAATTATGGTATTAATACGCGATTATGATATTAAAACGTGATTCTACAATTATGGTATTAAAATGTGATTCTATAATTTTGACAAAAACACGATTGTAGATAAATAATAATAATAATTAAGTAGATCGAAAGGAAATTAAATTGGTTTTTATATATGTCCTTGTGTGTTTATAATTGTATAGAGACGGAATTATAAATGTGTCACTTCAGATTACGAACTCGTCAAAATCACATTTTCAATTGAATTGGATGTGAATGAAATGTGTATGTGTTTAGATTACGAACTCGTAAAAACTACCCTGTTTTTGAGTTTTGTTTAAAAATTACACATTTTTCATATATATAAAATGAAAATTTGTCCTGATTTAATTTAAAAGCTTTATATTTTATTAAACAAAAACTAATTAAATTCAAAATTTAGAGGATAAATGAACAAAATCCTAAATAGATATTTAATCATTATATATTCTAATGAGAGTTTGTTAAATAAATTATATTGAAATTTACAAGATAATTTTAAAAGATATTATAAAGTTTATATTCTGATATTTATTATGCTTATATAGAGTCAAATAATATTTCCAAAACTCCAAACTATTCAAGTCTTTTTTCTAGAAAAGAATCGAATGGTAAACGATTATGTAAACTCAAAAATAAGACATTTTTTCCAAATTTATTCAATTTCTTTTTGGTGTTAAAAAATCAAAGAAAATTAGTATTTTAAAATATATAGTATTATATTTTTAGTTTTTCGTGATGAATAAAATTATTTAATAAGCCGTCAAATTATTTATTTATTTATAGATAACTATAGAGTGATTTAATTTTTATGTAATTTTAATCTGATAAATAGGTTTTAATTTCAGATCCCTTATAAATATCCCTATGAGTCTGTTTAGAAAGATAAGGTCGACTTGAGCCTAGGGAAAAACAAAGTAAACTCAAGGGGATGTATTGAAACAATGATTTTGGAGGAATCTCCAGAATCCTCTGCTTAAATAATAACATGTACGTGGTGAAGCGCGATGGATGGGTGGAAACTTTTGACTTGGAGAAGATTAAAGTGCGACTTAAAGAAGCTAAGCTATGGGCTTAGCAGTTACCATTGTAACCCTCTCCTCGTTGCTCAAAAAGTCTGCTCGTTTCTACAATGGAATCACCACGACTCAACTCGACGAATTGGCTGCTGACGCGGCTGCTTCCATGTCTTGCAACCATCCTCATTATGCCTACGTACGTCAGTAATTTTTCCTTTTTTTTCTGCCATATAGTATAGATGATTTTTGCATTATTCCTTTTATTTTGTTTGTTTTCAGCTTGCTGCTAGGATTGCTGTCTCAAATTTCACAAGAACACTAAGAATTCATTTTCTGAGACGTGAGATTACTCTTCAGCTTGAAAATTTTTTTTTGTTTCTGCTTGCGTTGAGTGTGTGTATCATTCATTATTTGAGTTTATAATTTCAGGGTTGCAGAAATGTACCACCGTGTCGATGAGACATCTGGACGCAAGGCTTCTCTAATAGATGAGCATGTATCTAGGATAGTTATGGAGGTAAGGTTTTTTTAAGAAAAAAGGCTATATATATATATATTTCTTAATTGGTGTCATGTACATGGTAAAATTTCCTAGGAATAATGTGTTTCTTTGTTTTATCAGAACGCTGCTCGTCTGGATAGTGAAATCATATATGACCGTGATTTTGATTATGATTACTTTGGCTTTAAAACGCTTGAGAGGTTGTATCTCTTGAAAGTCATGGGAAAGTTGTTGAAGGCCTCAACACATGCTCATGAGGTTTGCTGTTGCATCCACATGGAAGATATTGATTCCGCAATAAAAAGTTACCATTTGATGTCTCAGAGATTGTTCACTCATGCGTCTCCTACTCTCATCCATGCAGGAACTCCAAAGCCTCAAGTAAATAAAATACCTTATGTATTGAAATCTATATATATTCTTTAATAAGACGTTTTATTCTCATGGTTATTTATTGAAAAAGTTTTATTTGCTCATGGTTATTTATTGAAAAATAATTTGAATTGGCAGTTAAGTAGCAGCTTTCTTATCTCCATGAAAGATGATAGCATCGAGGCCACACTCCAAAAGTGTGCTGTTATAAGCAAATCTGAAGGCAGTATTAGTGTTTCAGTTCATAACATTCGGGTCACAAATGGCATTGTTCCAATACTGGATGATGTTGCTCAAGGAGGTAAGAGGAATGGTAAATCTTAGCTTTGCTACTTTGGCGATATCATTTTTGTCTAGTATATATATGATGATCTTTCTCATGTATATATTGTGAAGGACCCTTTGTTGTATACATGTAACCATGGCATGCTGACATCTTTGAGTTTACAAAGCTCCAGAAGAACCACGGAAAGGTACAGTACAGTCATACCAAGATAGAGATGTGTAGTTTTTCAAGTTTTAACTTTTGCAATGCAGGTGGAGGAGCACATGGCTAGAGCTCTCTGGATTCCAGATGTTTTCATGGAGAGAGTCAAGAGTGATGGAAGTGGTCACTGTTTTGTCCTAATGAAGCTCCAGGATTGGCTGATTGCTGGGCCTAGATTTTGAGAGACTTTACACAAAGTATGAAAGAGAGGTGAGTCCCTAGCTATTTCATCCCATGTATATATACTGCTTCTATTATAATCTAAGTTGAACGAACTTAACTTGTATTAGGGAAAGGCCAAGAAGGTTATCGAGGCGTTGGACCTTTATTTTGACATCTTGACATCCCAAGTAGAAACAGGAATGCCATACATGCTTTTCAAGGTTAAGTAACATTCATATTTCTGTAGCTTTTTCTTTTAGTCATATATATAACCCACTAGTTCTTGATTACTGTAGGATTCATGCAACAGAAAAAGCAATCAGCAAAATCTTGGTACCATAAACTCCTCCAGTTTATGTACTGGAGTTATTGAGTACACTAGTCCAACAGAAACTGCTGTTTGCAATATTGCGTCGATTGCTTTGCCCAGATTCGTTAGGGAGAAAGTGAGTTAGAAATTGGTTTGTCGGTTCTCTAAATTTAATTTTTCTTCATCACTCGAGAGTATAGCTCTAACAATATTCTTCTCACATCAGGACATCCCATTGGACTCTCATCCATCTAAGCTTGCTGGCAGTCTGCGCTCAAGGAGTCGTTACTTTGATTTTGACAAGCTAGCCGAGGTCAGATATAGCATACTAAACACTTGCCTTGTTTGACAAGAATCTGAATCTCAACAAATGTATATATCTGGAACCCTTTTTTATTTACTTTTGTGTGGCCAGGTAACTGCTACTGTTACTAATGATCTCGATAGGATAATAGACGAACCAACTATCCTGTGGAGACTGCAAAAACTTCAAACATGCGTCATAGACCTATTGTATTGGTGTACAAAGGTCTTGCAGATGCATTTGTCCTACTTGGAATGCCATTTGACTCTCCACAGGTAGACTTCTTTGTGTAATGACCAACCTTGGGGAAAGTTTTTGTTTTCTCTCTGTTCTGAGCAGTTTGATTTGTTGTTACTCAGGCCAAACAACTAAAATGGATATATTCGAAACCATATACTACCATGCACTCAATGCATCTTCAGACCTTGCTGCAAGATATAATGCGTACGAGACATACAAAGAAAGTCCCATGAGCAAGGTATGCCATCTCATCCTGCAATTATATCAATATCTGTGAATGGGGTAATTTCGGATTGTAGATCGTGTGCTTGACTATATCCGACGATTCTTATAGGGGATTCTTCAACCTGACATGTGGAATGTGACTCCATCAAACCGCTGGGACTGGGCTTTTCTTAGGGACATGATATCAAAGAATGGAGTGAGGAACTCTCTTTTAGTATCACTGATGTCAACTGCTTCAACCAGTCAGATTCTCGGGAACAATGAATCTTTCGAGCCATATGCATCAAACATCTACAGCCGCAGAGGATTGAGGTGTGCATGTGATTAAAGTGTTTCTAGTATTCCCACACACTGGTTTACTCATTGCGTTTCCTTGTGTTTGTTCAGTGGGGAATTCATACTTGTAAATAAGCATCTTCTTCATGATTTGACTGAAATGGGTCTTTGGACTCCAATAGCACTGAAAGAGAAGGTCATTAATGAGAATTCAAATGTCATAATAATGTCCGCTGAGATACCTGATGACTTGAAAGCTATCTACAGGTAAAGGTTCTTTATTCATTTTTTTTATATACTTTTCCTTCACCCACTACAGTGTCCAGCAGTGAATCTCGGATTTGACTTTCTTACAATTTTAACACAGAACTGCATGGGAAATTAACAAAAAACCGTGGTTGACATGGCTACTGATCGTGGATGCTACATAGATCAAAGCAGAGCTTAAATATACGCTTGGAAGAACCTACCCCACCGAAAGCTCAGTTCCTTACACTTCTATATTGGCGTAAGGTATGATCTTTACTATAAAACATTTCCCAAAACTATTGAGTTTCAAAAGAGTTATATGTGCAAACTGTTGAGTTTCAACAGGGTCTGAAAACTGGGATGCACTGCCTGATGACTGACCCTGCGATCAAGTAAATAAACAGCATCAGACCCTGCGATGACATGTTTTCCATACATACTACACTTACATAGCTAAACAGCAGCCATAACTAATTTTGATCCATTTCTTTGTCATGTGCTTGCAGAAGTAAATCCTGCGATGGCGGCGATCAATTCGTCTACAACGGCGCCGATCAATTCATCTTCTTCCTCATGGAAGAACAAACATCTTCCCACACCAAGAACCCTGCCGTTGTATCGTACTTCGCCACCCTTATCTCCTTCTACTGCTCATCCTATTACATTTCTCTACGTCAACAAAGAAACTGATTCCGCTCGCCTTCTTGTCAGTGTGCTTCGTCCCACTTTTACCGCTCCCTCCCTGAATCTTGAGAACCGCTTCAATGGGATACACATTTGGGCTTTGTGTAAGTCGGTTGGTTCTTTTGCTTGCTACTACTTCTTTGATTGGCTAGGCTCATCTATCAAGATGGAGAGTGACATGTTCTTGATGAACGCGTCTCTGTTCTTCCTCTTCTATCTCATCGCCATGGATCATATCTACGATATGGATCAAGTCGTCGGTGTTTGTGATGGTTTCTTATTCGCCGGTTTTGGTTTGATGACGGAGCAAAAGACCATCCCCCAGTTGGTTGTAATTTGCGTCGGTTCAGGACTCTGTTTCTTGAAAAACTTTCGGCAATTATTGAAATCTGAAGGGTCGAGCCAGGTTGAAGAGGGAGATGGAGATGATGACAAAAGAGGAAAGGCCAGAACAGTTGCGGTGATTTCATATATTGCCACCATTTGTTTCTTCCTCCGCTCAACGTTCTTTGCCTCTCTCCCAATTGAAAAGCTTTGGGTCCCGGTCATCACTTTCGTCGTATGTACCCTTCTACTCTTTCCCCTCCCACGGCTACGTCTTCAGAGGCGTCTGAACAACACACACAGTTACGCCATCTGTAAATCCATTGGGTCGTTTGGGTGCCATTACGCCTTCAACTCGTTGGGATCTTCGGTTACTCTTGATCAGGATAGTTTTCTGAGTCAAGCTTCACTCACGTTTGCCATCTTATTAATTGCTTTTGATTACTTGTATGAAGTTGATGAGGATTTTGAAGTGTGCGATGGTTATCTTTTCGCTGGCTTTGGCTTGATGATGTATCAGCAAAGATACCACAGTGGGTTGTTGCTGTGATAGGAATAGGTCTTTGTTTTGTTAAAAACTACTTGCGGCTATGGAGGAAGGCTGATGCTCTCACTTATCCTATAAGTAAAAGGTGTGACATTGAGAATAAAGGGAGCGAGAGGGATCATCATGAGTAATAAAAAAGAACTGAGACCGCTGAGATGGAACAGAGGAATCAAAGGGTGAAGTGAAGTATGACATAAAGTAGTGACACCAATAATATTGCTTTTTAGAGCTTGGTGTAGAGTATATAAATACGATTTCTGATTTTATTTGTGTTCACCATATTTATTTCTTTAATTGTGATACACTAGCGATGAAAATCTTCGAAATTTTTATAAACATTAAAATCTGGGTTTATGAAACTAATATAGCTAAGGTATCTGATATTTATATCCCTGCTATATAAAGCATGATCAATAGTTTTCCAAAAATTATAATATAATAATAAAAAATTTCCCTACTTTTGTTTTAAAAGTTATTTTCTTTCAGAAAATATTTACTTTTAATACTGCTGTTTGGTAAATAATAATATACATACATATTTTAAATACTAATTATTTTATAATATATAGTATTTAAATGTGTTTGATTTATATTACATTTTATATTGTTCGTTGTATTTGCATTATTATTTTGTGAAATATTTAAAGCATTAATTGTTATATTTTAATTGTGAACAAATAAAATTTATTAATTTATTAACGACATAAATTTTCTTTTACCAATCCGTCGATGTTGAACATTAAAATGTACATTTTTTTCATAGATTGAGTAATATATCTTCGCTTTCAAAATTCAAATGATAACGTATGCAGAAAAAAAATCTACATATCTATTTATCATATATATATATGATAATTTAAAATAATTTTAAATGAAATAAAAGAAAGATGATAGGAAAATCATAATTTAAAAACATATATGTATCTGAACAACATAACTTGGGAAGACCAAGAAAGATTTTGAGGCGACCTTTTTTCATGACATCCCAGCTAGAAACAGGAATGCCATACATACTTTTCAAGGTTAAGTCATAACAACCCATTTGCATCGATGCTTCTTGAGACACCTGCAATCAGTCTCTTCCAGTTTTGCTCTTAAGCGACTCCTGAATCACTAGAATGTTTTTTAGTCAAGTCCAGGTTTAGAGTCTTCTATAAGACCAGCAACTGCCCCAAAAATATCTTAATCATCATCAAGCATCTCATCACCTTGTTCAGCTTTTTCTCTTTCGTTTTGATGAGAAACCAGCCTGATACTTCTTCGTTGTGGATACCCTTCAGTTGTTCACTGACCCTGCGATGACCTTTTTTGCACTATACTTTTAAGTCATAACAACCCTGAACTCTCTGTTTGCATCCGATGCTTATTGAGACACTCTGTGCATATATAACCTGCAATCATCAGTCTATTCCAGTTTTGCTCTTGAGCGAATGCTGAATCACTTCAATGTTTGTTTTTGATCATACGTACACATTTTGGAGTCTTGTTACATTCCAATGAGTCTTTTGTTCTGATTAATGTTTTCTGGAGTCTTTTATCTACTGTTTTCCCATACAAACCGCCCTCTGTATGGATAATGATCCATACTACACTTACATAGCTAAACAGCAGCCATAACCAATGTTGATCCATTTCTTTGTCATGTGCTACTACGGATACTTAAACAATACATCTCACTATTGAGTTTTGGTATGTTCCTCTGATGATCGGATCAGCCAGTTGTCTTTATATAAAATAAGTATTTTGTAGGACAATTTCGCTTTTTCTAGTTACGTTATGTTTTGGTCTAAAAGAAAACCTAGTTCTAATTAATGATGTGAATGAAATTGTAAATATAAAGCTGTTTTTACACTTAATTGACTTATGCTCAAATATTACAATTTATCGAGTTATGTATATTTACTCATTAAAACGAAAAATGATCCAAATAACGATTTGGAATATTGCATGGCTAACCATGAACTTTGTATGATATGAGTTTGTCAATCACAAAAGCAAGGAAGGTATTCTCAATGGTTGTTCACTTTGTAGTATTTTTACTCATGCTGGTCTTTATTTATACTAAAATTTCTGGTATTATATTACTTGTTAACCGATTACATAGTTTAGAATTATAGATATACCACAACAACACCTATAATTAAACTCTCTCTTTTTTTCAATTATTTTTTAAAAATGTATATGTCATATATGTTTTTTATTCTTATTATTCTGGTTTTGTATTTTTACAAAATACTCCATCTGTTTTTGTTTACTGTCGCTTTAGCCTATTTTTTCTGTTTAAAATTACTTGTCATTCTCGGTTATCAATATGATTTTGCAATGAAGTTCTAAAATATAACCCTAGATCAATTAACACAATACATTAAAAAAAAATTTATAGAAGAGTCACGCTGGATTATACCAAAGGTCATTTTTTCAACTTATAAAACATAACCACTTTGACATATAAAGTTAGAAATCTACAACCTGCAGTAAAATAAGAAGAAGAGATAGTGGTGAGTATTGTAATAGATTCAATGGAAGAATAAATCACAAAGAAATGCAATCTGATGATCAACATTACCTCAGAATATTTGACAAATAAAGTTTGATGGTTTTTGTATGCCTCAGGGACAAGAATCATAGAACTTCCTCTGGAGTTCGGCCACTTATAATTAATATCTGCAGGGTATCCAAATGAGTGGAGAGTTCAAACATAAAAAATGAATTTACCTAGTTCTGTGACAAGTAAAACATCTAATCTATGATTCTCTTAACAAACTAAGAGAAATTAGAGCATATACAAAGAAGATCTGAGGTTTTAAATCAAAAGGAGAAGAGAGATCTTTGTCAGAGACACGTTAAAGGTAGAAAAACAGTACGACAGAGGATAAGCTAGCTAAACAACAAGCAAAAATGTTATTAAGGAAATGACATAACATGTCTCTAACATAAAAGTGATATACGATACGAACTAGCTTAAATACAAAGCTCCATTTTCAATCACAAAAGCATAACCATAAGAAGAGAGAAATTAAGTTTACTGTGAGACAAATGCCATTAAAAAAAAAAACTAATTAACTAATTTTACAAAATCTAGTGACTTAGATAGAGCTGCCTCGGGTTGAAGGCTTGAAGCATGGCTTGTAGGACTGTGTGGTTTATCATTAGGAGGAGAATAATTCTTAGCCATCTCTCTTCGTTACTCCATATATTGAATAGAAGAAGAAGTAGTAGAAGAAGAAACAGAGAAAATGGAGAAGAAGAAAAACTGGAAATAATTGAATAAATCGAAGAATTGAGATCAACAGAAGATTGGAGTCCGCTGTCGGTTGAGTAAACAGCAGCTGCTCCGATCGGGTCTGTCGTCGGTGGAGTAAACAACAGTCGCTCTGATCGCATCCATCATCGGTGGAGTACACATCAGCCGCTTCGATCGAGTCCACCGCAGGTGGAGTACTCAGCAACCACTCTGATTGAGTCTTTCACCGTCGTAATCATGCCGGCGTAGCTCATAGTATATTTATTTTTTCATCTTGTTTTCCGTATTCGTTTTTGTATTTAGATTGTAAAAAGAAAAATAATTATGTATGAAAAATAAAATGGTAAATTTGTATTGTTTATGTGGTCAAAGTTGTCAATATACCAACTTTTTCTTAATCCACGCAAAAATTCTAAAACGGAGTAATTCTTTTACTCTTGTTCATTTAAAAGAATTACAAGGTTCACTTTTTTGTAATTCTTTTACTCTTAGCTAGTCTTTAATTATTCTCTCTATCAATGATTATTCAATTATTATTTTTAAAAATATTAATTTCATTTGTATTCATTTTAATTTATTCTTTATTCTGGTCTTGTTTCTAATAATATTTCACGTGCATTGTACGTAAGACTCGGTTCTCTACTATTTGTCAACTGGTGCAGCGGCAGTATATTGTCTGAAACCATCTTACGAATCTGTCTTTTCTCGTAATTAAGCCGTTGACTACGTAAAGTCTTTAAATAAAGACTTAATGCAAGACTATAAACTTGATATTAAAATCAAGACTAAATCTAAATGCACGACTATATATATATACACTTCCTTAGTCTTTCTTACAAACCTATTTTCAGATCTCAGTTTGTGTGTGTAAATTGCTGCATATTCATGGCTACAGCAAGACTCAATGCCTCAAGCTGCTTTCCCACAGCAGAATACTCGACCATGAGAGCCATGTCAGTCTGAGAGTTAATACTGTGACGATAAGGTATCCCCAAACAATGTCAATAGCCGCTCCTCGTCTTCATCTTGTCCGGAGAGCAAGCGAAGATCGGACTTTGGCGGCAGTGGAGGAGAAGCCAACAAAAAGGTATCCTGGAGAACCGAAGGGGTTTGTGCAGGAGATGAAGTTCGTGGTAATGAGGATGCACCCGAGAGATCATGCAAATGAAGGAAAAAAGGAGTTCAATGGTCCTGTATCGACATGGAATTTCACAATCGAAGGCTACTTGAAGTTTCTCGTGGACAGTAAGCTTGTGTTCGACACGCTTGAACAGATTATTCGCGAATCTACTGTCCCAGCTTGTGAGTTTTTCTCATTCCTTTTTTTTTTCCATATGTTTTTCACTTATGAATTAAAATATATATAGTGAGTTTTATAGCTGAATCCTTGAAATGATTCAGTCTACTAGATCTGAATTAACTGTAATAAAATCTTCTCCAAGTTGAAATGGTTAGGAGAATTTGAGGTGTCGCTTTTTCGAAGAATAATTGTTTATTTCGTATATAGTTACCAGATTAAGAAATAATAATAATTATTGCACGTTACACGTAAACAAATCTTTAAAAAATTCGCCTAAATATTAAAATTTTGTATTAACTTAGACCATCTTCAATGGTGTGATTCTAAAAGGTTGTAATTAATTTTTCTGAATTCATAAATATTTAAATTAAATCAAAATATTCAACAAAAAAATAGAGTTGGTTTTAAATGTAAAGGTTTTGGAACCAAAATTGTAGTTTTATATTTTTTCAATTATATAAATAAATAGAACCTTTAAATTTGGAATCATAGTTAGAGATGGTCTTACATACGGATAACATTAACAGTCAATCTAGTTTTTTAGGGGGTGTATTCAAACCATGATTTTGGAAAATTTGATGGGATTTAGGAATTTAGAATTGTGATAGATTTTAGGGAAGTTCATATGATTTTCTGTAAAATTCTTTCAAATCCCACCTAAAACCATGAGATTTGGATTTTTGTATTTTTAACTAAACAAATCCTCCAGAATCTTCAGAATACTAAAAGTTATTAAAATCCTAATCCACAAAACTGTTTTGAATAACAGTGGATTTTAAAGTAGATTTTGAAATCATCAGTTCAATAACAAGAGATTTTAATGGATTTTAAAGTAGATTTTTAAATCATCAGTTTAATAAAAGTGGATTTCAGAAAACTTTCTAAAATACATGATTGAATTACATAAGATTTGTGACTCTTACACAAATCACTTAAAATGTCAAGTTAAATACACCCCCTTAGATTAAACCTAAGTTTGCGTATGACGCAAGTCATGATCATGTAAAAAAAATAGACAATCTTAGTATGCAAAAGGTACGTTTTTTTTTTCTTTTTTTTTTTGTAGTGATGCGAAAGGTACGTTTTTTTCGTGTAAACATTGTCAAAATTTCTCGGTTTTTTGTTTTGTTCGTGTAGATATCGAGCTCAAAAACACGGGATTAGAAAGGGCAGAGAATTTGAGAAGGGATTTGGAGTGGTTCAAGGAACAAGGTCACGAGATTCCTGAGCCAATGGTTCCTGGGAAAGCATATTCTAAGTATTTAAAGAATATAGCAGAAAAGGATCATCCAGCAATAATCTGCCACTTCTACAACATCAACTTTGCACATAGCGGGTGGTCGGATGATTGGAACAAAGGTATAAAAGAATACAACTTTAATCGATCTCTAAAAAGTATACTTGGAACTTTTTTCATAAAAGTGTACAAGTTTTTCAGGTGTCTGAGAAGATACTCAACAATAAAGAACTCGAGTTCTACAAATACGACGGCCAGCTTTCGGAATTATTGCAGAACGTGAGTCAAGTATTGAACAAAGTTGCTGAGGTATATAGAAAACATAACAATAATGTGAATTTTTTTTTTTGGGTTAAAATGTGTATTAATTATTTTTCAGCAGTCAAAAATAACGTGAAAGATGTCGATTTCTTCAAAAAGATAATAAATAATTTACCACAAAAAACATCTATCTGAGAGAAAATTAAGTTTTGGTGCCTTTTAACCGTAAAGCAAATTTTATGTTGAATGGGCAGTTGTGGACGAGGGAAGAGAAGAATCATTGTTTGGAAGAGACAGAGACATCATTCAAGTTATATTGGGAGATTTTTCGTTACTTGTTGCCCTATTTTGTGATGAGCTTCCAATGTCAACATGTACAAGTTATATAGGAAGTCTATGTGGTTACCGAAACGTAGGAACCTCACTTCCTTAACTGTTTAGTTGTTTCTTTTCCACTTTCACGTTTGTATGAACTTTTTTTTTTTTTTTTTGTGTGTGCAAACCACGTTTGTATGAACTTAACTTCACCTTTCTATTACACAATGAATATAAAATTAAACAAGAATATAATGAAAGGAATTAAATAATTTGTTTTTTTCTTATCGAAATAATTAATTAATTTATATATGTTTGAAGCTTATGATTAGGACCGAAGTGTTTCCATATTGTTTTGATCCGGACCATTTTTGGTTTCAAAAATAACCATCTTTCATCTTTTGTGTTTTGGCTTTCATCTGGATCACAAATCAGGGTACTTTATAAATAGACGGCTATGAAATCATGGTTTTACAAATATAATGACATTAAATCATGTAGTTAAATTAACTAAAGAAATAAAAGACTCCACATTTTTTTTAAACATGTGAATGTATTTGATTATAAACTAGTGCACGGCTATTTTTAAGTTTTGTGTATCGCTCTTTCGTTTCTTCAATCCGAGAGTTTAAAAGTCATATATATTCAAGTAAATGCATTAGATGGTTATTTTGTGTTTTTATAACCACTACTCATTCGTGTTTAATAGTAGTACTAGTTAATGATCTACTATATTTTTCTAAAAAGTAGTTGTCCATAAATAAAGAAAACAAGATCTCAAATATTCATACAACATGAAATTTTTGGTTTATAAGATTAATTGTTGATTTTAGTAGGAAGAGAATAAGATTAATTGGTTCCATGAATCACTGTGTGCAATTAAGGTATATGTTAAACGGTGCTAGAATTTACTGAGTTGTGAAAGTCATCTAGCTAGAAAATCAACTCCATTAAAGGTCTTCTTGTAAGGTTGAATGGAGGCCGTCTTGGATCTTGTGGGAATCAAAACAACCATGTTGTTTAAAATCATGTGAGTGTTTAGGACAGGCCCGGCCCGCGACACATTCCTAACACATTTGTATTGGACCTCATTTTTTTTTTACTTTTTGGTAGTACAATTAGGCCTCAAAAAAACAAATACTGCAAATAGGCCCATATTTCTAAATGTTTATGATTTGATCTGAATTTTAAAAATTTATCTACTTGTTATTGCAAAAATAGACCCCTATTTTATGAAGCTTTAAGATTTGGTTTTAAGTTCTACATATTTTATATTAAACACATTAAAAAAAACGGTTGTGTACTGAGCCTTGTATTATGTTGGGCCAGCACTGGTTTGGGAATGGAGAATCATTACCACAATCGTCTCTCTTACACTTGAAATTTATCTCCATTGTATTCGATGCAGACTCGCAACACAAAGACGTCAAAATCAATTGTGACTTTTTGAACATTCTATTTTTGGAACTGATAGATTCGCACAAAACAAGCACTACAAGAAACAATAAGAATTTGACCATGTGTATATAGTCAGAAATCGGTTAAAACGGACCAACAAGTGACCAACTAAAGTCGTTAGAAATCAGTGGTTGTAAAATACATTGTGGTAATAAATTGGTCTAAAATTAATGACTAATATTTGACAATTCTCAAACGGTTATATAAGTGGTCGGTAAATGGTCATAAGTTTGACAAATTTTGCGTCAAACTTAATTAGTTCTATATTTGTTGTCGAGTTTTTTATAACATGATTTCATTGTGATTTCTAACAAAATTTGTCTGGTCTAAAATTTTGACTAATTACTGACCAAATCAAAATTTTAAGGAATTTGGATAAAAAATTACTCTATTTTTTTTACTTACTAAATAATTATAGATTTTATTGAAAGTCATTATATTTCGTGTAGCTAAGGAGCTGACAAACCGTTAGTTATGCTTGGTTGACTTGCCGTGAAAATGATATTATATTGTTACTTAATTTATAAACTTTAGTGGTTTTTGTTTTAACCCAATTACCCCTTACCATTTGTTGGTCTTCAAATACTTTTTGATCTTGCCGGTAACATTACCCATTCGCCTAAGTAGATGGAGACATCATACTCGAATTTGTCGCTGTAGCCACTATCCTCTGAAGCTACAATGCTCGATAGCTAAGACTTTATATCTTTACCATAGATATGAACCCACGAGCAATGTTCAAATGAAGACCAATATTTCCCTTGTTCAAGAGAATAACATGTGCATCATGATCGTCATTAGTCATGATCAAAATATAAAGCAGTCAATATTGTAGTTTTGATGATTAACTTAGAAACTAGTCAAACCTAAATATCTTCGATTTATTTTAAAATTTGAAATTTAGTTTATATATTAAGCAATTACTAAACAATGAGTTAGTTTGTAAGATAACTTTAATCCCAATCCCATATTTCGGTATACTTCTCATATTATTTAAGTTTATAATCAATATATCGATAGGATGATGCATTAAAATTTTCAAATAAAAACCACTAAAATGTTAAAACTTAAGAACTATGATTCTTGTTATTTTATCCAAAAAAAAAGTTTATATGTATTAATCTATTCTATACTAAACTTTCATCATTTCATATGGTTCTCCTAAATTTACATAGATTCCTTTCAGATATCCCGATAATTCCTATGCACAAAAATTATCCCAATTTATTTTTAAATAAAAAAATTAATATCACAATAGATCGCATAAGAGTCACAAGTCTACTAGGAAACAAATTTTAAAATATATTATATGTTGCCGTGTAAGAAGAAATGCCACCAAATAAGCAAAAACAAGTGTGGATAAAACGTGTTCACCACCCGCCAATCAAATTTCATCAAAATCTCAATCTTTCTCACTACACATATCTCTAGATTACCAACCAATCAGAATCCAGAATTTCCGGTTCGACTAAACCGCTTTTGACTCGATTTGATTCAGCCTCAAAATCATATTCACAATCACAACGATCTCCTTCTTCCACATCACACAACCACATCTCCCTCTCTCTGTCTCTGCCTCTCGATTCCTTGATCTCTCTCTCTCTTTTGGGTTTTGAGAGATTGAGATTTGGGTTTCAATGGCGGTTTCAAGTGCTTTCGTTGGTTGTCCAAAGCTTGAGACTTTATTGAATCACCACACTCTATCTTCTTCTTCTTCGTCGTCTTCGTCTTCTGTTTCACAGACAACATTGGGTCTTAATGCGGTTCGTTCTCTTCCGAGGAACAATAGAACCAGACGAGGTTTGATTCAGAGAGCTCGTTGTGAGCTTGATTCTGCTTCGTCTAATGCAGCTAGCATCTCTGCCCTTGAACAACTCAAGAACTCTGCAGCTGATAGTATGAGTTTCTCTTTCTTATCCACTTAAAGTTTGAGTCTTTTTTGGTTCAATTTCAATTCATCGAGTTATGTTTATGTTTTTGATCTGAAAGCAATCTTTTTTTAAGTGATGTGAATGCAATTTTGTGGTTGTTAGGGTATACAAAGGAAAGAAGCAGTATTGTTGTGATTGGACTTAGCATTCACACAGCTCCTGTTGAGATGCGTGAGAAGCTAGCTATACCAGAAGCTGAATGGCCAAGAGCTATTGCTGAGTTGTGCGGTTTGAATCATATCGAAGAAGCTGCTGTGCTTAGTACCTGTAACCGTATGGAAATTTATGTTTTAGCTTTGTCTCAGCATCGTGGAGTGAAAGAAGTTACTGAATGGATGTCAAAGGTGTGACCTTTTTATCCTATATTGTTCTTCTTTGTGGTGTTTTAGAGTGTGACTAATGGCTTTGGAACATGTTAGTGTAGTAGTACTGCATTGAAGTTTTAATTTTGCGTTGTCTACTTTAGATTGATCATATCAGCTGTTGTGACATTTATATCTTCATATACTATAGTGCTTGTCCTGTCTGTGTTAAAAGATTTTAATTCTTTTGTCAGACGAGTGGGATCCCTGTTTCGGAGATTTGCCAACATCGTTTTCTGTTGTACAACAAGGATGCTACACAGCATATATTTGAAGTCTCAGCTGGTCTTGACTCTCTTGTCCTAGGAGAAGGTCAGATCCTTGCACAGGTGAAACAAGTCGTTAAAGTTGGTCAAGGAGTGAATGGTTTTGGGAGGAATATCAGTGGGCTGTTTAAACATGCGATAACTGTTGGGAAGCGTGTCAGGACAGAGACAAACATTGCTTCTGGGGCGGTTTCTGTCAGCTCAGCTGCTGTGGAACTTGCTCTGATGAAGCTTCCACAATCCTCACAGGCGTCCGCTAGGATGTGTGTGATTGGCGCAGGCAAAATGGGGAAGCTTGTGATAAAGCATTTGATGGCTAAGGGTTGTGCAAAAGTGGTGGTGGTCAACAGAAGTGAAGAGAGAGTCTCAGCTATTCGTGAGGAGATGCCGGGTATTGAGATTATATATCAACCTCTTGATGAGATGCTAGCGTGTGCTGCAGAAGCGGATGTTGTGTTTACCAGCACAGCCTCTGAGACACCATTGTTCTTAAAGGAGCACGTAGAGAATCTTCCTCAAGCTTGTCCTGAGGTTGGAGGACTGAGGCTTTTTGTTGACATCTCTGTTCCGAGAAATGTTGGGTCTTGTGTTGGTGAAGTAGAAACCGCAAGGGTTTACAACGTGGACGATCTCAAAGAAGTTGTTGCAGCCAACAAAGAAGACAGGTTGAGGAAAGCAATGGAAGCTCAAACCATAATCACAGAGGAATCCACACAGTTTGAAGCATGGAGGGATTCATTGGAGACGGTTCCAACGATCAAGAAGTTAAGAGCTTATGCAGAGAGAATCAGAGTAGCGGAGCTCGAGAAGTGCATGTCCAAAATGGGAGATGACCTCAACAAGAAAACAACTAGAGCTGTTGATGACTTAAGCCGAGGTATCGTCAACAGGTTCTTACATGGTCCAATGCAACATTTGAGATGTGACGGGAGCGACAGTAGAACGCTGAGCGAGACTCTTGAGAATATGCATGCTTTGAACAGGATGTACGGGCTTGAGAAAGACATTTTGGAAGAGAAGATTAAGGCAATGGTGGGACAGCAACAACAACAAAAGTAAAAGAGGATGTTCATCTCTTTTGACAGACAAGATTAGCTTCCGCAAATTTCCGCAAGTAAATTGCATAGATCCTAAAGCCATGGATCTATTTGATTCATTTAATTTTATGTGCAAGAAGAGACTAACATTTCCATCGTCAAGTGTAAGTGTTGTGATTTGTGAAGCTAAAGCGAGCTTGTTGCATGTTTTTTGCTTCAGAGAGACTCGAGTGTAACTGGTATTGATACTAAAGTACCGTTACATATATGTAACAATGTATAAAACTTTGATTCGTGTGGTATAGAGAAATGTTTTTACCCTTCGTCTTATTTTGCTTGTGATGTTGCGTTCTCGGTACTGGTCTTCTATGCCCAAGTATTTGATTCGGTTGAGATTCAATCAACGTGATTTGTATTCTTTAATTATCCAAATCTCAAAGATAATTGCGGAAAATGCAATAAATGAATCTAATCGAACCGAACACCTGGCCCACAGATAATTGTAGGCTTGTAAATAACTTGGGCCAGAAGATAATTGCGGGAATAATATCTGGAAAAAATGTCATGAACTTTAAAATTTAGGCCAAAAATAAACCATGGAAAGACCATGTAATACATCAAATTTTGTTGACTAGCTATTTAAAACACTAAATATTGTTGACCAAGCCAAAATACATATGTCGTTAAACGAGATAATTGAGTGACTAACGATCGTTGGCATCATCAACGGTATTTGGTGTTTTAAACGGCTACTCCACCAAAATTGATGTATTAAATGGCCTTTTTTAAAGTTCATGATTTTTTTATCTAAATTTGAAAGTTTATGTATTAAACCAAAAATATAATTTAATAATTTTTTGTGCTCAATAAAACGAAAAGATTCTTAAGTGAATTATGCGTACGTAAAAAAAGATAATGCATTTTTTTATTCACATTACTCAACACTCTTTGCTTTATACCTCTATATATACCGTAAAATGAAGCTTAATTTGATTATTATACAGTTTTATGTTATTTGTACATGTGCAGCAAATATCCTTTGCAATAATATTTTTCGGTTAGAATTGAAAAAATATATTATTTAGTTACATCAATTGAGTTAAAGATATTTCAAACTTGAGAAATTTTCATGAATATAATTCATGATGTGGATATTATATTACAGAAAATGTATAATCTACTATTTATGTAATTAAAAATACATTCCTATATCTTCTCTACTATTTGAGAGGTAATTTAATTTGATAAATTTGTTGATTTATTACTCCTTTATGTTTTCCAAAAACAAAAAATGATTAAAATAATATTTACTTTGTAAAAATACTATGAGAACCCCTATTAATTACCAAAAATAATAAACATGTGATAAAAATTCCATAATTACATTTTTATTGACATATTTTCCAATTCAATAATGTGTTTACGTGAATTTATCTTCAAAACATAATATTTGCTCTATTTTTAACTTAAATTTTTGAAAGAGTATAAGATGACTTTGATTTTGGATGTTTAAATAACTCATTCAACAATTACTCATTATTAGTTGAATAATAAAAGTTAGACTACTCAGGTTAGATAAAATGCAATTAAATACATAAACTTTTATTGTGGGAGGTTATTTAATACATTAAGTCTTGTTGAGTAGCCGTTTAAAACATCAAATATCATTGATGAAACCAAAAACAACATGTCGTTAAACGACAAATTAACAATAATTAGTTGCTCAACTATCTCATTTCACGACATGTGTATTTTGGATTGGTCAACGATATTTGGTGTTTTAAATGGCTAGTCAACAGAATTTGATGTATAAAACGATCTCCCACAAAATTCATGGTTTTTTTGGCCTAAATTTAAAAGTTCATACATGACATTTTTTCCAATAATATTTACATTTAAGAAAGATTTAATATGTGGTGTGACACTAATTCACATGATGATGACTGTGTGAGGCAACAAAGTTGTCTAAGAAGTAAGAACTGTATAAGTGGAAAGGTTCTACATTTTACAAGATTATAAGATTCAGAAAAGTAAAAGTTCATAAAAAGTTTAACCCTCATATGATCTCGATACTTTTGTCAGCGTGTGTGACAAAAATAAAATTTTCGATATTTCTTAGTTTTATAATTCGTAAATTATTGTGTTTCTCTTTTTTTTTTTCTTGTCATCACATTAATTTAAGTCAAACAGAACCACAGAACAAAGGTTGTGGGACTTTTGGAATATTCCAAAGTTGTACTCTGTGTAATGACAAAAGATATAAAAGGAAAGTTATTAAAGAAAAGTAAAGAGTAATTAAAGAAAAGCAGGAAAAAGCTGGCCACGGGATCTCTATGATTCACCAATCATCAATGACCTCAAATCTTTCATTTTACATTTCCTCTGTTTCTCCTCTTCCTTCGATTCGTCACCTCTCTCCTCTTCGTTGTTGCAGCTCTCCTCTTCCTTCTCACGGTAAGTCTCTTTTTGTGTTCTTGAATGCTTAAACCAAAAACGCTAAAATCTTGACTTCATCATATATAGTCAACGCTAAATTGGTTTTATGTTTCGTTGATCTGTTTTTTTTTTTTTTTGTCTGATGAATCAAAAATTATAGATATGGAGGCTAAACCAAGCCAAGGTCTTTACCCACTGCACCGTTGCAAAACTATCCATCTGGTTTGTTTGTTTGTTCATTTGTCCACAATTCTGATAAAGCTATGTTGTTGTTTCTCAGATTCTGATTGAGCTTATTGTGTTTTAGGTGAGGCATGCTCAAGGGATTCACAATGTAGAAGGAGAGAAGAATCATGATGCTTACTTATCTGAGGATCTCTTTGATGCTCATCTTACACCTCTTGGATGGCAACAGGTTTGTTAAATTTACACATCATCGTTTAGAGTTTTTATCATTATGATTTTGCATTAGCTTAGAGTTTCATTCACTCTATGATTTATGAATAATCTGTTGAAAAGGGGAAGTAATGTGAATTCTGTTAATGTAGGTTGATAATTTACATAAACATGTTAAGGCAAGTGAGATTTCTAAAAGAATTGAGTTGGTTGTTGTGTCGCCTCTCCTCAGGTAACATACTAAACCTGTAAAGCTTACTGATATGTTCTTAATGGTCTTTTCATATAGTTGGATACTTACTTGAACATACTTCACGATTAATGTTCTGTTGTATAGCTCCTTTGAGGGGAGCTGTATGTTTTAACTCAAAATACTTGTTTTTGTTTTAGGACACTGCAAACTGCGGTTGGAACTTTCGGTGGCGAAGGTGACAAAAATGGGGTTGATGCACCTCTGCTTATGGTGGCAGGTGCAGGAAACAGCAATCGTCCTGCTATAGCAAGCTTAAATTGTCCACCGTTCATTGCGGTCGAATCCTGCCGTGAACATTTGGTATGTTTACTTCTCCATCTTTTGCATAATTGACATTTTCTTGATAGATATTAAACCCTTTTTGCAATTAATGTTTCTTGTTTTGGTTTTAGGGCGTTCATCCTTGTGACAGAAGAAGCACTATCACCAAGTACCGCAAATTATTCCCTGCAATTGATTTTTCACTGGCAAGTACCTAATCTTTACCTCGGACCGGCCTTTGTGTTTTTCATTGTTTTCACATTTTCACATACTCTTATATACAGATAGAAACTGATGAAGATGTCTTGTGGAAGCCTAATGTTAGAGAGGAGAACAAAGATATTGCGGCCAGAGGCGTGAAGTTCATGAACTGGTGAATATATATACAATTCTTGTTAACATCTCTATGTGTCTATATGTTTTATTGATAGTCTTCTTATGATCGTATCAACTGAATTCAGGTTGAGTACAAGGAAGGAAAAAGAGATTGCGGTTGTTACTCATAGTGGGTTCTTATATCAAACATTAAACTCATTTGGAAACGATTGTGATCCAGCCGTGAAAAAGGAAATTTCTACACAGTAAGAGTTCTTCCTGATCTCTCCTTTGATCATTTGCCGCCATTATCTCAAAATTTGTCATTATATCATTGTTGCAGATTTGCCAACTGTGAGCTCCGTTCGATTGTTCTCGTAGATAAATGGTAAGTTTGTGTTTATATAGCAAGTGCTCACATTTGATACATTCCACAAAGTCTTATGCTTCTTCTCTCTTTCGCTTGCAGTATGAACAGTTCGAATCCTCCAGTGACCAACTATCCCGGAAAAATACCTGCCGGAGAAGATCTTCCTAGTGATATTGCTGCTCACAAGTAGTTATAGAGACAAGAGTGTCGCACAAATTAATGTGTTTTCATTGAGCATTTGTCCCCATTTCAATTTGAAATTTTTGTTTACCAAAAATTTATTTGCTACTGTAAATTAAGACTTCACATGTTGTACACTATGCGAAAAATGATAATTTATCAAAAGTAAATTTGAAATCATAAAACCTTGGCATTACCACAAAAGTAAATGATAATTTTTTGTTATTTATATTAACACTAAACAAAGAGTTTTTTTGTTTATATATAAGTTTTTTTAACAAAAATTATTCTTTTTCATACGTAGACGATAAACTCTACCTAACAGTCTTTAATTATATATATATATATATATATATATAAATTAATAATGAACCAAAACACATAAGGAAAAGAAAGAGTCCTAGCTACGCCGACTAAAGTAATTAGTATATATTAGTTATAAGATCAGGAAGAACCACAAGATCATCTCAGCAAGTAAGCAAAACTCACAATTCCAAGTCTCTAAAACTCGTCTAGGTCCTTGTCTTGCCCTAAATCCAAAAACAAGAATGTTTCCAGAAGTCACAGTTGATATTGACGTCTTTCCGTGTCCCTCCGAGTCTGCATCGACTACAGTGGAGATAGATCTCAAGCGTGAGAGAGATGATGGTCCTCCGTTCCCAGACACTCACCTGATCTTAAACAACGTGGTTAGCTTTGATCCGCACAAGATCCAAGAAGTTCTCCATTCAACTTTCCAAGACAATCTCTTATGCGGTCGCCTCTGTGGCGAGATTGCTTTCGCATCCCAGCGAGTTCCAGCACCGTTTAACATGTACCTTCACGTCACACAGAGATTCATTGGAGCATCTTCTCCTCTTCCTACTCAAGACAATGAGACATGTGCTATTTGTTTGGAGGATATATCAGAGGAGGTACAAAACTATCAGCAGATGCCGAATTGTCCCCATGAGTTTCATGATTACTGTATCTTCAGGTGGTTAAGTAAGAGTAATTCTTGCCCTGTCTGCCACGCTGTTCTTCTTCTTGAAGATGATGATGATTTTTACGACCATCCCTACTACTCCGAAACAGAGTCATGAAGATTTATTTTTGTAGGGTTTTCAGATTTAGAAAGATGGCTTCATTCACACGTTTCTTTTGTTTGCAGCCCACTTGTAGTCCTATAAAACCCTTTCACTTCTTCTTTTGTAATAGATTAATTCGATTTATTGGATTTTCTTGAGATAATAGTCCCGATTAATAATTTCTACCTTTGGTATTGTTTTGTACACAACTCAATTATGGTATAATTTCTCATCCTAATAAACTAGAAACCCCTTGTACCACTTGAGGAGATTTTATTAAGCCTAATTTCTAGGTTTTTGGTACGTACATTTATAGACATTTTATGATTTGTTTAGAACTAATCTTAGTTAACGTGGGCTTCAAATTATGACCAAATATTGGATACGATGTGCTTTTAAGTCTGTTTCCACAAGCAATTGTACTTCCACTCAAGAAAAATTTTGGACAAACGAAAAAACATAAGGCCACGGAGAGATGACATGAAAGGCAAAAACAAGAGAGTCCACAAAACGGTCTCTGTAATAAAAGTTGGAAATTTTCTTGTAAGTTAAACACTTCAACTAAATACATTTTTATTTATTTATTTTGGTTTGTAATTCGAATGTTTGCAAAGATAAATTCAATGATTTGTCTCTTCATCGCATGATTAGTTTTTTCAAATTAAAAAATATATATGATATGGCGTGGTGTGATTTGGGTGTTCAAAAGCTAGCAAGTAGCATCAACTTTAATATATAGATTCCAAAAGTTAGTATTCTTGCAATGAAAAAAAATATATAAAAGGTAAAAAGCAGAAAATTATTCTTGGCCACTGGTTCATTTTTAATTGCATAAAACTTCACCAGTAAACAATGACCTCAATTCTTTTATATCCTCTCCTCTTCCATCTCTACTCCATTGTTGCAGCAATATTCCTTCTCACAGTAACTGTCTCTATTACTCTTACAATACATATGAAGTTTGTTTTACTTTTAAATTAAACGGTTCAGAGTCAAGGTTGAATTGGTTTAAATTTCCATGTGTTAACACTTTTATGTCATCTGTTGATTTTTTTTCTTTTATGTACAAGTTTTAGATATGGAGGCTAAACTAAGTCAAGGCCTTTACCCACTACACCGTTGCAAAACCATACATCTGGTACGTGTTATTACCGTTATTCTGATATGGCTCTGTTTCTCAGATTCAGATTGAGCTCTTTTGTTTAGGTGAGGCATGCTCAAGGGGTTCACAATGTAGAAGGAGAGAAGAACTTTGATGCTTACTTATCTGAGGATTTCTTTGATGCACATCTTACAACTCTCGGATGGCAACAAGTAAAATTAGCATTAATTTAATTAGTTTACTTTTGGTAGCTATAGCTAGTGATGTAATATGAAATATGAATCTGTAACGTTAATTTATAGTTTTATGCTTGTACTATAATGATGTACTCTGCTATATTACAACAGGTTGATAATCTACACAAGCATGTTAAGACAAGTGGGATATCTAATAGAATTGAGTTGGTCGTTGTGTCTCCTCTCCTCAGGTAGTTTAGTCCCTTCTATCACGAGCTAAATCTAATAGGCTTATTGATACTTTTATGGATGAGACAAGTCATTTATAAACAACATGCTAAGCGATTTATGCCTGTTCTGCTATTTAGCTCATTTGGGAGTAGTTTGTGCATCCAACTCAATACTTTTTTAATGTTTTAGGACTTTGCAAACTGCTGTTGGAACTTTTGGCGGGGAATACAAAGATGGTGTTGATGCACCTCCGCTTATGATCGCAGGTGCAGGAAACAGCGATCGTCATGCTATTGGAAGCTTAAATTGTCCACCATTCATTGCAGTTGAATCTTGCAGAGAATATTTGGTATGTTTACTTACCTTTTGCATTGGTAGTAGTTTCTTGAGATTAAAACTTTGTTATGGTTTCAGGGTGTTCATCCTTGTGATAGAAGAAGCAATATCACCAAGTACCGCAAGTTATTCCCTGCAATTGATTTTTCATTGGCGAGTACCTTGTTTGTAGAAACTCGAATCTTCTTTCTTTTGGACCGGACTTGGTGTTTGCTTATGTTTTTCACATTTTTTTTTTTATATATATACACAGATAGAAACAGAGGAAGATGTTTTGTGGAAGCCTAAAATCAGAGAGGAGAACCAAGAACTTGGGGCCAGAGGCATGAGGTTCATAAACTGGTGAATATCTTCAATTCTTGTTAACATATGTTTTGTGTATTTTGATATAAAGAGTTTAAATTTATGATAATTTTGGCATGATTTTTCTGAATTCAGGTTGAGTACAAGAAAAGAAAAGGAGATTGCGGTTGTTACTCATAGCGGGTTCTTGCAACAAACATTGAACTTATTTGGAAATGATTGTGATCCAACCGTGAAAAATGAGATTTCTGCTCAGTAATAATACTACTCTCTCTGTTTTACTTTGTTTCTATAACCGTGTATGATCATTTGGTATAATTTGTGTATCTCAGTAACTCAATTTCTTCTAATTGTTGTAGTTTTGCCAACTGTGAGATCCGTTCAGTTGTTCTGGTAAATAAATGGTAAGTTTGTTCAATCATAAAGCATTCATATTTTAATACATTCACATATGTGAGTCTTATTATTTGTTATTGAAATGAAGCATGGACGGTTTGAATCCGCCAGTGACCAATTATCCCGGAAAAATACCTTCCGGAGAAGATCTTCCAAGTAATATTAATGCTGATGAGAAGTAGTTGGAGAGGCAAAAGCACACAAACACATGAATCGATAAAATAAATAAATAAAAGTGCGGATATGGTACTTAGCAATAAAAAGAACAGTGTGATATTTTAGAATTTACAGTGTGTATATTAGAATTTACAGTGTGATATTTTACTATATGTTTAAGTAATTTGGTAAAGAGTTAAACTATAACTGATGATTTGTCTTAGGTCTGAATTTTCTGATATAACTTGGATCAACCTAAGTTTCGCGTATATGCGAATAGAGGCTTGCCATAAGTTTCAGGATATATGGTAGTGCATATGGAAGATTTAAAAAAATTAATTTGGTCACCTAAGCTAATAAAATACACTTATTTTTTCGGTCAACCATCTCATAACAACTGTATAGTTAAACGTGTTTTGAGCTGAAGCAATTTCCGATGGGTGACCTTCCAAAAAATAATAATTGGAATTGTGCGAGTAGAGGTGAGATTTCGGATATCCATAAGAGTTTAAGTTAGGTTTTTGGGTTTTCGATTTAGAGGTTTAAAACTGTTTGGGTACTTTTAGATTTTATGTTTGGTTTGGGTAAACACCATCGGATTTAGATAGTATCCAATTATCCCAAAAACTTTGAAATATATTTTGGGTGTTCGGATCGGGTTTGGTATTTTTTTATCAAACCAAAGTAAAAAACCCGTAATCAATAAATTCAAAAAAAAAAATCAGATCAGTCTGAATTCATTAAAAAATGAATGTAAACAAATACCAAACTAAACAAAATAATTGTAATCATTAATAAAACAAAGTTATCAAACAAATTGAATTCATAAAAAAAAGACAATTCCAAAAACT
Organism: Camelina laxa; assembly: GCA_024034495.1. Lineage (NCBI taxonomy): Eukaryota > Viridiplantae > Streptophyta > Magnoliopsida > Brassicales > Brassicaceae > Camelina > Camelina laxa. Next base: position 2,588,501 of record CM043883.1, read on the forward strand.
AAAACACCAATTCATAAGCGGATAATTTTGAGTTTTTCAAACATAAATGGCACAAATACAGAGTTAGAAGCATATAGTATATCATAAACTAACATATGAAAATTTATATATTTTAAATAAAAAACCCGGATTTTGTTTTGAATATCGAAAAAATCGGGAAGTGGAAACAGCAAGTGAGAAAAGGATACAAAAGAAGAAATAATCAATAGGGTTCCTTATCTAGTGTTAGAGATATATAAATTTGGATGGTTATAGATGGAGATTGGATGTTAGATATAGCTTATCGGATTGGGATGTCTAATACATAAACAAGAGCGCCGTTCGGATATTTTTAAGTTTGAGTTCGGGTTCAGATTCGGATAATTTGAATCAGGTTCAGTTTGATTGTTTGTGTCTGCAGTATTTTGTCCTTCTTATATGCGAGTGAGACAAAACATGAAAGATCATCTGGTGAATTGTAGAATCAATAAACAAGTCTTTAAAGCTTCCAAGAGATAGAATGCCATCCGTCGGATAAAGATGGACTCATAGCCAAAAGAGAACATGAGATCCATTAAAAAAATGGCGGTTTACAGTGGTATAAAACCAACCAAACAAAAAAAAATAGAATCAAGTAGGCTCACATGTTTAAAAATAACGTTTTGGTATGTAATGAAACGTTGGGATAACGGTCTTGTGCTAAAATGTAACGAACCTCATATCCGGCTCCATCAGAGTTACACCCAATGAGTTATCGACATGGCATCTGGGTGTGTTTCAGGCTTAATTATCGATAGAGTTGACTACCTATCTTTTGCAATGAGACAAAATTCCCACGTCAGTTAATGTTAGAATACACCCTGTTGGATGAATAAATTGACCCTAGTTTTGTTTAATATTCAAGATAAAGTTAAACTACGCCATTTCTATTAGTTGTGGTTCCTTCCATTTCCAAATAAAATACCAGAATTTAACACGTGATTTTACCACAAAACAATTTTATAATTTAATATATAATAATATATAAGAAATTTGTACGACTTTCTAATTCAGTACTCCACATTTAAGTTATAGAAACTAAAATTATAGTAGTTTTTAGATTTAATCTCTGATATGTTTAGTTTGGTTATTTAGTATTGCAATGTAGGTGATCCTACATTGGAATTATGCAACAATTACAACACGCTCGCCCAACGAGTTGTTAAAATATTTCTTTCAAGATAACTTTTTTTTTATGGTTAAATATTTTTTTTTATCAAATTAAAACTTTTCATCAAATTCAATAAAGAACCAAATTAAACCAGAATCAAAATTTTAAATTTGGATATTGTTAAGTTAAGCTTCTTAATCATTCCAATTTGAAAATATTTTTGTTTATACATAATATAAATATGAAGCATTATCTAACAAATTTAGTCGATGTGGAACATTGAACATACAATTTTTTTTTGATTAAGTAATATATATCTGTATTCTATTTTGAATCACAACATATAATATATTATTAGTTTATTATATGAATGACACGCATCTCAATCGCATAGATTATTGATTTTGAAAACTAAGCTTTATAGTATTTTTATTTTTAAAATACTAACAACTATCAATTTTCGTTTTGTTTATAAAAGCAACATGTGTTTTACGTTCTATTTGTCTTATATTAATATATAATGCAGGATTACGTCAGAAGACCCTAAAACATTGACCTAGGTTTAACATCTGTATGAGTCAATGTTTTACTTTGACATAAAGATTTTAAAATCATGATAATTTTTTGCATGATTTTTTGATTTTAAACGTTGAGTAGAAGGAAAGAAAATGAGACTGCGGTTTTTGTTACTAATAGCGGATTCTTGCATCAAACATTAAAACGATTGTGATCCAGCCACATTGAGTAAACGAGATAATTATGCCATGAAAACGAGATTTGCACAAATACTCCTTTTGTCATTCTTTTTCTCTTGAGTTTAATTTGAGTTCTCCACAACTCAAAAAAACTATTATGATTGTTGCAGTTTTGCCAATCGTGAGATCCGTTACGTTCGGTTCTTCTTGGTTGTTCGCTTGTTCAATCAGAAATCATTCATATTTGATAATTCACATAGTTTTAAGGTAACAATATTCACTCCTTGTTGAAATGAATCATGAACAGTTCGGATATTCCACTGACCGATTATCCCCGAAAATTAATTTCCGTTATTTTAATGATGTGAAGTAGTTGGAGCGACAAAATTGATGAAATTGGTAAACCTTATATGAATCTCAGAATTATTTATGCTATTTAGAACAAACCTACAATAACAACATTGAAAAGTATCTAATAATTTTAAATTTGAGTCAACAACATTAGAGTCATACTTCACTAAATTTTTAAAAATATATATTGAAAGGATATAATTATAAATTCTGATATTGAAGGACCACATATATATATATATATAATGTTTTCAAAAAAATATTGTTTTAGTATTTTATTGGATTACACTAAACCAACTTAGGATTAAAAAAATTATTAATTTATCATAAATTATAATTTGTTGAATATTAATATATATATATTGCAAGGATATAGTTATAAATTAAGATATTAAAGGACCACACTATTTATATAATGTTTTCAAAACAATATTGTTTTAATATTTTATCGGATTACACTAAACCAACTTAGGATTGAAAAAAACTATTAATTTATCATAAATTATAATTTGTCGAATATTAGAATATAGAGGTTTTTTGTTTTTGTTTTTAACATCATAGAGGTTTTATTATATAAAACAAATACATCAACGCTACATAGAACAACTTACATATAACGAAAAAAGCTACAACAACCAATTCACCAAAAGAACAACAACAAAAAAAGCTACAACAACCACAAAGAAGTATAAAAGCACACTAAAACATAAAGTGATAATTAACATCGATATAACTGGGATATAATTTGGAGAAGTTATATAACTTAATGATTCTTCACCTAAGTATTCTTGAAACCTTAGGTCTGAATTTTCGGATATAAACCTTGAGCCAATCTAGGTTTCGCGCATGCTAGTAGAGGCTTGGCCATGAATAAGTTGCTCTCCGCCGAAATGAGCTCGACTTGACTTTTACCGTTAGGGAGAGTCCATTCGAACCCTTGGAGAAGCCTGGCTAATAACATGATGGTCATAGATGCCCCGACCTTAGTGCCGGGACAGCTACGCCGACCGGTGCCAAATGAAACGAACCGCATGTCTGGCTCCATCAAAGTCGTGCCCAGTGAGTTCTGAATAGGGCCATCAAGGTGTCTTTCTGGCTTGAACGCGTTAGGCTCGTCCCATATTTTAGGATTCCGACCAAGCCCCAAACGGCTCACAAGAATTTGACTACCTGTCGTCATTGCAATCATATAATATAATTAATGTTAGACTATACCATGTTGGAATAAATGACATTTAATTATTTACTAAAGTATATTTTATAATTATAATTTTAATATCCAAGATCAAGTTAAACTCACGCCGTTCATATGGTTTCTTTATATAATTAAATATTCTCGCCGCATGTTTAATTCTTTAATTTTGTCACACACCACTACTTAGTTGGTGTCTACTACGTTGTGCATGCATGTCTTACGTCAGAAATGCCTCTTGTTTTATACTTATCTTATATAATGTAAGATTACGTCAGGAATTTAATTATTGGATAATTTAAATTTTATATGACAAGTTACTTGATTTTTATTGCTAAGTTTGTTCCACATCTCTAAATAAAGTGGAGAAATTGTGAGATAAAGCCGCTTCAAACTCATCAACAACAACGTGCACGGGATAAATGAATGAGTAGTTTTACGTACCTTTGGGGACAAAATAACCAGCGAGGGTAGTATCTTCTCGGGCTACATGATGAAGCATGAACACATTAGCTGGGTGAAGCCGAAACGTTTCTCTGCTACAAGCTTTGATATAGTTGAGTTGTGGTATGTCTGATTCTTGCACAAGTCTATCTTTACCAACTATCATGTCCAACTCATTTGTGGCTTTCTCAAGAATCTCTGGGTGATTCAACATCTCCGCTATCGTCCACTCCACGTTATTCATCGTATTGTCAATTGTTGCAATGTTGAATTCCTAAATATATACATAATTAAGAGATTAAGGAACCTAGAATAATATGTAAGGAATATTGCGAATTGCGATTTAGGTTTTGAGTTGATCCATAAATCCAAACAAAACCTAAGTTTATGTGTAAGAATTCGATGTGTGAACATGACTAACCTTGCACTGAGCCCTAATCTCATCAAATGTAAATAAAGGCATTCCTTGATCATCTTTTAACGTGATGAGGATATCGAGCCAGTCTTCTTCCATATCTTTTCCGCCTTTCTTCCTCCATAAATGTATTCTCTCTTGGATGATAGGGTCGTTACATCTGTTGATTATATGAACCGCTTCTCTTACCTCCGCCTCCTCTTTATCTACGTTCCATCCTCTAAGAAAAGGGATGTAATTCGTTAAGTTAAAGCTGAATAAACAATCAAGAGCTATGTATGTTGCGTCCATATGCTCTTTCTCTTTCGGCCCAAGACCACCGTTCTCTGTCACTTCATCAAAATGCCTCTGGCCAAACATCATCCTCATCATCACGGCGTGGCAATAGGTTAAGATCGTATCCCTGACGTTAACCGGCTCCATCGTTGACCCTAGTCGGCATAAATTGTAGACATATGTGACGATATTATCCGCTTCTACGTTTCTATAACCGATGGTTTTGCTCAATGTTGTCGGAGACATAAGTTTGGTGGTCATCACTTTCTTCATCAGCTTCCAGTTCTCTCCGTATGAAGAGAATGAAATGTTCTTATAGCCATGGCTGATGAGATCGCTCGCATACGACTCTGACCTGTCAGCGAGAACCTCGTCTTTTTCCCTAAGCACTTCACGGGCAATCTTGCTTGAGGTTACGGTGATGACGTGGAAACGAGCAAAGCGGAAGCAAGCTATCTCCGTTTGCATTTCTTCCATGACGCGGTGGATCCACAAGTGAGCCGGTTGGTTAATGATCATTTGGACCATGTTCCCAATGATTGGCCATCCCCGTGGACCGGGAGGAAGCTGCTCTTTTGGTTTCTTGGATCTTATGAAACGTCTAGCGAGAGCCAGGACCAGCGTCATAGAAAGTAAAACAAGTGTCAAACTAGATGGATTCGTGATAATACTCATGGTCATGATCAAAAAAAAAAATTTTGGGGGGGAGTTGAAAAGAGGTTTCACTTGTAGTAGTGGAGAAATCTTACTACATATGAACGTTCCCCTAGCTATCTATTTATATATTTTTTGTTTTATATATAATTCCTATAAAATATTGTTGGTCTAGGAAAATCGTTATTCATTAATCTAGTGACCCTAATAAAGATTGAACTAGGTAGCTAGTAGCAGTAACTTAATTATATAATAATATTTACTGTCATTTTGTAAGCTGGATATATGTCCTATATTATGCGGTTGTTAGTGTTCTAATCTATGCTGTTACGATTTTGGTGACTAGTCGTAAAGAATCGAAGAAATAATAATATTGGAACATGATTTTTTTTTACACCGTGACATAAAGATTCATCAAGGCTTTACTAAAAGTTTAGTTGTTTTTGAGATAGCAAACAAAAAGAAAGTACCCCGAAATACCGTTTAGTATATTTTATGGCCTTATTGGATATTCTTTGTTAGAGATAAACATTATCTTAAGTAAGATTATGTAGGATTGTGTGTATAATGAGATGTAACTTAATGGTAATGAATACAACACACATCGAAGAATCTCTCCACATAGTATCAGACCATTGATCTTGGTTGGTGCCCAAGAGGGCTTTATTTTATCCGTTCGTACATGTTTTTTTTTTTCTTTTTTTTGTTCAAAAAACGTTGCTTTATTTCTTGAGAAAATTTGGAAAATACCCTCTTTTTATTTACACTTTTGAAAACTATCCTTTTTATTATCTTTTTAAAAACCATTTTCAAACATGTAATCTACTTAAAATAATAATAATTAACCAAAAACCTATATTTTAAATATCAAATCAATTTATCGATAATATTTTAATGTTTAATTTATCGGTAATAACTAATGAATAACAATTTGTTACCATATTAAATCATGTGTTATTTTCATAGTGCCAATTTTGATGATTCATTACTATTTAAAACACATAAAATAGAATCATTGAACTGAAACAAAATTTGGTGATATGTTTATTAAACTTCTTTTTTCTTTATATAATAACATGAAATATATTAAGCGATAGATTTTATATGATCTTGTTAAAACTTTAATATATAAAATCAATAAACTATATCTGTGTTATAGATATATATAACCATAATAGATATTATATTGAATTTTGTTTATTTTTTTTAATATTCAAATTTAGTTTTGATTTACTATAATATATGTTTAATTTAAATCTAGACAGATATAATTCGATAACTCAAAAACAGAATAGAGTATTTTTTCAAACGATAAATCAAAAACAGGGTAATTTTTATATTATTCGATTTCACTATTGTTTTAAATGTCTGTTGTTTGGATTATATATATCTCCAATTTCTTTCATATAAATTCCTTATTATTCATACGTCAAAATTTTACTTCGAGAGTTTTCCTCCATTTTAGCCTTGAGATGTCAGTGTTATATTATGTACGTAATTCACATGAACGTGATGACGATTAATTTGCTGATAATTAAAGAGTCCAGTTAATTCAAATAATTAAAGAAAAAATATATTTGGAGTGTACTACTTGGTCGTAGTATCATAGATATAAAAATAAAAAGGACCAATGAAATATATATGGATGTCCTCCACAAATTCAGTTTTAGAAGTTGACTAGATGGGAAGTCTTTTTAAATGATTGTTACGTATCATTATATTTCCTCATTGGCTCATCCTTGAGTTCATCGGTTGGGAACATTGATTGCTAAGGTTTGGTATTACTCACTAATTTAAAAATTAGCAAAGAAGATTGAAGAGACTTTTCTTAGCATAATACTCTGATTTTCTAAGGAAAACCATATTAATTTACAAAACAAAAATAAGACATGTTCGAAAACTGAAGTAATGTAATTTTAAATTATCAAGTGAAATTAAAGATAAACTTTTATTCTTTATTAATTAACGCTCTTTACTCTGGCATCCTTCTACACTCTTCAAGAAAACAGTATTTACAAATTTTTCTAAACAAAAGACAAAAACATAGTTGACTATATATTTTTTATTTTATTTGTTACCTTCCACTTCTTGGTATCTTCTTTAGTAGCTTATGGTTTGTCCGTTTGATTTTGCCTTTTTGAGTACTAATTAGGGCAACCTTCTCTATTGTTTATAGAATATAATACGACTAATAGTTAACTGACTAACTATGGAGTTTACTTTTGTAACATATTGCAGTGTGAATTCATAGATACGCGCTTGCTGATGTTGTTACGCGGATGATATTATATCTTGTTTCTGCATGTTGTAACTTAGAAGATAATGAATATAACAAACATTGAACAGTTTCTCTCTATAGTATCATAGCATTGATCTTTTAGTTTTAAATATCGAATTGGTGACGAAGAGGGCTTTTATTTTATTTATTTGTATATGTTTTTTTTTCCGTCAAAAAACGTGCGTATAGGGCTTTATTTCTTTATATGAATCGATTGCATTATTGTTTTAAATGTCTTTTGACTGGATTTTGTTTATCTTCAACCTCTTTTATTAGCTCGCCTGAATTCTGTATTACTCATACGTAAAAAATTTATTCCGATCGAGAGTTTTCCCCCGATTTTAGCCGTGAGATATCATTGTTATCTTATGTACATGATTCACGTGAAAGTGATGACAATTACTTTACTTACAAGGAGTACACTTAAACTAATGAAACAAAAAAAAAATTATACTATATGGAGTGCATTACTGGTCACAGTATCATAGAAAAATATAAAAAAGACCAATGAAAACAAGATGAGAAGTCATTTTAAATGATTGTTTGTTAGATTATTACGTATCATTATATTTCCTTATCGGCTCATCGTTGTGTTCTTTGGTTGAGAACATTGATTGCATTGATTTGGTATTACTTACCGACGTAGGAATAAACAAAGATTGAAGAGACTATTCTAATATTCACTAGCTAAAATACCTTGCTTCACATGCATTGGCCTTGTACAAACCATCTCCTCCCAGATATACTACTCCCTACCTTCTTTTTCATGCATTTCTTCCCAAGCATAACACACATTACCCCGAAACATGCATATATATTAGAACAGAAGAAGCATAATGTACATATCCACCATTGCCAGTGGCAGACCAAGTTAGTATAGTATGGAAGGATCGAACCTAGGTTGGGGGAGTTTAACATACTGAAATAAGACCAACTATGCTGCTGAAACTTCATATCTTTACTTGCAAAAAAACAGTATTTCAATATTTTACCGTGTCAGTTGACTCTCTTAATTAAGCTCTGTATGAATCAAAAAAAATTTCAAAGTTTTACCCAGATCAAAATTTTTTTTAAAGCTAGTTAAATATATTAAAAAAAAGACTGTTAGTATAGTATAGAAAGATCGAACCTAGATTTGGGGGATTCAACATACTAAACTAAAACCAACTATGCTGCTGAAACTTCCCATCGTTATATGCAAAACAGTATTTCAACATTTTACCCCGTCAGTTGACCCTTCTAAACTCTCTGTGGGTCTGCCACTGGCCATTGATTTTGTTAAACAGAGTCGACATTCAACACAAGGCACTAGTACTGTGAGATACACAAATGAACGTTATCATTTGATGAATGGAAGGTGAGTGAATCAAACCATGGGGATGTTGCTGTTGGTTCAAATATATGAGCGTTATCATTTGAACTTGAAGCTACCTCACTCGCCGCTGAGCTAAAGCGTGGAGTTGACTTTGCTGAGTTGTACAAGAACTCCGCATTACACCAGTAAGTATTTAAGTTCTTTCTTTTTCTATCTCATGCTCATTACCTCTCTGATTGATTGATGAAAATATAAGTACTAATGAAAGCATAACAATGCAGGAGAAACAAAGCATTGGTTAAAGAACTCAGTGTACCACCAGCAGGAGCATCAGATCTCTACTTCGCTACACAATTCTCACAAAACACATGGGGACAGTTCAAATGATGGAAGGTGAGTTAATCAAACCATGGTGATGTTGCTGCTGGTTCCCTTTAAATCTCCCTCCTTCCATCCCTTTATTATCTCTGAAATAGTTGTATTTGTATCGTCCTCATCTCTGTCCTCTTCGATCTCACTAGGCGTCCAATGTACAGTGAGTTTGTGTTTCTAGTATTTCATTGACTAGTTGGAGGTCAGTGTAGAAACAACATATATTATGAGAGCCACCAAACTAAATTATAAAAAACGTTCATTTTTCAATATCAGACTTTCATGAGCGGCTCTTTGAAAATTACCACAGCCTTAGACCTGCTGCAAAACAATTTTGAGATACTCAGTGGGAAATGACTCCTCTGAAAGCTTGGACCTCTTGGACCCAAAGGGAATCAGGCAATGTTTTGCTTGTAATTTGCTTCTTCTTTTTTTTTTCCCCTTTTGTTTTGCTTATATTCTCTCTATTATTTTCTTTAAATCATAATGAACAAACTTTATATTTTTATAATTCTAGAGCAACTACATACCGTATTAGTAGAATTGTAAACAAAATATCTTTTCATAAATACATTATAAACCTACTAGATTAGGACCCACAAGATGTATAATTATGAAAAATATATAATATTTTTAGTTAGAAAAAAGAAATCATATTCATATTATTACACTAATTTATATTAAAAATTTATTATAACAATAGAACACGACTGACACACCAATTAACAAGTAGGCAGACCAATTCCACTTATTTGCATAACAATAAAACTAGGTAATGAGCATGTATATGAAAGAGTGTATAAGAAACAGAATCAAAATTACAAATTGTATTAAGATATATTCTTACTAACCTAAAGCATCTTAGAGCCTACTGGTATGTTAGAAAATACTTATGTCGGAAATAGATTTTTTATGCAGATTACATATATTACAGGTATTATGGTGAGTTTTATGATAAGCATCATAGATATTATTATATTATATTTATTAAAATATAAATTATTATATACTTAATTTTTCTATATAAATAATAAAATTATATATTTTTTGGACAAAAAATAAAAATGATATATTTAAATTTATAATTTCTAGCAATATTATTTTGGAACATCTCCTATCTTATTTACATAAAAAGAAAATATCACAATTAGGAAAATAATCGAACTTCAAAATTCAGAACAATTCTGTTTTTAATTAAATTCGATTGGTAACAAAATACGTTATAATATTTTTAGTAAGTAAAGAAAATAGTTAACAATATAGAAATAAAATTTATATATATATTTCAGTATTATTTTTGATATCATTTCATGATTGATGAAAAAAATTTCTAGTACTCTAAAAATTTAACCTCAACTTTTTTACTTTAGTTAAAAAATTTTGATGAGAAAGAATGAATCAATGAAGGTATAAATGACTACTAGAAGAGGCCCAAAGAAGTTAAAAAAAGCAGGTTAGTAGCTCTCTGACCTCTCTATGAATATGATCCGACTCCCCAAGCGAGACACAGTTGTAAATTTACTCCCCCTTCTTCCTTTATTAACTTCAAAAAAAGACATCTCAAACGTCTTTTACCCAATAAAAACCACCGAGTTTACGGTACACCTCCCCACACCAGATCCCCTCCACCTTACTCCATCGACCATCGTCGCCAGTCACACATGGTCATCCATCAGACCAGCCAAACAGTCTCTCTCTCCTCCTCCTCCTCCTCCTTAGCTCTCTCTCTTTCTCTCTCTAGCAATCACACTCCCCAGAAACCTCGCGGATCGGATCTTTCTATTATGGAGGAAGCTCTCTAGTCTCACAATTTTGACTGATTTTGAAACGGTTTAGGGTTTAATAATCTCTCGGACTTGGGGGGAAGTGTGATGGTGTTTTGTTCAGAAATCGATTGTTTTAGTGCCGACGGTGGGTGAGAGAATTAGTTAATTTATCCGGCGGAGTTAGTTTCTCTCTCTCTGCTGCGGTGGTGGTGGAATATGGCTGCTTCACCTGCGAAGTTCTTCTTCGGGTTTCTAATTGTTTCCATCGTTTTGTGGATGATCTTCATGTAAGTTCTTCTCTTCCTGTTGATCTTAGTTCTATTGATGAAACAAGTTCAAATCGAAGTGTTTCCAGTTCATTATTTGCTGTAATTTTACTTGATCTAGTGGTGCAAATCGTGGCTTATAGTTCCAGTTTTCGTGCAGACTTTGTTCCAGGTTGTTTGCTTGGATGCTTAGTAGAGTGCTGGGAGCATCTGTTGTGTTCCGGATTGGCGGGTGGAAATGCCTTAAGGATGTTGTGGTGAAGTTTAAGAAGGTGAGCACACTACATACTTGAGCTGATGATTCTGTGAACCTTTTAATTTGTCATAAAAGGGAAGAGAAGACTTTTAAGTGTTTTTTGCTGTAGCTGAGAAAGAATGTGTCTGTAGAGGCTTGAGAATAGGATCAATGTAGTGGATGCTGTGTTTTTGCTGTAGCTAAGAGAGAATGTTTCTGTTGAAGCTTGAATCAGATATATGTAGATGTTGTTTTTTTTTTGCTGTAGCTGAGATAGAATGTTTCCTTAGAAGCTGGAGTCAGATCAATGTAGTGAATTTAATTTGATCAATGTAGTGGGGGAAGTATTTTTTGCTTTATCTGAGGAAGAATGTTCGCGTAGAAGCTTGAATCTGATCAATGTAGTAAGTTTTCATCTGATCAATTTTGTGGATGTAGTGTTTTTTTTCTGTAGTTGAGAGAGAATGTTTCTGTAGAAGCATGAACCAGATCAATGTAATAGATTATGGATGTAGTATTTTTTTCTGTAGCTGAGAGAGTTCTGTAGAAGCTTGAATCAGAGAAATTTAGTAGATTACACCTTTCCTTTTTACATTTAACTTTCGTGGGATTGGTACCATATTCATCTTGATTTTAAAAAATGCCTTTTAAAACCCAGGTAGTCATATCATTTTTACATGATTGATTGTGTTCTACTGGCCACTGGAACAATAGTTCTTTGCCAACAATTTCTTCGACAACAAAGTTTATCTCAAGGAATGATTTTCTGCTGATTTGAGTGTTTTCCAGGGTGCCATTGAGTCGGTGTCTGCTAGTGAAATTAAACTAAGCTTACGCCAGTCCTTGGTCAAACTTGGCGTTGGTTTTCTTTCTAGAGATCCAAAAGTGCAAGTCTTGATATCTGATCTTGAAGTTGTGGTGAGGTCCTCTACTTCAACGACAAATTTACAGAAAGCTAAAAGTCAGAAATCTCGAACTTCAGGCAGGGGAAAGTGGATGGTGGTGGCTAATGTTGCAAGGTTTCTTTCACTTTCTGTCGCAGATATGGTTGTGAAGGTAAATGATTTGAGCCCAAATTCTAGACGGAGCTTTAATTTCTCTTGAATAGGGACTTCTCTGGAAACCACTTTCATACCTATGTGAAATGCAGACTCGAAAGGTGATTGTGGAAGTCAAGGAGCTGAAGTTGGATATAAATAAGGATGGTGGGACAAAGCCAAATCTATATGTTAAGCTAAATGTTCTACCAATTCTGGTTCATTTATGTGAATCACGCATAATTTCTGATCAGTCATCTAATGTAAGCTTTGAAAGTTGTACTGCCTCCCAAGCATCCTCGGCCTCTCCAGACAGATCCTCTGCTGCTTTATTTTGTGATGAACTCTCACTTTCTTCCGAGTTTGGACATGACAGGTACCGTCACTGGTATCTGATTTTTAAGTGAAGTAAATCCTCCTTAAATGGATGAGTTTTGTTGACGGTTTTAGGAAATTTATTTCAGTCTAGAATTTTTTGGGACTTTGAAGATGGCTGTGCCCTTATGTTACAGACAATAAATGTGTATTGAATCAATGGTTTGCTCACTGTTGGTACTTTTTTTTATTCTTCTGAATTTAGGGCAGTAGGTATTGTTGTACGAAATGTGGAAGTTATATCTGGTGATGTGATTCTGAATTTTGACGAGGATTCATTTCCCAAGAGCAAACAATCATCTGCTTCAGTTCATTCAGATGAAGTTAGAACGTCAGCTACTGTTGCCTCATTTGCCAAGAAACCCCATAAAGAGAATCAGCTGCTGGCAGCTCTTACAAAGTATTCTTCGTCGTTTCCTGATAAGGTCAGGTTGGCTTACTGGAAAGTGACTTGACTCTTTTCTTTGTGTAGTTTTGTAACTTTTTTATATTATATTAGTTGGCCTTATCTTTTAAGTCTGTTCTGTTAGTTATTCTGAAGCATTAGAAAGATTACTCTGATAACAAAAGTTAAGAGTAGAGATTCTTGAACCTCATCAGCATTTATTTTAATGTTACTTCTTTGAGTTTAGTTGGTTGCTGGCGATAGTTTCAATTATTTCCTTTCAGAAAATCATCTGCACTTATTAGTATTTAAGTACACTCATGTGTACTACCATCAACCTAGATGATGTTGTTTTTAAGGGTTCGCTGCTTAAAAGCATCCGTTTGGTTGGATGTCATTACCATTGAATTATTTTACTCTACTTTAATCAATGGTTTCGGCATAGATTTGGCCATATAGACAGTCCATTAATCATGCAGTGGCCTTTATTATTGTTGCTAATGATAAGTGCGTAGTTTTGCCTATGGATCTTTGGATCTAGCAATATGGAAAGCATGTTTATAGATTTAGTCTAAGTTGGTTGTTAAATCTTTTTGAATGATTTTGTAGAAAAATGTCTCAAGAAGACCATATATACTTAACTATCTTGATTTGAGCCATCATTTGTAGGTTCTCGATAATTTCACTTCGCATTTTCACTGAGTTGTTACGTTTGGGTGTCTTTTGTATCTATGATGTGTAAGCTTGAAACATTAGAAGACTTCATCCAAGATCTACTGACACTTTGGTAATACCCAGCAGGTTTCCTTCAGTTTACCCAAACTGGATGTCAGATGTGTGAATCGAGAACATGATCTTCTTGCTGAGAATAACATCACAGGAATTCATTTAAGAAGTGTTAAATCAAAATATTTTGAAGACACAGGGGAGAGTACACGTCTTGATGTTCAGATGGAACTCAGTGAGATTCATGTATGCTCGTGTGATGGAAATTTTTCAGATATTTGATTTCCAAATTTTATTTATTTACTATTTCTGTGCTGATTCTATGGTCTCGTGGTTCTTTACAGGTTTTTAAGGAAGCTGAGGCATCTATTCTGGAGATAATGAAAGTTGATGTCGGCTCTTTCATCTACATCCCAATTCAGGTTTGAAAGCCATGACATTGTATTTCTATATTTCAAGGTTCACTAAATTTGACTCAATACTCTGGCTTGTGAAAAAAGATCCCTTTTTATTTGTGTCTTTACAACTGATATTCGATTGACACGCTTTCTGCTGTGCAATATTTTTCGTCTGTTCTTTCATCATTGTGTGCCTTTTTTATATGAGCGTTCATCATCAATTAAGGTTTTCAGTAGCTTCAGTTTAATTTCCAGTATCGATGATGGAACAGTTTCAGGATACATCGGAAGTACATATGTTTTTGAAGAGTTTATCTCTCCTGCTTATCAGCTTTTAAATATTCCCTTGTACGTTTTGACTGAGGAAAGTACCTTATCTTTTCATAATAGAGAGAAGTGTTTTCCGATTTGTTATTTGTTATGTATTTTCTGCAAAGTGGAGTTTAAGTTAGATGATTTGTCTCTGCTACTCAGATTTCTGTTTGTAGTTTTGCTTATCGATTTGCCTATGAGATCATGGGCTCTTTTAGTTCTTGCTTGACATTGGTAACAGTAGTTCAGTCGCCAAATATTTATTTATCTAAATAATATACTTGACAACCTCTTTCCTATCATCAGAAAGGAAAGGTACCTTATTCCTGCATGATATGCATTTATGTAGAACAGACAGTATGCTATGTTGGTATCCATCAGATTAAGATTTATTTTTGCTAAACCACGTAACTTTATGTTGTTACAAATTATTTTGATGGCTACCTTCTCTTTTCAGCCAGTTCTGCCTATTAGAGCTGAAGTTGATATAAAGCTAGGAGGTACCCGATGCAATCTATTCATCTCTAGACTACAGCCATGGTTGCGCCTTCATTTCTTAAGAAAGAAAACACTGGTGCTGCAAGAAAAAACTCACACACTCGAGAAAACAAAAGCTGCTGATATGAAGGCCATCATGTGGACAGGCACAGTTTCAGCCCCGGAGATGACGGTTATGCTATATGGTATTCATGATTTGCCTATGTATCATGTAAGTAACCTTGTCCATGTATATCTGTAGTGGTTGAACATGAATCAAATGGTATCGTGCTGCATCCCATTATTTGCATCTTGTGCTAGTTATTATCGGACTTTTAAATTTTAGACTTCATACATTAACTGAACTTAATCTGTATTTATGAGATAGGGCGATAAACCTTCACATGCTTGATTGTTTAGTTCTTAATTTTGTTGTGCAACATATGAATTGGCTTACTAAATGCTAAACAGTATATTATTCTCCGTGTTTTATATGCAGTTTTGTTCGCAGTCATCACATGTGTTTGCAAATAACATCTCAAGTCTGGGCACATCAGTTCATGTTGAATTTGGTGAATTGAATCTGCATTTGGCAGATGAGTACCAAGAATGCTTTAAAGAACACCTTTTCGGAATAGAGCCAAACTCTGGTTCATTGATGCATATAGCAAAGATTAGCTTGGATTGGGGAAGGAGAGATAGGACATCATCTGACGAGGTTGGTTTCAGAAGTAAATTGGTACTCTCAGTAGATGTGACTGGAATGGGTATCTATTTATCTTTCAAGCGTGTTGAATCTATCATAACAAATGCTATGACCTTCAATGCTCTCTTTAAGACATTATCTGTTGCTGGCAAAAAGTCAAATAAGACTGGTGGAGTGCAACCATCCAAAGCATCTGGGAAAGGAACTAGGCTTGTAAACCTCAATCTAGAACGTTGCTGTGTAAATTTCTGTGATGATACAGGATTGGATAATTCTATCATTGACGATCCTAAATCTGTCAATTATGGATCCCAAGGTGGTCGGGTTTCATTTAGTTCACTGGCTGACGGCACACCACGCACTGCGAGCATTCTGTCTACTGCTCCTGAAGCTTGTAAAAGACTGAAGTACTCACTCGCTCTTGACATATCACAGTTTAGCGTTTGTGTCAACAAGGATAAACACTCAACCCAAGTGGAACTTGAAAGAGCAAAATCCATCTACCAGGAGTATCTGGAGGAGCATAAGCCTTGTTCGAATGTCACATTGTTTGATATGCACAATGCGAAGCTTGTACGTCGATCTGGTGGTCTTAATGAAATTGATGTCTGTTCTCTCTTCAGTGCTACTCATATTTCACTGGGTTGGGAACCTGACGTCCATCTATCTTTTTATGAACTGTTTTTGCGGTTGAGATCCCTGGTGTATGCACAGAGGCATAATGGACCTGAAAGCGGGTGCGATAAAGGCATCTATAGTGTGAAAGATGGTGGCCCGAGTGAAAAAACAAATCAGTCCAGTTCTGTTGACAAGCAAAAGAAAAAGGAATCTATGTTTGCTATTGATGTGGAAACGTTGACTATATCAGCTGAGGTAGGAGATGGGGTGGAGGTTACGTTGGAGGCACAATCAATTTTTTCTGAGAATGCCTGTATAGGAGTGCTTCTTGAGGGGCTTATGCTTGCTTTCAATGGATCTCGAGTATTTAAAACTACAAGAATGCAAATATCAAGAATCCCTACTGCTTCTTTGAATTCGTCTGATTCAGTCCCTGTAATGACAGGTGCTCCGTGGGACTGGGTTGTACAAGGGCTTGACATGCATATTTGTATGCCATACAAACTACAGTTGCGTGCTATAGATGATTCAATTGAAGAGATGTTGCGAGGCTTGAAACTTATATCTGCAGCAAAAGGAAAATATATTTTATCAAGAAAGAGAGAAAGCTCAAAGCCTAAGAAATCTGGTCCAAAATTTGGCCGCATAAGATTTTGCATACGCAGACTTACTGCAGATATTGAGGAAGAACCAATTCAGGGTTGGCTTGATGAACACTATCAGCTGGTGAAGAAAGAAGCCTGCGAGTTGGCTGTCCGATTGAAATTCCTTGAAGATCTTATACACAAAGCTAGTCAGGCTCCTAAAGGTGCAGAAACAAGTGATGCTTCAGATGAAAGAAGGATGTTTTTTGATGGGGTTGAAATTGATGTCGAGGATCCTTTAGCTATTAACAAAGTGAAGGAGGAGATTCATAAACGGTCGTTTCAATCGTATTATCAGGCATGCCAGGGTTTAGCTCCTTCAGAGGGTTCAGGTGCCTGTAGGGAAGGATTCCAGGCAGGTTTTAAGCCAAGTGCTACTAGAACCTCTCTTCTTTCTGTTTGTGCCACAGATTTTGATTTAAGCTTGACGGCAGTTCGTGGTGGTGATGCTGGTTTGATAGAAGTCTTGAAGAAGCTTGATCCTATTTGTCAAGAAAACGATATACCCTTTTCACGCTTATATGGAAGCAATGTCTACTTGAGTACTGGATGCTTGGTTGTTCAGTTAAGGAATTACACACTTCCTCTCCTCTCTGGCACTTCCGGCAAATGTGAAGGTCGTATAGTACTGGCTCAGCAGGTATTACTATTTTTGTGTTATCCTTTCCCATGCCGTCTCTATATTGTGTATTAATTCTCTTTTGTGATTGATTTTTTTTTGTTAATGTTTTTTTTCTGTGATTATTTTGTTTATTCTAGAGCATAGTAATGGTAGTAGCTGATTTATTTTCTGGGACCTTTAGTTTTAATGGTCTGCTCCAGTACTATATTTCTGATATCCAACAAATTTAGTGGTTTCAGATAGTTTCCATCCCCAGATGATTTGTTTCTCACTTCATTCTCAATCTACGCAGAACATAAATGCTCCTATTAGTAAGAGATCAATATTCTTTTATTGTCGTCCAATGCATGGTTGTTTGGATTATTATTCTTCTTTGCACGCTAGACAAGTTCTCGTAGATCTGTAGTTATGCATTTGTATGGAGCTGGATTGCTTATAGATGTAGTATTTTAGTTCATCGTCACAGTGAATTTACTAGCAAAATGAAATGCCTGTTGTTATCAGTTGACTGAATATTTAACTGCTTGTAATTGTTTTCTTAAACTAGGCAACATGTTTTCAGCCACAAATTTCCCAAGACGTCTTTGTAGGAAGATGGAGAAAAGTGCGAATGTTCCGGTCAGCCAGTGGCACAACTCCACCGTTGAAGACTTACTCAGATCTGCGTATACACTTTGAACAAGGAGAAGTTTCCTTTGGGGTTGGATATGAACCAGCTTTTGCAGACATTAGCTATGCCTTCACAGTGGCTCTTCGTAGAGCTAATCTGAGTCGTAGGAATCCAGGTATGGCACCGGTTGTCAAAAAAGAACGAAGCTTACCCTGGTGGGATGACATGAGAAACTACGTTCATGGCAACATTACTTTGTCTTTTTCCGAATCAAATTGGTCTGTTCTTGCTACGACGGATCCATATGAGAGTCTTGACAAACTTCAAATTGTGACTGGTCCTATTGAACTTCAGCAGTCAGATGGTCGTGTGTTTGTCAATGCTAAAGACTTTAAGATAAAATTGAGCAGTCTGGAGAGTTTGATTAGTCGACATTCCTTAAAAGTTCCAGTCGATGCCTCTGGAGCTGCATTTATTGAAGCTCCAGATTTTAATCTTGAAGTTACAATGGACTGGGATTGTGAGTCTGGGAATTCTTTGAATCATTATCTATATGCATTTCCAGCTGAAGGAAAGCCTCGTGAGAAGGTCTTTGATCCATTCAGATCAACATCACTCTCGCTTCGGTGGAATTTCTCACTTAGACCCGAAAAGTTCCATCAGTCTTCCTCAGGTACTGAGAACCCAACAGACGTTCGAACTGTCTACACTTCGCAAGACAAGCCTGAAAGCATACCTCTTGTACCACCAGTTATGAATCTTGGAGCTCATGATTTGGCATGGATACTTAAGTTTTGGGGTATGAATTACTATCCTCCACACAAGTTACGTTCTTTCTCCAGATGGCCTAGGTTTGGAGTCGCAAGAGCTGCAAGGTCGGGAAATTTATCTATGGATAAGGTAATGACGGAATTTATGCTCCGTGTAGATGCCACTCCTTCCCTGATAAAGTACATGCCTTGGGATTGTGATGACCCTGCCAAAGGATTGACGTTTAACATGGCAAAGCTAAAATACGAATTATGCTATAGTCGCGGGAAGCAAAAGTATACATTTGAATGCAAGCGGGATGCACTTGACCTTGTATATCAGGGTCTGGACCTTCATGTGCCTAAGGCTTTTATTAACAAAGATGAGCATCCATGCATTCCAGGAAGTGTTCAGTTTTTGAGAAAAAGTACTCAGAATGCTTTGATAGACAGAGTACCCTCTGGGAAGGACCATAAGAGGGATGAGAAGCATCGCGATGAAGGGTTTTTATTGTCTTCTGATTATTTTACAATCAGAAGGCAGGCCCCAAAAGCAGATCCTGAAAGACTATTGGCATGGCAAGAGGCTGGACGAAGAAATCTTGAGATGACGTATGTGCGGTCTGAGTTTGAGAATGGAAGTGAGAGTGATGAACACATACGATCAGATCCTAGTGATGATGACGGATACAATGTTGTCATTGCTGACAATTGTCAGCGGGTCTTTGTTTATGGCCTCAAACTCTTGTGGACGATAGAGAACAGGGATGCTGTTTGGTCTTTTGTTGGTGGAATTTCAAAAGCATTTGAACCTCCCAAACCTTCTCCTTCTCGTCAGTATACACAGAGGAAGCTTCATGAAGAAAACCAAAAGGATTCCTGTCCCGAAACGCATCAAGGGGAAATATCGAGATCTTCTGCAAGCCCTGGAAGAAATCTCCCTTCGCAGCCTATGGAGATGGCTAGACCTCCTTCATCACCATCACACTCGTTGAAAATTGAGAAATCAGATGACAAAGGTGGTATGTCTTGTTTTCTTTTAATGTCTGTTATCTGTCTTGTTACTCGGACTTTATCAAATTACTGGAATTTCTTAATATAATGAAATTCTAGAAAGAATAGCCTTTGACCTGGATGTATGAATAGGTATAGTTGAGACCATTGAATCTGAGGAAGAAGGGACTCGTCACTTCATGGTGAATGTCATTGAGCCACAGTTTAATCTTCACTCAGAAGATGCTAATGTAAGAATTTACTGCTGCATAAGAATGCACATTTAATACCCACTTTAGAGCGTTTCAACACTATGGTTCTTGGCTGATTAAGTTTACCAAGCTCGCATTCAAACTTCCCTTGGCATGTGTTATAGCTGTGCACTGTAGATTTATATTATTTGTACAAGCTACATGGTAAATAGTGTTAAAAAACAAAATTGTCTTTGTGTCTTGGGTTTAAAAAGTAGTGTACTGACTTGTTGATAAACATTGCTTTGATGGATATCAGGGTCGCTTTCTGCTAGCTGCTGTCAGTGGTCGTGTTCTTGCAAGATCATTTCATTCCGTTATGCGTGTTGGTGTGGAAGTGATTGAGCAGGCTCTTGGCAGTGGAAGTGTCCAAATTCCAGATTGTAGTCCTGAAATGACATGGACACGGATGGAAGTTTCTGTAATGTTAGAGCATGTGCAAGCCCATGTTGCTCCTACTGATGTTGATCCAGGTGCTGGATTGCAGTGGCTCCCGAAAATTCGCAGAAACTCCCCAAAAGTAAAGCGTACTGGGGCTCTACTTGAAAGAGTTTTCATGCCTTGTGACATGTATTTCCGGTATACTAGACACAAAGGTGGAACCCCTGATCTAAAGGTAACACCAATTCCTTATAGTGTTTTTTGGTCAAAATTTCATTTCATCGTCGCCTTCTTGTGCATAGGAGAATAGTTATAGTTGCTCGTTAAAAGTGCAACCATCATGACAGAATTCTGAAACATGTCTGTTTTCTGCATTGGATCATGGAAGGAGATGAAATGTCCACTGTCCAAAAAAAAAGTCTCTACATTTTCATGATAATACAACACAAAATGCTGGAAGTTGGTGTACATTTTAAATTCTTTGAAGTGGCATGCAGTTAATCTAACTTCACATTTACTGATTGAAGACTTTCTCATATAAACTAGTACAATTCTATGAACCACTGAAATTTCTGTTGGCTGTCAGGAGTAATTCAGTCAATGTACACATGTAACTGATACCTTCATGTAACGGAGCAAATATGTTTCTTTTGTTTCAGGGTCTTTTCAGATAATTAACCTAGGTATTATATTCTTTAAGTAATTTAATTCTTATTTATGCATTTGCAGGTGAAACCTCTGAAAGAGCTCACTTTTAATTCACACAATATAATAGCCACAATGACATCTCGGCAATTCCAAGTTATGCTGGATGTGTTGACAAACCTTCTCTTTGCAAGGCTGCCAAAGTAAGTATTGAACCTGAATAATATTATATGGACCCACATTTTTCATGTCAATATTCTGCATTTTCTCTTTTCTTGCTGTAACTAGCCTTATTAACCATATGTGATTTTCTGAATCCGTACCCCCTTCAGCTCGCTGATGATTAGGGCTAAACTTCAAATACTTTTTTCTTCTCTGTTTATTTTTCAAACATGTCCTAGCATTAAGGATATCCGTTTTATGATCCAGGCCTAGGAAAAGTAGTCTCCAATGTCCCACTGAAGATGAAGATGTTGAAGAGGAGGCTGATGAGGTAGTTCCATACGGAGTTGAAGAAGTAGAACTTGCAAAAATCAACCTTGAAGAGAAAGAGCGAGAACGAAAGTTGCTTCTTGATGATATTAGAAAATTGTCTCATTGTTCTGACAATACGGATGACACACATATGGAAAGGGAAGGTGAATTGTGGATGATTAGTACCAGAAGATCCATTCTGGTAAGACTCTACGGAAAGAAGTTTGCTTCATGATTCATTAATTACTGCTTCAACTTGTTTCATTAACTAGTGTTAGCTGCATGCAACTACTCAATTAGAGATTTCTGTTCTTGATTTTGACAATATAAAGTTGATGTTGCAATTTCTGCTGGTCTGTTTTAGGTGCAAGGATTAAAAAAAGAGCTCACATATGCACAAAAGTCTAGAAAGGCGGCTTCTGCATCTTTACGAATGGCGTTGCAGAAGGCTGCACAGCTGCGAATAATGGAGAAGGAGAAGAACAAAAGCCCATCGTATGCTATGTGTATTTCCTTGCAAATAAATAAGGTTGTTTGGAGCATGCTTGTAGATGGTAAATCCTTTGCTGAGGCAGAGATAAATGACTTGGTACGTTTATACATTATGTTCTTAGTCCAATGCCTCTAAAGTGATAGCATCAAAAGAATCTTGTTCTGTTATTCACTTACTATTTACTTTTTATAATATGGAATGATGAGAGTAACTTGCAGAGCAATTTGCTTACAATCTTTCCTTAGTTTTCCTAATTTATCACAGTCTTGGTCTATTGCATATATGCAGCCTGTTTAAATGTAAAGGCGTACTTATTAAATTGGGTTTTGTTCATGCAGATATATGACTTTGATCGGGACTACAAAGACATTGGTGTTGCTCGATTCACCACCAAGTACTTTGTTGTTAGGAATTGTCTACCCAACGCAAAGTCAGATATGCTTTTATCAGCATGGAATCCTCCACCTGAATGGGGAAAGTACGTTATTCCTTAAATGCTTCTCCACAGTGCCTGTTTTGTTTTCCATATAACATACTTTGCACTTTGTTTATGGATTCCATACTCTCATTATCTAATGCTGGTTCTGACTTCGGGAGTGTGATTCCTATATATTTCCACATATGTTTGTGTACTCTTGTATCAATTCTGATAAGTTGAAGTTGAATTTCATTAGAAGTGATGTAATTTTATTTACAGGAAAGTTATGCTACGTGTGGATGCAAAGCAGGGAGCGCCGAAAGATGGGCATTATCCACTTGAGCTTTTCCATGTAAGTTTTCTCTTTCAACAATCTGTTGCAAAAGACCCAACGAAACCAATATCAGTGAATTTATGACTGTTTTACATCTTTTAACTGAGCTATATTTCCTTTCTCTGTGTTAAATATGTTTGATATCAGTGAATTTGCAAATTTACAAAAGACCCAACGAAACCAATATCAGTGAATTTTATGACTGTTTTACATCTTTTAACTGAGCTATATATCCTTTCTCTGTGTTAGATATGTCTGATAATCGCTGCAAATATTGTAGGTGGAGATTTATCCTCTCAGAATCCATTTGACAGAGACAATGTACAGAATGATGTGGGAGTATTTCTTCCCAGAGGAAGAGCAGGATTCACAAAGGCGACAGGTCAGATATAACATCCTAATTTCGCCTACAGATGAAAATCTGATGAAAGTAAGTTTATATGAATGCTTTTTGGGTTAATTTTTTGTCCTGCAGGAAGTTTGGAAAATTTCAACAACAGCTGGTTCAAAACGTGTAAAGAAAGGGTTGGCAGGTCATGAATCTTCTGGAACTACTAGCCACGCCATTAGGGATGTTGAAGCATCTCGAGTTAGTTCTGCAGTTCTCTCTTCTTCTGCGATTGTGCAGTCACAAACCAATGCAGACTCTCTCCAAGTAGGCTTTAACCTTAGTCTGAATTCAAATTTTTAAATTTCTTCTCTATTATTCTTTTCTTTCCTTTTCTGATTTTACTTGCATTCTCTTTGCAGAAATCCAATATCCTAAGCCTAAGGTCTAGCACTGGCGGTTCAGCTCAGGAGTTGAGAAGAACATCTTCTTTCGATAGGAGCTGGGAAGAAAATGTGGCAGAATCCGTGGCTAATGAACTCGTTCTACAGGCTCACTCTTGCACAGTGTCATCTTCCATTGAACAACAGGAGGATTCCTCTAAACAGAAGGTCAAAGAGATGAAACCTGTCAAGTCTGGCCGCTCTTCTCATGAAGAAAAGAAGGCTGGGAAATCACACGAGGAGAAGAAATCTAGGCCTAGAAAGATGATGGAGTTTCACAATATTAAAATTAGTCAGGTAAGTAAGCTAATTTCTAAACCACTTTAAATAAAGGTCAGAAATTGGTTTGCTTTAACTAGTTTAAATAATTTCAACTCAGGTGGAGCTTCTAGTTACCTATGAGGGATCAAGATTTGTTGTTAACGACCTCAAATTGTTGATGGATACATTTCATCGTCCTGAGTTTACCGGGACTTGGAGAAGGCTTTTTTCCCGTGTTAAGAAGCACATCATTTGGGGAGTATTGAAGTCAGTTACTGGAATGCAGGTCAGAAATGTCTTGCGTGAATGAATATAGTCATTATGAATCCTCTTATATATAAAACATCATACTTCTAGAATAAAATGAATGTGTTTAGGTTATGGGGACAAAGATAAGCAAGCTAATTAGTTCTCTTTCCATTAAAACTTTCAGGGGAAAAAATTCAAAGACAAGTCACACAACAATCGCGAGTCTACTGACAATGACCTGAATCTTAGTGACAATGATCAAACTGGGAAACCTGATCAACAACAAGTCACATGGTTCAAGCGTCAAAGTGATGGAGCAGGCGATGGTTTTGTTACTTCTATTCGAGGACTATTCAATACCCAAAGGCGCAAGGCTAAAGCATTCGTCTTGAGAACTATGAGGGGTGAAGCAGAGAATGACTTCCACGGGGATTGGAGTGACAGTGATGTAGAATTCTCTCCTTTTGCTCGGCAATTAACTATAACAAAAGCTAAGAGACTCATCAAACGGCACACTAAGAAATTCCGTCCAAGATCTCAAAGAGGTGACTAGAAACACTCTTAACCCTACTACTTAGTTGTTCCCAGTCAGTAACTACTGATTCCTATAGATAGTATACGTATAAGAACTGTTCAAGAAAGTGACCTCCTTGATAAATTCAATCTCCTAATTTGATAGATAAAGATTCTTGTGAAACAGTCACATTGGCAATTTTATTTTCAGCGTCTGTTCATTAACTCAGCTTTTTTTTTATTTGTGTTTCTTCTGATAGGTTCAACATCTCAGCAAAGGGAATCACTTCCATCATCTCCAAGAGAGACCACTGCATTTGAAAGTGGCTATTCAAGCGGATCTTCACCATACGAAGATTTTCGCGATTAGATACACGTTCTGACCAAATTTTGTTATTCCGGGTAATATAGGAGAAGGAAAAAAAAAAGTAAATTAAGAGAGAAAGAGAGACATCAACAATATTGTACAGACGTTGGTATATTGGAATATAAATTAAAACCACAGGTCACTTGTTCAATCAATCTTTCCATTTACTTCGAGTTTACAAAACGTAAGCCCTGCTTGGAGAAGTGCGTATCAGAGTCGCAGAGACAGCTTTGATTTCAGACAAGGCATAAAAAGATGGCTGTTGGGAGTCGCTGAACTTCACTGGCGTGGAATCACAGCGGCAGGGGATCACCTTTCCAGCGAAAGAGATGAATGTGGGATGAAGGGATATAAACTTCTTCTAGTATGTCTCTTGCACTTAAGCTTCATGCCGAGGTCTTTGGTGATGCTGTCCGTATATTAATCGTTGAGGAAAAATGCAATCATAACAAAACAAAACGTCCAAAATAACACTTAAGTAAGATTAAAAAATCTTTACTTTTAACAAGTTCAACCAGTCAGAAAGAATACTGCATAATATAAAATATTAAACTAATCTAAAAGTAGCTTAGAAACTTGAAAACATCCTATATTATGAAACAAAAAGTTTCTCTAAAACATCTTATATTTTAAAACGGAGGGAATGTAGAAAACTTCCAACTATAAAGGAAAAATGATTGTCAGCTACTTGAAGTATACGCCAACACATAACCACACATACAAACAATATAAATGTCTTGTTAACTACGTAAACTATTGTCATCACATAAGGACATCCATAAACAAACATAGGTTATGTATGCAATACCATAAACATTCGAGGTCTGACGGAATCTGGCGTTGACCAGAGTTGACCGACGTTGACCAGTATTGACCGGCATTGATCAGAAAAAATATTCAAAAAATTATTTTTTTTTTTCTAAAAAATAGTGATTTTATTTTTTTTGTGTTTTTGATAAATAAATAAAAAAGATAAATGATTTGTATAATTTACAAAAACAACATATAACAACAACAAATACAAGAAAATTATTTACCAAAATAAAAATAAAAATAAAAATAAAAATAATAAGAAAAACAAAATTTGTGGTATATAAAGTAACTAATTTTGTTAAGCCTAGGGGTGAACAACTCTCATTCATCCCTCTTAATTGACGAATCAGAATACAATAATATGGTATGTCATATTATATTTTTAAAAAGAGATATTTTATTAATAAAATTATGTCAGTTTGGGTTTACAAAAGAGTGGTTAGGGTTTAGATTTTACTATTAAATAAAATTATATGCCTGTTTGGATTTATAAAAGAGTGTTTAGGGCTTAGATTTTACAATTAAACAAAATTATATGTCGGTTTAAGTTTATAAAAAATGGTTAGAATTTAGATGTGATAATTAAAAACTGTAATATAATATTAAAATTAACAATTTTAAAATTGATTGATCAACATATTTTGTTTCTTTAATTAAGATTTGTTTCCTTAATTTAAAGGAAATGAATAAGAGAGGTTCGCCCGTAAGGGTGAATCCACGAATTGTCTGTTTCTTAATACAGAAAATATACCAAAAATAATATAATAAAACTATACCACCAAAATTTGATGTGTAGTAGATTTTTTCCATAAACAATAACAAATTTATATTCTTTCTATTTAAAATATCATTTTCGATTTTGTATTTTCAAAAATACATAAAAAACAAAAAATATTATTATTAGGAAAAAAGTATATTTTTTTGAATTTTTTTTGGTCAACAGCAGTCAACGCCGGTAAATATTGGTCAACGTCGGTCAATACCGGTCAACGCTGGATTCCGGCTAACCTCGAATGTTTATGGTGTTGTAGTCATAAAATATGTTTGTTTATGGATGTCCTTATGTGATGACAATAATTCACGTAGTTAACAAGACATTTATATTGTTTGTATTTGTGGCTATGTGTTGGTGTATACTTCAAGTAGATGGCAATCATTTTACCAACTATAAACATGCGTGAAAGGAAAAAGCATTATCTACCAGATTCGTAAATGTCTTCGTATATTATACCACTTTAACCGATGTTAATGCACTGACAACTGAGTTTAATTTCTTAATAGGCAATAAACATGTTAATTATGTCGCTAAACCTTGATATATATACAAAGTTACAAACTACAAAGCTTGCAATGTAATTTATTAGATTTGTGTGTTTGTTTTTTTATGTCATTCTCTGCCTCGTCTCGCATAATTCTCAAGACAAAATGATTTGGCCTTGCGCCTATGGGTATCGAATAGTACTGAATTGGAGAAGTAACAGAAACAAAGATCACAGCATATCAGACTTCATGTCGACCAGGAAAAAAAAACATAGCTAGAATTGACACAATGAATGATTGGTTATTGTTTGGATGGCCAATACAAAACAACAGAAAAAAGTAACTTATATAACAAAAAATGGTAGGCGATGGACCATTTTTAGACGTCCAACAAGAATAGACAAAGTAACTAATTAACAAAAAATTTGAAAAGAAATTTTTTACTACTTTTGCTATATAAGCCACAGTAGGCCAACCCAACACAATCATCCTGTTACAAATTTGTTTGCTAATTGCTATATAACACAAACAAAATTTAATACGGCTTGAACACTGGAAAAACTCATATCGATTTTCACACAATGGCGACAATGAAAAATATATGCAGTGTTTTGATGATTGTAGTTTTATTTACGATGATGGTTTCAACACATGCAAATACGAAGGATGTGTGTGTTAAACATTGTGTCCCAAACCAATGTATGAATGTTTCAAAAAAGGCAACTCTACCTCTATGTGAGAATGCTTGTAAGAAACTCTGCAACGAAAACGAATTTGCGCATGAGGAATACGTCCGGCCTGGAGTCAACTGCGGAATATTCTGGTTTTTATGCAAATAAAAACCAAATAAATTGTTTCTGGTTTATACGTACTTATAAGTACGCAAATTGTTTCTTTTAAACAAAATAATACATAAATATATAAATATATATATATATATATATATTTGTGTTTCTTTCCTATCTTTGTATCAATTATTGTAGTACCTAATAAATTATTCGGTGTTATTATGATAAGTGGTACTTTGAAAACTAAAACTGTCATACACATGCAAATACGAAGGATGTGTTTCATACATTCATTTTTATGTTGGTTTAACAAGGTTCCGGTGCAAAATGCATAGATACGGTTCTTTTAGGATAACTTGTTCGTTATGTAAAGTGAGGAGGTTAGATTAAACAATGACCAGCAACAGGAGGATGAGATGCCGAGGAATAGAGTTTGGCTACTGGCATGACAATCCACAATCATATCTCTTCAATATGTGGTACTAAGAAGAATCAACCAAAAAAACATCAGATCAACTTATTTGATTATTAGCCTCATAGAGTTGGTGCAATGCCCCTACTAAAATAGGTACAAGTAAAATAGGTTTGATTAGACTCCCAAGGGGTAGTGTTGGAATATTGGTATATGTTTCGGTCAGAGCCTCATTTGCATTATCTATCTATAACCCGGAAATTCATAGCTACATTGAGTCATTGACAATGGGAAAGAAGTATAAATTCTCACTTTAAACCTGGAGTATTGTATACTAATCGTATCACCTCTTCAACCACATCTCTATTGTGTACTGTAGTAATGTTACATCAATTAACATCTCTCTATTGTCTATGCATCTTAACTGCTTAAGCTGAGATATATTGCACATTTACAAGGCAGTGAAAAATGTCAAGTCCCCTCTGCAGAACACAAGATTAGCCCAAAATCGAGAACCCCATTGCTAAACCAATGGATTAATCGGACATAAATTTACATACACAAGATAGAATCAGGATTTTGTGCTCCAGATTGGGCTCGGTTTCCGATGTTGAGGATTCTCGATCGAATAAACAAGAAGGGCTCCATCTTTTGTCCCTGCTAAGAAACACTCTTCTTGAGTTACAGTTAGAGAAGTGATTATTTTTCCCGCTCCATTATACCGTCTTACTACTTCAAGTGTGTTCATAGACCGGACAACTATTTGTCCTTGGTCACCGGCACTGACCAAGAACTCTCCACACTTACTAAGTTCAAGACAGTTGATGCGTCCATTTGACTCCGAGCTAGCCAGATGTTTTCCGTTAATGGAGTAGAGATGCAGACTAAGATCATCATCACCGTACAAAACAATTCGTCCATGGTGCGATGCAGCAAGCTTCGACACTGCACTTCCTGAAGGATGTTTTAGAGATCTTATGTATCTTCCTTCCCGCAATGTGTGGAATACACAGGTTCCATCTTTTGACCCACTAATGACTATATCAAGATCAGTGCTGACGTATAAGCAGGTTATGATATCATCATGACCACAAAGAATATGAGAAGGAGCATCGGCGAGGACGATATCTTTCCGCATTACGTCTGCGTTCGTATTTCTGACCCTCTTTTCAGGTATTCTCATGCGGAGAATGTCCCACACCATCACAGTCGTGTCATAGCTACCAGTTGCAAGGATACTCGAATCAGCAGTTACTGCAGCATCACGATATATTTAGTAACACATCAGTGGCTTGGGAATTACAAAACATGAAACATGTAGACCTGGTTAACGAGAACTCTAGGTTGTGGAAGTGGCTTGAGTCCAACTCTTATCATTCTTCACATAATTTCATATTGGAATATATCTCGAACATTAACAACATCCTATTCTGGAAATCTAATATTGGCTAGAAGCTCATCTACATGATTATTTCTTCATTTCTAAGAAAGCAGCGGTATCTTCAACCAGGCAAAAGAAGCAGAAAACAAAGAGCATACCTGCAACACAACTTACGACATCTTTATGATGTCGGATGCTCTGGACTACCCGTCCATCAGACAAGGATATGACGTGAAAACTGTTCTCCCAGTTTCCACATGAAACCAGAAAATTTTCCAGTGGTGCATGCATTGCGGCAAAGCACTGTGATCCGAGTTCAACATTGTCTGCTAGGGGACTTCCAATGTTACGGGGAGAGAGAACATCAGAACCAACTCCAAAGAATGGATCCTGCAATGACCGAGGCCTCAACTGAAGTAAATAAAAGAATATCGAATTGAAAGAATTCAAAAGGATGATAATGAACATACCTGAGCGCTAGAAAAAGTAAAATTTCCGCCAGAATGTAGTTGAGTTGTCAACCAAATCTTGACTGACAAAGTTAGACCTTGGTTAACGAGAACTATATTTGAATCCACTACACCAACATATAGAACTGCTGATGGGGGATGAGTTGTAGCGGGAAGAATAGAAGTCAAATTAATGGAAGCAGGCGCAAAGGACAACGGATGTGCAATTGGAATAGGTGGCCCTCTTCTCGGATGTTTTTTTCGGAAAATTTGGATCGGAGTTTGACCAAAATTAGCGATCTGATCTTCTATTGCTGATATTTGCAGTTCATCTTCCATATTTTCGGGGTCTACAGCACCTTCATATGTAAGGTAATAAAAGATATTTGCTGCCTACAATACCATGCAAACAAAAAAAAAGCCACATGCTTATGAAATATGAATATCACAGCTGGCAAGACATAAGGTAGTTTTCGAAAATTAATTAAGAGTACCTCCACAGCTGGTTTGCCACGCTGTTTGTGTCCAAATATCAAGTCAATCCAATCATGGAGATGTGAGCTAACATACTCACTCTCGAGGGCTTCTCTATTACGAGCAATGAAAATCTCTGGAGAACCCTGCATATATAATTCGTACTTAGGTTCTCATGAAGATAAAACATCAGAAGAATGCAACAATGGATTGCAGGTACATTCAGGATGTCTAGAATCCAACCCCGTCACTACGATTCCTAAGCGCCCAAACACCACCAAAATAAATTTTAACTTTAGTTTGTTACTGAACCTTGCTAATCTTCATACAATAATATATCCTATAGGTGTTATCCTTTATAAAGGACCAAAGACACTAATAAATTACTCTTAGGATCCACATATGTAGTACCATATCCAGTTTTCGCACCAAACTTCAAACTAATTCAGCGCTCAACTACAAACTACCCTGTAAATCATATGAGAAGCTTACCTTAGCCCATGGAGGTAGACAAACATCTCCAAGAGGTTCACCATCTTGTTTAACTCCAAGATGGTAAGAGTTAGAATTTACCAGAAATTCAGGCATGTAGAAGAACTCAGGGATCAATTCTTTTACATCGCTTGTATTGGACAAGCAATTCCGAAAGGACCCCTCAACACTTTGGAAAAGACGATCTGCGTGATCAAATTTACCACCCTGGCCACGGACGGAATTATTTAGTGGATACATTTGTATTCACCATTTTTCATAATCTACTTTAAAACAGAATTGCCTATAATACTCCAGAAATATGCTATTGGTCAAAGTGGGAAACAAATACCTGCAGACTACGATGAAGGGATGTAAACGGCTCTAACCTCAAAAGGTAATACAACACACTTCCCATACTTGAATAATGGGATCCGTAATAGAAACTGCATTAAGTTCATAAACGAAAATTACTAAGGTGCCAAGGGGGGCAAGTATCTCCTCAGTACAGAAAAAATGCTTGCAACGTACCTAGGTATATCAGGATCAGAGAAGCTGTGATATCTGTCCTCAAAAATCTGTCAAAAAAAAAAAAAAGTTATATGGTAATACATTCATGACACTAATTTCAGAAACTATAAATTTCGTTGCTTTATACTAACCTCAAATCTTCTTGTATCTAAAGCTCCAACCGGTTTAGAAAGATCACGAAAGGTAGATGCTTTGCTAAAATCAAGAGTCTCTGATGAGTAGTCAGCCACTACCCAAGGGAAAACAGGATACTGAGTCAAATCATTATAAGATCTGCCTGCAAGGGTATTAAGAATCATCAAGTATTCAAAGTTTGTAATCTCTCTCCTTCTCCATCTGTCTCTGGCTGTTTCTGCCATCTCCATAGCTACACGTCTGTCAACAAACGAAATAATTGCAGTCCTATCCCTAGCAACATTCTTTGGGAACAGGAATTCATTCCTGGTAGAAACAATTAACATCCCGACCTCCTTTGCATTCTTTTGCGATGCAAAATTTAGAAAGACTGGGGGTACAGATTCCTGGAAGAAAATCTCCAGAGCTGTGTATTGAAGCAAATACCGCGTCGAATGAACACCTTTCACCTATCAGCAGCATGACCATCAAACGTTATCTAATATGCTGAAAAGACGCATGAATTTCCAAATTAGTTTAATGTTTTTTACCTTCCCGATTTTCCATCTTCTGTGGCGCTTAACCTTTTTTAATGGTTTCTTATTGTTGTTTCCTGATTCCAAATCTAGCAATGTCTCACTATCATAAGGTGAAGACCATTTGACAAGGTTCTGTTTATTGTCAGCCTTTGTTACATCACTACCCTTTGTAGTGCTAAAGTTCTTGAAGACAGCTGATCCACCAGTTCCTTCCACCAAAAACTCCCCAGAGAAATGCAAAACATTTTTCATAACTGCCAACCAACCAGCCAGTTTCCTCTTCGGAGTTATAAGAACACAAGGAACTGACGTCAAAACCTATAAAGAAAGCGAAAGCATGTTATACATAATCACTTTATTGTCTACTTCTTCAAAAATCTGTGAAATATGTACCTCGCTGGTATCAACTTCTAGAGAGGATGCATCCACTTTATCCTGTACGACATCCTTGAGGCCACTGCTAGTTCTCACTAGCTCCGAGAACTGGATATCTGCAGAAGTATCCATGAAACTCTGCTCACTTTGACTGCTGTCGTTCTCACAGGATTCTGAGCCACCATCATCAGTTATCCTGCGAATGCCTTTTAGTAAAAATCTCTTCATCTGTTCAGGTATATGTATCACACCAGACTTGCTTTCATTAATAACATTTAAAGTCTCATTTTCAGTGGCGGTGGAAGTAGAAGGTGGATGACACAGCCTTTCGTCAAAATGATAATTTCGTCTCAATTTTGGTCTACGCCTCCAAGAATCTTCTGTTCTGTCGAGTTTCCAGTGGTTTAAAATGCTATTAGGAAAAGGAGTTGCAGACCAAGGACCTCTCTCATCCATCAAAGATCGCAGCATGTGAATCCATTTCTCAGTAACATTTTGCTGTTGCTCTTCATGGCTTAATTGCACTGCAACTCGTCTATTTTCATCCCATGTAAGAACAGTTTTTAATAAGTTTTCCAGCTCATCATCAAAAGCTTTCCTGCTGTTGCATTCTACAGACGATGTTTCATTATTTCTTTCAGAAAGGGCTTGCACTTGACGAGTACGATCAGATATCAATGTTTTCATGTATGTTGTTTCATCAGTGATTGCAGCAAGCACACGGTCTTTGTGTATAAGATTCTGGATAGAGCCCATTTCTTTGAAGATTCCACCAGAATCAGAGCTGTCATCCTTAATCATACCACTGGTGGCAAGGATGGACTTTCCGCAACTTACAGTTTCACGTATCAGGTGCGATATGACATGAAAACGAGCCCCGTCGTCTAACTTTCCATACTGGGATCTCACATAAAGCAAACACCCAATAAAGAGATGCAATCTGCTCTTGCTTTGTTCATCATCAGCAGCTAAAAAGGAAGGCAAGAGTGAGGTCACCTGCTGTACACATCTAGTGGCTTTTTCCAGCGAAGACATGCACAGATAAAGGGTGACGAGTCTAAACACAATTCGCGGGCATTTCTCCCCCCTTAGGAGCATGGCTTTATCAACGGTTTTGTTCATTTTTCCACTCAATGCACTGCCAATCCCTCCTGACACAACAACTGCGGCCATTTCAGCGGCTGGAACATTCAATGATTCTACTAAACCTCTTGCTCTTTGGCCAATAGAGGGACCAGTAGCCGAAGATTTGGGAGATATCTTTACCGGACCCCTTCCATTTATATCACATATTATTCTCCACAAATTGTCATACAAATTCCACCATCTTTCATTGGTCATAAGTTCAGTTACTGTGGTGCAAGACTGCTGCCTTTCTGTGTTTCTGGAAAATGAATGATAAATTACATCATAACCAAAACTAGCAAGCAAGAAAATGAAACAGGAAATATTACAAATCAATCACTGAAAAGCTTTCTCTTTCTAATCAATATACTATCGTAATAGAAAAGAAAAATAGATGGTGTATTATCTGTTAAAGTAGCTTCTCCTATATTTTAAAACAAGTGAAATATACTAAGAGAATCGAAGAAAGAAACCAAGTAATATGCTTTATATCACATAGAAAACACTAGCCACATTTACTCAAACTCACGTGTCATACTTTTTAATTGGAGGCCAGTTATGTTTCTCTGCAACAATATCATGGACCTAAAGTTATACCACCCATACTACGTATTCATAATGGATACTATGCTATCCACACTGGAGATGATTGCATGTCTTGTTACAATTTATATTTTATATAGATAATCAACTCCTTATACAATACTTCCTTATGAGAAATTTGAAAAAAAAGTGTAAATGGCACGAAACTAATGATGCAGTGAAATGAAATCCATAAAGAACATACCTAGAGGTTTCTTCCGTCAAAAATCGTTGAAAATTTTCGTCTAGCCCCAAACTGTGGACCTCATGATTTCCAAGTTGTAATAAATCCTCTGAAAAATCAGTGCTAATTGCTGGAAACTGAAATAAAACATTTAACATTATATAAAGGAAAGAACATATACGATTTTCTTAACAACAGGAAACTGGATCAAACAACTTATTAGCATTGACCTTAAATACAATGAAGTTATCTGAGTTTAGAGAGCGTCAAGTAACTTTTGTTAATCCAAGATGTCTGACTAAATACTTTAACTAATACCTTCACCAACCTGACTAACTGTTCATAGCAAGTACATGTAATGAATGAATGGAAAGAGACACCAAAAGATCCAAATATCAACCTAATTAACACGTAGGACAAGAAGGGAGTTTCACAAGATTTTGCAGCATGTCAACATGGATTTAGTACAATTTAGTTCAACAATCAACTGCATGAAAAAAAAAAAGAAACATAGGTAGGTCATACCAGGAGCCTACTGCCAAACTCACGGACAAGCATCTCATCAACGAGCCGCAAGAGATACAGTACATTGTCGCGACATGGGTGCGAAAGGAAGATATTATCTTCAGATGAGAGTTCCACCAAACGCTGAATCAAGTCCTCATAGAGATCACGGAGAAAAGACCGGTATGGGGCATCATTCTGTGATGAAATAGAGTAAGCACAGAACAACAACAAATTTGTTCTAAGATTTAAGGAAAAAAAAGGTTTGATTAACTTACATGCTCACTCTGCAAGAGTATGAAATTCACAGTTTCCTCTAGCTGCTGCCAACCTCCCTTCACAGATAAAATATAGTGGCAGAGAACAACACAAAAGAGACCTCTGACAAAATGTTGCTCATTTAATGCCAAGTCATCATGATTAAGCAACTCAGATCTGTAGTCTTTTATCACATCAAGTTTCACAGACGCTGATAACCATGCACTCCATCCAAATTCCTACGCATAAGATTTTGTATTTTAAATTGCCATTTTAACACTTGCATAACTAAAAATTACAGCCACATGTGTCTATACCATCAAAGCTTCAACATTCATAGGATTTGAATCTAGAAGATCGAGTACGTCACTGATTATTTTCATTCGTGCTAATCCATCCTTGCAGCCGGACAGGAATTCGAAAATAAAAACAAAAACTTGTGGAAGAAAAAAGTGAGAGTTGCTTGGTTTGCCTTTGAGCTTATCAACCTGGTTGTGTTTCTGCAAAACCTACAAGAAAAAAAGAAACTACAAATGATCTTCCAACTATACTTTCTGGAACGTTGAGAACAAATGATTTACATTCTTTAGCTGATACCTGCTTTGGGCTGGCCCCACCAAGAAGCACATCAAACAAGGTCGCACGCAAGTTATCTGTCTGAGGATATTGGAACAACCTATCAGCCATGGCCAAGAAAATTGGTTGCGTCCTAGAACCAATTTTCTTATGGCCTTGTGATAGAGACTTAGTTCTTCCAACAGCAAGATTGAAAAACTTAGGTCCTTTTTTCTCAGAAGGAACATCATAAAGAAGCCTTCCAAGGAACTGCAAGCTGAGTAACCTTATAGGCTCGTAATCCCTGCCAAACACAAAATGTGAAAGGATGTGACTGAGATTGTGTTTGCTTCATAATACAGAGGAAAAAAGCTGTGTATCATAACAAAAAGTTACCTCTGAAGAAGATTGACAAAAATGTGACATCCACCGATAAGATTGACTTGTTCAAGAAAAGAAACAAGGACTGATGTTTGAGAAATGGCACGGATAATCATATGCAAAACATCCTCGATACATGCTACATCTTGGCATGTCTCAAAAAATGCTGTCAAAGCTTTCACGTCCCCTGATGAGATATTCTGCCTGAAATACAGAGGGCTTTTTTGAATAAAATTGAATACATGGACTTGAGTACAAGATTCAAAATTTATCCTATGATGTATTTGAAGCTACATAAAGGGTAAAATATATAGAGGCGAGAGAAACTGTATTTTTACAGTGGATGACATGCCTCAGACTCATTTCACCTAGGCTCAGCAAAAGGAGACGTATTTTATGAATTTCATCTCTACTTGGTCTTTCTGCAATAATCTGTGCTGGATGCACAAGAGTCTTGCTTCCTTTGAGGTATCTTTCAGATTCCCAGTAAAAGTTCCATACTATGTCAATAACTCTTGGGAGTCGACAAAGGCTTCCCAGAAGTCGTGGATCATTATCTAGCTGTTGGATGAGAAACATGTAAAGTTCACGCTGCACATTATAGGCCGCATGAAGCCAAATGTGAGGATTAAGGAAAATGCTAGATATCGCGTCCTCCACAAGCTGCTCAGCAAACCCTGGATAGACAAAAACAAAATAAAAAGTAACTTAAAGAAGTTCAAAATAAACCAGCCGTTTGATCTACAAACAACTTTAAATACTGAATTAGCAGACGAAAAAGCCAAGAATCCGATTAAATATACCAGCTGCAGAAAACAGAATATGATTCCAACATTTGAAAAAAAAAAAAATCCTTTAATTAGAAAAACATTTCCACTTCATGTATAAACACAACCGCAATATATGGTATCAGAAGTGAAGTATTAGTATGAAGCATTCATAACACGTACCAGAGTTTGAAATAACATTAAATAGGTGTGTCAAGGATGAAAGCGTCTCTAGATTGAGCTGCTTCGGTTGAATAGACTGTAACAAAAATCCTAGTATGGGGAATCCAGAGAGAAGATGCATCTGTTGCTGATTTGCTGGATTTTCATCCAAGACAGACGCAATAAGTTCAATAACTTCTGCTATCATACGCTCTTTTGTTGGCATAGCTGAATTTTCCTCTTTAAATGCTTCACTTTCACATCTATCAGATTGTGTAATCAAAGGAAAGAAAACAGATATCCCTCCGACACAATAAATTATCTGCTGGAGTAAGCGCCGCGAGCATAGCTGAGTACCAATCATAATATCCGCCTCAAATGCGAGCCTTTCTTGTAGATGATCTGACACCCGAGACACATTAAACAATCTCCTACCATCGCTCGCCTAAAAGGAGGAAAACTTTTTTTGGTTAAATTGGAAAAAGAAAGTTCTTAATAAAGATTGGCATAAACAATGGTAAAGAATTGCTTAAAAGGGTGGATGACCTGTGCATTCAGTCCAAAGGAAACCTTAGATGCAATCCCATCAAGAATACCACTTGGAAATGGATTATCAGAAAAGGAACCAGTCATCTCATTCTCCAAGAATGCATACATATAGCTTGGTCCTAGCGAATAAATGGCCTGAACTTGCTCGGAAGACAAGGAATCATTAAACAAGTAAACAGGGCCAATTTGGCCAAGAAATGGGAAAACATCTCGGATAGATTCCAGGCCATCGTTATCTTGGATATGTGGCAACGTGATTCTTGTACCAATTAAGCAGCTGGTAAGTACATCAGTAACTTTGGGATAGCTGAAACATAAGATAACAAAATCAGGTACTGTAATTAGAAAAATAAAGCAACGAAGCATTACATAATCTGACTTCTCAATAATTCTATGGATATTACATACAAAAAATCTATGTGGAATCACCTGCATCTTTCAGATGACACAAGATCCCCATCAACATAACACCGCAAGAGGCTTCCACCCCAAAATGCTCTTCCAATACTATGGGATACACAAATAAAATGCCATTTTTTACAGACCAAATTGGCATGCACATTTACACATTGCCGTTTCAGATTCAGAGACTGAAAAAAAAAACAGAGAATTGTATTACGGGAGGCTAAGTAAATTTCAAGAATGAAAAACAAAAAAAAACCTCAGAAAAGTGTCTTACAACATACGATAGTCCATCCTTCCCAATAGCAGCAAAGCAACCCTTTCCATTTTTTGACATAAAACTGAAGATACCCATTTTGCCATCTCCAGGAAAGCTTTCTACCCTAAGCCAACAGCAAAAGGAAAATCCCTTATTTGCAGGCCACTGAACAGGTGTTCTGATCACAATCCCCTGCGAATGACAAATAATTTACAAAAGATAAGAATTAAGAATCAATAAATGTTAGAGTTTGTCTACGCACCAAGAACAGTGTAACACTTTAGCATCAATATCTCCAATAGAGTACCACCATTTCTTGGAAACAAAAATTCAAAAACTTTCCACCTCTACAAAGCCGCCACTATGTCTAAACATTTACCATTTAGATTTGTGGCATGTTTGATACAGTTACGGCAGCGTAAATTAATCAGTGAAATTGACTTCATCCAAAAGAAGCTTTAAATAACTGATGCGCTTATACTCTATCTCAACTAGTTGTAGCAGTACGATAGCACATATATTTTAAGTATGAAACTTTGTCAAGTGGGACAAAGACTTACAGAATCAACCCCGTTCATGTCAAAAAATCCTGTTGGTCCTTTCTCATTCAGCATTG
This sequence comes from Camelina laxa, assembly GCA_024034495.1. Taxonomy (NCBI): domain Eukaryota; kingdom Viridiplantae; phylum Streptophyta; class Magnoliopsida; order Brassicales; family Brassicaceae; genus Camelina; species Camelina laxa. The sequence continues at coordinate 2,627,649 of CM043883.1, forward strand.
ACAACAAACAAGCCAATAAAAGTGAGCGGTATCTCTGTTGATTCCCCACTCTTTCACTCCGAAGAAGGGCAAATATCTTACGTATATCCTTCCCAGAGATACTGTGGCCACCAATTGTCTGAGTTAGCTGTGTTATTTTCAAGATAACACTATCATCATTTTCTAGAGAAAACCAATCAAGAAGAAGGTGAAGCATTCCCGCCCGAACACATGAAGCACGATTCGATATGGAATCCCTAAGGAGTTGTTGAAACAAATTTAGCCCATAACATTGCAAAGACTCGCTGCTCTGCCAAGTTATACAACTCCACAGTAAGGATATATCCCAAAACCAAAATATTGGAAAAGACAAATCTAAGTAACGAGAATTGCACCAACCTTCTGAAGTACATTTAAGTAAAGTATGATAACATCTTCATTCTGGATAGGAAGAACAAATTAAACATGGAAACAGGAAACTAGAATTAGCTCAAGTGAACTAGGTATTACAAGAAAATTAAAAGATAAATCATGAACTGATAAATTAAGGAAACCAAATCACCTTTATAAGAGCACTGCCTTTATCATCAAATTTTCCATCAACAAGCATATCAAGTAATGAGTCTAAGAGCCTTTGGGTAGGTTTCCATTGGAAGAAATCCAACAATAAGCTTTGCAGTGTCTGATAACCCTTGCCCGCGAGGGCTTTAAATGCAAACTGAAGGGCACAAGGAAGCAGTTGCAAAAACTAATTATACCAGTGCAAGAGACCTTTAGATTCAAACTTAGCTCAGAAAGTCTTCCAAAACAATAAAAGTTCATGTGTCTTTCGTTCTGCTAATTTACTATTTGAGATGACACTTCCAAGATTTCTTTCACAATTACTTCAGTCCCAAATCAAGTTAAGTAATATTGACATGTCATCAGCCTCATCTACATGAATCATGGGGAGAGAAGCGATATTCTTATTTTGGTAAAACAGTATGCAGAAACTTTAAAGTAACAAATTTTTCTAGTTATTAAAATATGCTACAAAAAATTACTTCTTCCACGAACCCCATGATTTTTTTCTCATCCAGAGGTGATAAGTGAACAAGCCAATATTAAGTGACCATTACTGTAGCGATGAGCAAAGGAAAAGAAGAATCACCTTTGACGTATCATTATTCGCAAGCAGGGAAGTTAGAGTTTGAAGGACATTTAAAACCAACTTCTCTCCATTTGCTTCATCAAGATTACCATTTAAGAGAGAGACAATGTGTAAGAAACATTCCCCCTCACGGAACAGGGCTTGGTAATACTGGATTGGCAAAAAAGTAGAAGAGAAAACTTAGAGGAAGCACAAAAGAAAGAGAAGGATCTACAGTAGGAGAGAAAATTTAGAGGAAGCACAAAAGAAAGAGAAGGATCTACAGTAGGAGTAGCTGACGCCAAACTGACATTACAAGCATTATATAACAAACATAGAGTCCTACCCTCGAATTAGTCTTGATCAAATCCCTCATACCCGCCAATAGATCAACAGATAAGTCAACAAAATCATTTTCTCTTTCCTTCACTTGAGTGAAAGTTTCTAGATATTTGGAACACACTTGCGATTTTGCGCTTTTGTCTTCGTCACACGAAGGCCTGATCTGAAAATATGGATAAATAAAAAAATCCATTTCATTCTCCTTAACAAGCTAAAAGAAGATCTAACAGAAGTATAGTAAAGACTACTTATAAGTACTTTTATTTGGAAAGAGCTACCTACCTTCATGAGATCAATAATAAGTTTCATCACATTGTTTCTTACGGCCTTTTCCCAAAACAGCTCAAAAAGACAATCAACACAAACAGAGCTTCTCAAAACATATACTTTTGCATCATCAGCCGACGAGAAAAACTCTGTGAAAATCCCAACGCATGATTCCACGCACTCAAACCAACAATCCTCTGTATGACTTGTTGAATCAGACTTCTTATGAGGTGAATCAACTACAATACCACTATCACTACTTTCTACTCCAGAACCGGGCTTCCTACTTTCCCTGGCTTGAGTACAAGCCAATCTAAGCACACGACAAGCTCCATTCAATGCCTTAAAAGAAAGTTTATTTTCATTTGAAAGCTGTAACGAACGTAACAGCCTCTGTGAAAGACCATTTGCTATCCTGGGTGTAGTTGCAGACTGCTCAAGAGCATCTAACAGTACAGATACACTAGGCTGCACAATCACAAACAACAAAAAAGCAACATGACTGTACGATCACACCAAATTAAAGAGAAGCAAAGCAACATATGGATTTGGTATGATTCAAAATAAGGGGAAATTGAACTAAACCCTCAAATTCTTATCTTTCATTTTTAAAAAACCAGAATCATACAATTAAAGGCGTACCAAATGAGACGTAGTTGTATTAGAACTTGGAGACGATGCTGCGATAGAGTCGGATTCCATTTTTTAGCTCAATCGGGTTTTCGTGTGTTGTTCAATTGATCTGTTTCAAGATCTCTAGCCGACGACGGTTTGATCCCTGAAGAAATTATCCAGAAACTGGCGCATAACCGTTGGTTTTTTGGATTCACTGCGAAAGAGAAACGGCGAGGGACAAAGCTTTCTTCAGGTCTCTGTGATAAAGAGTTGCTATGAAGAAGAAAGCATCGGAGCATTTACCCCCAAATTTTCTGCAATCTGCAGAAACGAAAGAGTGCAGACAAGTATTTGGAATTTACAAAAGCAAGTCCTCCTTTTTAATAAAGTTTTCTAAATTCCTCCTTACATTATATTTATGCCAAACGTCACCCATTTTCTTCCGGTTAGTGAGGCATTCGGTTATTCGGTTCGGATTTAGTTCGGTTATTCAGGTTTTACGTTTTTCGAATTTTAGGAAAAACGAGTCTACGATTACAATATAAAACAATTTGTTGTGGTGCTTCTTTCGTAGTTACTGTTGGATCTTAAAAATTTGTTGCTAGATGAGTTTACAACGATTAAAAGTTTTGTGCGTTGATTGTTGTGATATATCGCTGTGTTTGGTGAATAGATCGTTGTGACACCTAAAAGAACAACGTTGTGTCGCGTCATTGGTTCCAGTTGCCAACAACTTCATTCTGAAATGGCTTTGTTCGTTCGGGTTCGGGTTCGTTTCTTTTTGTTTTAACAATACGTGCTGATTACTTACACAAGTACTGTACAAATTCATTTACTGTACGTACATGTTAAATATTACATTAGGGTCTTAACCAAAAAAAAAAAAAAATCATCCATATTAAATGAGAAACTTACAAATTTCTTTATTCCGTGCATATATGTAGTATCTAGCATGTAATTATTTGAAACCTAGCTATAACGACTAACGAGCAATGGGATGACACAAAATATATCTTTGAGAAACATAATAAAGACATAATAAACAAAAACATAATAAAGATGGTCAAAGTCTTTTTGTAAAAAAACTGTTTTTTAGTGGGAAATAAAGAAGCCCAAATAGACAAACAATTGCAAGACTTTTATAGAAGAACACTCAAAAATCTCACATAAAATGTGGTTAAATAACATAATATTTTGTTTCATATTTATCGGAACCAAAATGTTATATATTTTCATTTTTATGTACAACCACAAAATAACTTCGACTATCTATCTACTTCCACACAACCCTCATGTACCTTTTCTTTGTTTGAGGGTTGTGGCATATATATATATATATACCACACAAGCCCTCATGCACCTTTAAATATATCTAGATAGAAATACACATATAAATAATATTCAACTTATACCAAAATATTTTTGGGCAGTTTTCTCTTCTCCTAGTCCAAAATTAATTGGCATAAATCCATCGAAAAGTTTATCCAACTGAAGTACTCTTAATTCCCAATAATATGTATTGTTAATTTTTTTTAATTGCAAGTTTGCAACTGAATGTCAAAATATTATTCTACCAAATATATGTCTCTTTCTCTATCGTTACAAGCATTTTCTATAATGTCACCTCACTGTTACAGCCTTACAGGCTCACATACATATCACGAAACCACACTTTATCTATCAAGATGAAAAAAAAAAAAAAAATCATAGAGCTGTGTCGTTGGCCATGGACGAAACTGATCGAGTTAATGTTACCCAGAAAATAATTCGAGAAGTCCACGAGCGACTCGTTGGAGTTGTTGTTGATATTGAATATCTGAATTGCATAAGCTTTGAGATGAAGAAATGCATTGATTTTATGCTCAAAGTGATGAAACCATCTCTACAGCTACTTCTCACTGTTTGCCAAACATCAACTGCATAAAATATATGGAATCAGCATATATATAAGAAGATGAATCAAAAACTATTAGTTCTTTGGGTTATATATACTTAAGTTAAAACTAAAAACCTGAGGCTAGATTGAATCTTTTGAGATACTCGTTATGAGATGGGAATGATTTTAACATCTTGTCTTTGTTGTCGAGAGCAAATATACTTCCAGGTAGATAACTTCCAGCATGTTCATAAGGCGAAACCTCGGTGATCGAGATCCTGGCTATGATAAATAACGATAAAATTGTCTTTATAAAGATTGATGTTATAATATATAATAACAATTAAAGATTTAAGTTTTGTCGTTAGAGACAGCAAAAAAAAAAAAAAAAAAACATAATCTATATAGAATACGTGCAGAGAGAGGAAACTTATTAGGCTTACCCATATTCTCGAAGGAGCAATAAACAACAAGAACCATCATTGCAACCAAACCTCCATTTCTTGATTTCGCTTTCATTTTAATAAAAATATATGTTCTGTTTTTGTTTTGGGCTGTTTCTTTAATTAATAGTGTGGAGTTGTTTTGAAGTGAAATGATATTTGATGCAAAGACAACATGAGTAATTTATATAAGATGTTGTGAATGGATTCAGTTTTTCCAAGTCAATGTGGTTAAGCATCGTTCTCAAAACATGATGATTAATCGTCCTTCACACGCCTTGACTTGACTTGAACAGTTCTTTATATTGCCTGTCAAATGTAACTTACAATATGGGTTGTGTTGACTTGGTATACTTTGAAAAGATCATGTTTGCCCATAAAATATCTATCTTAATGTAAATATTTATAAAGTATCTGTTTAATATAAATATTTAGAAATCTACTGAGAGTAATCTCTACTATATATATTTGAATGCAAAAAGAAAAATATTATATAAAAATGTTAGGAATCTCACATCGGTCGGAAATAAGATGAAATAATTAATAAACAAAAGACACATTTATAGCCACTCCATATGAATTTGAATTAGAAATTAAGCTTTAAAAACCTTAAAATTGGTGATGAACCATATCAATTTGTTGACCTTAAATACTAGGTTAGACTGGGTACACTAAAATTTTCGGATATGACTCTTGGTAATAATATTACTAAAATATGGACATATATATTCAGAACAACGATATCCTATAAAAGTAGATGGTATGTTATTCTGTTGAATACCCGACTGATCTTATCTGTAAAATAATTTTCAATTGATGTATAAAAACACCAATATATGAATATGTATATGTATATATCATTTAAAATGATTCATTTCGTTGACCTTAAATTTGGGTTTGCTAATCTTACAAATTTTTGGTTTCGTAACAGATTTAATACATTTGCTTACTGATGTCTAAAACAAAGAAAAAATATTTTGTCCCATATATGGTAAAATATTTAAAACTATTGACCTCATATTCAAGTTAAGTAGGCATAAACCGTTGAACTAAATGAAACTTTAACAATTTTAATGCTTTCAAAACTTCGATTTGATGTTTAAAGTCCTTCCTTGGTGTGGACTGGACATATGACTTGTTAATGATCCATGTTCTTTGATCGTTTCTAAATTCTAACATAGTTTTGTTATCATTTTGTTTTATGAACTTTTTGCTATGAACGTTTAGATTTGAGAGAATGCCCTCTCAAATCTAAACGTTTTGATTCATGCTTTTATTTGTGTAATTACTAATACAAAACAAATAGGCCACATGCAAACCTTATACATAAGCAAATATTTTATTACTTTTCTTATAAATATGCTATGAGCTTTATTGTAAATAGTTTTGTAGTGATATTAGTAATCAGGAGGCCAAAAACCACAACAGAAGCATTTTGTAGGGTTTTTTCCTTGAGAATCATGCCCCCTACAAAATCCCCCTAAGCTTTTACTCCTCTTTTTGCACACCGAGTCGCAATCACTGGGAAGACAAATTCCAGTTTTTGTGTTAAGTTTGAATGGAATACATCGTCTACTTTTTTTCTGCTCTACATTGCCATAAAATCTAGAAGTGAAAACAATATTTTTCTTATTGTTGACTTTTCCATGTCGTTGACTCCTCTTCTCTTCGTTGTTGACCAAGTCTCCTATCATATGCTTTGCTCTTCTCAGTGACTCTTCTTCTTCTAGTCTCACACTGATTGTTTCTCTTTGTGCAGGACTAATCAAAGGTTCAGCTCCAACAAGAACCCATACAAAAAAACCAGAGCTGGAGAAGCTTCGGGGTAAAATCAACCTACCTTCCATCTTATTCATTTGTAGATCCGATTATCCTACAGTTTTAATTGGAATTAAATACGTAGACAACTATTGATTAGAACACAAACGTGATGTATACTTTATTACAGAATCTGAAATAAGAGAGCTTGAAACAGATTCTAGAAGGAGGAGCACATCGATTAAATTTGAGGAAGGATGGGCTTACATGCAGAAAGGTATAACCAAGCTGATAAGGATTATAGAAGGTTTTAACTTATTTGTCTTAGCCAGAAAATACAACATTAGAATGAACCAAAGCATTGATCTTGTACCTTCTCTGGATAAGAAGAAACCTCAAGAAGATCTCCTAGAGACTTCTCTGCACAAAGAAACTCGTAAATTGTACCCGGAGAACTCTTTTACCTACCACTAGTGCTGCCAACCAAACTAGCTTCACTGAATGAATTAGCTCATTACAATCATAAATATCATTTAACATTTCGGCCCTTGACTTCATAGTGTAAAGCTTACAAATTTGAGTCTCATAACTTTCTCCATTCAAGTAAGCAAATCGTCCTTACAAAACCATTGATATACCAAACTGATGCCTTTGATGAGAATCAGACGCATGAATGTTCTGAGAGGTCCTAACAACCCTATAATTAGATAAAAGTAAAACAATCGTACAACACTCCTAATCCAAAAAGTTTAAGGGACAAAAAGAGGCAAAAAAAAGTTAACCTGTCAGACAACCGTGCGACAAACTCTGCAAAGGAAGACCCAACCGGGTGCAACCATCCCTGGAGAGGAAGACCTAACCGGGTGCGACCATCTACAGCACCGAGAATCCCGAAGGAGACACAGCCGTCAATCACACACTCGAGTCGCACGGCTATATGTCATCACCCAGGTTTAAGGGCCTGTCTCCTCGGAAACCAAGGACACAGAGGTACGAGCCTATAGAACAGATCTTAGGTCGTGACCATCAATGATCTCAAGCGATATATAAACAAAAAACTTATCCCTCACGTTATCGATGTGGGACAAAGAAACGAATCCAACCTCTCTAAACAGAGCCTAAAAAGTAAATAACGCATTGTCAAAAAAAAAAAAAACAGAGCTTAAAACGTTGTCGTTTCATTACTCCACGAACTAATGGCACAGTTCGTTTCTTCACTTAATGAACTAGTGAGTAATGAAAGAGACTGAAACAGAGGTTTCTCTTCTCAGAATCTCATTTTGCTTAAACCCTAAAAATGTAATCGAGAGCATAAGATGTCAAATGAGTAGCTCGTGATCATATGAAAATCCTAAAAAAATAATCGGAGCTCGATGCGGTTGGTTTTTCTTTCCAACGATCTGTAGCCACTGGAGAAATCTGGTAATACATCATGTAAATGTTACTGGTTCGTTTTTCATCAATCGATATGAAGCATGCATGTGTGAGTCGTCACTGATAGAATTAGAATATTAATTATCAAATTCAAAGAAAACATAGAGCGAAGAGGAAGATTGAAGATTTTATCTAGGTAGAGAGAGAAGAGAACCTATAGAAAGGTATACGTATTACGTATATCTGTGAAACCCAAATAATTTGTGTAAATAGAATTTAGTTTAACACATATTGGGATATTTTTTGTAATTAGGTGCATAATCTATCAAATGAACTACATTCCGGAGGCCAATTATCTTCAGAATCTCAGGAAATAGACTACACAAATTCTCTACATGTTTTTTGAATATTCCCCAAGCATTTTTTAAACCTATGTCATATTGGTGTATAAACCTTGCTGAAAGTATGAGTTTACGCGTCGAATCTACTTTTCCGACTTAAAAGGCACACAATCTTGGTGAGAAACCTTGCCATTATCTACACTTCTACATCATGATTCATGAATTTGCGTTTTAATATTCCTCCCTCCTTTCTCTTTTGCTTTATCCTCCTTTTCATTTATACTAGGATATATCCCGTGCTGAATATTTAAAAAAATAAAAAATATAATAATAAAAAATATTTTTTTATTTAAAAAGAAAATTATAAGTGTTATATGAAAAATCTAAACAATTTGTAAATAAAATAAAGATGATAAGATAATCATAATTTAAAATCTTAACAAAATCTTCGAATTTGGTTATTAAAAATAATTGTATTGTATATTTGGATATAAAATCTTAGTTTTAAAAATTCTGATTGGTTTTAATATTTTTTTAAAAAAATAATTAGTAATTTCGTCCATAATTTATTAGAGAGAAAATATATTTTTAAATTTTTTAATATTTGATATGTGAGTGTTTTTTATTTTTAATTTAATTATATTTATTTAAATTAGTTAATTAAGCTTAATTAATTTTTTTTAACGGCAATTGAATGTAATTTTTTACACATTTTAAGGTTAGTTTTATATTTGTACTTCTCAATTAATATAGTTTCTCAATTAATAATATAGTAGGATATATTAAACTTCTAGGCTCTAGCGAAACCTTTTTGCATTCATTCATTTGTATTTCCTATCCCACATGCCAAATGATGTCCCATTAATTATTAGTTCCATTTCAATGGGTTAACAATACTTTTTTCTACAAAGTTTCAGCAACATGTGAACAAATAAAATCGTGTTATAAACAATAACCTACAACGGTCAATTTTTCACATCCGTCGATTTTTAAATAATTCAAAAGAACCCTTTTTATTTAAAAACAACATCGAGTCTATTTTTGTCACGTTTTGTTCTGTCATTTAATTATCTTACACGCAAATGGATTGGTCCAAACAGGTAACTTTGACTAATTGCTTGTTAATAAATAGGTCGTCGACTCGAATCTTTCTTTCGATTATTACTTATTCAATATGCGTATTGCTTCTCTCAACTTCACTACAAAAAAGAACACTACCATGAAATCTTGTTTCTTCCACCATCTCTTCTTACTCACCGCCGTAATCTTTCTCCTGTTTTTGACTCCTACCACAGTTGCCATGTGTCATCCTGATGACGAGGCAGGTCTTTTAGCTTTTAAATCGGCTATAACCGAAGATCCTTCGGGTATTCTAAGCACCTGGAAGAAAAGTACTGATTGCTGCTCATGGGAAGGTGTCAATTGTCGTAACAGTAACCGCGTCACGGTACTCACTATCCGCATAGAGTCTAATGATGCTGGAACCTTTCTCTCCGGTACAATCTCCCCGTCACTGTCTAAACTCCAACATTTGGAAGGGGTTGTCTTCATCAATCTCAAAAACATCACTGGACCTTTTCCTTCATTTCTGTTCCAATTACCACATCTAAAGTACGTTTACCTCGAGGATTTACGTCTCTCTGGTCCTCTTCCGGCCAACATTGGCGCGCTAAACCGCTTAGATACGTTAACCGTTAAAGGAAACCAGTTCAGCGGTTCAATCCCGAGTTCTATATCGGAATTAACTCGGTTAAACTACCTCAATCTCGGTGGTAATCTCTTAACCGGAACCATACCGTTAGGTATTGCTAATCTCAAGCTCATGTCAAATCTGAATCTCGACGGAAACCGTCTCTCTGGAACCATACCGGATATTTTCAAATCAATGAGTAACCTTCGAATCCTCACTCTCTCCCGCAACAACTTATCCGGTAAGCTCCCTCCATCGCTCGCATCCCTTGCACCGGTTCTTACGTTCCTCGAGCTAGGTCAGAACAATCTCTCGGGGTCGATACCAAGCTATTTATCAAGATTCATGGCGCTAGACACATTGGATCTCTCCAAGAACCGGTTCTCCGGATCCGTGCCGAAGATTTTGGCCAAGCTGACTAAAATTGCTAATATCAATCTCTCTCACAATCTTCTAACTGATCCATTCCCTGTTTTGAACGTGAAGAATGACTTATTAAGTTTAGATTTATCGTACAACAAGTTTCACATGGAAACGATCCCGGAATGGGTGACCTCGGCGTTGTTACTCAGCTCTTTGAAGCTGGCTAAATGCGGAATCAAGATGAGCTTAGACGATTGGAAAACAAGGCAAACCACCTTTATGATTCCATCGATCTTTCGGACAATGATATCTCAGGGAGTCCGGTGAGGTTCTTGAAGGAAGAAAGGCAACTACGGGAATTTCGGATGTCTGGGAACAAACTCCGATTCGATTTAGGGAAGCTAAGTTTCTCCAAGACGCTTGAGACGCTTGATCTGTCAAGGAACTTAGTTTTCGGGAAAGTGCCGGCTAGGGTGGCCGGATTGAAGATACTAAACTTAAGTCACAACCATCTTTGTGGAAAACTTCCGGCGACGAAGTTCCCAAAGAGTGCGTTTGCCGTCAACAACTGTCTTTGCGGCTCTCCGCTGGGTCATTGTAAAGGTTAATAATGCTTAATGGATTTTTTCATCGTCATGTTATATAGTTCTTGAACATTATGTGTCACTTTGTCCAGAAAAAAAAGAACATCATGTGTCAAAAGTTCCATATTCTTCTTTTGTCTTTTGTCTTTTTTTTTTTTTTTTTTTTTCATATTCTCTTTGCTTTATTTACTTATTTGTGTTACAGAAAATCATATACTTTATAAACAGCATTTTGAATCAAAGAAACTTGATAAACGATATTTTTAATTTTAGGTTCTAAATTTAACGGTAGCAAAAGCATATTTCAAGTCAGTTTATATTCTAAAGAAAACTAACGGTGGCCATTTTTTTTTAACTAGATAATATATCATATGAACACCCTCTTAGTTATTCTATCTTCAAATGCTCATAACACCGAAGAGAATACCAAATAAGATTCTCTTAAACTAAAAGAAAACAAAATTCCTATATAAACTAAAAGAATTTAATGCAAAAATATGATATCTTGTGTAATCGCCACCTCTCTTAGTAGACTTCATGTTTTACTCCCAACTCATGAATATCTTGTGAGTCCAATATCCAGACTTAACCGCATATTTTTCGGTTTTAGTAAAATGCCATTTCAATAAATCTGGAGAAACTAGATGTCCAAGAGGTAAAGCAGAAATAATGGCAACATCTGTCGGCGTAAAAGTGGCTGAAAGTCGAGCCATGTTCCAAGAATTAGAGCTCATGTCAATAAAAGTTTTTACTTGAAGCGAGGGGTTGATAGACGATCTCATGCTTAGTGCTGGTCTCGAGGATTGAGCAGGGATCCAAGGGTCATTCCATACAGAAATGGAATCACCTAATTCTACTCTATTAATGAGTCATGTCTTAACCAGAGAGCAAGCAGAAAGATACTCCACCATCCATAGGATGGTGAGCATGATTTGTGATGTCTCTGTATGTTACCATATTTTAGGCATTGTTTAGTTCATGTTTTACATCATATAGAATTGATTCCTGAAGTTTTATAGTAATTTCTATGCAAATATGCGCTTAGGATGTTTAGAAACATGCATTGCATACATCTGTGCATGTGGAGTATTATTAAGTGTTATGAAACTCTAAAAGGCTAAGGAAGAACTTGGTGTTATTTCTGGAGCTAAACAAGAGGATTGAAAACATGAGGAAGAGAAAAGAAATGCCACTTAACCGGACACACAAGCGAACACTCGATCGTATACATGACAAACCCCTCAAAGATCGACTCTAATAAAGATCTTACGTTAGGATTCAACTTCAGGTTTCTTCATCACAGTTGTAGAAATCGGGTTATATTTAAAATGCCGGAGGTTTCATGTCAATCTGAAGTGTGGTTCAGAAGTTATCACTGTTTTACTAAACATATATCACCTCATATCAAAGACTTTGGAGCTACTCGATCAACCACTCAACACTCACTCAGTCGAGCACATGGTCGATTCAAAGCCACTAACTCTCTGTTTTATATAACATAAATAAATCTCAGTTTCCAGAAGAAAAAAAAAAAGATTTATACAAAAAATAGAAAAAAAAAAAGAAAAACGAAAAAAGGAAAAGAAAAAAAAGCCGTAAAACGAAACTACTTTTCTTCCAAGTTTCAATGGGCAAATCGGTCATTTGAAAACATCGTAAGTAAATATTCTAATATCTCTCTAGTCAAGCGGCGAGCCTGACTGCAACCGTACTCCTCCACCGTCGCTTTGTTTTTTCTTTCCCCTCATTACAAAAACAAAAAAAAACCCCAAAGCCGCACGCGTGAGCTACACGCGCTTCCACGATCTCCTCCTCTCTCCGATCATCGCATCGAATCACCATCTTCCGATAACAATTGTATCCGCTTCTCCCAGCTCTAAGGACAACAATCCCAGCGTCTCAAACAAAATCCTAATTAGGGTTTGTCACTGAAATCGATACCATCGTCGTCACCTAGCTGCAGATTTGACTCTCAAAATCGTAACATGTGAGATTTGCTGGTTACAAAATCACAATCAAAGATGGTTGATAAGAGTAATAATAATAATAAGAAGAGGAAAGAGTTCATCAGTGAAGAAGACATCGCCACTCTTTTGCAGAGGTACTCTTTCCCCAAACTTCGTTTTATTATACCGATTTCAATTTGGTGGCGGCTTGTGATTTTAATCCTCTCTTTTTTGTTTTTGTTTTGCAGATATGATACTGCGACGATACTGAAGTTGCTACAAGAAATGGCGTATTATGCTGATACTAAGATGGATTGGAATGAGTTAGTGAAGAAGACTAGTACTGGAATTACTAATGCTAGAGAATATCAATTGCTATGGCGGCATCTTGCTTATAGAGATTCTCTTCTCCCTGTGGAAGATAATGCTCAACTTCTGGTTTGTCTAATGTCTTTATGTTTTGCATTAGTTTCTTATTGTTTTGCATTCTTTGTTGATTGTATAGTCTTAACACAATGTACTAAAACTTATGTTACATTGTTAATGTCTGTTGATAATATCTAATGAGTAGCTGTTATTGTTAATACTGATGTGAAAGTTCTACTTGCGAGTTAATTTGTCGGGTGATATTGAAATTTCTTGCTGAGTAGCATTTAGGTGTAAGGTAGAATGAATTTATGTATCATGTGATAGACGTAGTTTTGCAAATTTTAACGAACTTGCTTGTGCAGAATGATGATAGTGATATGGAGTGTGAATTGGAAGCTTCCCCTGCTGTCAGTGTTGATGTAGTAACAGAAGCTGTTGCGCATGTAAAAGTAAGAAGGAAATCACACAGAAATTTTCTTAGATTCTTCTTTTTTTCGTCTTAAAGTCCTTGTCCAGTTTCTAGAGAAGAGCTGGTCTCTATAGTTTTTCTTTGACCCTTTACACTGTTGTTCTTGATATTTCTGTTATGTTATATGCTAAAAAAAAATTGCTGATCATGTATGATCAGAATCTCAGTTAATGTATAGCAATCATTAAGTGGTGGTTACTGATATCGGCTTATTCTGAGTTCAGAATGATCCTGATGCTAAGTTTTTGTTTTACTATCCTTTTCAAGGTGATGGCTGCTTCCTATGTGCCAAATGAGTCCGATATTCCAGAAGACTCAACTGTTGAGGCTCCCATGACCATTAACATACCATACGGCATGTATAGGGGTGCTCAGGAACCATCAGACTCGTATTGGTCATCAAGAGGAATGAATATCACCTTTCCCGTTTCTCTTCCGAAAGCAGCTGAGGGACATAATGGAAACGGGTTACCCAGTAGCATGGCTCCTCGGAAGAGAAGAAAAAAATGGTCAGCTGAGGAGGATGAGGAGCTCATTGCTGCTGTGAAGCGACATGGTGAAGGCAGCTGGGCCCTTATTGCTAAGGAAGAATTTGAAGGAGAGCGAACACCCTCACAACTCTCACAGGTTTTATTTTCACTGGGCTGATCTTGTTTCCTCATTTTCCGCATATCTTTGAATTATCTCTTCAAGAACATTACGCATTCTTTCCTGTTTACTGCTCTGTGTCACTTGCACGGTCTTTCTTTGCCATCACACGCAGAGAGCTATTTTCGTAGTCACAGAATTATGGTAAAGGAATTTGAGCTTCAATGTAGTGGCTCTCTAATTTCTCTATAACTAAAATGAGTATGAACTATGATTTAGAGTGTGTAGCGACTTGACATGAGGGGTGATGGTTTGCTCTGTTGTTAATACTGCAGTCCCTTCCTCGTCTTTTTCAGTTAGTGCCTTGTTCTGGTTATTACTACCTGCTTAAAAAACCATTATCTGAGTGTCACTTTTTTTCTAGATGCAACTAGGTGGCATTATCACTCTCTTCTTTATCGAATACTATATCAGCAGTGTGGTCATACTTTAGAAATAAATCCGTTGTCATCTAGTTTGGTCTTGATGTGGTTTTCCCCATTTTTCCCGGGTTCAAATCCCGGCAACGGATCTCTAAATGATATGAAATCTCTCAAAAACATAGAAGATAGCTGTAGAATGCAATAATCTTCTCTGTCCACCATTTTTTAGATATTTTATGGGTATATGTGATGCTTTTTATTTAGCATACATTTTCAGTTGAATTGGTGGTTACAAATTGAATTTTCTTATTTGCAGCGGTGGGGGGCTATAAGGAGAAGGTGTGATACTTCAAACACTTCTACCCAAACTGGCCTACAGCGAACAGAAGCACAAATGGCAGCTAATCGTGCATTATCTTTAGCGGTGGGAAATCGGGTACCCTCAAAAAAACTTGCAGTAGGTACGAGTAACAATCTATCCTTTCCAGCTTATTATACTATTTATTAGTTCGTGTATGCTATGCTATACTTGTTTAGATTGTTTTTTCTTGCAAAGTTGAAATTGTTTAAGTCCCAACGCTTTTCTCAATTAGATTTGTCAATTTGACTGTGTTTGTTTAGGTACACCTCCAATGCCTTCATCTGGTACCATCACAGGAGCACAAGCCAATGGTGCCAACAGTGGTAGTACATTGCAAAGTCAACAAAAGTCTCAGCCACAAGTTCAAGCTTTGCCACGGGCAGCTACACCAGCTCCCACTGCAAAATCTCGAGTTCCTGCAAAGAAGACAACAACAAATTCCACATCGAGAGCAGCACTAGTAACAGCTAATTCAGTAGCTGCGGCAGCCTGTATGTCTGGCCTGGCAACTGCTGTATCAGTGCCAAAGACTGAACCAGGAAAGAATGCTGTTTCTGTGTTGGTGCCGAAGGTCGAACCCGTAAAAACCGCTTCCACAGCCTCTTTGCCTCGGCCTTCTGGTATATCATCAGCACTGAATGCTGAGCCTGTTAAAACCGCTTCGGCAGTTTCTGTACCAAAGGCTGAGTCTGTAAAAACCGCCGCTTCTGCAGCCTCTTTACTTCGTCCCTCAGGTATTATATCAGCACCAAAGGCTGAGCCTGTAAAAACCGCAACTTCTGCAGCATCTCGTCCATCAGGTATTCAATCAGCACCAAAGGCTGAGCCTGTAAAACTCGCTGCGCCTGTAAAACCCGCTGCGCCTGCAGCCTCTTGTCCCCGTCCAGGTATGATATTAGCACCGAAGGCTGAGCCTCTAAAACCCGTTTCTGCAGCCTCTTTGCCTCGTCCACCAGGTATTATATCAGCACCAATGGCTGAGCCTGTAAAAACCGCTCCTGCAGCCTCTGTGCCTCGTCCATCAAATATTCTATCTGCACCAAAGGCTGACCCAGTAAAGAGTGTTTCAGCTACTGTCAGTAACACTAAAGCATTTGGACCTTCGAATTTAAGGCATGCAGTTAATGGAAGCCCAAACCACACAATATCTTCATCACCCTCTAATAACCCTTCACTTATGGCTCCTCTCTCCAAAGGATGTACAATCCAGAATAATTCAGTTCCTCCTAGTTTTGCATCGTCAAGGTTGGTCTCTACGCAGAGAGTTCCTGCAGCTACTTTAATGCCACAAAAGCCAAGTGTTGGAGCGGCACTTAATGCATTTTCCAAGCCGGTTGGTGTACAAAAAGAGCAAACTCAGGGAAACAGAGCAAGCCCCTTGGTTACAACAACTCTTCCGGCAAATAAAACCTTCCCAACAAATTCAGTGATTAGCACATCAAAAGTGGTGGCCACAAAAGTGGAGACTCCTCCTAGTCTTATGCCTAAGAAAAACCAAGTAGTTGACAGTTGCACCGATAAGAGTTCGTTGGATAAACCACCTGTAAAAGAAAGTAGTACCACGGCGTCACCTCTAGTTGTAGCTACAGCTGAATCAAAATCCAAAGATGAAGCAAGTAACAGGGAAAGTCAAGATGTTGCAGCCGTGACAGGAACCAGGCAGAAGGAGTTGTAGTTCATTTACAGCATTGTTTTGGTGCTTTTCATTAATGTTTTTTTCATAGGACTCAGACAAGAATATGATGATGTACAGTAGGACCTCCTAAATATAAGGTTCTTACTACTAATTAGTAATATGGTTTTAATTTACTTCAAAGTCTCCAAAGAGATATTCAAAGTTTAGAAAACAGTGAAAGCAAAAACATACACTTTGATTTGCATCTCATTGGTTCTTCCACAGGTACAAGACAGAAAAGCTAGAAAACAAGGAACTGAAAAGAAAGATAACAAAGACATGATTGATGGATTATTCTGGGAGCTTTCCAGGTGGCCTACTGTAACTAGACTGCTTTTGCAGACCTGGAGCTGGACTGACACAAGAGAAGAGGGATGACGAAGATTGCTTCTGTTGTCTATTCTTCTTTAACTTGACACCAAACAAGAATGACCGTAATGGAATCCTTGGTCTTCCACTCGACGAGCTCTTGCTCGGAGTTGTTCTTGCTTCTGTTGCACTTGATATCCCAAGATTCTCTTCCAGTTTACTCAAAATTCTCTCCACTTCAGTTTTCAACCCTCTTACACGATCAAGACCCGATTGAAGTTCAGTCGAGACCCTTTTGTTCTCTTGTTTCATGTTAAGTATCTCTCCATGGAACTTTGCAGCTTGATAACCACTAATCTCTGAATCACTGACTTTACTGCCACCCGATTGAGAAGTGACTCTTGCGATCTCTTCTTGAATATTAGCTAACGATGCATACCTTCCCTGGAGTTCATCTTTAAGAACTGCGCTGTTCTCTAGCCATAACTGTAGCTCTGTTCGAATCTCTCTTAGGTGTCTGTAGATAGGCTTTGCTTCTGATGCACCTGCAGTATTACTACTACTTCTTGGAGATTCCAGCTGTTGCTTGTTTTCGATTCTCAGTTTCGATAGCTCTGATTTCAGATCTTGAACTGTTGTCTGGTACTTCTGTATCTGATGTACTGATGTGCTAAATCTTAACCAGAACTCGAGGTTCTCTTCCAACACTGCGTCAATATCTGTACGTACTTTGTCTTCAACAGTTGATATTCTTGTTCTCGGGCTGTCATCAACATCTGCAAATTTCACTCTAACCTCATTAGGCTTCGTTATTCCAGGCGTTCTCTTCACATCTCCTCCTTGATGATGCGGCGTAGTAGAAACCGAAAAGTTAGAAGTTGGGGAAATGCTCACACTTTCGTGCTGTCCTTGATCATGTTCCAACTGGTTATTCCCTTCTGCCTGATGTGGTGAATCTTTGCCTGGCGAGTTGAGTTTTTGGCGTAATGACTCAATCTCTACGTCTTTGTACACAACAGCATTCTTGAGTTCTCTCAACTGTAATGCTAGCTCAAAGAATCCTTCCCGGTTCTTCTTCTCAACGTCACCTAACTTTCGCTTTACTTCTCTATAATCCCTTAGCACTGATGTGTACTCATCTAACAGAGCCTTCTCTCTATCCTCCATGCCATCTGGTAACAACTGCCTCCAGTTTGGTGTCTCGTCATCCTCGTCTTCCGTCACCAGATCTTCTGCTTCTGTTCCGAAACAAGTGCTTGCGGTTTCTGATAAAGCAAATGAATCTTTCATATCGGACTTCTCTTCTTGAGATCTTCCACCACCGTCTGCATCTTTCTTCGTTCCCTCCAAACTACTCCTCACTCCAGTCTCTGTTAAGATTGACTTCAAATCATCGCGAGGATCTTCTGATCCTGAACCAACTGGCAGTTCCTGGAAAATTCCAGCTCCTTCGACATCTTCATCCATCTTCACATCTTGTAACTTGCCAGATAAATCTTCAGCGGTCTTATTGGCTACCTTGAATTGGTTCTGTAGATTCTTGTTTTGATCTTCCACTTTTTGGAATAGTTGTCTAACATTTCTCAACTCCTCTTCAAGCACTATTATCCTCTGTTTCATTTCCGTGGAATCTGAAACAAGAGACGCCTTCTCCTCCTCTAGACCACGGATATGTTCATGTAACTCATCTGTTTCTGATCTTAATGTCTTCACCAATGCAGTATGAGACGAGGCGTTGGTCTCCAATGAAACAACCCTATGCACAAGATCATCAATCTTCTCTGCAAGTTTCACAACAGTAAAATTCTCGTTTGATTCTTCTTTCTCAGATTCATAGCTCGATTCTTGAACCACAGCACCTTCTTCTGTTTCTGTTATAATAGCCTCATCATGATCATGGCTTTCTGAATTCTCAAACTTGTTCCTCAATGCATCAAACCTTGCTTTAGCAGTCTTGATCCTTCCCTTCTCAATTTCTGCTGCTTCAACAGATCGCTTCTGTCTCTCCTCTAACTTAGCAAGTGTGTCCTTACAAGAGCTCAAGGCGGTGCTCGCCATCAAGGTCCTAGCATCACTATCATCAATCGCAGCACCAAGACCAAACTCATCTTGTAAGTTACAAACCCTCTTCTGCATCTCTGTCACTTCCTTTTCCAAATCCCAATACCTCTCATAAGACTGCTCATATGAGCTCCTCACAAACTCCTTCTCAGTCTGCAATGCCAAAATCCCTTCTGAAGCTTATCAATCTCCTCCAAGCCCTCTTCTTTACTCAATCCGGAACTCACAATCGCCGCTTCCCGCTTAGCTAGTGCAGAAGATACTGTCCTCAAACCAGCTGGTCCTTTTCTAGACAACATCATAGACTGACTCCTGAAATCTTTCTTCATTGGAATATCCGGGACTTCAGGTATGTTGCTTCCTTTGGGAATAAGATGAAGATGTTTAGGCGGTCTCCGCAGATTCCCTTCGTAATCTTCGTTATCATCACTATCATCTTCCATAGGAAACTGAACATGTTCAGGGAAAGCTGTGGCGATTGTGCGGTTTGCGCTTTGAAGCTCTCTAGATAAATGATCATAACGTTCAGCTAATGCCCGGTACGATCTAAAAGCTTCCTCCACGAAATTAACAATCTCTGGCCGTTTACGGTAATACATCTCAGCTCTTTTGGCAAAAGTGTCTCCATCTTCATCTATAATCTTAAGAGTATATTCTACCTTCTCTTCCATATCTACAACACACCAGAGATGGTTTATTTGTTTAATGACACAAATGTTCAAGAACATATGATATAATAGGTGAAATGTGGAATCAGGAAAGATTAGAATCATACCTTGAAGATTGTGTTCGAGCCATTTGGATTGCTTTGTACGTATGTGGCTTGCCCACCACCATGAATACGCATTGCTCGCTGCTCTTTGCAACATCTTTTTTGTCCTAAGGAAGAAGAAGAAGAAGACTCAAACATGACATCAACGTGATGTAGGTGTAAGAGGAGTTTCTGAAGATCAGACAAAGAAGAGAGAGGAAGCTTTTGTCCGTGTGTAGTGGACACATGTCCGAGTATTTTGGTGGATCCTTTGATTAACCTCATTTTTAGGATTGTTACCTTTGACAATAACTAAAATGTAAAGACCAAATCAAAATATCATGAACATTTATTTCTTATCTGCATTGTTAAAAAAATGTATAGATTGTGTATGTGTCCAAATCACAAATCCTAAATAGCCTAACATTTGCACATCTTTCACTTAAATCTTCATATAAATGTTTTCTTTTTGTCGGGTACAAAAACTAACATTGCAAAAACCTGTTTTGAAGGTCCAAGATCCAAATGTTTAGGATATAGTCAAAGAAGAACATGAATTAACAACAATTCTACGCTAAGTTGAGTTACAATTCTCATAAAACTTCATACACAATGAGAGTTAAAGGAACAATGTCAATGAAGCTACTAAGCTAATCTCTTCATACGCTGAGTTACAACTTACAATTCTCATAAAACTTCGTACACAATGAGAGTTAAAAGAACAATGTCAATGAAGCAAACTAAGCTAATTTCTTCTTCCTCTTTGTAGACATTGAGCAAACTGGTCTCTTTCCACTAGAAGACTCAAACTCATCTCTCCGTCGCATAGCTCTAGTCTTCACTCCCACAACAACAACAGCACTCGAAACCAAACTCTTATCCTCAACAACAGCACTCGAAACCAAACTCTTATCCTCAACAACAACACTCGAAACCAAACTCTCATCCTCAACAGATTTAAGACCAGAAACCAAATCCCTTAAACTACTAACAACATCAACAAAAATCTTGTCTTTCAAACAACCATCAACGAAACTAAGATCCTGTATCCTATTCACAGGAACATCACCAAACGAAACAACAAAGCCTCTATCTTCAGCAACATTCTCTTCATTGTAATCTTCCCAGTTAAACGGAAACCCTAAAAGGAAACGATTACAAACCTCATCGGAAACACCGTTCTCTAAACTACGAGATCGGTTGATGAAACCACTGATGGAAATTGTAATCCCATCAACTGATTCGAGAGTTACACTGTTATGTCTTTTGAGTATCTTTCCTGATGAAAACAGTCTCACGTGAGATTCGAAACCTGTGATACACAGAGCTTTCTTATTCTCTTTGCCTTTTCTTGTTAGCCACCAGTCGTCTAACTCGACGGATTTTGTTTTTCCGATGGGTGTGACTGCTCCTAATGAAGCTGGAGTCCTTGGAAGAGGAGAGAAATTGATTTCGTAAAGCTTTGGGGTGAGTACGCGGCGAGGGATTGGGTTCCGGCAACGATTTGGAGCAAGTTCGCGGCGGCGACTCGGTTTTTGACTTGGCCGTCGTCGTCATCGTAACTGTTATTTGTTACTGTGCAGTAGCCTTATCCTTATATACAATAACATATATAAAAAGAAAAACACATAATTGGGCTTGGGCCAGGCTCAAAATTGGTCGGTGGAGCAATACAATACGGCCCATTTAGAAAAATAAGATCACGTGGAAAGTATTGATTTTTTCGGATAGATGATTCCGTTTGGTGAAAAATTGTAAAATTGCGGGACCATCCATCCATCCATCCATCCATCATTTCGTTTCGTCGGTCTAATCCCAATCCCCTTCCCAGAAGGTGATCGTTCGTTCGTTTCTTTAGATGACTCGTCTGCCACGAAGCGTACTTTAGAAAGATACACGTCAAGCTCCTCCTCCTCCTCCTCGCGCACGTTAGCTCTAGTCATGTCTTGTGGTTGGTTGTTCTCGTAGCAAAGAAAGAAACTAATCCATCAAAACAACTAGAAGAAGCTCACTTCTCTCTCTCTCTCTCTCTCTCTCTCTCATCTTATCCGATCGCTTCTTGCTTATCTTCTTCTCGTCGTTCGCTTCCGATCACTCTGGGTTTCTCAATTCCGTACGTATTAGGTAACTTCCGCGAAATCTTCTTAATCTGTGGCTTGTTCCCCTGAGGAGAAGTGTGATTCGGACTTGATTTAGTCAAAATTCGGCTTCAATTACTGCGAATTTCGGATAATTTTGATGGAATCGTCCTCTGTGTTTCATGATTTTTTTGATTTTGGTAGTTTTGAATGTTGCGCGAAGTTAATTCTTTATTATTGTGCAGGATAATTGTTTTTGTAAACTTCTGGGATGATGATGCGTACTGTCTCTCTACCATTGTCTCATGATCTGAATGTTCATAAGATCCATGAAGCTTCTGGATACCATAATGTATGTTGTTTTTTTGTGTTTGGGCCGTTGCTTCCTGCGTTTTGATTACTTAGTGTGTCTAATTTCTCTCTTTTTTTTTTTTTTTTGTACAGAGTAAAAATCGTGTGCCTCTGACTCGGACTGGTCTTCTTTCATCTTGTGCCACGGTATCATCTGTGCTCATAGCATAGTTCAATGGTTTAGTTTCTTGCTCCGTGTATCTGTTGGTGCTTCTGTTTGCTTTTCTTGAAGCAATGTTGTTGGTGTTGGTTTAACTTTGGGACTTTTTTTTTTTATTTGGTTTGCGATTCTGGGTTTGTTTTTAGTGTATTTAGGTTTTGTGTGTTTATGTGTCAGTTATATATAGCTCTCAATTAGAATAGATTATAATGTGACGGTTGTTAGCCATGTGTTTGCTAATTATCATAGATTCATGATTTTAGAAAAGTTATAGATTTTTAAATTAGTATATAACTAACCTTCACGTGGGCTTCTATTAATGTGTCCTTTCCTACTGTCTTAGAGACAAGACGTTTGGAGTCTTCAGCTTCTGGAGACCTTGAGTGGTTCAACAATAGCTGTATCATCTAGGGGTAATGCATTCGTTTGTCGGTCAGCTCTCTTTCCCGGGAACGGAAATGAAGGTCCTATTTTGAAATCAACTGCTGTAATATTCACAAGGTTACATACTTCAATTCCCTTAGTACTACTAAATGAGTTGGGTGTCGTAAATTGACGAAGTATGCACACACATCATATGCGTTTGCTTATAACTGAGACCCAAAAGCGACCTGTAGTTGGAATAGGGGGAGTAGGATATCATTCCACGTTTGGTCTGTCTATCAAATACATATACAGGGCATACGATGTTAGTTATCATATACATATACAGGGCATATCATTCCACGTTTAATAATATATGCCGTTTCATCTGACATGTTAGTTATTGATATCAGGGCATACGATGCTTTACGAGGAAATCCGCATTTGATGAAACTGATTCCAGCAGTTGGGATTCTCGCATTTGCTACATGGGGTCTTAGACCCCTTCTGCGCCTTGCCAGAACTACCATGTTCGAGGTGAGAGTCATTCTTTATTATTCATTCCTAGATTGTCTGTTCCTGGAATGCCTGCTATAGTTTATTTTGCAACTTCAATTCCAGAAGGGGAATGACGCAAATTCACATAGGAGCAGCACGCAATACATTATTGTGTCATATCTTCAGCCTTTGCTACTTTGGAGTGGAGCAATCCTTTTATGCAGGTCAATAGTATTTTTTTTCTTAACTGGTTAAATATTATATGTTTTTACTAAAACCAAGATGGAACATGTTATCTCCAGAACACTAGACCCAATAGTATTGCCTTCAAGTGCCAGCCAGGCTGTTAAGCAACGCCTTCTTAGCTTTGCTCGGTCCATGTCAACGGTCTTGGCATTTGCCTGCTGCTTATCAAGGTGAGCAAGAGGTTCTCTATAATGTTACTATACAACACTGCTATGTTGAGCTTGACTGTTAAAGTACTTGCTTACGAATACAAGTCTTCAAAAGACCTAACTGACCTTTCTGCAAGTTCAGCATTTAGGTTCTTTCAATCATTTCTGCTATCAGTTTCCTAGATCCTTGTATGTCTGTCATACTTTATTGCGTTCCAAATGTTTGTTCAATTCCAAATGACGAAATGTCTTTTCTGCAGCTTACTTCAGCAGGCGCAGAAATTTTTTATGGAGACAAATAATCCTGCTGATAGCAGAAATGTACGTCTTCCTATCCTTATAACATATTTGGTCACTTTTGTTTCTATTGATGGTTTTGGGTCTTCCTAATATACAACATGTAGTGGTAACACAATACCTGCAGCTACCTTTGTGTTATGTTGCTTCAGCTATATGGCTGAATTGTGTTTAGTCATTACCTCTTAGGAGAAGTTACAATATATTTGAACTGTACTTCAGATAGTGATTCTCATAAACAAATAAACATTTTATCTATTCAAACTTGTATTCTTTTTGTGAATAAGCAATTTGCATTCACTTATTTTTGTTGTTCTGAAGGAATAAACTACTTCGGCATAGATGAATTAAACTCAGTTGGCTGATGCACAAGTTTTACATAAGATTAGATGCTGATATCTTTTATGACTCTCGAACTAAGGGTGTTTACGCGGAAATATGTTTATTGCTATGCAGATGGGTTTTAGCTTTGCTGGAAAGGCTGTTTATACTGCTGCGTGGGTTGCTGCTGCTTCATTGTTTATGGAACTGTTGGGTTTTTCTACCCAAAAGTGGCTAACGGCTGGGGGTCTGGGGACAGTACTGCTCACTCTTGCTGGTCGTGAGGTTCAGTCCTCTCTTTTTGGAAAAGTTTGGCATACTAAATCTTATTTTACAATGAGACAACAATATCTTTTGTGGATGATGCAGATACTTACAAACTTTCTATCAAGCATTATGATTCATGCGACCCGGCCCTTTGTTCTGAATGAGTGGATCCAAACCAAGATAGGAGGCTATGAAGTTTCTGGTACAGTGGAGGTCTGTTAATTTGTCAATTACCACTGGCTGCATGAGATTGATAATTTTATTGTTTTCACGTTCACTGGCTTCAAATAGTAGTAGTTCCTTTATGAGATATGATTTTTCTTCTAAAGTTTGACTTCGCTTCTTTTTCAGCACGTTGGTTGGTGGTCACCTACAGTTATCAGAGGTGATGACCGTGAAGCAGTTCATATTCCAAACCACCAGTTCAGTGTAAATATTGTGAGAAATCTTACTCAGAAGACGCATTGGCGCATCAAAACACATCTTGCCATCAGTCATCTTGATGTCAGCAAAATTAATGTGAGTTTTACACATGCTTTCATCCCTGGACTTTTATTTAAACTGTCTGCTGGCTTGTTCAAAGTGACACGTCATTTTATAATTTTTCAACATTACAGAATATTGTGGCTGATATGCGCAAGGTGTTGTCTAAAAATCCTCAAATCGAGCAGCAAAAGATACACAGAAGAGTCTTTTTGGACAATATAGATCCAGAGAATCAAGCCCTGAGGGTAATAAGATGCCTTCCATCAACATTTAATATGTCTGCTTCACGGTAACATCCTGTTTTAGATGTAATACCTGTATCTGATTTTTTTGCAGATCCTAATATCCTGTTTTGTAAAGACTTCACGTTTTGAAGAATACCTGTGTGTTAAGGTATGTTAAAGTTAACTCAGTACACATCTTTCATCCTGGAGTGTGTCTCTTTGTCTGCTAATTAAAATAATTCAAATTGTGTGTATGTCACCTACGTGTTCATACCACACATGACATGCAACACTAAATTAGTATGATCAGTTTGACATGTTTATTTTTTCATCACTTTCTCAAGTCACCGTTTTGTGTACTTTTGTTCATCTCCGAGCATCTGTGCGCGAGTCACATGTGCTTATGTGTCTGAATGTATTTGTCCGCATATCAGATCGATATGTATGTATCAGGATGGAATCTTATGATGAACCTTATAATATGTCATGAGGGTATGTCATAGACATTTGTATTTTTGAACAGGAAGCAGTGCTCTTGGATCTTCTTACAGTAATAAGGCATCACGGGGCACGTCTAGCAACTCCCATTCGAACAGTACAGAGGGTGCGTAATGAGGCTGAGGTGGACAGTGCAGGATTTTCAGACATCATTTTCAACCAAGCAGCGATGAACCGTCGACTCATGCTGATCGAGCCATCCTATAAAATCAACAGCGATGACAACACAAATTCTTCCTCACCCAACTCAATGCCAAAGAGTGAAGAAAAGGAACTTCAAGAAGAACGATTGGAAACCAAGGCTGAAACAGAAAACAACGGATCAGTGCCGGTTTCAAATGCCAAAAAGGAGAAACAAAAAGCGGCTCTTGGTTTCAACTCCAGTACAGGCACTAAGGGTTCACCAACCTCAACATCCGACCAGCCGGTAACACAAAGTCAGAAGAAAAGAAGAAAGAGAGCGTGGGAGATTCAAAAAAAGCAGAGAAGGATGAAGTTTCTGATGGGGAAGGTGCAACAGAGCAGACATTGAAATCAAAAGCAAAACAAGGGACTGAAAAGAGCAGTGGAGATTCGAAAGCTCGAGATGGTGGTGGATCAGGTACCAGTTCTTCGCTGGAGGAGAACATTGTTCTTGGTGTTGCGCTGGATGGCTCAAAACGTACACTCCCGATTGATGAAGAACATAAGGCATCTGGTGCATTAATGGATTCTGAAGAACTCGGTATTGGATTGGAATGAGGGAAAGGAAAAGAGGTATAAAGAAATGTGTGTTCTATGCAATTTGATGCATATGTAGAAAGTAACAAACAGAAATGAAGAAAGTGAGCGCAACTCTGTTAATTTTTTTTTAAGTGTAGGGGTTTGCGCCATTTCACCTTTGTAAATAATTCCTAGCGATTCAAGAACTCAAAAGTAGTTTGTTTCAAGTGACTCGTGTTTAGAAGATTCATAAGAATCAAAATTTGACTACATAAATCCAATGGGAACACTTCCTAAAACTGAGATCAACAAACTGAAACAACATGATATTTAGTTTAAAGACCAATGAAATTACACCAAATCAAACACATTTGAAAAAACTGATAAAAGTATCAACAAAGCGAAACCATGCTTGGCGCCAAGGTGAATCAAAACAAGAAAAGAGAACAAATGTGATCCATGTTACACCCAAGGTGGCAGCAAGGCTCCAGTAGAAAATGTCCATATCGATTATTGCTTCGTCATCCTCACTTTGAGAATCAGATTCAACGAACCCGGTAGTGTTGTAGTCATCATCACAATATCTGTTTATGGCTGTTCCACAGAGAAGAGGATTACTAATGTAGTTGGTTTCATCCAAGGTAGAAAATTTGCCTTGACTTGGAATGGACCCTGATAGATTATTGTACGACACATTGAAGACAACCATATAGTCTAACTTGCTTAGATCTTGAGGTATCGGTCCGCGTAACGCATTAAACGAAAGATCAATACTCTCTATATCAGCTAGATTGGAGAAGCTTTCAGGTATTAAACCTGACAAGGAATTGTGAGACAGATTCAAAGCACGTATTCTCCGAAGATCTCCTAGCTCTTTAGGAAGTTCACCACTAAGTTCATTATTTGACAAATCTAGTCCAAGCATGAAGTTGAAACTTCTTTCGGTGTAGGAGTCATACCTACTCTTTGATGCAAATCCAATAATGAACTCCAAATCACTACTGTATTCTGGATCAAACTCAGTTGGTAAAACCAAGGACCCAAAATACGATCCACGCTCATTAATACTAGTCAAACTACAAATATCCTTAGGAATATGACCTGTTAATTTGTTACCCCTCAATAGAAGATATTGGATGAATACAGTATTGACAAAGCGCGGTATAGTCCCGGATAAATTGTTGTTTCGCATCGAGTACCATGATATTTTCCAACAATGTATCAGGAATCAGCCCACTGAACTCATTGTCATTAAGAAACAACATACCAACAGGATCACAATTAAAATGTGGTGGCAAGTTTCCTGAAAACTTGTTACCAGAGAGGTCCAAAAGTGAAATGTTTGATATCTTAAAGAGATTGCTTGGTATTGTACCTTCCAAAAGATTATTCGAAACCGAAAGATACGTGAACCGAATCCCACCCAACCAACTTGGAATGACACCTCGTAGGTCATTATTCGATACGTCAAGCGCGGTTAAATCATTTGAATGAAGCAATCCATCTGCAATCTCAGTAAATAGATTGTTATTCGCAATCAACAAGGCCAATGAACTAAGATTTGTTTCTTTTGGAAACATTTGGCCGCTGAATAAGTTGTAGGAAAGCTTCAAAATGTATAATGAATCACAACCAGTAAGAAAGTTCATTGGTAGACTTCCAGAGAAATTATTATGAGACATGTCCAAGAAAATGATCATTTTCATCTCACCGATCGAAGATGGCAAATTTCCTTGAAACCCGTTATTCGAAATATTCAAATGACTTGTATTAGGAAGCACATTCCCAATATTCTTAGGAAGCCGTTGAACAAAGTTATTGTTTGAGACATCCAAAGTCTGCAAACTGTGAGTAAGTAGTAGTCGAAACTGAAACATGGTGAAAGAGTTGTCCTGCAAAAGCAAAACCCGGAGTTTTGGATATTGCTCCAAAAACCAAGAGGGAAATGCTCCGGTCAACTTGTTGTTGGAGAGATTAATTACACGCAGATCCTTCTGGTGTCCAAGAAAGCTTGGAACTATTTCCAAATTACAGTTCTGTAATTGTATGACACTCAACTGAAACCTCGGCTGCCAGGAGATTTCAGTTTGTACCTGCAGCAAACTAGACCTTGATGAAAGTTTGAACACCTTGAGCTTCGAGAAATTGGCTACTAGCTCGAAAGAGAAGAAACCCTCAAAGTCATTATCTAAGAGAGATAAGTACTCAATAGATTCAAGATTTCTTATAAAAGATGGAACCGTCCCATGGAATTGGTTAGAAGATATATCAAGAACTTGGAGTTTGGTCAAGCTACCAAAACACTTAGGAAATGGACCTGTAAATTTGTTTTGACTCAGATCAAGCTCCAGTAAATTTTTTAATTGACAAAGTCCTGCAACAATCACAATCAAAAGAAAATTTGTATACATAAGAAGATGAGATCATTGACGTTCTTCAAATTTATGTCTATCAACGGTTTAATACTATGCATGTTTGTTTTCAAGATTCTATGCATGTTAAATTTATTTGATTTGCGACTGTTTATATTCTTAAGTCACGTTCATAATTGGTTAACACTATATTTAGGTAATAGTAGATGATATTTTTCACATAGAAAAATGAAAAGTTTTTTCTGTATTGTTTCTTAATGTTTGTTTTTTCACTACAACATCATGGGATATATTATGAAACAAAGTGAGTGGCTTAATTTCATATAAACATACCTTTATTTTCTAATGATCCAGAAAATTCGTTATCGCTCAAGTCCAAGCTTTGAAGTTTATGAAAATACCCCAAGTCTGCAAGATATTTATAAAAACAGAATATAATAAGTGTCCAAGTGTGTTTATAATAAAAACCCATGTTAGTGCTTTGACTATAATAAGTGTACAAGATGCTCAGGAGTCAGGACTGATCAATTGTCCTTTGACTTTTTCCTTATTTTCAGTTGCTAAATCATTGACATTGATAAAGTTCGTATTAGTCATTCCTTGTAGTTGTATCTAAATTTCTCATATTCTGTGTATTACTTTTACATAAAGTCGTCAGTAAAGCCGAAAATAATCTTAAGTTCACTTAAAGCTATGGGACCTTATAAGTCATAGATCTATGAAGATAAAGCTTTGGTATCTTACCTGGCACCGGGCCAATGAACTCATTCATGCTTAGATCCAGTAGTTCTAGGTTTCTCAAGTGTTGTAGTTCTGCACAATATAACGTAGAGAGGCGTAGAGCCATGAACAAAAATTAAAGAAATTGAAATGTTGTCTAGAAACTAACAAATCAATCTATATTGCTAGTTACGTACCTTGCAATATCAGAGAACTCCCTTTGAGATAGTTTCCATGAAGAATCAAAATTTTGAGCGATGAAGCGGCAGTTATAAAGGGTAAGACACTGTTGTTGATGCCGTTTTCACTAAGATCTAGAGTCTCAAGATTTTTCAGTTTCCCAAGGCTTTGATAACCTGCAAAACGAAAAAAACCACCAATGATATGTTAGACTTGACCTATGGCTTCATTATCTATAGATCAAATTTAGACGAAAAAAAATTAATAAAATGGAACTAAGGACATACCATAGATATCATCGAACCAGCCTTTACACCAGAGATTACCTAAATTTAGAGTCTGTAATTCTCCAAATGGATGGAACAAGGAAAGATTTAAAGGAAGAACACCATTGTAAGTATGATTCAAGAAAAGACCGATCACACGCCCGCTGGTAAGATCACACTCGACTCTTTCCCATCTGCAACAGTCGCTGTTCGTGTCATTAGGCCAATCATATGGAAACTGAGAGTTTACATAAGCATTGAGCTCCAGCAATCCTTTCCTTTCACTTTCGATGCAACTTCTATATCCATACACCTGCATTGATACTATCATCATCATCATCATCACCACCATGACACATGCTGGGAAGAACATCATCGTTGATGGTTTGACATTACAGCTCTTCGCAAGTCTTATATTTATCTCAAGTTGGCAAAGAATATTGATGACATTATACTACGTATAATAATAGCTCTTGCGCAAGACTTTGACTTTAGTGAAGTGTCTTAAGCGGAAGACTTTGACTTCTTTTATGGGTTCAACTGGTATTGAAGCTGGGCTTTACGGCCCATGTTTTAATTTTGTTTAAGTCAATTCTATCTATAGACCCAATGAGATCAGCAACTTTGCCTTCTCTTTCCATTATATTGGAGCTGTGTTACACTTACACTGGTTTAAGTAAACTATGTACTGTATCATGCTCTTTCTTCTCAATTGTAACACTTTGGTAAAAACATTAAGGCACCACAATGCTGATAGGTCGGTCACCATAACAATACCATTTGTAGTCAAGTCTCGAGTTAAATGGAGACTCAAGTCTATGAGCATTTTTCTTATGTGATGCACATAGTTCTCAACAGTTTGATGGCACTAAGAGGGTTGCAAATAACATCTTCTGTTTCTTAATCCAGCTCCAATACATTCACCAAACCTTTTCAGTCACTACTTCTACTTTCATGGTCTTTGTAACTGTTGCCATGGTTTGAGACTTATTACTTATGTTCACTACAGCTGCAAAAACATAAGCGGCTTTTGACCTTTTGTAATATGAAAAACACCTGTAGATTAGCTTATCGCCACAAGTTTTTGTTATATCTTGTAGAGTATAGCTTTGTTCTTTATTGTTCTTCCTTTATTGCATCTAAAAAACCCAATTTATTTCTTGCAAGTGTGCCTTAACTGTTCTCCTCATAAATTTTCTTCTAACACCAACTGAATGACCTTATCAAACTTTTCTACCACACATATAAAATTATTAATGCCTCACTCTTCCAATATATTCAGATATGGTAATGAATTCAAACAGCATTGATGCATAATGAGCACACAAAGATCTTTTTTTTTTTTTTTTTTTGTAGATCTTTTTGTAAATTACGGAAGATCAAATTTGACAAATAGTGCATGACAAACTTTGAACTTTCAATAACCTTACAAACTGAAACATCATGACATGTAATTTGAAAAAACAAAACTAAAAATTCACCAAATCAAACATATTTGAAAAAAGTGATAAAAGCATCAACGAGGCGAAACCATGCTCGGCGCCAAGGCGAATCAATGCAAAGGAGCACAAGAAATATGAACCATGTTACACCGTAGGTGGCAGCGAGGCTCCAGAGGAAAACCTCCATATCAATTGTTGTTTCACCATCCTCGCTTTGAGATTCAGATTCAAGGAACCCGGTAGTGTTGTTATCATCACAATTTCTGTTTATAGCTGTTCCACAGAGAAAAGGATTACCCATGTAGTTGGTTCCATTCAGAGTAGAGAATTTGCCTTGAGTTGGAATGGAGCCTGACAGGTTGTTGTAAGACACATTTAACACAACCATATAATCCAACTTGGATAAATCTTGAGGTATTCTACCATGCAAAACGTTAAATGAAAGATCAACGCTCTCAATGTCAGTTAGATTGGAGAAGCTTTCAGGTATTAAACCTGACAAGGAATTGTGAGACAGATTCAAAGAACGTAACTTCTGAAGATCCCCCAGCTCTTTCGGGATTTCACCACTAAGTTCATTACTTGACAAGTCCAATCCAAACATGAAATCAAAACTTCCTCCAGTGTAAGAATCGTACCTACTCTTCGAAGCAAAATCAACTATGAACGTCAAATAGTCAGTGTAACCTCGAGAAAACTCACGTGGTAAAACCAACAACCTAGAATACATCTCCAATTCTTCATCATTAAACCCAACTGAATATGTATTACCATCAGTCTCATAGTCAAAGCCCCTTCCAAATGATACATTGTTTAGACATGAAGGTATAGACCCTTCCAATTTGTTGTTAGCAAGATCCAAGATTCTAATGCTTCTTAAACCACATAGATCCTTAGGAATATGACCAGTTAATCTGTTACCCCTTAACAAAAGAGAGATGACATCTTGGTTGTTGAAGAAGCGTGGGATAGTCCCTGACAACTTGTTATTTCGGAGATCGAGTACCAAGACATCTTTTATCAATGTACTTGGAATTGTTCCAGTGAACTCATTGTCGTGGAGGTACAACAAACTCATATACTGAGCACTGAAATGCATAGGCAAGTTCCCTGAAAACTTGTTTCTAGATAGGTCGAGAATTTTAAGGGTTTCTATGTTGAAAAGGGAGCTTGGTACCGTACCTTCCAAGAAATTATTCGAAACAGAAACATACACCATAGGAAAGTGACCGAACCAACTTGGAAGGACACCTTGGAGATTATTATTCGACAAGTCAAGCACAGATATAGTAGTTAGATTGATAAATCCACCTGTGATGCCTGTAAATAGATTGTTATTCGCAATCAACACGATCAAGCTTCCGAAGGTTGTTGGTATGGGAAAAAGTTGGCCGTGGAATCTGTTGTATGAAAGCTTCAAAGTACCCAGTGAGTCACAACCCATGAGAAACTCCCTTGGTAGACTACCATAGAAGTTATTATGAGATAAGTCCAAGAACTGGAGCCTTTTCATCTCACCAAAGGAAGATGGCAAATACCCTTGAAACCCGTTACTTGAGAGATTCAAGTGTATCAGATTTGGAAGCACTTTTCCAATATTCTCAGGAAGCTTTTGATCAACATTGTTGTTTGAGACATCCAAAATCTGCAAACTGTGATTAAGTAGTGATCTTGGAAACTGAAACATGGTGAAAGAGTTTTCCTGCAAAAGCAGAACCCGAAGTTTTGGATATTGCTCCAAAAACCAAGAGGGAAATGCTCCAGTGATCAACTTGTTGTTGGAGAGATTAATTACACGCAGATCCTTCTGGTGTCCAAGAAAGCTTGGCATTACTTCCAAGTTACAATTCTGTAACTGTATGACACTCAACTGAAACCTCGGCTGCCTGGAGATTTCAGTTTGCACCTTCAACAAACTAGACCTTGATGAAAGTTTAAACACCTTGAGCTTTGAGAGGTTGGCTATTAACTCAAAAGAGAAGAAACCCTCAAAGTCATTATCTGAGAGAGATAAGTACTCAATAGATTCAAGATTCCTTAAAAGAGATGGAACCGTCCCATGAAACTGGTTTGAAGAGATATCAAGAACTTGGAGTTTGGTCAAGTTACTAAAACAGTTAGGAAATGGACCTGTAAATTTGTTTTGACTCAGATCAAGCTCCAGTAAATTTTTTAATTGACAAAGTCCTGTAAGAATCAAATGCAAATGCATAAGAAGATTACAACATTTTCCTTCTTCAAATAAATAGTTAATACCTAAGCTCATCATGCAAATCAAACAATCTAGCTAGCTAACTTAATAATTAGATTA